>CAWUFW010006172.1:600000-1197374 GCA_963921515.1 Calotriton arnoldi | reverse complement strand
ACACCGCCAGCCAAGAGTCAGTACATGCACACCACCATCCATGCACACCACCAGGCACGCACACCACCAGCCAAGCGCCATCCACGCACACCGCCAGCCAAGCACCATCAACACACACTGCCAGCCAAGCGCCATCCACGCACTCCGCCAGCCAAGCGCCATCCACGCACTCCACCAGCCAAGCGCCATCCACGCATTCCGCCAGCCAAGTGCCACTCCACACACACCAGCAGGCAAGCGCCAATCTACACATTCGTCATCAAGCGCGAGTCCACACACACCATTAGCCAAGTGCAAACCCACACACTCCGCCAGCAAAATACCAGCCAAAGGTCAGTACACGCAGACCGTCAGCCAAGCTCCAGTTCACACACACACAAACTCTCCTTGGTTTGTAGTGGTTTTTGGGCCCCAGATTGGGGGTAGATGAGACTAAAAAAAATACTGAAACAACCAAAATGTGTGCCTAAAAAAAGGGGAGTGACCCGTGCCTATGGGGCTTCTCCCTGACATGCCCAGAAACATATCCCTGGTTCCTAGTGGGCTTTCTGCCCCACCTGGAGGGGCAGAAAAGGGGCTAGTGCCCCGATCTGCCTTTCCGGTGGGGGGCAGAAAGACATTTTTGGGTGTGGGGGCATTAGCATGCCCATTCTGGGCAGCCCCCACCCCTACGTATAAACAAAAAACATAATCCCTGGTGCCTAGTGGGCTTTCTGCCCCCCTGGGGGGCAGATCAGGGGCTATTGCCCCGATCTGCCTCCCAGGGGGGCAGAAAGACTGTGAAATTCTAGGGGGGGGGGTGGGTGGGGGCAATGCCATGCCCATTTTAGGCAGCCCCTACAGGAGTAAAAAGAAACAAATCCCTGGTGCCTAGTGTGCTTTCTGCCCCCAGGGGGGGAGATTGGGGGCTATTGCCCCCATCTGCCTTCCAGGGGGGCAGAAAGACTAGAATTTGGGAGTGGGAGGGTTGGGGCATTGGCATGCCCATTTTGGGCAGCCCCCACCCCTACTGGGGTAAAAAGCAAAAAAAAATCCCTGGTGCCTAGTGTGCTTTCTGCCAACCCGGGGGAGCAGATTGGGGGCTATTGCCCCCATCTGCCTCCCAGGGGGGGGCAGAAAAACTGTGGAATTTGCGGGGGTTGGGGGCATTGGCATGCCTATTTTGGGCAGCCCCCTTCCCTACTGGTGTAAAAAGCAAGAAAAAAATCCCTGGTGCCTAGTGTGCTTTCTGCCCCCTGGGGGGGCAGATTGGGGGCTATTGCCCCCATCTGCCTCCCAGAGGGGGCAGAAAGACTGTGGAATTTGGGAGGGGGCATTGGCATGCCCATTTTGGGCAGCCCCCACCCCTACAGGCGTGAAAACAAAAAGAATCCCAGGTGCCTAGTTTGCTTTCTGCCCCCCCCCCGGGGGGCGGATTGGGGGCTATTGCCCCATCTGCCTCCCAGGGGGGGCAGAAAGACTGTGGAATTTGGGGGGGGGGGCATTGGCATGCCCATTTTGGGCTGCCCCCACCCCTACAGGCGTTAAAAAAAAAAATCCCTGGGGCCTAGTGTGCTTTCTGCCCCCCCGGGGGGGAGATTGGGGGCTGTTGCCCCCATATGCCTCCCAAGGAGGGCAGAAAGACTGTGGAATTTGGGGAGGGGGGGTGGGTGCATTGGTATGCCCTTTTTAGCCAGCCCCCACCCCTACAAGGGTACAAAAAAAATCCCTGGTGCCTCGTGTGCTTTCAGGCCCTCCCGGGGGGGGCATATTCTGAACTATTGCCCCCATCTGCCCCCCAGGGGAGTCAGAAAGACTGTCTGTGCCCAAAGTAATGGGGGGAGCAAAAGCCCTTGCCCAAGGTGCCGCTCCCCCCTCCCTGGTGCCTAGTTGGTGGATCCCTGCTTGGGGATCGCCCTCCTGAGGCAATCCCCAAGCAGGGATCCACTAGGGAGGGGTACCATTTTAAAGGAAAGATTCTCCCCTTTCCAATGATACCTCTCCCATCTGCCTCGGTACTCAGGGGGCTGAGATAGCCCCCTGAGCACAGAGGCAGTGAAACTGAAACTGAGTTTCAGTTTCTCCGAAATGACGTCAGTGTGACGCGCACGCTGATGGTCATTTCGGAGAAATAATCAAAACACCGTCGGGAGCTGGGGAAGCTCTTCCCCAGCTCCCGAGGGTGTTTTGACAAAAAGGGAATCCTTCTGGTGCCCGCACCAGAGGGATTTTCTGTGCCATGTGTGTGGACGGCCGGGAGGGGTCCGACGCACATGAGCACTGGTGCGTCGGACGGCTCCCGTCCGTCCGACGCACCGAAAGGGTTAAGGCTTTGATCGAAGGAATGGCGGGCTGCTGCAGTGTTGGTGAACTATCAGCTCGATTATGGACCTGTAGAATAAGAGCTGTGGTTTGTAGGTTAGTTTGGAAAAAGCACATCATTAGGCAGATGTCTGGAAAATACCTGCATTTGCATTTTACTGATGTGCTCAATGGTTTACCTGTGAGCAAAAGATTTTCTCATGGGGTACTGAAAAGGAAATGCTAACGTTTTTAGGAGGATGGTGAGTTTTAAACTGTTTTAAGAGGTGCTTGAATTTAGGGGAGTAGTTAGTGTTAAACTGCTTTAATGCTCTTGTACTTTGGTTTCCCCCTTCTCCTAGCTATGATGGGGACCATACTCCTTTCCTGTGGGCTGTCCTGTTTAAAAGTGTGACGCTTTGAGCTGGGCAGGGGTGTCCTCTTGACCTGCATGTGCTGCGTGCATTTGTGAAGGGAAGTGGGTGTTTGGATTTTAGTTTAATGGTTCCATTGACACATACACGTCCTGTGGGTCTCGGCACGTGGCATGGAGCAAGATTCATCTCTAATTAAGCTGAGTTACTGGGCTACGCCCTTCTTCTGGTAGTGTCGAGAATCTTGGGCTGTTTTGTGTTGGGCCATTACCTGTGTTTTTGTGTGTTATTTAATTTTAAGAGAAGGACGTTGTAGGTGGTTAGAAGGTTGTGTGTGGACCCTTGAAGCAACCTGCAGGGAAATGGCTGGGACTGTGTATGTTTGCTGTGTTTTCTTGGCAAGAATCAGGGATCTCATTGGAACTTTGTGTGCTCGGCCTGATGGTGGAGGCACTAATGAATTTGATGGACTTTCCTATGGACAGATGTCATCTGATTGGATTTTCCAGGAGGTTTCTGAGGATATTGCTGCCATTGCTGCCGTCTGTGTGTTGAGGAACCTGGTGACGCTGGTGCTAGAGCATTCGTTTTGTTTTGGAACTAAAGAGGGGCCTCCAGTGGGCGGTAAACCCTGAGGCAGTTGACACGTATGTAGCCCCCCCAAAATTGGACTAGGGTGAGTGGTCCAGGGTGCCTATTTTTATGCACCGGCTGGGGGGTCCACCCTGCTTCCGTGTCAGACTGCTCCCCCCTGCCCCCGGGGGCCTGGTCAGCCAGCCTCGCCCAGGTGTACCAACAGCAGTTGGGGCCCCAGAAGGCGAATTCTAGTGCGGACTCCTGGTCGACATAGCATGGCTGTCCTGAAGGCTGACGGTGGTGGCAGTTAAGGAAATGTGACTGGGAGTGGTATGAAGGGGACAGGTCGTTTGGAGATGGTCTTGGACCTATGGTGTGTTTGTACTTTGTGATTGTGCAACGGCACTGCCACTCCAGACAGTCACCCCACCCTGACGTGGCTGTGGATCTGGGCCCTGCTGGACTGAGCTCCCTGTCTGTTGCAGCAACTGCTCTGTACCCAGACAACCACCCAGTGGGGAAGCTGCAGCCTGATCTCCTATAAGCTTATTGTGTGATGCATTTGCCTTGTTCTGAGCTTGGTTTTGGGAGTGGATGTTCTGTGTGGGCTGTCCCAGTACTATCCCATTCTGATGGTGGTACATTTTTAGGCGGCACCGGTTAGCCATGTGGCCCATTCTGTGACAATAGTGGCACTCTACGAGGCCGGTTTGGACGCCGCCTCCCTGACCTCAACCACTAGGACTGGGCGGATACCCTCTGGGATCCATAAGCGGAGCTCCCTTTGAGACTGGTGCCATCTGGACGTTCGCGGCCAACGCGGGCCCCACAAGGGTGGTCTTCTTCAACTTATGTTGCACAAGTTTGGCGGTGTCTTTCTTGGTCTGCCCTTGCTTCTACCTGTCATTTTCCTGTCTCTTCTGGTAATAGTGTAGTATGTGGGCGGTCTGGATCTCTGTGGGTAGCCCTCTCTTAAGGACTTTGTAGAAGAATGCGACCTGGGGACCCGCGTTGGTCCAGGGCTGACCTGTCTCCTGCCCCCATCGTTCCCTCATTCTGTCTAAGAATTCAGTCACAGTCTCCCCAGGCTTCATGTTCTCTGCCATCTATTCTCCTACATCTAGGCAGTCAGGAAATATCTCCCTTAGGGCCATCCAGATCTGGTGTCTGAATGAGTTAAATGCAGCCCGTCATGCTCTGTGTTGATGAGCGTGACTGCGAGGATGCGGGCTCAGGAGAACACTGTATCAGTCTGTTCCCCAAAGCGGCTGCTGAGCAGGCTTTTGATGTCACCTAAAGCCATGTTTATTCCCACTGTGTTCTTTTCAAAGCATGAGATCCATTTCCCTGCCCCATCCATCAATGTGGGCAGTTTATTCCTGAGCCCTTCTTTGTCCATCTGTGCCCAAGGCACATAGATGGTTCCGGCTGCAACTTTCTGCAGTAGCGGACAAATCTTGGCTCGGGCTGCTCTGTCTTTTTCTCCCCGATGTAGCGCTCCCATTGTCTCAAGCATGCAGGGGTAGTTCAATTTTGGATCTCCCCTTCCATGTCGCATGCAGTCCTCGGCAATTGCCATGTCTTCCGGTTCAATGGATCCCTCCTCTGGCGTAGGAAGGTCATACTGGTGGCCCTTCCTTTTGGTCCAGCTGGCTAGTAGATGACAAAAGGGTTGCACAAAGGCCTCACTCTCTTTTCTGGATACTATTTCTCTAGGGGTGGATCTGTCTGACCAGCATGTTCGGGGGGAGTGGCAGATGTCCTCGTCGCCCCCTTCCTCATGCATGCGTAAGTGTGCCATGCTGCTCCTTCTGTGTCTCAATTGCGTCGCTGTCAGGCTTTCCCGACGACTTATTTCCTGGTCAGCCCCTCTCCTACGCCGACGAACAGGTGATGAGCGCGACTCTGTGAGGGGCCTTCCTCCCAGGTCATCTCTGTGTGGGGCCTGAGGCCTATCTCCTACTCCCTCCAGGGAAGGGAGAGTTGTCCCCTCTCCCTGCTGGGCTTCTGGGCTTCCCAGGTGAGAGCTCTCCCTCTCTCCATCCTTAACTCTCATCTTTCCTCTAACTCCCACCTGGGTTGCCTCCTTCTCTCAGTGCTATGTGCTGTTCTTCTAGGCAACATCTTGGCCTCAACCTCACTCCATAATGCTTCCTCCGTGCCATAGGCCTGCCCGGGTGGAGTGTAGACCGTGGCTCCCCCTTCGTAGTCAGACATTGCGGGACTGGCACTCCTTTCTTCCCCTCCACTGGTCGAATCACCTTCCAGTAGGGCCACAAACCTCCCTCTGACCTTATGGTGCCCAATGGGGCGCTCAGGAGTACGTGCTCCCTGTTCAGCTTGGACCTGATGTGTCGCAGCCAATGGGTGAGGGGGCGAGCCCGAGGAGGTCTGGCACCGGACTGAGCTGGGGCTGTCTGCACTCGGGCTGATGGGTTCTTTGATCATCTTCCCCGCCCGGCGCCTTGCTACCCCTGGGAAGGTCCAGCAGCCTCCTTGCCAAGTGGATTGGTATAACCCAGTGCGACGGTGACTGGAATGGCTGGCATCAGCGAGAGCACATCCCTGCCGGTGTATGGTGGGGGAGGTGTAGATGCCTTACTTAGGGACTCGGAATAGTCTTATAGGCTGGGGCCACCTCGAAGATGGCCCATAGTTCTAGTCGGGCCTCCCGCTTAGCCTTTTTATGTTCCGTATACCTGGTCTGTATGTGAGTCTTTGTATGTTCCATGGTGTTGGTGTTGAACATTCCCCCCTCAGGCGAGGGAAATGCGTGGGCTCTGATATGGACGTGCCGCTCATGGTAGTGTTTCCCTAGTATCCTAGCCTGGGTGGGAACCTAGCTTGCATGTGGCTTAATGGAGTCTCTATGATGGATTGGGGAACTTGCTTTAAGGATTTTGCAAATTTGAATTGTCTCGAGATTCTTTAAATCGTTGCAAACTTTACTCTAATTTTGGGGATCAGTGTACACGGGGTGGTACCAAAGTCAATCTACTTGTTAGAAGCTCTATAAAAAAAATCAAGGCATTGAAAGGGACATTTAACAGTAAACAATAGACAAATGCAAAATGAAATAGTAACAACCTGTAACAGAATGCAATTGTTAGTTCAGAGCAGTACGAGTTGATCTGTAGCAGTAAAACTATCAAACATTAATCCTGGTCTGGAAAAATTGGTCATAATTTCATAAAGCAGAGGCTTACTTAACACAACATAACATTTAGACATGCAGCATATTGCAAACTATAACAGCACCACAATATCAAGAAATGCATAAAAAGGAAAAAATTCAAGGGAGAAAGGTTGACAGAAAAAATGATTATTTTTGTCCAAAATGTAGCCCCCTTCTAGCGCCTGTAGCCTAAGGTGAGAGTATGCTCCACGTAGCACGCAGAGCTAGGTGAGCCTGATAGTCTGTCGCTATCGGCCTGGAGGACAAAAATTAGCAACGATTTGTGCTTAGAAAAAGGAGTAACCTAACAATTATCGGCTCTCTGTGGCCAGACACTAGCCATACCCTACTCACCAAGGTCCAGATTTTTTCCCTAGCGTCCGAATTACACCCTGTATCACAACCAGGGTTAGTGCATACCGAATGCCTAACGTCCAGCGGTCCAATCGAAAAAAGAAAAAAAAGCACCTTTCACTTCTTTTAGACACTGCCAGTTGTGAAATCAGCAGTCCTTAAGAAAAACAATTTGGCTAAAAATCAGATCAAGGTGGTAGCCCTATATAACACTCAGGGCCCATGCATACCTCTGTACCATGCCCAAGGGTCCAAAACGATCCCTTACCAACACCCAGGGACGAAGCATACCTCTGATCCACGCCTAAAGGTCCAAGCGATCTCCTACTATCACCCAGGGACGAAGCGTACATCTGATCCACGTCTAAAGGTCCAAGCGATCCCTTACTGCCACCTAGGGACGAGGCGTACCCTGTGTTTCCCACAGTGGTCCCCAAACAGTAGTAGTCACCTTTGCTCTCTCTAACGTGCTGACTAGGGAAAAAGCAAGAAATGATCTACGCTTGTCCTAGTTTGCCATACGCCACTTACTGGGACTAAGGATTAGATGTAGTCTCTTACCCTGTGACGGCTGCCTCCGACAGACCACCGCCCTGCGGATTCAGCAGGACTTCTAATCAATTATGGTGTCTGCTCACTGATCTTTGTTTGCGCAGATGAATCAGTTCGGGCAAAGGTACTCGTCTTTTGGCAGCTAACGGACTCAATAAACCAGTCTCTCCTGGCTGGCTCTCCAAAATGTTACTTGGATATGAATTTACCTTAAAGAAATGAAAAGATAAGAGGCGTCTGGCAAAACAGGAACAAATTTGTTTCATTAAACGCAGCGGCCGGGAGAGTCTTGACAGAATGTGCCTGAGGAAAGTCTCCCAGTGTGCAAAGTTTTGACTGGTTTGATACACATTTTGCGAAGTACAATAAAACCATTTTTGCATTCTTGAAAAGCATCTCAGTCATAAATAAGCAAGGTTAGGCATCAGATAAGGACACAGATGACTCTTGACCTGGGGGAGAG
Organism: Calotriton arnoldi; assembly: GCA_963921515.1. Taxonomy (NCBI): domain Eukaryota; kingdom Metazoa; phylum Chordata; class Amphibia; order Caudata; family Salamandridae; genus Calotriton; species Calotriton arnoldi. The sequence goes on along the minus strand of CAWUFW010006172.1, from coordinate 1,189,600 downwards.
CTAGTGTAGGCCAGTGTGTATGTGTCCAGATGTCCGGCATGAGGAACGTGTGATCACCACATGTGGTGTGCATGTCGTGTCCTGATTGGCTGAGTGTTTCTATCTACATGTGGTATCTAGCTTTGTGGTATTTTTGGGGAACGCGAGCCTCTGACCAAACGTGTTTTATTGGGTCCAATTGCCATGGACCTGTTTGTGGCGCAACTATCTATCTGTGGGATCGATCAAGGTTATCCATGGGCATGCGTTTGTCTTTGGGTTAAGAGAGACGTGAGTGTGGGTAGCAGGGCCTGTCTGACCACGTATCTCTGACTCGGGGTTGATGGGGAGGTCACCTTGGGTAAATCCGACAGCAATGATACGAGCTCACTGGAACTCCTGAAAATAATATGGCAGCCACTGGTGTCATTTTTATCAACATTCTCAATAGTTTGTGTACAGTTGTCATAGCGTACATTGGTATTGTTTTTACCGACATTGATATAGTTATGCATTCCTAGATCATGACGTACATTGACATTGCTTTTACTGGTAACAACATTGTCATTCGTAGATGGATTATGGCATACATTGATATCGTTACTGTTGGTATTGGCACGGTTGTGCGGGCTCAGGTGATGGCACACGTTGACCTTGCATTTATTAGTATTGCCTTTGTCAGGCCTGCACATATCACGGTATTCATTGACATTGTAGTTACCCATTCCAACAGAACCTCTACTCCATACTATGGAGGACTGCAATTTCTGGACACCAAGAATACATATCCATTAAGAGAATGACAAACCTTTCTGAATTGTTAGACTGTATGGGGTCATCCGGTCCAGCACAATCTCACCCCAGGGATTGTTGGGTCTTTCTCATCACCATTCGTTGCAGTCTGCAATTTGGAATGTTATTACTGCTTGCACTCTCTAAACCCACTCTTACTGTTCTTTCCACCATCAGTACCATTCCCTTAATCGGACTTTTGTCTTGCTCATTCCTAAGTGACTCTCGATCAGGAGTTTCCCTAACTCTACTGGAGGAATTCATTTTGTACCTCGCAGGGTCACTTTTCCCTTACATGCAATTCATTACGCACCTGCCAAAAATGTTTACTCTCTTCCTTAGGCCTTCCTTTGGTTTCCCAGCACTCTTTGTGTTTCTTCTTCACTTCCTGTAACACCAGATCATTCTTCATTTCCTTTACCCATTCCCCCTCCTGAATAAACTTTGAAATCCTCCTCCTCAAGACAATCCTCTTCTATGTCTATGTCCTTAATAAGCCTTGAAAAACAAGTGCTAAACAATTCTGCATCCCAGGTTATATGTCACAATGTAATCAAACTCTTGAAGCACAATCACTCACTTGTGCATCCTATTTGAGATAAAGTATCTGCCTTTCTTCGTGAAGACGTCCACAAGACGTTTGGGGGCAGTGTTTAATTCAAATTCCATACCCCATAAACATTTTTCCACGTTTTCTCATGGCTCAATATACTGCTAGAGCCTCTTTTTATATAACTGCATAATTTAGTTCTACTCCTTTTATTCCCTTTCAAACAAACAAAATTGTTCTTTCTGCGTTACTCATCCCCTTTAACAGAACCGCACTTAGTCCTTTCGCACTGGCATCCATTATCAACACAGTCTTGTCACCAGGTTCAAAACTCAGAACACAGGGAGCATTTTCCAAACCAACCTTCATAGCCTCAAATTCATTCTGGCAGTCTTGAGCCCTGTTGAATTCTGTGCCTTTCTTTAGAAGGCATCACATATTTACACTCTTCTGCATAAAATTAGGAACAAATTTACTATAATATTCAGCCATACATAAAAACTTGATCAGTTCCTCACTTGTGGGAGTGGGGATGAATTTTATGGTACTAACCACACCACTTTTTGGTTCAATACCTTCAACTGTTATAACATGGCCCACATCTTTCTTAGATTAAACATACACTTTTCACTTTTCAATGTGGGACCGCTGCTTCCCAGTCTTTTCAGCACCTCTTGCAGTCTTTGATCATCTTCTCGATCCCAGCCAAACACCAGAAGATCATCCTGAAAAATGTTTATGCCAGTAATTCCTTTGAGGACATTTTCAATGGCTCCCTGAAACACAGAAGCCACTGATATCAAGCCAAGGGGCATTATTACAAACTTAAACGTACCAAAAGGTGTAATGAAGGCCGCCAAATCCTGTCAATAAATATATAACTTTACCTAATGGTATACAGAAGCTAGATCTAAAGATGAAATAGAAAAACTTTGGTCCTCATTAAGTTGCCAACATTTCAGAAATATTTGGTAAGGGATAGTGACCACAATACATGAGTTCAAATCACTCAGGTCTACACGTAACCTGGCATAACTGTTGGTCTTATGCGCTACGAACACATATGAAAGCTTTTCAGTTACCTCTGCTTCATCAATGACGTGATTACGTTTCAGTTTCTTCAGTAATTGATTTTCTAACCTCAAATGGAATATTGCTCACCTTGCTGACTGCGGGTTGTGACCATTCTCTTAATGTTATCATATGTACATACTCCCTTAGACAATCTTATTATTTTTCAAATACTTCCAGAAATTCCTGCTCAAAACTCAAATTTTTATCTCCTACATGAACCTCGTTCACTTCTCCTTTCTATTGTAATTAGGGTTCCCGGTTTTATGGTATTTATTTTTTTAACCTTTCCGTCTGTATTTATCCAAATTCATTTTTTGTTAATTTTATCTGTATTTATCCATATTTATTTTGGGCTTTGTGAAAAAATGAAGCTGAATCTAGTATATTTCCACATTTACTTAACTGATAAATGTGCACTGATGCTTGAATGCCTGACAGGTTTCAATAATACGAACAACCTCAGATGATAAATCAATGTACTTATATGAAAACTTGCACATTTTACTGTGTGTGTATCTACAGCTGTTTAAGCTTCTTTCCTAAAATGTCTTGCTTTTTTTAACACCCTTACTTGTCAATCAGCACAGCTATTGGTCTGACAGTCATGGCTGACCGCATTTAGAATCACTCAAAAAGCAACCCAATGTCCGTTTTTACACACATTTAAAAATCTATACAGACTGGAAAATAAACGGTTTTCTGTCTGTATTTATCTGTAAAAATCAGTAAAAACGGAAAACAGGGAGGCTTAATTATAATCTAACTGCAGCAATTATATTGTTATCTAGATATACACCTAGATCTTGTTGGTGGAACCAGTGGATAAAGGAATCACCTCTGAGAGAAATGTAATTTTTTCCTACTGCAACACTGTCCTTAAATTGTATACTCCCCAAAAGTATCGTAACAATTGTAAGAGTTGGGGTTGATATCAGGCTTATGTATAGCTGTAGAATGTAGATCATTTTCAAATACTACCTTTGGTATTCATGTCAGCTTTACACCTGAATTTGTACTTTGTCTATGGGACTATTATCACATTTGCATACCGCCTGAAATACTACTTGGTCACACTCATTTTCACCATCGCAGTTCACTTCTCGCACTTTATTATCCCGAGAGGTCTTATAACATTTAGCAAAATGTCCCTTCCTGGCACTTAATTTTCAGATTCCCAGGACCTTCCATCCCTGACGTGTAAATCATTTTGCTTCTATTTGAATTCGTCTGAATCATTTTGTATTTTCTCATTGTGACCATTTTCCCTTTTTAATTTCTTCCACACATGCAGCAGTATATTGGCATCTCATGACAATGGATTGTGCTTTTGCCACGGTTCCTCTCTAGCTTTCTCCACATTGCAACCCAACAAGAATTGATCTCTCAGCCTCTCTCCAATGCGATTACCAAAATTACAGATTGAAGCTAATCTAGGCAACTCTGTGTCTGTGATAGATTGTTCCACACTCTCCCCATCATTCTGCAGTCTCTTTTCATAAAGATACTGCTCCGAAATAGTGCTAACCCTGCGGAGGGAATGTAGGTCCAGTTTTGTTTTTTATACAGATCTCAAATTCATCAAGGCCTATCGTTTCCTCCATTGCAAGCTCAGGTACATGCTCAAAAACCTCTTGATTTTCATGCCATAAACAATGCATGAGCAAAGAGGTTTTGGGTTCTGCACTTAATGAGGTTCCACAAACTCTGGTATAATAAATATTTGTTTTCCATTTTCCCCATTGTAATGTTGGTTCTTCTGTACTCAATAAAAATAATGGTGGTGCATTTAGGTTTTGCATGTTGAATTATTAATGCAAATGAATCACACTTCGTCACTAAAAACATTATAAGTGTAGCCATATAAGGAAAATGAAATATCCAAGAATTCACCAGTATCCGAGACTCTGTTCAGTGTCTAATTAAGAAAAAAGAAGTCATCAATTTGTGTTGTTTTCTTGTTATCAAGTTAAGATATATTTGTAAAGTTTCTTTTTTTATATCTTGATAAGTTTCGTGGTGTTTCTAAGGTTTCATTTCATTTCCCCATGAACACCATAAATTAACCATCCACCGCAAAGTGGCAGCAAGTCTGTTGTACCCTGTACATAGAGACACTGGTAGCCATGTTGTATTATCCAAGTCTTCTTTATTGGTTCCATACCAGGGTAGTATCAATCTCTGTCCAGCCAGCTCTGGTCAGGTACTAGCCATGTACCAGCCCCACCAGGAGCAGCCTGCCTAGCTGCTCAGCCCATCTCTAACTGTCAACACTCATCCACTCAGGCACCCAGGCATTCCACGCATCACAGTCACACCAACATTCCGTTACCATCTCTCACTCTGGCTGAGCAGCTAGGAGGACCTAGGCTGATTACATATAAATGTAATACTGAGGATATAACATTATCCCTTTCCTTTAAATAAAAACAAAAATAACAATACTAAAGGAGAGAACTATGCACAAGAAAGCAGTAATGTTCGGAACTCAGGGATGCAACATAAAGCAAAACATCACCAGAGAGTGAACAGTACAAATCAAGAAAAGACGGCAAAATACGACATAAAAAATATGAGCATCAATATCCCCCTCCTCCCCCATGAAAATTATAAAAACATTCTGAAGCGTAAACTTGAATAAATTCAAGTTCAAATTGTAATACTTTGTAACATAAACTGCAAAATTATGTACTGTGAAGCAAAGAGTAAAACACCCCGCAACACCAATCCCAGCTGCAAGGGAACTAACAAGAATATGGGACTATAACCCATGGAGAAACGCCCGTGTAGGGATGTACCTTTGTACTGCGCGCAACATGTAAATGGGGTCTAAACCCATATCCCAACCCTGTGTAAGGGTTATACTCAATAACGATTATGTATGGGAACTAACCCATGGCCCAACCTTCATGTAGGGGTCACTAACTGGGACTCAAACCCAACCCCATCCCTGACGAAAGGGATACAACTGTGATGGGTCTATTGCCATAGCCCCAAAGCCATCCCTCATAGAAGGAATAAAACTGACTGTGATAACCATCCATAAAACTCACGGATCACCATAAATGGGGAAACATAGACTGTGGCATCACGACAACAAGTATGCTCTAGGAGAAAATTACTTAAACTTAAACTCTAAGTAATGCAGACTATATATCTTTGAAATACAACACTCTTGGCAAACTAATAGATCATCAATCAATCAGGGAATTGTAAGCGCGCTACTCACCCGTGAGGGTCTCAAGGCGCTGAGGGGGGGGGGTCCGCAGATCTGTTTAGCCGAAGAGCCAGGTCTTGAGGGTCTTCCTGAAGGTGTTCAGGGAGGGGGCACATCTGATGTCTGCCGGTAGCTCGTTCCAGGTCTTGGCTGCAATGTGAGAGAAGGATCTTCCGCCTGCTCTGGCTCTGTGGATGCGCGGGGTTTCGGCCAGTGCGAGGTTGGAAGATCGGAGGTTTATTTTGGGTCCGTGGAAGTTGATTCTGTCGTTGAGGTATTTGGGTCTGTTGTTGTGTAGGCATTTGTAGGCGTGAGTGAGGATTTTGAAAGTGACTCTTTTCTCCACGGGGAGCCAGTGGAGACTTCGTAGGTGTTGGCTGATGTGTTCGTGTCGGGGGATGCCGAGGACGAGTCTGACGGCGGTGTTCTGTATTGTCTGGAGTTTGCGGAGTAGGGACTTGTTGATGCCGGCGTAGAGTGCGTTTCCATAGTTCAGTCTGCTGGTGATGAGTGTGTGGGTGACTGTCTTCCTTGACTCAGGGGGATCCACTTGAAGGTCTTGAGGAGGATGCGGAGAGTGTTGAAGCAGCTGGAGGTGACGGCGTTGACCTGTCGGTTCATGGTGAGTGATGAGTCGAGTACGATGCCAAGGTTCTTGGCGTGGTCTGAGGGGGTAGGTGGGCTTCCGAGGGCGGTCGGCCACCAGGTGCTGTCCCATGCAGAAGGGGTGGTACCGAGGACGAGGACTTCTGTCTTCTCTACGTTGAGCTTCAGGCAGCTGTTGGTCATCCAGACTGCGACGTCTTGCATTCCTTTCTGGAAGTTGAGTTTGGCAGTGGTGGGGTCTTTGGTGAGGGAGAGGATGAGCTGGGTGTCATCGGCGTAGGATACGATGTTGAGGCCGTGTTGTCGGACGATGGCTGCGAGGGGGGCCATGTAAATGTTGAAGAGGGTGGGGCTCAGTGATGAACCCTGTGGGACCCCGCAGGTGATTTTCGTGGGGTCGGAGAGGAAGGGTGGGAGTCTGATCCTTTGGCTTCTTCCGGTGAGGAATGATCGGATCCAGTCCAGGGCTGTTCCTTGTATGCCTGCGTCGTGTAATCTGGCGACTAGTGTGCGGTGGGAGACGGTGTCGAAGGCTGCTGATAGGTTGAGTAGGATGAAGGCTGCGGAGTGGCCTTGGTCCAGGAGGGTGCGGATGTCGTCTGTGGCGGCGACTAGGGTGGTCTCTGTGCTGTGGTTGCTTCGGAATCCGGATTGGGACGGGTAGAGGACGGCGTTCTCTTCAATGAATCATGTCAGTTTCCTGTTGACTGTTTTCTCTGCAACTTTGGCTGCGAAGGGGAGGAGCGAGATGGGCCGATAGTTCTTGAGGTCGGTGGGGTCAGCTGTGGGCTTCTGAGCATGGGTCTGACTTCTGCGCGCTTCCAGTCGTCTGGGAAGGTGCCTGTTTTGAAGGTGGTGTTGATGGTGCGTTGTAGTTTGGGTGCGATGGCGGCCGCGGCTCTGTGGTAGATGTGAGGGGGGCAGGGGTCGGTGGGGGCCCCCCGAGTGGATGCTTTTCATGGTCGAGGCGGTGTCTTCAGCCGCGATCGGTGTCCAGTTGGAGATGGTGGGCTGGCTGGTGTTTCTGGGGGGCGGGGGGCCGTCTGTGGCGCCTGGTGGATGGTCGATGAAGTTGTCGTAGAGGTTTTTGATCTTGAGGTGGAAATAGGTTCCAAGCTTGTCGCAGAGGTCTTGGGATGGGGTGATGTCTGTGGCTTCGCTGCGTGGGTTGGTGAATTCCTGAATGACACTGAAAAGTTCCTTGGAGTTGGTGGAGTTGGCCAGGATTTTGTTGTGGATGAAGATCCTCTTGGTGGCTCTGATCTGGTTGTGGTAGTCCGTCATGGCATCCTTGTAGGTGGTGTGGTTTTCGGTTGTCTTGGTGTTTCTCCAGTTCTTCTCCAGGCGTCTGCAGGTGCGTCTGGCTTCTTGGAGAGCGGTGGTGAACCAGGCGGCTTTCCTGGGGCATTGTCTGTCGGGGTAACGTAGCGGGGCGAGCTCGTCTGCGCAGTTGAAGATCCAGGTGTGGAGTTCTCTGGCTGCGCCGTTTGCGTCGTTTGCGTTGGGTGCCCAAGTGTGGTTGTCTCGGGTGAGGCTGGAGTTAAGTTGCTCGTCGGTAACCTTGCTCCAGTTCCTTCGAGGTGGGCGTGGGGCTGGTTTGGGTGCCTTGGGTTTGTTGATGGCGAAGTGTACGCAGTGGTGGTCGGTCCATGGCGGCTGCGTTGTGTGGCTGAATTGGACACTGTTTCCTGCCGCGAAGATGGGGTCGAGGGTGTGTCCTGCTCTGTGGGTCGGTGTGTTGACGAGTTGTTTAAGTCCGATGCTGGTGAGGTTGTCACGAAGGATAGTGGAGTTGGGGTCGCTGGGGTTGTCGAGTTGGAAGTTCAGGTCTCCAATGAGTATGTAGTTTGCTGAGGCGATGGCGTGGGGTGCAATGAAGTTGGTGATGGTTGTGGCGAAGGGTGTTCGGGGGCCGGGGGGTCTGTAGATGAGGGTTCATGCCCCTCAGAAGACTGCTATGCCCCTATGCGACACACCAGTGAGCGGTTTCTCACCCGAGTTGTATTGGACTGCAGGAACTCCGCACACCACCTGAAACACGTTAAAGATACCAAAGGAAAATGTAGAGACACGGCAATTGCATTAATAAACACATTAGAATAATCACCCACTTGGCAAAGTTAATGAAAACTCAGTTATTGAGGCATAAGCAGTGAAAATAACAGCAATGACAACCCACATAAACCCATGAATAGAAAGTTGAAATCACAAAGCACAAGCATGTCATTAAGTGTTCACATTGAAAAAACAGCTCTTCCGCAAAATGATCCAAAGTTTGATGAACGACTCGTTACCCATGACATGCATGGTCATAGTCATGCTCAAGACTAAACCTTCATGAAACGGCTCCGTAATGCAAAACTAAAAGTGACAAAACCTCCGACATACTTGAAACGGAGTGTCTCACTGAAGAATCCCACGACGATGCGAAACTTCCCAAAACTGAGTAACCAGCATTACAATCCGTTCATGGAATGACCAGCAAAGCAGAGAATACGATTCCGTGATGTGTGAACATCGCGAATATAAATTTTCCAAAGAACTCTCCTCGCTTCCTGAACACTGTGCTAGATGGCCCAAAAAAAATCCTGCTGAATGCGTGCAGACGCCAACCACAAAATGGCGGCACGCTATTACGACCGCACCGGATGGCTCCTTGCGCTGCCGTGCTGCTAAACGTCCATCAGCAGCTGAGATAACCTCATAGAAGACAAGACGTAACATCGGTGCCATGGAGACTTACGCGCGATACCACTGGGAAGGTAAGCGAGCGCGTGCAGCTCTTGGCTCGTGCCTCAGTCTTTTTTAAAATAATGCCCGGCGGTTAAACAGACAATTGCGCAGCCACTGAGATTCCCCTGGACTCATGGCCAAAATGATTAAAAAAAAAACAAGAAATGTACCTCTAATCCGGCAACCGGCCAAAGTGTCAGTCACAATGTTTCTCCTGCGTGAGATAAAAACGGCATACAAACACATTTTGAGGACAAGTAGCTGCAGGGACAGTCACACAGTAAAGGTGTTGCCAGAGACAAAACTTGACACCATCATGTTGATCCTGTGCGGTGCTTGTGAATTAAGATCACTGAGTTAGTCCATAACTCACAACTGTGCAGCCACAAATCCTCTAGAAGCATCCAAGCGGCAAACACAAAAGGATGTGGTAGGGGTGAGACTTAATCCATACGTCCCCTAACATGACAGACTATACCTGTAGTCAAATCCTTCAGCTTGTTGTGACTTCATGAAGGCAAATAAACAATATGTCAAAAGTAACCAAAGAGATCCTTTTTCTTAGAAGTCACTGTGGTCTTTGTAGATTGATGTGGCTGGAACACCAGATGTGGCTGTAGCAACTACTCCTCCAACTCACTGAATCCTTTTTGTAGGAATCGCTGTGCCTGGAACACCTACATGTGGCAAAACCATTTGAGTATTTCCAGGCTGTAGTTGTTGTAGGGTGGGGCTGTCCAATGACAAGGACACTGGTGGGGCTGGCGCTGGCTTGCCTGGAAATACATTCTTGGTTCTTCTAGTTTCTTTAGTTTCTTGTGGTATCTCTGGTTACTGTAGTTTCTTTGTAGACTCTTGGTTTCTGTACTATCCTTAAGTACGCTTGGGTCCAGGTCCGCTCGTCGCCAAAATAATGTTGTACCCTGTACATAGAGACACTGGTAGCCATGTTGTATTATCCAAGTCTTCTTTATTGGTTCCATGCCAGGGTAGTATCAATCTCTGTCCAGCCAGCTCTGGTCAGGTACTAGCCATGTACCAGCCCCACCAGGAGCAGCCTGCCTAGCTGCTCAGCCCATCTCTAACTGTCAACACTCATCCACTCAGGCACCCAGGCATTCCACGCATCACAGTCACACCAACATTCCACGCATCACAGTCACACCAACATTCCACGCATCACAGTCACACCAACATTCCACGCATCACAGTCACACCAACATTCCGTAACCAACTCAGACTCTGGCTGAGCAGCTAGGAGCACCTAGGCTGATTACATATAAATGTAATACTGAGGATATAACAAAGTCAACTGTTGATGGCGCCGATGCGAAGACGGATGTTGATAATTATTCTTTTATTCTATGTGACTTTGTTTAATGTGATGGTTTTATTACGTATATGTTGGTACAGTTTATACTTCCTGGTTCTTATCCAAGTTGGGTTTGTGTCAGTGTGATGCCTGAGCGGGTGTCATCTTAGACACATTAACCAAGTACACTGCTGGTTTTAGCTGGATCTGAGACACAGTGTTGTTATTGTGTAAATTATTCATGTGAGGTCACAGTGGGGGCTAGTCAAAAGGAAGATATAAAATCTGCATACTTTCCATCAACGACAATGATGCTCACATTACGGACGTTGTGTTTGGAATGATTAGGGTATTTTTATAGGGAATGGCCTGAGACATTATTGGTTGTTTCTTCTAGGACTGGTTGACTACGGGAGATAGGGACGGGCTCTGTCTACACAGACTAAGTTTGTATCTGCGGCTGGGTTAGGGTGAGGGACACTTTGTGCACTGGGGAGACAAGGGGCTTTAAACATGCAGTTTGCTCGCTGAGTCCAACCAGAGAGTACCCTAAAGTCTATCTTGTCCCCTGAATATTTGGTCCCTTCGGCCATCTCCATGATTGAAGTGAGAGGCCCTGCGGTGTCCAGAGGTTGTCCTCGTGTGCTCGTCAGGACCTATCAATACTGCTTTTAGGGTCTTTGAGCTTTCCAGCTTTTGTCAAAAAGCTCCGGAGTGGAGGTGGTCTTACCCTCTATGGAAGGCATCAGACATTCAGCCCTCAATCTGTTCCTGGCCTTGGCGGTGACCTTACTCTCTATGGAGGGTCGCTGGGCATTTAGGCCTCCATCTATTCCTGGCTGCTTTGGCGGTGGCCTCACCCTGTATGGAGGGTCTTCGGGCATTCAGCCCTCAATCTGTTCCTGGCCTTGGCAGTGACCTTACCCTCTATAGAGGGTCTTCGGGCATTCAGCCCTCAATCTGTTAACTAGCTGCACCTTTTATTTATTTCTTTCACCACTTTTGTTGACTAATAGCTGGGAGACTTCAATGTTCACTAGATTAACTTGATCCGGGTTTTTCCCTTTTCTCCGCCTCGATTTAATCCAACACTGCCTGAATCCCTTCGCGGTCAAAGGTCCCAGCTAGGTCTCATCTTTGCCAACTGACCTCATTCCAGCTGATGGTCCTCACCGAAACCTTCGGTGGCCAACCGAAAACATGATGACTTGGGTTTGTGACACCAAGAGCCTTAATCTAACAACCTTCCCTAACGTATTTCTTTTTGTCTCCCTCACCACGTTCGTCATCAGACTGTACACCCTGCTGCCACTTCCTAAAACGAGGGAATGTCCAAAAGTGTGCCTCTTCCTTTCTCGTTGAAGAAAAAAAGGCTAAAAAATAAATAATCTTTCTAGCACTCCGAGGAGCAGAAGAACATAATGTACTTGGCATTAAAATCTAGGCGTAGTCAATTTAGAAAATCTTACCACAGACAAAAAATGTGTAAGAAACACCTTTGAAGTGGAATGAAACTCCACCAAAATCCAGATTGAACCAGTTTTAGGGATAAAGAAATAATGTAGATCAGATCTGGCGAATGACTCATGGGCATTGGAGGAAAATGAGTTTTGTCTGCATCATTCAAATGTGTCTCTATAAAAGGTCTCACATGAAACACTTCTGCTTTGATCAGCCAGTGATTGGTCTTTCGTCCATTCTTTCATCCAGAACCAAGCTCGTCTCCTCACGGTACAGTAGTTGCCGTGGATACCCTTAAGAGAGGAGCTCCTAATGTCTCCAGCACAGTCTTTTATAATCCCATGCGAGGTCATGTTAACACCAACTTTAGCTACCACTGTTCTACTTCCCAGAAGCAGCCCCCAAGCAGCCTTGTTCATTAAGCCATATCTAGCCCAATGCAAATTGCAGACTCACTTCACAAAATTGCTACACCCCGGAGCTCTTTGTATAACCTGCATTTATCTCTCCCAATAAAGCCACATTCACTGCGTTTCCTGCAGCTGGTCTGTATCTGAAGAGCTTGCAAACCATCACCCCTCATTTTTTACTCAGGGCCTGATTAAGACCTCGGCGGACGGATTACTCCGTCACAACGGTGACCGATATCCCGTCCGACGAAATATAATTCCCATAGGCTGTAATGGATTTATATTTCGGCGGATTGGATATCCGTCACCGTTGCCATGGAGTAATCTGTCCACCGAGATCTAAATCAGGCCCTAATTTCCTAAGCCAAAACCTCAACGCAGTGCTATCTGTGATTACTGGAAAATTATTCATAGTGCATGGGAATGCGGACACCTGTCTATTTCCAGTGTCTCCAGAAGAAGAAACAGGAAGTCCAGCAAACAAAACATTTGCAACCATCCCCAAAACGACCCTCACTCCACATGTTATCTCGTCTGACTTTGCCTTCAACCAAGGTTCCTGGGGAATCCATGGAACCAGAAGATCAGACCGGTCCAACCAAAGAGGATATTCTCCATTCTTCCCATCAGCAGAGGCCGGACTGGAAGAGGTGGCAGCAGAGGTACCCCCAGTCCTACAGGTGAGGGTTCAGTATTCTTCCGTAGTGAAACTAGGGATGCAGAACAACAGAGTTTCTCCACAAGTGGCAAGGCGATATATCGGTCCTTGCAAAGGTTCTGGGGTTCAAAATAAACTTTTGGGATACTCCAGTTCAGGCTGTAAAACTATCACCCTTATGTTCTCAAAGGAGGTGAATGCCTTGATAGTTTAAGAGTTCCGGCTTTAAAGGAAAAAGGAGCAACCAAGAAATCCTTTGTACCTCTGAGGGGTTCTTGATCAACATCTTTGTGGTGAGAAAAAAGTAGAGGGGGACACTTCAAGATGGAGGGAATCCATCTCTTAAGAGAGATGCTCAGGCAAGAGGATTGGCTCTGTAGACGTAAAAGAAACCTGGCTGATGATTCCTATCTTTCCACCCCACTGTCTTTTTCTATAATTAGTTAGAGCGAGATCAAGCATGGTAATTCAAAGTATTTTAATTGGGTCTTTGTTCCACCCCAGGGTGCTTCTTAAAGCTCCTCAAACCGGCAGTGGCATCGTTACGAGCACAAGGTTGCAGGTTGATCATTTATTTGGACATCCTCATCTTCGTGGCTCTGATGGGCATCTCACTCCTAGAGGACCTGGGTTTCACGATCAACCAAGACAAATCAGACCTGGAACCCAAGAACATGCTTGATTTTCTTGGGTTCATGGTAGATTCTGTGGATGCAACCCTGTAGTTACCTCTCAAAAAGATCAATTCCAATGAAGAGCTAAGGAAACTGAATGTGATGAAAAGTATTTCCGTGCTGAGTCTCACAAGAGTGGGGGAGGGCTCTGTCATTTACCTCCCCTCCCAGGTGATCTTCCCTGGTCCATTACCCTACAGGGCCCTTCAGAGACTCAAGATGAAACATGTGCAGAAGGGACTCTCTTATTCAGAGGAGGTTTCACTATCAGAGGAGGCGTGGAACAGTTGTGCGATCTTTGGTTCAGTCCCGGATATTGTTATAGAATTGGATGCCAGGCATTCAGTTTAGGGAGCTCGATCTGGGGAGAGCTCCCATGGGGATAATGGTTCCAAGAAGAATTGAATCGCCTTATAAATTGCCTGGCGCTCCTGTTGGGATAATTTTCCAACCGCCACCTAGCGAAGGGCAAGGTGAGATGTTGCATTCCCTTGAAGAGGGACAGTATCTCCGCGGTACAATATGTCAGCAAGTTGGGAAGAACCAGGAATCTTGTGGGCATAGCCAAAGGCTTCTGGCAGCATTGTCTGGAAAAGGGAATGTCTATGAAGGCAAGTCCTCTCCTGAGTCCAACCAACACTATAACATGCTGGAATTCACGATTTCTGAAGGACTCCAGTGATTGGCAACTCTACCCCTAGTGTTTGGGCACCTATGTCACAAATAGGGTTCTCCGGTCAGGGATGTATTTTGATGGAGCAGGGTAAACGAAATAAATTTTGGAACCCCCTTGATAAGAATAATAAACTAATGATACTAATTGTTTGATGAATTAACCAACAAAACGCATCTTAATAAACATTTACATAAATGGTAACTGCCCTATTTGTGCAAAAATCTAATTTATTTACCATTGTGAAGTATTCTAATATTAAGAATGTGATTTGCGTACTAATCGGAGTAAAATCGCATGATTTGTGCTGTGTAGTGTAAATTGTATTGTGGCAAAGAACACGGATGGTAAGTAAAATGGCTTTAAATGTCGCTTTGCTAGGTAACACCTAACACGGGTTCTTAGAATGACGGGTGGTAAACAGAAAGGCTTATTTTCCTTATTTTAATTACGATTGTGTTTGTTTTCATGATAGTTCGTTTGGGCCTGTTAGGCCAGGCTGCGAAAATGGCTGCCGACATAGATGAGGTCATACCAGAAATCAAAGATGGCCTCTAAGCGAAAGACATGATGAAGCTAAACCACGTGGGTACGGCTTGTACACGGAGTGAGAAATGTCAAGGTTACCATGAAGAGAGTGCCAAGAAAGACTCAGCTCGTATCCGTGAGAAAGAGGAGAGTTCAGTATTGAGAGACAAAGGACTGACCAAATTGTGACCATCATTGTTGCAACATTATACATAATAAATCTGGACTGCTTTTACCCAAAGAATATGGGAAACCATGAACTCTTAACCATCCTCGAAACCAGTTTGAACAAGGAAGGCGATGAGACAATCTTCGCCACCCCTCAAATGGACCAATTAGCGTGATTCCTGCCCCCAAACATTGCAACTTTTTGTGTAGTAAGCCAGAAGTAGGGTATAAGAAGGACTGCTCTTATGGGAGGGCCTGCTGCTGCTACTGGTTATTAGTCGATGCTGTTATTATTGCAGATACTGATGCTGATGTTAATGCGGATGCTGCCATTGACTTCGAACCAGACTGGGGAAGGAGCGAGACCGTTGCGGGAAATCTGTATGGGAGGTCCCGTCGAGGATGCCTTCTAGAGGGACAGTCAGTCAGTTTGGGAGTCCATTCTGTGATTTACGGTTCATTTTCTTTGGTGAACCATTCTTATCTGCATCTAAATAGGTAATGCATAATTTCGTTTTTCTTTACAGAATTTCCTATATAAATGTAAAAGAATGTATTAAGGTGATTAATAAACTAAGAATCTCACGCATGCAGAATTTTGAACTTAGATAACATTTTATTTCTAATTAAAATTGAGTCTGTGGTTCTTTAGTTCATTTATAAAATTTGATATTTACTAAAGGTTTTAAATGATTGAGCTGGTCTCGATCACCATCAACTTATTCTACTAGTTGGTCCATCGACCAAAGAGCGGAGTATCTTGATGTTTTAGAGCCGACAGGATTAGAACTGAATATATAGAATGTTTATGGTAATAATCTGTCAAATCTAATAAGGTATTCCGTTCCTCCAGCAACTCGTTCTTCTCCTTTGCGAAGGTGGGTGTGATCCAGGGAACGACTGTGTGTATGTTATGCGGTGTTATGGGCCCCCCCGTCATATGGTATAGTGGATGAGAGTGATTTCACCTGGATGTCATATCCAAAAGAGAAGAATTTATATTAGCCGCGCTGGATCAATTTGCATCCAGAATATACACTTAAGTGCCACAGTTCTTCAGTTGGTGATCGCCCCCAGAGACAACCCAGGTAGATGCATTTCTACAGAACTAGAGCGAGGGCTTGTACAATGCTTCCCGCCATTAGTGATAATATCCAGAGTGGCGACTCAGACCAGGCGTCGGAGCGGAGCTGAATCTAGTGACTCAGCTCTGGAGGGCTCAATTGTGGTACTGGAAATGTCTTGTGATCTTCTGGTTATACTTTCTACTTAAAAACACAGATGAGTATCCCTTTACCTAAGTAAGGTTTATGTTCATCTCACGGAGCACCACTAGCTTTAGCTTGTGTTAGCTCTGTAGGAATCTGGCTCTGTATGCGCTATACCAAAGTGAGGTATAGTGTGCACAGAGTACAGTGGATCCCCAAAGGTAGGCAGAGGTTAAAGTTAGATAGAACCTCACTCTCTATTTGTGGTAGTGTGGTCGAGCAGTAAGGCAGTATCAGAGGACAGTGTTAAGCATTTGTTGTACACACTCAGTCAGCAAATGAATTTACACACTCAAAGACTGAACTTCAGACCAATTGTTTTTGTATAAAAATATTCTTTAAGTTATTTTATTTCCTAGAACCAAGCAAGCCTGACACAGGTAAGTGAATTATACTTTGCAGTAATAATACAGTTCTGAATTGCAATTGTAAATACACTTTTGAAGTACAGTAGTAAATGTACTTTTGAATTACAGTGCAATCACTAGTAATGCATTACTTTGAGATATGGTACATAGACTTTGTATAGGCTTTTCAGTAAGATGTCAAATAAGTTACTTTGCAGATTACTTTTCTTACACAGTGTAGTATATCTGGATACTACACTGGACATTTCCTGTAAACAGGTAAGTAAAAGCGTTTTAGTTATTTGGTTACAGTTTTAGACATTTTTATAGATTTTCCAACTCCACACTTAGAAACTTTTTCATAACAAACAGTCAATGTTATCCTATGGGAGAAAATTGTGTTATCGGTTCAGAGGTAAGTACTTTGTTGTGGGAGTTGGGGTTCTGGGGTTAGACTCAGGGGTCCCCCAGGGTCGAGGATGCACTCCCAAAGCACCCCCAGCGGCACTATGCGGCCCGGTGTAGAGTGCTGAGGCCCAATGTTATCCAATGGGGGATAGGGGGCCTCCGGTTGGTGGCTGCTGGCAAGCAGGCCACAAGGTTGTGGTAGCCTAGCTCCTGGTGTTAGGCTCAGGGCAAAGGGGGATCCGGTTTAGCACACAAAGTGCACCCGCAGCGGCGGCTTGGTGCAGGGTGCTGTTTTGGCGTTGGGTGCCCTGTTGTTTTCAATGGGATTTTCAATTTTGGTTTTTAGCTGCAGGCTCGGTCCAGGAAGACTTCCGGGAGGAACCAACAGCTGGGCAGGTAAATTGGAGGGCTCTGGGACGTAGGTGCACCTCGGGTTCTTTTCTCCAGGGCGCAGGGCGGCTGGATGCAGGGGTGTCTTTTGTGGTCGGATTTCACCTTACCGGGTCACTCGTGGTTGGGGGGGTCTCCGTGCAGAGGCTGCAGGCGACGTCGGGGAGTCCTAGAGGGGTCAACCCACGGTGGACTCGGACTCTGGAGTGCTGGGGGACCTCGCTTGGACCGGTGGGCCACTCTAACTCGAGCATAGGCAAAGGGTGGAGTGGTGGTTCCAAGCGTCAGGTTTCTTTTTCCTCAGCAGGCTCGGAGTCTTTCTTTGGAGTTTCTTTTGAAAAGAGCTGCTGTTCACAGGAGATCCGGTCTTTGTTGAAGGCAGTCAGTCCTCCCAGGGGTTCTGGAGGTTGCTGGCTGCAGGACAAGACGATTTATGGCACAGGATCTCTGGAAACTGCAGACATGCCGGTAGGGCTAGGGCCAAGTCAGTTGTTCTCTGCAGTCTCCTCTTCTGGGTGTCTTCTTTCGTCCTTCTTCTTCTTAGGTTGCGGGAATCTGCATTCTTGGTTCAGAGCTGCCCCCTAAATACTGTATTTAGGGGGCGTTTTAGGGGCTCCGAGGTCAGTAGCCAATGTGCTACTGATCTTAGGGTGACTACACCCTTGGTGTGCTCACCCCACGTGGGGTAGTGAGCACAATCCCTAATCCTGATTGGGGAGTGCCTGCCATCTGCAAGATGGCGGGCACTTAAGAGTGGGCTTCACCTCGCCTCCCCCACCTGAGGGGTGGGGTTGGCAGAGGTGGGCACACCTTCTGGGCTGGCTACTTTTTCCCGCCTGTCTTCCCGCCGAAAAGGAGGGGAGACAGGAAGGGGACCTGCTCCTAACAGCAGGAGAGGCTGGGGGTCGCATTACCATTAGATAAAAGGCTGCCAGGCCTTTGAAGCTCCCCTTCCACGGATGGCTCTTCCTGGCCTGGGGGAGGTGTGAACACCTCCGCCCAGGAAAGGCTTTGTTTTTGGGCTCAGGGAGCGAAGGCTCCCACCCCAGGGGTCCAGAAACATGTCTCGTGGTGACAGGCTGGTGTCTACCAGTCAGGGAACCCACCAGAGGCTGGCCGTTTTTCAGGGGGCATCTCTAAGATGCCCTCTGAGTGCATTTTTCATTAAATGCCACACTGGCATCAGTGTGGGTTTAATGTGCTGAGAAGTTTGATACCAAACTTCTCAGTTTTCAGTGTAGCCATTATGGTGCTGTGGAGTTCGTAATGACAATCTCCCAGCACTGCACTTACAATGTCTAAGAATGGACTTAGACACTTTACGGGTACAGGGCTCATGCACCTGTACCCTCACCACTGGTATAGGGCACCCAGCTAGAGGGGTGACTGATCTATGCCAGGGCAGTGGGTTGTAGGCATGGTACTCAGGGATCGGTGCCATGTCGACTCTTCACTTTGTTTTGCACCAAAACACGCAGCCTGCAATGGCAGTGTGTGTGTGTAAAGGTACAGGGCCTCTAAGGGTGGCACAATAAGTGCTGCAGCCCTTAGAGGTCTTCCCTGGTCACAGTGCGCTGGGTACCTGTGGTACCATTTACCAGGGGCTGACCTGTGGCCAGAGATGCCAATTGGGTTTGGTAACAGTTTTGGGGGAAAGAACACAGGCCCTGGGAACCTGATTGGCAGGGACCCAGGGCACATCAAGTCAAATGTGCATCAGTAGTCTGGCAAAAAGTCGGGGGGTTACTGCAACAGAAACCTAGCTTCTCACAAGCTCAACTGTGGCTCAGGGAGCACTTTTGATATTGTGGTGACCGGGGGAAGCTAAGTGAAATAAAATTGCCTCATCCAGACCAAGGTATCCCTTTATTTGTGGTGCTGATAGGTAGAGATAAAATCAATCTTGAAGGAAACTTCAGGATATAATGATCCTATTACCCTTGTTGCATCAACATGTTTCTGCCCCTACTTTGTGGCCTAAAAGGTCCAGGGTATTAGCCAGGACGGGTTCTTCTAGCACTTACTGCCTCAATGACATGTGAATTTTGTTTCACTAAATTAGCATGCCATGCTAACTTGCATGCAGGGAGAGTGATTTACTCACCTGATTGATAGGTTCATGGTACCCACAAGAGTACTTTGTCAGACCCCATGGGGGCGGAGGGTGGTTTGGCCCTGTAGTCAAACAATTGTCAAGGGTCCCAAAACCGCCTGTGTCCGTGTTCGGTTCCGCTCTCACCCAGCTCTCTTTACCAGATGTAAACATGTCACCACAATATCAAAAGTGCTACCTGAGACACGGTTGAGCCCATCCTGGCTTTTAGGGGCCACAGTGAACCCGATGATGAAGTATATGACTATTTCAGTAGGTTTTATATAAAAAGGTAAAGGGATACGCATCTATGTTTTTGGTTTACCATAGTGGCATAATGTATTCTTTTCTTCCTTTTAAAAAACAACAAAAAAAGGTCTCCCCTCACTTCTGGTTGGCAGGACCCCTCATCCAGGCCTTCCACACTGTTTGTTTAATATACTTCCTACTCACCAGCACTTTCTTCGGTGTCCGGGGCAGGAGTTTGACCTCATGGTTCTGGACAACCTACTCGTTCACATGGCCTAGCGCATTCCAGCCAAAGATGGCACCTGCCGGGTATTTTTCCGAGGCTTCCTTCTTCATCTAACAAGCTTAGGCCTCAGAAAGTCACAAATGATGCAGATCAGCCCGGGAAGCTTGGTGCAGTTGCTTTGTGGTGAGAGACTTGGATCCCATGGGAGCCGGCATTTTATTAATCTCAGAGCTAGATGAGGTGAGAAGAGCATACTCTATTAACTCAGTCATATCCGCTGTTTCAGTAGGACATCTTCTGGTGGCCGGTAATCTGGTAGGCACTCACCATCTAGTTTGTAAACTCCCAAGAGGCGTCATATTGTCCAGACTCCTGGGTCCTATGTATTCAAAGACTTGGGATATAAACAAATCCTCTGTCCCTTTGCTATGTTGCCAGACAATACTTTCCTTTCCAGAAAACGATCTATTTGCTCAACTGACCATGTTAATATGCCTCATTTCCTGCAAAAGAGTTTCACATGTACAAGAATTAGACTTGTTGCTTACAAGATCAGCAGGGATTGTCGGCAGAGAACATGGCGGCCAGCTAACGGAAGTCCGGTCGGGAGCTCCCAAATCACTTTAGCCGTTTGAGGATGTAGCGGTGTTGGTTACACTATTTGACTCCACATTCGATACAAATTCAGTTATTTAGGAAGGATTTTCTTCAAAAAAAGAATCTGGGAAACGTACCTTGCCTCCTGTATAAAACTGCATGTTGAGAGACTGGACGACGCGGTTGTCGTGGTGTGTGGTGAGCCGCTGGAGCCCTGCGGGATCGTTCTGGGCGGAAGCAGCCGCAAGCGCGATGCGGAGCCGGAGGGCCGCGGTCAGGATCTCTTTCAGGGGCATAGTAGGGGAGGTGTTGGAGCAGGTTTGGACTCCCGCTGGCAGCAGGAGAGAGGAGACTGGGAGGCACAGGAGAAGCAGAGGAGCATGGCGGACGTGCGCATGACTCCGGTAAGTGCCCAGGGAGGAGGTAGGAAGAGAGCAGAAGCCCCTGGATTCTCAAGCAAGGAAGGGGAGGGGGTGACCCTAAAAATTTGGTGAACGGGAAGAAAACCATGCCCCTGGATTTACAGCTGCAGGGAACTAATCTGAAGCATGAGATAAGCTACTGTTTGAGAAATAAAAATGTAGGCGTCCATATTTCCCCAGTTCCTAACAATAATCCAGTGTTGGTCCTCACATCGCATAATCACAAGGGGAGGCAAGTTAAGCATCCTGATCCACCACTAGTCTTGCCATCTAGAGGAAGAAATACAGGTACCAAATTATAAATCACCCCCTCATTGCGATCCTTTTTTAAAGTTCAGGCCAAACAACCACCATTGGACTTCGTTGTGAGCGAAGTGACCAAGCCCAAACACACAACAGAAATGTCGATGGAGGGGGAGAGCATAGTAGGAGAAGGTATCACAGTCAGTCATAAATTTCAAGTGCTAACAATGGAAGATCCAGAGGAAGTACCATCCTTCGAGCCACAGAGAACAAAATTGTAGTCAAAGTCAATGAGACCCGTGTGCTGGAGCTCCGGTGGAGCTACAAAATCCCATGGGTGCAGCAACACACCCCGGGGTGGAAAAATTAATAGAATCTATGATTTTGGAGATGAGAATGAACTTTGCAAACTCTGAGAAAAATCAGGGCAGGATTCAAGGGACATGTGAAGCCCTATAGAAAATGAATATTTTGATGAGTCGTGTGGTGGTAGTACAAGCCACACTAGGGGATTTAGGCAGAGAAGTAGATGTGAATCGTGGAGAAATACAGGCTATGAAGGCCAGTGAGAAGGAGCTGAGAGATAAAATCGAATCCCTAGAGAACAATGCACAAAGAAACAATTTAAGATTGTTAAATATCCCAGAGGGAATGGAAGGGGTAAATGTCAAGAGTTTTGTAGTGGGACTACTAAATGAGTTTATCCCTGGTTTGGAGACAGCATTACTGGAAAAATACATTCAGAGGGTTCACCCGGATCCGTTCAGAAAAGCAGGGGTAAGAAAGAACCCGCAAAGAATTCTAATCAACTTTTTAATTCAGGCTCTTGACTTTTTTAACAATAATTGCACTCCATCGCTCATTATGATGGTGGACGCTGAAAAGGCGTTCGACCTGGTTAATTGGGACGCACTTTTTTACGGTCTGGGTTATAGAAATGCTGAGGAACATTTACCAGGGGGCCCAGGCCCAGGTGGTGATAAATGCAAACCAAGTAGGGATAGTAAATATCAATCGCGGGACCAGACAAGGGTGTCCGCTGTCCCCCTTATTGTTCACCTTTTTTTATTGAGCCCCTGGCTACAAAAATCTGCGACAACTGGGAAATCAGAGCGCCGATACCGGGTATGGCGAAATTAAAGTTGTTCGCGGACGACATTATTTTATATTTAAGTCCTGAGAGCCTGAACTTAGACCGGGTATTAACAGAATTCAGTCAATTTTAACTGATTGGGGGTTATAAAACAAATCTGAGATTTTAACTTTAAATACTGATTGTGATTTTCTTCCCTCAAATCTTAAACCTCAGGCTTTAAAATTGGAACCAATACGCTATTTGGGGATATTTGTTTCCAACCATTATGAGCAGCTATTTAAATGAAACTATCAAGCAATGCGGGGTAAAATTAAAGTATTGCTGGATAACTGGTCACTTTTACCTTTAACCTTAATAGGCCATGTAGCCCTCATTAAAATGTCCATACTCCCTCTACTCGTGTTTCTTTTTATAAATGTACCTTTAAAAATTAACACTAACTACTTTAAAGAGCTAGAATCTATGTTTAGAGAGTTTGTCTGGAGCAAACAGGCTTCCAGGGTCAAGCTAGCGGCACTACAACTAGATATCAATCAGGGTGGGTTAGCATTGCCGAAAATTCAAACTTATTATGAGGCAGCAATTTTAGATCTTACAGCTCGTTTGCTGGAACCAAATGGATTATTAGATAACTTTTCTTTAGACAAAATGGAATAGGAATCTGGTTTGCAAATTCCGATATTTCTAAAAACATCCAAACTGCCAAAGAGGACTAGATACAAGACTCTGCAGGACTGTGCCTCTAGACTACAATCCTTTTTAAAGCAAGCCGGCTCTTCCGGATTTCACTATTTAAAGTTAGGGGAATGCAAAAGTTTGGGTCTCCATATCCAATCCAGTCACCTAAAAAACTGGAAGGACTGTGGTTTAGAAGAGCTGGGGCGCTTTTTTACAAAAAATAAATAATTACATGGCAAGAGGTTCAGAATAGATGCGGTGAACGGAACAAGCTTGGCTTTTTTGAGTATTTACAGATTATACATTTTTTAAACAGATATAATCTTTCGTCTAGTGGCGCCCCGACCAAGCAGGTGACCGCTCTATTTCTAGTTAAACTAAGAGGGGTGGGCAACTGGTACTCTCAGCTGTGTAAACAAAATGAATCTTCTCTGGTTGAGAAATTTTTAGAAAGAGTAACCCGGGAAACCAATTGCACTCTGTCAAGTCAGGAGTGGCAGTCGATATCCCAGTTAGGGAGTAAGGCTTTAAGAGCTGCCAATTTTAAAAGGATGGTCTTCTTGTCTCGGTGGATGGCATACTATACTCCTAAAATACTTAACAAAAAATATCCGGAAGTGGAGAATAAATGCTTCCGCTGCCTGGCAGAAGGGGAAGGGGCTTGGCTACATATATTCTTCACATGTCCAAAATTAGAGCCTTTCTGGGTCAAGATTTTTTCGGCCATCAGTCAGGCAATCCAGAAGAGGATAGATCCAGAGGCTGAGGTTGCCCTTTTTGGCATTACTAGAGTAAGGGAAGACCTGACAAAAGAAGAGGAGACTTCTATAGCGATTTGCTCCCTCGTTACTCGCTCTTTAATCCTCCAGAATTGGAGGTCGGTGGATGCACCTTCTTACTCGAAGTGGTTAAACAAAATGAAACGAACTATGATGTTTGAAGAAGCATACGCTAGGAGGGTAGGCGCTACAAGAAAGTTCACTGCTGTTTGGAAATATTTAGCGAACCTTGAAACTATGGTGGAAATAGAAGTTCTATAGATATTTTAAACAGGATTAAAAAAAAAAAAAAAGGTAATAAATAGTACATGTACTTGAATTTTGGCTTAACCTGCGGAGATATCTTGTCTTGTGGAAAAAAAATAGTTTGTTTCTGGTCGTTTCGTGCATTATAGCACTTTAAAATTTTAGCACTTTGCACTTTAGCATGCTAGATTTGCACATCTATAAAAAGTTGGGACTTTGACCAAAGCATTTTTGAAAATTGAGGATGTTGCCAGATTATAGTTGCAATTACTTCTTTTGTATTTAATCTGTGCTGGTTTTATGCCGGGTGAAAGACAACTTACTTTGGGTCTTTCTGGGTACTATAGCACTTTAGCACTTTAGTATGAAAGATTTGCACACTCGTAAATAGTCGTGATATTGACTAAAGCACTGTTTGAAAATCAAGGATGTAGCCAGACTACTGTTGTAACATGCTTTTTTATTTTCCCATATCTAATCCATGTTGGTTTTATGTATAATGTGCAGGTTTTCGATCACAGAATGTTATTTAATACTCCTTGTTATTAATTGTTTTTTGCTATGTCTAATTTGCTGTGCTCAATAAAAAATAAAAAATAAAGAATTCTAATCAACTTCCAGAGCTACTCTTTAAAAGAGAAGATTCTGATCGAAGCACTTAAAACTGGTTCTTATAATATAGGGGATTGGTCATTCAGGATTCGCTCAGATATTTCCAAAGTCACCCAAGATTGGCAATGGGAATTAGGTCAACACATTCAAGAGCCGAAATCACTGGGGGCAACAGCACAAATGCGCTTCCCAGCTTCTTTGAGGGTTATGTGGAGAAACCAGATGCATAATATAAGAGAACCAAAGGAAGTGGAGTCATTCATAAAGCAGATCAAATTGCAACAAAATATGTAAGATTGTAGGCTAGAGTGGGAAGATCTCGAAGGGCGAATATATTTCACCCAGAGAAGGTAGGGAGGGTCTCCAGGGTGGGTTGGTGGGGGGTGCACAACTTCTTGACACACCCACGTGGGTTATGGGAGCATATAGGGAGAAAAATAAAAAGATTGTCAGAGTTTGTGGAATAATGTAAAGAACAACTGTGGGAAGGGTCAGGGGGTGATTTGTTTTAACAAATACAAGCTTGATGTTGGTTAATATCCTATCTTGGAATGTGAATGGTCTAAGGGTCAGGTGTAGGAGGCAGAAGATATTGGAATATCTAAGAATGGTTGATAGTGAAATCATCATCTTTCAGGGGACACATTTATTAAAGACGGAATGGGGGGAGATAACAAAGAAGCAAAAGTGGATAGATGCCTATGTTTGTACAAATCAGAATTGCTGTGTGAAAGGGGTGACTATCCTATTTAAGAAGTTGGTTAAAGCATCAATAGTAGAAGCGTATGCAGACCCCAAGGCGAGATGGATTGTGGTGAAAGCAAAAATTGTTGCAGGGATTCTGCACATACACAGAACTATGCGCAGGAAAACAGGACCTCGGTGTAAAGGGGCTGAACCGTCCTACCACCTTAGTACCCAAAATCCCAAAACTGGCTAGCTATAGTGTCTCATTCGTTCTCCTACATAATCATGTAGCTACAAATGATTAGACAACCCAGAACACAACACTCCCGACTCTCTCAGGAATCGCGGTAGCAGGACATGCCCTTTCGCTCAATCACTCGTACTTGTCCACAATAAGAATTGCCAGAGTCACGGTTATAGTTCAATATGTTTATTTTAACTATCGTGCTCTATAATGCAGTATACGAGCCACTACCAGGAGCGAAATGCATAAACCTAAAACAGTTAGCATTGTTACAATTCCATAGAATATGAAGGGGAAATCATCATATACAGACAGTGGATAAAGGACTATAAGGCCTAACCACCCTCCCCTTGGTAAGGTGAAGTTTATTATATAAAGGAAGATCTCTGGGCTTTGTCAGCAGACCCCATACCTTAGTGCCTAGATGGAAGTTTTACATCATAGGAACCACATAGCTCTTCTCCTTGGAAAGGTCCATCTCCAAGTGTGTGTATTGAACAACATGCATCCCTGTAATATCAAAGCATGAGTTTCCAGCAGTGCAGCTGTGTTAGCATGTTTTGTCTAGGTGCTAGGGACTGACCAGAACATAATAACAAGGGGCATTGTTTATCGGCCTTGCACATCGTGTTCAGACTAAACTCCAAACTAGCAGAGAACGCGAAAAGCAGACAGTTCTCATGTGAAAGGCACAAACAGAGTCTTGCAAAATAAAGTCATGTAGTAACGTGCGCAAAAGCAGCATCATGGCAGCAGAGCTCATGCTAACTTAGCAATGTCGACAATGACCCTAATGGCCATATAACACCCTCCCCCTGGTAAGGCCATAGTATCTAGATAAAATACCAAAATAGAGTTCAAAGGTAAGCAGAGTGCAAAAGGCTATATAAAAAAAAAAAAACAAGTTGGAGAGGAGAAAAAAAATGTTTTGTCGGTGCACTGGAAATGTGATTAATATGGAGGTGGCAGATCCATCAAAGTACGTGAACTCAAGAATGCAATTTGTTCCAAAAGGTCATCCCTATCGTTAGTAGAAAAAAGGGATGCCATCCAATCAAGTAGGCCGAAGGAACAGACGTGTTCCTCATAATCCGATGCCTCCAAGAGCATATCCGGGCAACTTGCGTGATATTCGATGAAACTCCGTTCCAAGAGATTCTGCGCAGCCGCACAGATATTCCATTCAGCCAAGACTCCAAGTGCAGCCGCACGCGCCATACGTCCATCCCTAGAACAGGCCTGCTCATGGGCCACTAAGGGACCCATTAACTGGTCATAATACGGGTCTGAACATGACGTATTGGAGAGGCATAAATCCAAAGCCCAAGAGAAGGGGCATCGCTGACAGTAGAACACAGGTTGCACGCAAGTGAAGTAAGCAAAGCGAAAAGTTAGTCCATAACTCATGCTAAGCGTCGCTAATGGCAAGCATCCAAAAAGTTGTTGCATTCGGTCACGGTACAGTTGCAATTGGCCTGGTCTGTGCATTACCACAAGATGAGCAGCCATTGCGTAGCAGGAGCAGAAGAATCAGGATTCCACCAGCTAGCGACAGTAATAATGGGAACCCTCCGAAGGCGCTAGAGAAAATAGAATGAATAAAAGCCGGTATTACTCCAAATATCGTCTGAAGAGCGGTCACAAGGCTGGATCCGACAAGCTTAAAAAAATTAGCAAGGCCTTTGGTGTCAGACGCATTAAATATTTGATGTACAAGCTCCCCAAAGTGAAGTGGGAGGTTCATATTCAGAAGTGACTGAATCTCGCTAGATGTTCTAGCCACCTGCATTTCGAAGGTCTCTCGAGCCGAAGTGAGAGCCACTTCTTGTTGAAACAATAGCGCTTTGAGTCTGCTTAATTTGTTGAAATCTGTTTTCAAAGTCAGAATGGAAAGCCAAATGGAACTATCTACTTTCTCATGTGGGGGTGGAAAAAGGAGATTGCTACAACAAATAACACATTGTGAAACTGTTACTATATATGGGATTCCTGCCAGCAAACCACAGCAGTCGTGGTTATTCGAAATAAGATAACTGCCGTTAGTAAGCAATGTAAAAGCGGGAATTATTGCTGGGACGGGAGTTCCTTTAAAAAAACAAGCAAGATAAGGCGCGGATACATTACAAAAGACGTGCAACTTAACGTGTTTACATGCTATGGAATGTCCTACTGTGGAATCGCAGTCCTCCCCTGTTAGGAAAACTTCCTTATCCTCCCATTGACATCTGTAAGTGAAAGGTAGGGACCATAATTCATGGAGAAACGTACTACCCAGGGGTTCAAAACGGCCAATTGGGAAATGTTTCATGCAAGATTTACACTGAAACAGCGAAAAAGGGAGAGAGATAACGCCATGAATTAACCATACAGCTGAATCTGTCTCCACCACAGAGAATGGCAAGTGTTCTAATTGTTCAATGTGTAATAGCGTGTATGTAGCATCTTTCATGGACATAAATCTCTGTTTATCAGTTAGATTAAATGGTAAAAACAAAGCGGAAGCATTTAAATAATGCCAAGGTACTTCTCCCATTTTAAGAGTCTGTAACGTCTATGCAAACTGCATTACTGATCGTGATTGATTTTGACCATGATATAACACAGATACATCATTCTGAACAATATCAATAACAGATGAAACAATATTATCCAGGGTGTAAATGCGTGAGGACAGTGTATTGATGCTATTGTCGACCACTGCAAGGACTTTTTCTAAATTTGCTTGGTCAATTTGGCGCAGACGAAGCGCTGCCTCAATCTGCGAAAGTTTCCACACTTCATTGGAAGCTGCATAGATAAACCTCCTTGTTCTAGGAATCCTAGGACCTAAGATAAAATGAGCCAAATTGATTTCATTCGACAAGAGTGACAAGTGTTGTTTTACTGACGACAAAGTGGAGTGTTCCAACCATTGTTGGCACAATTTATCCACCAAATATGTGGTGACCGAATGTGAATGTGGAAAACGAGGATCTGGTCTAGTCTGTGTGAAACCAGGCGTTACATTATAAAAACGCATTTGACATGCATTTGAAGGGGTTTGCCACAACAACCATCCAGATGGGTCAACATCAGAGACATTTAAAGTGTCATTACGAAATAAAGCTTGTAATACATCAATGGTATTGATCCAGCGCTAACAATAAAAATAATTTCTCCTATTATGCTTTGGTCATCCAGGTGCAATTATTTCTCTAACACACACACTATATCCATATGACGGTGGGGCCCATAACACCGCATACACATTCACTTACTCATTTGTTCCCTGGATTTCCTCCGTCAATGTACCTAGGAGAAAAACGATTCGCTGGAAGGAGACGGGATACCTCTTTTATAATGACATAGTATTTCTCATTTGCTTTTAAGGTATTCCGCTCATTGGTTGATGGACCAACTAGTAGGAATCAGTTGATGGTGATTAAGACCAGCTCAATCACAATGAACTTCTTTTACCATTTCATTATTAATCATTATGCTAAAGAAAATCACTGAGGCATTTGTTTAAAGAATAATAAAGTTTATATAAAGTTTTTGAATGCAGGAAATTGAGATTAATCTTATTATTCAGATCATTACATTTATCATCAATATAAGAATAGTTTGAAATTGCATGGCACTTTTATTAGACGGAAAAACGAGGTTATCATACTAAAGACTCTATAGATCAACCTATCTATCTCTCTGGGGAAATCCTAATAATTCTAATAAAAATCTATCAATAAAAGTTCTCCTGAAGCAGCATCTTTATACTCAACTGGAAAAGGAAAATAACAG
The DNA here is from genome assembly GCA_963921515.1 of Calotriton arnoldi. Classification (NCBI taxonomy): domain Eukaryota; kingdom Metazoa; phylum Chordata; class Amphibia; order Caudata; family Salamandridae; genus Calotriton; species Calotriton arnoldi. The sequence continues at coordinate 1,160,407 of CAWUFW010006172.1, read as the reverse complement.
CAGCAGCATCAGCTCGTCAGCATCAGCAACCGCAAACTCTCCCATCTACAGCATCTAACTTCTTCAGCATCTCCCGCAGCATCCCGCAGCATTCTCTACCCCTCCCACCAAGAGTAGGTCTTCTTATACCCTAATTCTATCTTACAGCATAAAATGTTTCTTCTTACATGGCGCGATTCATTTTCATTGGTCAAAAACTCAGGTCCATATACATTTTAATCAAACTTCCTGGTCTTAACCAGTTCCGTGTGGAATGTCCATGCAAGCATCGTTTCCCACAGTTCATGCACTTGCTCATCCGTTTCGATCAGTCCAAATTGTATCTTTTTCTGCTACATTTTGTATAATACAGTTCCTTCTATTGAATCAACCAGGCTTCTCACGCTTCTTGCTGATCATCTTGGCACACATCTGCTCAGAAGGGTCACAGCAGCCTTGACCATACTTTCATCTTAGCCTCTCGGCATCAGCACGTGATCATCCCTTTTCCACAGCATCTCTCCTCTATCACATGGTCTCATCCGCTCATGCGCACTCTAGTAACTCGCGGCCATTTTATATTGCTGCTCGGCAGGCCTAAGCGCACTATTTTCAAAGATAAACAAAATGTTATTAAAACAAAGAAATATAAACCCTTTCGTTTCCCTCCAGTCTTTCTACGTACCCCAATTAGGTATTACCTAGCAGAAGCAACATATAAAGCTGTCCCTTACTTACCATCGCTTTATTTTGCAACCACACGTTTTATTTTAAAGCACAAATCATGCATTTATTATTATTTTAGTACGCAAATATTATGCTATGTTAGAAACGTAAACAATTATAAGTCAATTAATTTGCACACTGAATTGCGTGTTACCATTAACCCTTTACATACATTGTTGGTTATTTACTTAAACGAACATGTTTATTAATATTGTACGAAAATATTAGGAGGTTAAAAGTTTTCATTTACCCTGCTCCATCAACTCCCCCTTTGGTGATTTTTAATATCACCACAAAACCAAGTTATACAATTTTCCAGACAGCATATATCTTTTATCCATTTGCTTTTGTTAGTTTACACTTCTGTATCCCTTTCAACTTGTTTCTTCGTTTTCTTGTACATGTTCTCTTTTATTTCTTCTAACTCTATTTCACCTATTTCTCTCTCTCTTTCCTTGTTTATCATGTTTTCTTTTTTTATTTTATTCTGCTTTCTTCTTCTCTTTATACATGTTACTGCAAGCTTCAGTACTAATATTATTATTATTATCACGGTTGCTATTATTATAACTTTCCCTATTATTAATCCACTCATTCTTGTTAACCAATTTGTTACAGAAGAAAACCCTTTACCATGTTTTCCCCACACACTTTCAACCTCCAGTGGAACAAGTTCTTTGTGCAAATTTGTAATATTTGTTATATACTTCTGTATATTCTCGCTTTTATCCGGAATGTAAGTGCAACAATGTTGGACTTTCAACATTCCACAGACTCCGCCCTCTTTTGCCAAAAGAATGTCAAGGGCAAGACGATTTTGCATCACCATAGCGCTCATGGCAACCATCTCGGTATTTACCATTAAGAACCCTCCAGCAGTATCTGTAGATAAACGATCTACCACTGTGGATAATTTCCGAATTCTAAATGCATTCAAAGATATTCCCACTGCTGGTATCAATGCACCAAAAATATCACCTACTATTTCTGAAAAACTTTCCCTTTTTCTACGTGTAAAGGTATTTATCATTTTGTGTGTTCCTTTTTCTTTTCTATCCACATGAAAAATCTTTGGAAAGACCAGGCCTAAGTAACATGACCCATACCAATGGTCCGGCAACCTATTCCATCGCAAACATAATAAATCCCTGGAAATATTGGATCTTTTCCCCCTTTGAATCCCCATCCGCCTAGAATTTGGTAATTGTCATGGCAATTGCTGGAACCCACAAAATAATTGTCATATCTTGTCTTATTTCTTCTAATGCACAACCTTCCCTGTTGGGGCCAATCCAGAGTCATAGCTGCATTTGTCTTTTTCTTGTCATGATGTTCTTCTTCAAACGCCCAAGGAGGTGTTTTTGTCTCTTCTATCACTTTTCTTTGAAATTTCACTCTTCTCTCTTCAACCATTTCTAAAAATACCTTTTCTTCCTTCTTTAACTCACAGGTAAGGTTGTACCTAATTATATTATCTAATGTTAAAATCTTATCTTCTAAGAAATATTCACCAAACGTCTTTCCCTCTTTTATTTTGTTAAGCTCGGGAACTACAGAAACTTTAGCAAAAATCTTATTTATATCAGTGTAATAATATTCTAATCTACCTGTTTTATAAAATAAGCTTGCTAATACACTACATGTTATTCCATACGTCAAAGGGAGGTGATGATAAGTCACACCCTCTGCTACAGATGCAGGCAACTGCATACAAACATAGCAATCTCTTACATCCATTGTTTCTACATACTCATACAGTAATTTAGTAAAAACATTCTTTGAAAAATCTGTTATTGATTTGTCCTTATGTAATTCTGCACTACTCTTTAAAATAACTGGCTCTTGAGTGTTAGCTCCCTTTTCTTTCTCAGTGTTATTAGACTTTTCTACTACAGCTAAACTAATTGGAATAGTTATTGCTAAAACCACCCATACTGTTATTAATAAACCTGTACAAAAACAGCACATCTTGCACCATCTACTTAAAAACTCACATCTACACTTTCTATCTCTAGTATTCTCCATTTTGTCTTCTAACCTTATTTACTTGTTTTCTAGAAAATTGTGTCACTACACCTCAGAAATGACTTGCTTGGGGTTTTTATTAATAGAGTATCTACCTTTTCGTATTTAGGGATGTTGTTCTGCAAAAATGGTTCTTGGGAAAAGCACATTGAATTATGTAAAATGAAATTTGTAAGAATCACAGAGGGTATATTTAAATTTGCGGCAAAAATAGGAAACAAACCCATATTGGAAATTTTATCGTTGTATAAGAGCAAGTGTGTTTCAGGAGTATGATATGGTGCAGCGATATGGGGGAGAACAAATACGGCTGCATTACAAATAAAGGAGAATAAGTTCTTAAAAAGGCTGTTGGCGGTCCCTAGTGCTACTGCGAACGCTATTGTACATAAAGAGTTATTTGTACCATATTTATGTGATACAATAAATATGGTAGGTCTCACATTTTGGCGAGGGCTTTGGGCAAAGGAAGAAACTAAGTTCACAAGGGATTTAATAATGGACTGCCTAGCCCTTGACCATAGTTCCAAAAATCCCTGGTTGGAGCATATTTTTAAACTTTTAATGAAATGTAAAGTCGGGATTGTTAAAAACAATCCCACTACAATACTAGGCCTTTTCCAAAAATGATTTGAAATCAAAATACTTAACTGTAATGGAGCAGGAAAGGGAAAGTGCTGATATCAACAAAAAAACTGTAGCTAGTTATTGTGAAGGTCCACCTACAAGGGGTATTCAGCCATATTTGACATTAGTAAGGAATACCCAGCACAGATTCTATTTGACTAGGTTAAGGCTGGGCACTTTACACCGTTTAATTGCCTTTCCAAGTACTGAAAAATGGTGTCACATGTTACCACCTTGCCCATGTGATGGTAAAACTTCACAATCAACTATGCATTTTATACTCTTTTGTCCTTTTTATATGGGTATCCGGAAATCAATTTTAAAACCCCTTTTTTAAGAAATACACTTTATAGTTATAAAAATGCGTTTGACTTTGTTTGTAGCCTGGATAATATAAAAGTAATAAGTTCTGTTATACGTTATATACAACTTTCAATTGGGAAAAGAAAAGAACTTGTACATCTGGACGCATTATTATATGAAGAACAAGATTATTAATTGTATAATATTATATATGTTTACATATATGCATTTATAAGCACTAGCACTTTATACGCTTATATTGTGGTAGCATGTATTCTGTACCAAGAACTCTCCATGCATTGACACTTTATTAACTTTAGATGGATTTGAATGTATTAGCACTTTATTGCACAAATTGTGGCTGCCGTACTAACGTATTATGATCTATTCATGCACTGATATTTTAATAATTTTTATAATTGAATTAATTTTTATGTAAAACCTAATTTGTAGAATCAATTTTAAATTTTGAATATTAAGTATGATGTATAAATGTGTATGTGTATTAGTATGCTTTTATGGTGTTTGTTGTATTTACACCGAATAAAGCTTTTTTTTGACTTTGACTTGCTTGCCACTCTGTACTTTCAATTTTTTTTTTCTTTGCTTGATACTTTCTTTTAATTCTTTTTCAGAATTCTTTCTCTGTCACATCCGGTAAATTTGTCAGTTCAGTGTTTTGTCAAATCCGGTAAACTATCTAAACTTCTTCAGGTTTGTTGCTTCAGGTTTGTTGCACTTCACTTTCTCCCATCAGGTTTCTTTGTTCTGGGTTTTCGTGAGTGTTCAATTCTTCTTTGTGACTAGTCAAAGCACGATACAACCATTCAGGCGATCTATACTTTTGATTTACTTTCTTTATTCTTTTCGTTTTCTGCAAGTGTTTTCCACCTTGTTTTCCTTGCTCTTTTTGACTTGTTATTTCATTCACTTGTTCAGCACTTTTCCCATGCAATTTTATGATTCTGTATCTTAATTTTCTTACTTCGTTGGGCCAATTGTCTCCTTTCCTTGGCCTTTTTGCTTCACTTCCTTTTTCCTCTCTTTCTGTTTTCCAATTTCTTTTTCTTGTCTCTAGTTTTTCATTTTTTTCTTCTCCACTTTCTTCTGATTCTGTTTCAATCCTTTCGTTATTTCCTCTTATTTTAAAGCTTATAATTTCGCTTTCATCTACTTGTGGTTCTTTTCTTATCTTCCTTCGTTCACCTATTTCTGTCCCTCCTCGAGGTTCTTCCGATTTCGTGTCAGTTTCTCTATCTACTTCTAAATTTCCCTGTTCTTGTGTTTGACTATCTGTCCCTACTGCTCCTCGGGGTTTTTCTGATTTTTCTAACTTTTGGTTTGAAACTCTCCCTTCTTCATCTATTAATATTATTTTCGAAGGAATTTTACCACAACTTGTACTTGGTTGTTCACTGTCACTATCTTCTGGCTCAGTTTCTTCTCTTATGCTTTCAAAATTCCACTTTCTTTTTAGAATTTCTTCACCTTCTGAATGTTCTGTATCAGATTCTGAACTGGTGTCAGATATTTCCAGATGTCGACTTACAGGTCGATCTTCAAATTCTGGAACTTCAGCTATTTCTTCTATTTCCTCTTCTTCTTCAATCGTTGCACTTGTAGTTGGGTCTTCCAGATGTCGACTTACTGGTCGATCTTCAGGTTCTGGCACCCTGTTTGTCTCCTCTTCTCTTTCTGATGCTGAACTGTTATCTGATATTTCCAGATGCCGACTCACATGTCGATCTTTAGGTTCTGGAACTCTGATGGTGTGGCTGGCATGTACCCAGTGTTTCACTCTTGCACACTTGACTGCGGTGGTCGTCACTAGGATCACTTGTCGTGGTTCGTCCAAGCGAGGAACCAAACAGTTTCTTCTCCGGTGGACTTTTATTCGAACCCAATCTCCTGGATTCAAGTCGTGAGCTGGTTTTCTTTCAAGAGTGGTCGCAACCGGTCCAACCTGATGAAACACAGAACGCACCACATCAGCCAATCCTTTGCAATAATCCAGTACTAGATCATCAGTTATAGTCAGTAGCTTGTTGACAGGTACTTGTGCTTGTCTCATTGCTCGTCCCATGATTATTTCATGTGGACTGAGTCCAGTCTTCCTTTCCGGAATACTTCTTATTGTCATCAGAACTAATGGCAGAGCATCTGGCCATTTGAGTCCTGTAGCTTGACACATTTTTCCTAACCTGTTCTTGATCGTTCCATTCACTTGCTCTACTATTCCAGAAGCCTCTGGTCTGTATGCACAATGCAGTTTCTGTTTAATACTAAGTGCTTCACAAATCAGTTTAACTAATTCGTTTCTGGAAATGTGTTCCTCTATCTGTTTCAATCGTGACTGGAAAACCATACCTTGGAATGAATTCTCGCAGCAAAAGTTTTGCTACTGTGATACTGTCATTCCTTCTTGTTGGATATGCCTCCACCCAATGGGAAAACAAACAGACGACCACTAGAACATACCTCAATCTGCTGCAAGATGGCATTTCAATAAAATCCATTTGCATTCTGGTGAAAGGACCCCCTTCTCGTCCTATTCTTCCTAGACTCACTACTGTCTTCCTTCCTGGATTTAACTGTTGACAAATAAGACATCTCTGACAAAGACTCTCAGCTATGGCTCTGAATTTTGGATTGCACCATGTTTGTCTAAAAAGTCTGATCATTGAATCTCTCCCAATATGGGCTTGCCCATGGTACATCCGTGCCATGTCAGAAATCATGCTATCAGGCATAACTGGTCTCTCATCCCTGTAAACCCATACATCAGTTTCTTCATGTTTTCTACATCCTGCTTTTAGCCAAGTATCTTTTCTTCGTCTTCTGCAGCTTCTTGTAACTGTCTCACTTCATCCCATGTTTCAATAGAGTTAGTAAAAAGCAAAGGACAAGAAATATGCTCTCTTTCACGACATTTATTCAAAGATACCACATTCTTTGCACAGTACTGTGCCATTTCGTCAGCATATTTGTTGCCAACAGTAATGTAGTCTTCCCCATTTTTATGTGCATTGCACTTTACGACAGAGATCTGTTTAGGCAGCTGTATCGCCTCAAGGAACTTTTTCACAAAATCTCCATTTCTGATGGGCGTCCCTGCAGACATCAAGAAACCCCTTTGTGACCAAATCTGACCAAAATCATGCACGACCCCAAAGCCGTACTGGCTGTCAGTCATAATCGTAACCCGTACATTTCTTCCCAACTTACATGCTTGAATCAGAGCTACTAATTCTGCAACTTGGGCAGACCGTACACCTTTCAGACAAGATGCTTCCAATACAGTTGCTACTGTGCAAACTGCATATGCTGCACTTAGAATTCCATCACTCGTTCTCAAACATGAGCCATCCACAAACAGAATATAATCTGATTCTTTCAAAGGCTCATCTCGTATATCAGCTCTTGGTTTTGTACAGTATTCGAGCACATTCAGACAATCGTGATCTACTTCATCCATTTCAATCACATTCTCTTAATCTGGCAATGAGGTTGAAGGATTCACATTCATACATCTGTCAATGGTCACATTATCTGCACTCAAAATTACCTTTTCATACCTAGTCAGCCGACTATGTGTCATGTATTGGGTTTTCGTTCTTGTCAAAAGAATTTCCACAGAATGGGGAACATACACTCTCAATGGATACCCCATCACTATGCCTTCACTCTGTTCCAGACTCACACAAGTAGCAGCAACCGCTTTCAAACATCCAGGCAACGCTTTCGCTACGGGGTCTAAAACAGCTGAAAAATATGCAATTGGTCTTTTCATAGTTCCATGTCTCTGCACTAAAACTGAAAATGCACATCCATCTCTTTCACTGTAATACAGCTCAAAATCTTTCTCATAGTCAGGCATTCCCAATGCAGGAGCCTCACACAATTTCTTTTTCAGCTCTCTGAATACTTTCATTTCTTCATCATTCATTTCAAAAGGATCTTTAACATCCTTTTTTGTCAGTTTCTGCAATGGTTTAGCAATTAGTGAAAAACCGCTTATCCATTGTCGACAATATCCGACCATTCCCAAAAACATTCTTACCTCTCTTTGTGTCATTGGAGCTCTCATTCCTTGAATCATTTTTATTCTGTCTGTCGTTACCTTTCGCACTCCTTTCTCAATTTTATGGCCTAAATACTGGACTTCTTGTTGACAAAACTGCAATTTCGAAGGGGACACTTTATGTCCTCTTTTTGCTAAATGATTCAGCAAAGCAATTGTATCATTGACACATGCTTCTTTCGTTTTTGATGCCACCAGTAGGTCATCAATATACTGAACCATTACTGACTTTTCTGGCATTCTTAAATCTTCCAATGATTTCTTTAGGATCTGATTAAAGATTGAGGGACTTTCTGTGTACCCTTGAGGAATTCGGCACCATGCCAAAATACGCTCTCCAAACCTAAACGCAAATATTGGCTGGCTATCTGGATGCAATGGAATAGAGAAAAATGCATGACATAAATCAATTACTGTGTACCATTCTGCTTCACGTGGAATCTGGTATAGAATCACAGCAGGGTTCGGTACTATTGGGCAACAAGGCACAACAATTTTGTTTACCTTTCTTAAATCCTGTACGATTCTATATGTTCCGTTTGGCTTTTTCAGTCCCATTATTGGCGAATTACATGGACTGCTCATGATTTCTTTTAGAATCCCTTGTTCAATCATTTTATTTATTACTGGCGTTATTCCTTCAATTATTTCTGGAGTCAATTTATACTGGGGCGTATTTGGGTAACTCGTTCCTTCTTTTACTGTTATTTTTACGGGATCTACTCCTTTCATTAATCCTACATCTTCTCCTGTCAAGTCCCACACTTCTTCTTTCACTGTCTTTTTCAACTCATTTGGGATTTTCTCTGCATCAAATACAGGAAACAAACCATTTATTTCTGGTTCTAAATTTACCATTGTCATTTTATACAGCACATCCTCATCTGGGGTCTGAAATGCAATTCCGTCTGAGTACAATAAATTGTGCAGTTCATTTTGCACAATAAATCGCGTCCTAAAAGGTTCACGGGACTACAATCACACACCACAAATCGGTGCATTTCACTAAATGGACCAATTCTTACCTTTACTAATCTAGTAAGAGGCGTTTCAATTTGCTGATTGGAAACTCCAACCACTTGTATATGTTCACCTGAGAGAGGAAGATTTGGAATTTCCACTGACCTAACAGTAGAACGGGTAGCTCCAGTGTCAACAAGGAATGTTACATTTGCACCATTCACTTCTCCATCCACAAATGGACCTGACTGATCTACCTCTAGAGTTGCGCCAAGCACGCACTCTTCCCTCTCTCTTAGACACCGTCATGAACTTTCATCCATCTCATCTTCATTCTGTCGTAACCAATATTGTGAAATTTCAGCTGCACGTGACAACTGTTTTACCTGTTCTCCTCCGTAGAATCCTGTTTCTGCACTGTATTTCTGTTGGTTAGCACTCTTGGGAAGTGGTGGTTGTGGCACCTGACCTTGTTGAGTAACTACCTCACTCTGCACCTGTGAATTTAATGATTGATTTTCCACAATAGGTTTTGGAGGAAATTTACACTCTTTTCTCCAATGTCCTAACTTTCCGCAGTTGTGGCATGGCCACTTTTTCTTTGCCTCATCTATGCTCATTTGTCCTTTTCCTTTACCTATGGTCGGGATTTAAACTGTCCTGTTTCACTGCTAGTATTATTCAATTGAGCTTCTTGCTTCTCTGCAACTTTTACCTGTGCCCACATGGCTTTTTCTTTCAATTTACGCTGTTTACTCTCAATTTCATCACTGCAATACTTAGCATATCTCAAAACTTCATCCACTGTGCTATTCTGCCATCCTATCAAGTGCTGCTTAATCCTTTCACTTATCTCTGGTGTTAATCCATACACAAACCTATATACAAAATGACTCATGTCCTTCTCACTTAGTGTCTCATAACCACTATACTGTTTGAAAACCAACAACAATCTCTCATAGTACGCGTGCACTGATTCTTTGCTTTCCTGTGTTGTTCTGTCTATTTTTACCCAATCTGTTTCTTTTGGTGGAATTTTATTCTTCAAAAAGGTAACTACTTGATCATACTTCCCCATCACTTCTGGACCTGGCGCTCCTGTTTTGGCATCCCTTGGATATTTTACAGTTGGCCAATCAATTGTAATCTTACATTCTGTCCATAAATCAGCAGGCACTACTATATCAAACAATCCATCTAGATCTATCCACAGCACTTTTGATACCTTAACAAATCTTTCCACTTGTCTGTACCATTCTACTGGTTTCTCTCTCAATTTTGGGAAGTCATTTGTAAATGACAGTATATCCTGTCTGGTCCACGGAACATGCACATAACTACCACCTGGTGTTTCTCTCATCGGGTATTCCCTAGCAACTGGTTCCCTATCTGTCACTGCAAAAGCCAAAGATGCTTTATCTGTTGTTTTCTCATTCCTCTTTGTCCATCTATTTCTCCATCTATCCACATCACCCCATTTTCTCAATAAAACAATCAGCTCTTTTATTTGGGTCAGTCTTCCTGATGTGTTCAAATTCTCTATGTCTTTCTCACAAAAATCTACTCTGTACAGTTTCTGCAACGTCCTCACTTTCACAAATTCTACTCCTAGTTCACCTGCAATCTCTTCCAATTTGTCATGTAAATTTCTAGCTCTCCAAGTAAGACTCTTGCACAAAAACATAATCTCGTCATCCTGATAATTTTTTTGTTTTTCTGTTCCAATTGTTCCCAAAATCAATTCTTCCATGTCTATTTTTAACCTAATTACATCTAATGGTTTTTCTTCTGATTCTTTTGCTTTTAGCGCTTTCATCCATTCATTTAACTCTTCTGGAGTCGGACCTACAGGCGTACTATTTAATTCTATCCAATCACTGCTTCTTTCTGGTGTTCCTGATGCGGACTCTGTCACCATAGGCATTCTCCTAATCTCACTCTCATTTATCGTCAAATTTGTAGGTGGACTTGGTCTACACGTACTAGCCAAATTGTGTGCACCTTCATTATTCAGTTCCATCCCTTCTCTTTTTCTCTGCAAATGTGAATTCATGGGAATCACTAAGGAATGTTCATTTATTTTCTGATTCTCAAAAATTGGCATTACTGGACCTATCGTTACTGGTACAGTTACAGCTTCCATATTCTTTGTCAATTCTCTTATTTTCTCAGTCAATTCTTTTGTCGTTTTTGCTAATTCAATTGCATTGTCGCTTTCTGTCTCTTCATTTTGTGAAATTTTAAATGTTTCTTGTGACCTATTTATTTCATTTCTTCGTTCGGGTTTTTTATTCCTCCCAGTTTCCATTGGCGGTGCATTAGGTGTCACCACCGCAGAAGTCTGTTGGTATGGAGGTGGATTTCTGTTTAAAATATCTTCCAGCAATTCGTCATCTGTTTCACTACCACCATACACATACTTTTCTACCACTACATGCTTCTTTTTCTCGGTACACTTTCTCTTTGCTTCTTCCTCAACCGCAAAAGTTGGAAACAAACCTCCTGCCATGTTAGCGTATCTCCAACGCTTTACTCTGTCCTCATGATTTATTCCCCACAACCTTCCAGGCATAAACTCATGATTCTTTAATCCTCTGGATCTCTCTCGCTCATACATCTCATCTTCCCATTCCGTTAACGCTTCAAACTGTGTTGGTCTAGGTCTGGGTTCTAACATTACCATCTTTTCTCTCAAATTCCGTAATACAGCTACATTAAATGAACCATTCTCAGGAAAAGCCAATGCTCCATCGTTCTTGGTGTATTTTGTCCAATTTTCTAACCATATGCATGTATGATATCCATATTTCAGCATCATATGTGAAGCTGGTGATTTCGGCGGAGGAATTATTTGTCCCTCTCTAGTCACTACCTTTTTGTCCTTCTTAAAGAAGTTCTTAACTTTCGACATCCAAGACGTCTTCTCTTTTCCATACTCATAGTACGACATGATTCACAACCTTTTTCTCCTTAAACAATCCGCAATTCAACACTGTTCCCTATGCGTTATTTCAACCAATACTAGAACGACTCACACCAACACTCCAATCACAGCGATTTCTGTCTACGGGGCACTGTCCAATCCCAGCGCGGCTTTTGTCTACGTCAGTCCTGCTCCTGTTCTCATGTGACTAGCGCACTGTCCAATCCCAGCGCGGCTTTTGTCTACCTCACTTTGCTCTTGACCCCTCCTTTACAAAATTTATCGGCAATTTTCTTTTTCAACAATTCTTGTTAGTTACAACATTTTATCCACATTTCCATTGTCTGATTCGCTAAACCGAAAAGATAGCTTTGACCATTCACACAAGAATTCTGTATTTTCCAGTAGGCAGCGCTTACCTCTACCCTACCACAGAATTTTCAGTTTCGTCGATAAAGTAGCACTTCCCTCTACCTTACCCTTCTTTCAAGCAATCAATAAACCCGTTTCTCTGGGGATAAAACACATGTGGAGACTATACTGCTCCTGAGAATTAAGGCCAGAGTTTCACAAGAAAACCAATCACTATTTCACTTACACACCTTTTATACACAAAATGTCCCTAATATGACACAACCTGTGTTATTACCAAAAATGAACTCAGACAGTGTAAAATTCCATGCGACTTCTCTTGCCACACGTGTTCCACTTCCTACTTCCCGGAAGCGTGAAAACTTACATATAACATAACACGACTCAACAAAAAGTGTTAGACATAAACTTATCAATAATCTATAATCAAAAATCAATAATCACCAAACTAATCTATAGAAACCATAACTCTGCTACCAAGAAATCTGATCCAGCGCTAACAATAAAAATAATTTCTCCTATTATGCTTTGGTCATCCAGGTGCAATTATTTCTCTAACACACACACTATATCCATATGACGGTGGGGCCCATAACACCGCATATACATTCACTTACTCATTTGTTCCCTGGATTTCCTCCGTCAATGTACCTAGGAGAAAAACGATTCGCGGGAAGGAGACGGGATACCTCTTTTATAATGACATAGTATTTCTCATTTGCTTTTAAGGTATTCCGCTCATTGGTCGATGGACCAACTAGTAGGAATCAGTTGATGGTGATTAAGACCTGCTCAATCACAATAAACTCTTTAACATTTCATTTTTAATCATTATGCTAAAGAAAATCACTGAGGCATTTGTTTAAAGAATAATAAAGTTTATATAAAGTTTTTGAATGCAGGAAATTGAGATTAATCTTATTATTCAGATCATTACATTTATCATCAATATAAGAATAGTCTGAAATTGCATGGCACTTTTATTAGACGGAAAAACGAGGTTATCATACTAAAGACTCTATAGATCAACCTATCTATCTCTCTGGGGAAATCCTAATAATTCTAATAAAAATCTATCAATAAAAGTTCTCCTAAAGCAGCATCTTTATACTCAACTGGAAAAGGAAAATAACAGCAGCAGCATCAGCTCGTCAGCATCAGCAACCGCAAACTCTCCCATCTACAGCATCTAACTTCTTCAGCATCTCCCGCAGCATCCCGCAGCATTCTCTACCCCTCCCACCAAGAGTAGGTCTTCTTATACCCTAATTCTAGCTTACAGCATAAAATGTTTCTTCTTACATGGCGTGATTCATTCTCATTGGTCAAAAACTCAGGTCCATATACATTTTAATCAAACTTCCTGGTCTTAACCAGTTCCGTGTGGAATGTCCATGCAAGCATCGTTTCCCACAGTTCATGCACTTGCTCATCCGTTTCGATCAGTCCAAATTGTATCTTTTTCTGCTACATTTTGTATAATACAGTTCCTTCTATTGATTCAACCAGGCTTCTCACGCTTCTTGCTGATCATCTTGGCACACATCTGCTCAGAAGGGTCACAGCAGCCTTGACCATACTTTCATCTTAGCCTCTCGGCATCAGCACGTGATCATCCCTTTTCCACAGCCTCTCTCCTCTATCACATGGTCTCATCCGCTCATGCGCACTCTAGTAACTCGCGGCCATTTTATATTGCTGCTCGGCAGGCCTAAGCGCACTATTTTCAAAGATAAACAAAATGTTATTAAAACAAAGAAATATAAACCCTTTCGTTTCCCTCCCGTCTTTCTACGTACCCCAATTAGGTATTACCTAGCAGAAGCAACATATAAAGCTGTCCCTTACTTACCATCGCTTTATTTTGCAACCACACGTTTTATTTTAAAGCAAAAATCATGCATTTATTATTATTTTAGTACGCAAATATTATGCTATGTTAGAAACGTAAGCAATTATAAGTCAATTAATTTGCACACTGAATTGCGTGTTACCATTAACCCTTTACATACATTGTTGGTTATTTACTTAAACGAACATGTTTATTAATATTGTACGAAAATATTAGGAGGTTAAAAAATGTTTCATTTACCCTGCTCCATCAGTATCATTTGTTTGTGTACGCCAATTGTCATATTCCGCTAAAGACGGAATGGATGGGATATTTAGATTTCTGGCAGTTGCCAGACCAAAGCAAGTAGTCTGGTGCACTGTATCATTTAAAAATAATATTTGATTGGGGATTAGGCAGACACGATGCACAGCTTCAGTTCCCTGAACCTGCCAAGCCTTAATGCCCCAAATTGATTTCAAATCAACGGTATCTCTCCAGTGATCATAACCCAGTGTGGCCAATTCAGTTCTAAAGGAATTGGAATAGATTAATTTAGTGTGGGTTAGAATAAATTTGGATTGAGATGACAATTGCAATTTAAAGTAAAAGGATTCTGGCTTGGACGTGTTATAATCAGTGAAATAGGTTAACTTTATTTATTTATTTATTTAAAGAGTTTTATATAGCGCTGGCTAGACCTGGAGGTATCAGAGCGCTTTACATGAGGTTAACGTTAGAAAAAAACAGTGTTACTTCATTACATCAGTTACTAGAGCATAGCATAACAAAGAAAAAAACTGTGCTTACATAATTACATCAGTTAATAGAGCATAGCATAAAATAGAAACAAGTCCTATGGAGCAATAGAAGGTAGTGGGGGAATAGTAAAGGGGTTGGAATGTAGATCGGGTCAGGCAGACCGGCCAAGGAGATAGTACTTCAGGGGAACATCAAAAAGTCAGAGTAAACAAGTCAAACAAACCGGTTGGGGTCCAGTAATCATAACATCCAGTGCCGGGCTCACTCGCTGTTTCGGATCATCTTGGATATGGAACGGGTCCAGAGGAGGGGGCGAAAAGGGTGCCTCACAGTGACCATGCAAGATGAGAGGGGGGTAGGTGTCCCAGGAGGGGGTCGACTTAGGGCAATGGTCAGTATGGCGCGGACCAGCGGCGCGCATCGATCAGAGAATCTGTTGTAGCCACCAAGATGGAGGACCCAGGTCATGGACCCCAATAACAAAGTTAACAGAATGGCGAATTACAAATATACAAAAATCCCATCTAAGGGCCACAAGGAAACCGACCCATGAAGCAGGGCTGGATGAGGGGGGCGGTCACGGGATCAGGCAGGAGTAAGGCTGGAGATCGCCGATCTCTCTCGGGGCGACACAAACAAACACTCGGGGCTAAATGGGCAGCAGTGGCTCAATTAAACATGCTGAAATTGTCAGGGGAAGTCAGCTCGGGCGCCCAGGCAACAGCCCTGGAAGAGGGAGGCAGCTGTGGGGTCAGGAGGGCGCGCTCACTCAGAAACGAAAGGAAAAACAAGCTCGTTGGCACAGGGTAGCAGCGGCGCGGCATTCCTTATCCCTAACTTATCCCTAAGGGTTTTAGAACTCCCCTGCATGGGAGTTGGACAATGTTCCCATTGCGTGTAATTAAAAGTAGGTCTTAACGTGTTCGTTTTGTGTAAGAAATTATGCCCATAGTGTTGATAACAGAATAAATCAGCATAATTGGCAGCATTTAAATATAAATCTTCAGCATCAACAGCAGCATAGTACTTTAAATCAGAAAACAATGAATGTACTGCTTGTACATCCCAATCATCGGAATGTATGTCCGGTGTTACCACATCTCCTAAAGAAACGCGAAACACGTATGGTATCTTGAGGACTTCCGTCGGGCCGTGAATTTCGAATGCTACCTTGTCCCAAACGATGCCATCTACAACCGGGAAAGCTGAAATGTTCACAAGAGTTTGATCACGTTTCATGATATGGGACGATGTATGAGGGGCCAGAATTCCATCGACCAACTTCACTGCAGAGCGTTCTGGCAAATAATGACCATTGATGAGCAAGAAAAATACTGTCACAAATCCAGTTGACATGAAGAGGAAAATCAGGATTAGTATCAGCCAGATGTACGTCCAGGGCAGGACCAGGTAAGACTTTTTAAACCAAGAGATTAAAATACTTGTTTTTGTCGGTGGAAGTGCCAACGTGGAAGACGAGGAGGAAGAGTCATTAGCGAAGCTCGCACTGTCCCTAAAATAACCGCTTTCATCCATGTTTATTAAAGGTGGTAGGACAGCATCAGTTAGGTGTTGTCGAGGACTGCTTGGCACTTCACTGTGGGACTCATCCGCAGGGTAAGTATACTCGACTTCTGTATTGGAAGAGGACGGAGGCAGAACAGGCAAAAGGTCAATAGTAGTTTCCATCTCACCCTCAGCGATATGGGGATTATTCGAAGAGGCCAAATGCACCGGATTCAAGGAGATAGTGTTGCATGAAACTGCAGGAGTTACACTATTCAGAATCGGCCAGACGGTGTAGTTTGACATTGTCCACTGAAATGCATCTGTTGTCTTTGCGACCAGGCAAAGGTGGTAGAATTACTGTACGAGTACCCTTCAGTCCAATTACTGGAACCGGCGTACGATAGGAGAGACCAAATTCTTTTTTGTTCTCCAGCTTTTCTTGTACCAGATCCCCAATCTTAGGAAGCCAGCCGGCAACCAGAATCAGCAGTGCTGTATCATTAGAAGAGGGCAAAAGTTCAGTTGCATAGCTGTCACAGGTGTTTTGTAGGTCCTGTAACATAGTAGAATGATTATCTACGTCAAAGGTTGCGGCAGCCGCCACAACGTCTAGACCATCAAGGTCTGGCACAAACATTTTAATGCCAAAGCGCATTTCGTATGGGGTCCGCCCACCCAGAGATCTTCTAGGGAGATTATTGAGTGCATGTTGAACTCCATACAAATGGGCCAGCCAGTTCCTGCCAGTGCCTAAGACCCTAGCTGTCAAAGATTGCTTTAAATCATGGTTCATTCGCTCCACTATAGAATTGCCCTCAGGCCTCTATGGAGACGAAAACTGCACCAGCACCCCCATCGATTTCATTGCGGCCTTAGAGGCGAACGCTGGACCCTGGTCTGAATGGAAGGTGCCACACGCAAACATCCCGACAAAGACACGCAAATCTCTAATGACATTTCGAGTGTCAGCACTGCGTTGTGGCCAAACCCAAAGGAATCTAGTGCACGAATCAACTGCAACAAAAATATATTTATATGCATTATCAGAAGACAACGGACCGCAGTGATCAAGATATACACAGCCAAATGGCTGATTGGAAATACATAGCTGTGTTTGTGGTGGGCGTGAGACTGTAGATGGTTTGATTTGCTGACAAATATCACAAGAAAGTACATAATTAAGGGTCTGTTTATATAAACCACGCCACCAATAACGTTGCTGTAAAATGGAGACAGTCGCAGACACTCCGGTATGCGCAGAAGCCATGCCTTCGTGGGCGGCAATGATCAAAGCAAGTCTGCGGTCCATGTTGGGAATCAGCCGATCCCCAACTGACGGTATTTTAGCATAAGGAACTTGTTCGGGAGATAAATTATAAGAATACTTTGAAAGGAAGCCCTGTGGATAAGCAGTTCCATCCTTCGTAGCAGCTACAGCTGCCAAAATGTCATTATCTATCTTAGTCATGGACCTTGTAACTGCTGCAACGGAACATGTGGCTACTGCAGATTTGGCCGCTTCGTCAGCCAAAGAATTACCAAGAGCATGTGCTCCCACACGCTGATGGCCAAGAGTATGTATAACCTGTGTGAGGGGCAGACGTCGTTTAAATTCTGCCACTCGAACCCAAAGCGTTTTATGCTTGATTGCGCTGCCTTTAGAGTCTCGATAGTCATTTTGAGACCAAAAGAATAAGTTGTCATTAAAAGACTGAACACAGTAGTAAGAATCGCAAACAATAAGAGTATTCACAGTAGGATCAGCAAACTCAAGAGCTAGAACAAGAGCACGCAGCTTCGCCAATTGCGCCGTACAGTCCCCAAGTGCCTGTGTATGCACAATGGAAGACTTAAATTCTCCATTTACAATTGTACCAGCCACAATAGCGCAAGCCGCTGAATAAGCGTGTTTGGAACTGATGGCCGGTTGAGCCGAGCCATCGGTATAAATGATACATTTGTGCTCATCCAAAGAAAGCAACGACAACGGAGGAGGATGAACTTGTTCATACTGTAAAAACTCCTGTGTCTGAAGAGCAGGATCAAAAATAAACGTGACATCAGCCGATGTCAAAGAAGTAGCCCATTGTATCCAACTGGGATGTAGTGCCTTAGAGTTGGGTACACTCGCCTTAGTCACTGCCTCTAAGGCAGGGAAAGGCGTGACCATAAGAATGCGTTTTCCCTGCGCCAGCGAGTGTTCTTTCAGAATTTCCATTTAGACTGCCGTCAAAACTTTTTCAACATTCGAAAATCGCATTTCAGCCGATGTGTACAAATGTGATTTGTATGGAATAGGGACTGTGTCTCCCTCATTGAACATCAAGTAAGTGAAACCCACCGTCCCCGGTACTATACGTATTACCAGGTTCGTGGTATTATCACGCGTCAACAAGTAGTTAGTTTCAAGCAGATCTGATTGCAAAGATTGCAGAATAGTGGTATTTTCCGGAAGCCAGCTGGCAGAAGAATATGTCGGTTGTATCAATGCATAGATCGGTTTGATACGCTGGGAATAATCTGGGATGTATGTCCTCCCGAAATTCGAAAATCCCAGCAAAGACTGAAGTTTCTTCAGCATAGATGGAGGTTGCAATTGTGTACATTTCTCCAGTAAGTGGGGGGCTAACCCCCTACCTTCATTATTGAGCTCGTAGCCCAAAAAGAGCACCGCAAAACAAGCGATGTGTGATTTTGCAAAATTGAATTTGTATCCATAGTCGGCAAACGATAGAATAATGCGGTCGCATCGGACAAGATGCAGCATTAGTTCGTCGTCCGTCAGATAAATATCACCTACGTACGAGAACGCATCTAGATCAATGCTGTGCAGCAAAGACACAACACGTGCAGCAAAAGCCCCGGGGCTATTCTTATACCCCATACGCAAGCGCGTACATTTTTCTGATTTCCGACGGCGGTAAATGCTGTCAAGTCACGGCTCTCAGGAGCCAAGTTATGACTGTAGAAACCATTGGATATATCCAGTGTAGTTTTGTATTTTTTACGAATAAGGCTGTTCACCAGCGCAGAGCTGGGTGTGTTTTGAACCGCAAATGTACGACAATGACTATTCAAAGTTCGATAATCTAGTACAATGCGATATGAACCGTCAGGTTTCGATACCGGAAAAAGAGGATTATTCATCGGTGATACACAGGATTCAATCACTCCTTGATACTCCAACTGAGTCAGAATGTCACAAACGGGAGCCTAAGCTTCTCGTCTGATTGGATATTGTGACTGTGGCATAGACCGTAATGGTATCTCATGTGCCGGTGAATCTCTATCCCAGCCCACCTGATTACGGTACACCACCAGGGCAAGGGCCAAAGCCCCCTCAGATGCGTAAGCCTTCGCATGTTCCTCAGGAACGTAACGCGAAAAACTCTGAAGTATCACGTCCTCCCCTCTAGAAGCAGCTAGCACAAATGGTGGAGGCCAATCTGCCTCTGCCAACAAAATGTCGTATGAGGAGGTGAGATTTTCCCAGAAAACCGCCGTGATTGTACGCTGTATATCACCTTCAATTTGGAGGACAATTTCATAGAGTCTATCTGGGGGGGCTACACGTGTATCTGCTGTTTCCACTGTAATAAATGTATCAGTTGCTCTCGCCTCCTGACAGGGACGCAGTGCCTCCCACACTATGGTAACCTCCGCTGCGCTGTCGAGCAGAGTCACTGCCCATGTCCAATCTAGGAGTCGCGTTCTCACCGTCTGAGGCATACTTCGCTGTTAAAGCGGCAACATTTTTCCTCTGATATGGGGGTCTAAAATGAGGCAGCTCCTCTTGTTTGGCCTTAACGTCAAACTGTCGAGGTTGATCCCGTCCCTGTTGTGTGGACTGTCCTTTGCCACGATCCTTGCGTTCCCCACCACCGATTTGAGAGTCTGATGTGTCCTGTAAAGAACGAGGAGAGCGCTGATCAGGGACTTGAAATCTATCAAGAGTCTTAATTTTCGCGCGGTCGGGCAAGTCATAAGTGCGCTCAGAAGACTCAGGTGTTGGTGAATCAGCACTCGAACCCTGCTTCTGTTGTTGCTGCCCCTGTTTTTTATTTCTCCAGTTCTTTTTAGGAAAGAACAGGCACCCATCTTTATCAGTCTGGGCCTTTTGTTGAGTTTGAGCTTGAGTTTGTGGTTGAGTAAAAGGCTTAATTCCCAGACTATTGCGCCCTAATGCTTTATAAGCTTTAGCAATAATCTGCGGCAAATGGCGCTGTTTTTCTGCATCTGCAACAGCCTCCAAGCGTTGTGCCACTTGTAAGCTCACAGCATCACCCTTAACATTAGCAAGGATCATATCGCAAACAATATCGAACACTCCCACCAGTCTCATTCCCTACTCCAGGGCCGCTTCGGCCCCATATTCATCCTGAACACGTTTAATCACGGAAGGGAGCACAGTCATTGAGGGGGTGCCAAAACACATCGAATATACCGCTGCAAACACCCTACCCCATGTTACAATCAGCTAGTTCGGGAACTAGGCCTTTAGGTAAACTCATGGTCAGAATCCTGTGTTTCTCCACAGGCGTGGTATTTGGAAAAACAGCTTCGAGTTGTGCAAATTTTTCAGCAAGTCAATAAGGAAGTTCGTCCTTATTCTGTGGGCGCTTGCCCATTATAGAATTAATCATGAGGGGACTGATGATTACACCACCAGGTGCAGGTGGTTGCGCAGCAATGCCAGGTGGTCCCACCTGGAAGTTGCGCGACATGAACTGAATAACAGCTCTATGCACACGTATCAATGAAGTTTGTAATACGCAGAGCTCTGCGACTGTAGCAGTGAGATATTTTGGGTGTGGGGTATACCCAGCCAAAACGGACCACGTGGCCCCATCTATCGATAAAGGGCCTAAACGGACTGGCGTTATTGGGTGAGGAAGGGCGCCATTAAACCATATTTGGTGTTGCCAAGCCGTTAGTGGAACATCAAGAGACCTATAAGGCCGATAATTCTGAGGAAGGGCCGTGGCAGAATATTCGTGAAACAAATTATCCGTTCCATCTACCGCCGGAAAGGTGGCCCAAGAATAAAACACCTCGAAGCAGTAAGCTGCATCCGCTTCTACAACAAAAATGAGCGCAACACCAGCATTACGGACCCCATATTGAGTTAAATAAGCTGTGACTGGTGCCCGGTTAGGCGGTGCAATGACAACCGCCATAATCAATAGTTGAGAATACCAACCTATGTATGGCAGCGCAATATCAGGTTAATAAGAAAGAGAAAGACCTTTTCAAATTCAAGCTTGAAAAACCTATAAAATATCACAATATAGGAGGCTACACTGTCACAACCGTCTCCGGAAACAGAAGTGAGGGGTCTGTGGACAAGCACAAGCTCTACTCAGGAGTCTTGCAGATAAGAACCAGACCAAACTTTGGTGGCGCCATGTTGTGGGGATTCTGCACATACACAGAACTATGCGCAGGAAAACAGGACCTCGGTGTATAGGGGTGAACCTTCCTACCACCTTAGTACCCAAAATCCCAAAACCGACTAGCTATAGTGTCTCATTCGTTCTCCTACATAATTATGAAGCTACTAATGATTAGACAACCCAGAACACAACACTCCTGACTCTCTCAGGAATCGCGGTAGCAAGACATGCCCTTTCGCTCAATCATTCGTACTTGTCCACAATAAGAATTGTCAGAGTCACGGTTATAGTTCAATATGTTTATTTTAACTATCGTGCTCTATAATGCAGTATACGAGCCACTACCAGCAGCGAAATGCATAAACCTAAAACAGTTAGCATTGTTACAATTCCATAGAATATGAAGGGGGAAATCATCATATACAGACAGTGGATAAAGGACTATAAGGCCTAACCACCTTCCCCTTGGTAAGGTGAAGTTTATTATATAAAGGAAGATCTCTGGGCTTTGTCAGCAGACCCCATGCCTTAGTGCCTAGATGGAAGTTTTACATCATAGGAACCGCATAGCTCTTCTCCTTTGAAAGGTCCCTGTCCAAGTGTGTGTATTGAACAACATGCATCCCCGTAATATCAAAGCACGAGTTTCCAGCAGTGCAGCTGTGTTAGCATGTTTTGTCTAGGTGCTAGGGGCTGACCAGAACATAATAACAAGGGGCATTGTTTATCGACCTTGCACATCGCGTTCAGACTAAACTCCAGGAACTAGCTGAGAACGTGAAAAGCAGACAGTTCTCATGTGAAAGGCACAAATAGAGTCTTGCAAAATAAAGTCATGTAGTAACGTGCGCAAAAGCAGCATCATGACAGCAGAGCTCATGCTAACTTAGCAATGTCGACAATGACCCTAATGGCCATATAACAAAATCTTAGGGAAAATATATGTTATCGCAGGCTACTACGGCCCTAACGTAGATGATCCTGCCCCCTTGCAGTCTTTATATAATCAGTTATTGGATTCTACAGCACCTACGATTGGCTGGTGATTTTAATTTGTTATTAGGCCCTAAGGAAGACAGGTGGCCAAACAGGAAAACCTCTATAGAGCCTAACCTACCTAGAATGAGGGCAGGGCTGAAACGCTGCATGGAAGATTTCGGGTTGGTGGATGTTTGGAGAGAAAAAGGGGCAAGGGAGCATAAGTTTACATTCAGGAATAAGAAATATGGGCATGCCTCCAGGATTGACTATTTTCTTGTTGAAAGGGGAGAAAGTAAAAAAGTTAGAATAGTGGAACACCTACCGGCTCATCTGTCGGATCATTCAGCAGTTTGCCTGAAACTGAGGTTAGATGAGATAGGCACCTCTCCGAGGATAGAACTTTACTCTTGGACCAACAGGTAGTGATAAAGCTGAAAGAGATAACCAAGGCATATTTTTGCTTAAATGATATGGATACATCTGTCCAAACAACATGGGATGCATATAAGGCAGTTATTAGGGGGAGGCTGATTAGCATTGCGGCTTTCAAGAACAAGTCTACCAGGAGTAAAAAAAAAGTCTTTAGAAAATAAATTTCAACAGTTGGATAAACTGGGAGATCAAAGACACGGGATACAGGGTGCGGGCAAGGTCGAGGCGGAAATAAAAGAGAAGAAAGAAGAGTTGTCTGATTTGGGGGAATAGTCAGGAAGAAATGGGAGGCGAGTGAATTTTCGCACTATGAGTATAGAGAGGGATGTGGTAAACTTTTGGCAATTAAAAACGGAACAAAGTCGGAATAAGATTCCAGCAATCTGGGTGGCGGGTCAAAGAACACTCAGTTTAGACGATAGAGAGATTGAGAGTACCTTTGTGGATTTCTTGCAGGACCTGTACACAGAGGAAATTGGTGCAACAAAAGAACAAATTGATTCCTATTTTGAGGGTATGGTAACCCCCACACTGTCAGATGAACAGAAGGAGTTGTTAAGTTTGAAAATAACAATTGAGGAGTGATAGAGAAATTAAGAAGAGGGAAAGCAGCCGGCCCGGACGCTTTACCAACTGAGATTTATATGTCCCTAAAGGAGGAGATTGTCCCATTTTTGACAAAACTTTTTAATTCAATCTTTTTAAGAGGGTCAGATATACCGAAATCATGGGAGGAGGCAACTATTTCCCTTTTGCAGAAATTAGGAAGGATCCAAGGTGTTGCGAGTCTTACAGACCCATCTCGCTGCTAAATAGTGATTACAAGATTTTCACTCAGATCCTAGCTGGGAGATTAGGGAGGATGGCGGACAAGCTGGTACACCCAGACCAGAAGGGATTCATTAAAGGCAGGCAGATCTATGAGCTAACACATGAGCTGTTTGGGGCAATAGATATGGCAACACAAGGGGGGTCACCTTTGTCGATAATCACTTTTGACACAGCAAAGGCTTTTGATAGGGTGAGTTGGCCTTTTCTGCATAAAGTCGTGGAGCAGTATGACTTAGGGGAGGTGTTTAAGGGGGCTCTAAAGTTGATATACAAAAACCCCTCCGCAAGGATATTGGTTAATGGTAATCTCACACGGGATTCATGGCAGGGCTGCCCACTCTCCTCCCACCTTTTCGATTTATATATCGAACCATTAGCCAGTAAAATCAGGGCTAGTCAACAAATTCCCCTTTCGAGTTCAAGAATTGGGAGAAGAAAGTTGCCTTAAATGCAGACGACTTGATGTTATTTACAAAGAGCTTGCCACTCTCCCAATAATATCGGACATCCTAGATAAATTCGGGGAAGTCTCAGGCTATAAAGTAAACTGGCAGAAAACGGAAATCATGGAATGGAATTCCCAGAGTAATAGCCCCTAGTAAAAGAGAACATAAGATATTTGGGTATCATGGTAACAAAGGACCTTGAAGATGTAGCACGTTTGAACTTTGAGAAAGCAATATCGGAATCCAGGAAACTATTAAAAGGCTGGGCAGGGCTTCCATTATCATTTCTGGGAAGGGCTAACATTTTAAAAATGACTATATTACCAAAATTTTCCTTTTTGTTTAATTCAATTTAAAAGAGTTTGGTTTAAAAAATGACAAGGTGACCGGAACAGTTTTATTTGGGCCTCCAAAGCAATAAGAATTGCCTGGAAAAAAGCTCTGAAGGAAGAAAGAGCAGGGAGGAATTGCGAGTCCAGATTTCCTCCAATATCGCAGGGCATTCCAATTCAAAAGTATGAGATCTTTGCTTCGAGAACATCAAATATATGCTCCATATCTTCAGGCTATGACACAGTTGGAGGGTGATTTTTTTTACAAGTTTGGTCATCCGAAATTTTACAAAAAGGTGAAGCTGAAGATACTACTATCGGCATGTAAACTTAGGTTTCAAATCAGAAAAGCCCTAAAAATCCCTTACTACAGTGGTTATGCCCTAATATGGGCGTCCCCGGAGACCCCTGATTGTCTGAAGGATAAACTTTCAAGCCTGTTAGTAGAAGGGGGAATAACGAGATGGGGCCAACTGCTTGAAGGAAAGACCTTAGTAGATTGGGAATATATGTCATTAATAATGAATGGTAGCATCTCCAGATTTAAGTACTACCAATTGGCTAGCTGGGCGAAATCATTGGAGAAGGACGATGTAGAGAATGACGATCTTAAGGCAAAGTTTTTAAAGAGCTCAGCACAGAAAAAGGAGATTTTGGGGTGGTACTGGATGCTTATACTTGCTGGGGAAGAAGAGTTTACCCTACCTATAGAGATTTGGGGAAGAGATCTGCTGTTGCGGGATGTACAAAATCTCTGGCAAGTATCAATGTCTACCTTGAGATATGTTATCAGTGCAGCTCCACTCAGGAAAAATCATTTATTTACGATACACAGGGTGTAGAAAAATTTGCTATTTGTGTTAATTTTATTAGCTAGATGAGAAATATGTATTAAGTGGGTATCCCAGAACCCTCCTATGAGAAGTGAGTGGTTGGCCTCGGTCCAAAGGATATGGAAATTGGACCGGAGCAGGGAGAAAAATAAGAGGTGTGAATTTTGGGATATATTGGAACAGAACTGTAGTCTCGGAGCACAAGGGATTGGGTAAAATGGTATGGAAGTCCAATGATTAAGCAATACTGCAAGAATCCCGGGTATTAGGGATTAGGGCTGGAGTTTCCAGAACTTCTCTATTTTGGACCCTATGGGACAGGAAGATTGGGGACTCGCTCGATAACCATCCAACTGGGTCAACGAGAAAGCGAGACCCCCTGTTTTCTTCCAAGATGTATATTGCACAAATGAAGACAAATAAAAAAATACAAATTTTAAAAAAAATGAAAAAACGAATTAGACTTGTTGGGGGTGATCTTTTAGCCCAAATGGGGGTAAAATTTTCCATTAGTAGGTGCACCGAGTCCAACACTCAGGCAATTCACTGTCCAGCTTTTCCTGACAACCCAAAGTTTTGTGTGGTGAAATGTCTGCAAGAGTGTTTCACAAGAACTCAGATTCAGGGGAGTCATCCATTGTCGTTCTCAATCGCGAAGCCCCATACACCGGTCTCCTCGCCCACTCTAGCTTGATAGTGATCCAGCGCTATCAATAAAATTTCTTCTCCTATATGCTTTGGACGTCCAGGTACAAATATCCCTCTTTCCACAACTATATCCATATGCCTGTGGGGCCCATAACACCGCATAAACATTCACTCACTCATATATTCCCTGGATTTCATCCGTCTTTACTTAGGAGAAAACAGTTAATGATTTGATGGAAGGAGACGGGATACCTTTTAAAACGACATAATACTTCTCAAGCTTTAAGGTATTCCGCTCATTGGTCGATGGACCAACTAGTAGGAATCAGTTGATGGTGATTAAGACCAGCTCAATCACAATAACCTTTAAACATTTACATTTATCATTGAGCTAAAGAACCACTGACTCATTGTTTAAAGATAATAAAGTTTATATAATTTTTAGAAGCATGAATAAGTTTCAAATTTATTATTCAGATTATTACATATAGCGTTATTATAAGAATAAATTGAAATTGCAATGCATACCTATTAGATGGAAAAACAAAGTTCGTCACAGCAATGATTTCAGATCACAGCATAGAACTTCCCGAAAAACTGTCTATCTGTCCTGAAAAACAGGCCTTCTCGACGGACCACCCATAGGATGTTTCCCGCCACAATCCCGTTCTTTTCCCCTTTAATATTTTAAGAATAAAAAGGTCTAATAGTATTAAATGGAAATGGAAAATCTATTAAAAAGCAAAAGGTTCTCCAGCAGCAGCGTCCCGTGCTCAATCAAAAATATAAAATAGCAGCTCTCCCACCCCCTCTAAGAGTAGGTCTTCTTATACCCTAATACTAGCTTACTAAGTGAAAATGTTACATCTTTGTGGGCGAGATTCTCTCTAATTGGTCCTTTTGGGTCAGCATACATCTCATTATGAATATCCTTGCTCCAACCAGTTCTTTGTGGAAAGTTCATACTTCTGTCATTTCTCACGGGTTCATGACATTACCCATCCGCACATTGGTCTCAATCTGTATCCTTTTCTGATACTTTTAAGTTGAACAGTTCATTGTTTATTCACATATTCACTGCAACTTCTCACACTTTTCGCTATGTCCTTCTTTGGCACACGTTTGTATAATAAGGTCATCGCAGCCTTGACCACGCTTCCATCCTAGGCTTTGGGACGGTCACATGATCCCTTTTGTTCACAGCCTTTCTCGCTTTCGGAACCCACTTCGCGCTTGCGTACTCTAGCTTGTTTGCCATGGCAGCCATTTTTACATGGCGGCACAACAGGCCTAAGCGAACTATTATAAAGATAAACAGAACATAGTTAAGAATAAAGAATATAAGCCTTTTCGTTTCCCTCCCATCATTCTACGTACCCCAATTAAGTATTACCTAGCAAAAGCGACATATAAAGCCATTTCTTACTTACCAACCGCTTTACTTTGCCACTACACAGTTTATTTCCAAGCACAAATCATGCATTTATTATTCTAATTAGTACGCAAATAATTAGGCTTATGTTATCCACGTTAACAATTGTAAGTAAATTAGTTTGCACGGATATAGCGTGTTACCCATAACCCTTTTCATGTCACATACATGGTTGGTTATTTACTGAGACGAACCTGTGTGTTAATTATTCAACATAAATATTAGGAGGTTAACATTTTTTCGTTTACCCTGCGCCATGTCTTCTGAACCCACCTTGTAGGGGCTAGGTTAGAGGACAGACTAAAGACCAGAGACTGACTGTCCGATCCCACTTTTAAGAAATGTTATGCCAAGCTGGTTTTAGAGCTGGCTATGTTAGTGGTAAGCTTTGAATAAGTATAATCTGAACCGCTGATCCTGACATAGAATGAAAATGTTGTTGCTATCATGAAGAAAACCTTCAATTCTATTAAGGACACAGAGGTGAAGATTATCCCGCCTGGTACTTTAAAGTTATCCATCCAGCATTATATATACTGTCCCAACGGAAGTACAATGTACTTGTTTATATTCCGGTGTACTTTTATATATGAGATTTGCATCAGTTTTTTCTCCTATTTTGTGATACTACTAAAATTGTTCTTTACGATATGCTTTCTTGGTCACAGACATGGTGTTTTGGTTTATAAGTAGAGATGTTCCATACTAATGTTTAAGGACCAGAGAGGAGTAAATGGTGCTTTGAACTTGCATTTACAGAACTGAAACACCGATCAGCACCTCAAGGGAAGTTTCAGGATGAGTTTGTAGCTTTCCTCCATGCAAAGAAAGAGGACTGTGGGCTAGAGCAGTGCCCTTATATGCATAGTATTATGTGCTCATTCTTTGGACATTGGGTTCATGTGCTATATCATACATTGTAGTGATTTCCTTTGGGGCCCACTTTGGTTCTCCCTTAGTTTAGCATTTTATACATTTTTAGGCTGTCTCTGCTCACTCTGCATGGCCTCTCGTTGGGCGCCATGTTGCACGGACTCTGCTGGTAATGCAGAACTGCGTGTTAGGATAACAGGACGTCCGAGCGTAGGGACTGAGTCTCTCTATGGTGTCAGTACCTGTAGGCCCAATCCTGACTAGCTCACAGTGCCTCACCTGAGTGACAGGTAATTTCGAACATGACCCTCTAATCACCAAGAGAAATGATCCTCAGAGCCTGGTGATCTTCTTTTATTCCCTCAATCCCCCTTCATGTTCAGAGTTGCTTGTGAATAACAAGGCCTTGGGCAGGGGTAGGTCAATGGTTGTGGATCTGACTGAAAGCTTTTCTCTGTTCACCCATAAATTCCCACACCAGGACATGCCCTCTTTTCCAGCATTGTAATGTACTTCTTTGAGATGAGAGCTTATGGTTACAGAACCCCCAGAAGCCTTCATGGCCCAAGAACTCAAAATGGCGGAGAAGTCTCCCCTCAAGTAGATGTTGTCCAAGGACCTAAGCCCTCATCTCTTCAGTTCATGAAGAAAAAAGAAAATCCATCACATCTCTGCTAAAGATTTCCAGGACCCGTGAGGTGCACTTGGTGCTGGCCGGTCACCTACCAGAATAGACTGTCGGGAAAGGGGTGTGTTGAGTGTGTGCATAGGAAGGATATCAGCTATCAATGGCCCAGTAATGGCTCTAATAATGCCAGCCCCCCGAGATACTGCTACAGGAGAGAACTGTACTTACAGGCTTAGTAACCCTGCCAAGTACAGTTTCGACCCTGAGGGGCAATCTGCATTCCTCATTCCTGTTCAAATTTTCACCCTTAGATTTCGGTTTCTTTGAGCAGCCAGAGTCCTGGAGGGACATGTGTGAGACTGAAGTGTTTGATGGGTCCAGCAGTTTGTTACCGGGTGAATCAGAGGTTACAAGTAAATCATACTGAGGCCCTAAGTGGCTCAGTCTCACTTCTCTTTATCTTTGATGGGCTTTTCTGGGTGATTGATTGTGGCTCATTATGGTCCCTTTTTTCAGACAACTGTATGAATTACATTTTATGAAATAATTATTCTTTATCTGTCAATAGTATCAAGAAGCTCCTCAACAGATGAGTTTCTTCACTCCTGGTAATTCTTACTTCTTGGTTGTAAACAATTATTGAAATCTAATTACAAATGTGTACTCCTGTAGGAACGTAGGATCTGCTTCTATGGTTACCCCCACTTTTTGCCTAGTGCTAAGCTGTTATTGACTAGTCTGACTGGGATCCTGCTAATCAGGACCCCAGTCTACCTGCTTTCTCCCTAAATTGTTGTGTTCAGTACTTAGGTACATCCCAGATTGGATACTGGGGTACCCTTATAAGTCCCTAGTATATGGTACTAAGGTACCCAGGGCATAGGTAGCCCAGAGGTCTCCCATGGGCTGAAGCATGTATTATGCCACCCATGAGAGGCCATGCAAAATGGAACTACAGGCCTGCCATTGCAGCGTGTGTAAGCTGGTGCTAGCACCACTTATGAAAGATATAGGTTTCCTATATCTAGGGCCACTGCACTTAAAACCTATAAGTCACCCCTATAGCAGGCCTTTGCAATCCTGAAGGCAGGGTGCTTGGTTCTAAGTGAGAGGGTGCCCCTGCATGAGCAGGACACCCCTACAGCCTACGGAGTCAGTAAACGGTGTGGGAGGTATGATTGGATGAAGATCAGCCGACTAAAGCTGAACACGGACAAAACGGAGGTCCTCATCCTCGGCTCCAACCCCTCAGCCTGGGACGACTCCTGGTGGCCAACGACGCTGGGAGCAGCCCCGCCGCCCACCGACCACGCACGCAACCTGGGAGTCATCCTCGACTCAACGCTCTCCATGGCCAAGCAAGTCAACGCAGTCTCCTCCTCCTGCTTCAACACCCTCCGCATGCTTCGCAAGATCTACATGTGGATCCCGATAGACACAAGAAGAACAGTCACCCAGGCCCTCGTCAGTAGCAGACTAGACTATGGGAACGCCCTCTACGCGGGAGCCCCGGCCAAGCTCATCAAGCGACTGCAACGCATACAAAACGCCTCCGCACGACTGATCCTCGACGTACCACGCCACAGCCACATCACCCCCCACTTGAGGAACCTGCACTGGCTCCCCGTCGACAGGAGGATCACCTTCAAACTCCTCACCCACGCACACAAGGCACTCCACAAAACTGGCCCAGCCTACCTCAACAGACGACTCTTCTTCTACGTCCCCAACCGCCAGCTCCGCTCCGCCGACCTCTCCCTCGCCACCGTCCCCCGCATTCGAAGAACAACCACCGGCGGCAGATCCTTCTCACACCTCGCCGCCAAGACCTGGAACACCCTTCCACTAAGCCTACGAAAGACCCAAGACCTGCTGACCTTCAGGAGGCTACTCAAGACCTGGCTGTTCGACCAGTAGCAGCATCCCCCCCCCCCCTTCCCTCTCCCCAGCGCCTTGAGACCCTCGCGGGTAAGTAGTGCGCTCTACAAATTCTGTGATTGATTGATTGATTGATTCCAAGCACTGGAAGAGCCCCCCGTTATGCTCTCAGTGTTCCTGCTGCCAGCCTTCTTGACCCGGACAGCACAAAATGGTTGCTACCGACCAGAGACACGATTCTGCACTCCTGCTGCTGAGCCAAGCTCGAGCAGGGGAAGGCAGAACAATAGGCATCCTGTCACAGGGAGGTGTGACCACCTCCCAGACAGGATTTAGTGTATTGGGACTGGGTGGGTGCACTTGCCAGCCCCACAAAGTCTGCAAGAGAGGCACATTTGGTGTCCCTGTGCATAGTCCAGTTCAAACCAGTCCTGAGAGCCGTTGGCTCCCGCTCTGGCGCGAAACTGGACAAAGGGACATGGGAGTAACCTCCCCTCTGTCCAGACCCTCCCCTGGGAGGGTCCCCTGAATCGTCCCAACCCTTTCCTTAGGGTACTTGAGCGCTTGCCTGGGTGTAGGTCCCTAGATTCGTTGTGTGACAAGATTCAGATAAGACACCACTTCTTCTTCTACCGTCTGGGCACTCTGGACTTCGCTGGACTTTTTTTTGGGCTCGATTTCGTCTCCCTTTCAGTCTGCTGCATTATCTGTGCCTGTGCACCATACAGGAACCTTCCAAGACCTGTGAAGCATCAAAGACACCTGAAGGAATCTCCCTTGGAGTGAAGGAGTCACTCCCCTGCATTTTCAGGCTCTGCAACTAAGCCGACCGGTCTGCTGATCCTGACTTCCTCCGGAATCCGTAAGGTTCTGCAACACAGGTGGTGCTTTTCCACAGCTCCCGAGGCCTGCCCTGCCCTCTCACCAAGTTTGAGGCCAGTATGCCTCGTGGGGGTTGCAATAACCGAACCCCTATGCACCGCGTCAACTTACAGTTGCAAAGTCTTGTTGGCTTCCTTCCAAGAAGATCTTCAGGCTCCAAGTAGCCCCAACCTCAAGCACCTACAATGACCAAAGTCTTCATCCACATTGCATTGTGTGCACCGTGGCCTGCATCTTTTGGTGAGCTGCTCGAGCTCCTCTCGCGACTCCATTGCCTCCGGCCTGTGGGTCCATTTGAGGGTCGCCTTTGTTTCTTTTGGGCTCCCCTGATTGTTTGGGGCCTGCCCTGACTCCCCTGCTTGTTGTGTGTCCCCTGGACCTTGCTGGTCCCGACGTTGTTCCTTCTTCAACTCCTGTGTTGGTTGCCTTTGCCAAGGCTTGTTGGTGCTCCCGCCGGACACCGACCCCTCAGCACTCGACATTCTTCGTGGGACAGCTTGTGCATGGCTCCCGTTCTTCTTCAGCGTTTTCTGGTCCTCACAGCTGCAGAGTCAAGGGCATCGTTATCTCTCCTGCAACACCCGACATCGGACGGCATTCATCTTCCAAGTCTCCTGGTCACTCCTGAGTGACATAGACTCTGTCCCCTCTGATTGCAGGTACCTCCCATCTAGAATCCACCTTCATATTCCACCGGACACTTTCTCCTTCGTCAGCACCTGCACTTCCCTGAAGTCCTCCATTGGGTTCGACGGCGGTTTCCGACACCACTTCACACCTATGCACCCGGCTTCCCTGGTGTAGGTAACGCGGGTACTAGGGTATCCACGGGTGGGGTGGCTCTCCAACCTTCTGTCTTCTACGGGGTTTCTTCAGGGTCCACTGAGGAGGGTCCTTAATCTTTAAAAATCCAACTGAGACTTGCACATAGAGTTGTACGGAGCACGCGGTCGTGTTTCCACACTGCACACACTCTCCGTGGGGTCCCTATCTACTCACCTTGGGGTCCCAGCATTTCTACGCCCTCTCGACACAGTCTTGACTTGCGTCGTGGTTCTTATACCACTTTCTAAGTATATGGTTTGGTCCCCCCCTGGGGCCACTGTGTATTTCGTGCTATTTACTGTGTTTCTTTGCTAAAGTATTGTGTGCATTGTGTTTATCTCCGTGTTGGAAATACTTGAACATTCTAGAGAGTATAATATAATAAATACATATTTTTATAAATACTTGGTGTGGTTCATTTCACTTAATCTATACTATAAGATTGCATTCTGGTAAAACAAACTGCTTTACACTCCTTCTGGACTAAGCCTGAAGGCTTCTCTCCACAGCTACCACTTAGAGCGCTTTCTAAGGTTGTTTAAGACCTCTTAAATCACCATAAGGGTTGTCTGGACTGGTGCAAGGTGCCCACTTACATTAGTGGACATCAAATACCAGGCCAGCCTCTCACACCACCCATTCAAGCTGTGTGCTAATGATCCCCGTCACTTGTGCAATATATCCATATATTGCTCCTTAAGTGCTCAGGCCTGCTCCATGCGTCAGTCGATACCTCTATGTGTGTATGTACCCATCATATGCCCGATGAGTCCAACATGTG
Source organism: Calotriton arnoldi (assembly GCA_963921515.1). Lineage (NCBI taxonomy): Eukaryota > Metazoa > Chordata > Amphibia > Caudata > Salamandridae > Calotriton > Calotriton arnoldi. Next base: position 1,127,114 of record CAWUFW010006172.1, on the reverse strand, counting down.
TTGGGGTTCCACTTAGATCACTGCCACGACTAGCCCACAGTATTATAATGCCAGTCAGGGCCACCAGATGGTATCTCCATCATATCCCAGTTGAATCTATTGTGTACCTGGACACACCCAATCATATTCAAGTCATGGCCACCCCATCCCACCGAAGCTCCATATGCCAGCCAGTGCTGCCGCGTGGAGGCAGCAAGGACCCAACGACCACCCATGGATTGGTACTACAGAGCGAGAAGCCTGGCGAAGCATGTGGAAGGGGTTGGGACACACAACAAACTAATACAATAATAAATGGAACATAATATAAAATAGAGCGTGTGCACTGACCTGTGGAAAGAAACAAGCTCTCTTAGTCGCTCTTGTTTACCTCTTCTGTCGCTGATGCAAACCCACTGGGAGCTTTTCTGTTCCGTGTCAGGACCAGAGACTCTGATTACGCTTCTCTCCCTTTACTGAACTTGTACAGCAGCCAATAAGAACGTATTCAACACAAAACGTCATTTCCCATGATTGACGTGACATCGTTACAGTCCACCAACCACCGTCTACATACCCTCAAATGCAATCAGCACCATCTTGACTGCCTCTTTCTTTGCTGCTCAGCAGTCAAGATATGTACTGTTCGCCTTTAAAGCCATGTTATGCTGTTTATTGAATTGATGTGTCTTTTTATTGAACGGTGTCCTTACTTAACAATACAACTGATTAATGCAGGTCCCACAGAGCAGTCACCACGAGACTCCACAGGGTGCCGGCACATATGCATGTGTCTGGTGGTTTTTTGTTGCAGATTCCCTCATTTCTTCGACCGCATTAGCGGTGATTCTCATTGGAGCAGGAGCTCGGGCCAAGCCTTGCTCCATCAGGCATTCCCAACGAGTGCATCTTTCTATCAATCAAGCAATACTTATAGAGCGGCTAATCACCCCTGAGGGTATCCAGGCGCTGTGATCTCACTGGTCTCAGTCGAAGAGCCAGGTCTTGCTGGCAGCTGCTCACATCGCTCATTCCAATGGCTTCAGAGGTCTTCGCCAGGGCGCCGGGCTGCACAACACGAGCCAGAACGAAGAGGCTCATTTTGATATTTGGTACCTAAATTTGCAATTGTGAATTGCCATACTTTGATTTTAAGTCTAAATTTGGCCAATATTGCCCCACTGACACCCTTGTGCCCATATCAAGGATTGTAATAATTCCATGGGGGTAACTCCCTTGAGCTGACAGCTGCTCCCTCCATGCCTGATATATGAATGAATTGAGCCTTAGTTGGGGCTGCTCCCCCTTAATGCCCGTGAGGGTTGGCAACCAATATTGACCTCTAGGAGAACCATAAATACTATGAGGAGGACTCCGAGGGGGACTTGGTTGAGACACTGGACAACTCTGTGCAGCAGTCAGTGGACAAAGCTTTGGCTAAAGCTCTTCAGCCTATCACTGCCCAACTCAAACGCTTTGCAGCTTGTCAAGAAGAGGAGAAGAGAGGGCCATCTGCAAACCTGCTAAGGTTACTAGCGGAAAGGCAGCAGCCGGCGCCTCTGGTTTAGGAAAGTAATTGCCACATACAGACACTCTGGAGAAGCTTTCTCAAGCTTATGGGCCACAGATCTGGTGCCCCAGGCCCATCGAAAGATTCCACCGGGGGATAATTCTCCTGACAAAAATGTAGACTCTGATTCACCCTGATCAAACTCCTCACATGAACCTCTGGTGTCCGGCAAGGAAAAGCAGAAACACCAGCGGCGTCACTAGGGGGGTGCGGACCGCACCGGGTGACACCATCACATGGGGTGACACCGTGAGCCTCTGCACGTCGGCGTCCGGACGTCGACAACGTTCGAAACGTTACTCACGTGACACCATCACATGGGGTGACACCGTGAGCCTCTGCACGTCGGCGTCCGGACGTCGACGACGTTCGAAACGTCACTCACGCAAGGAACGCTTTTGGCGGACTCGGAGGAGGTCCATCATGGGGTAAGTCGTGAGGGGGTGACACCATGAGTTACCGCACTGGGTGACACCAACCCTAGTGACGCCACTGAGAAACACAGTTCGCACACAGCAGGGTTCTCTTCTAGGAACCTTACCTCCATACTCACATTTGATCCGGTGACATCTGCGATCGTTTGAATACCCCCCACCCCCAACAACTAAGGTGGCAGAATATGTGCAAACGCGACTGTGCAAAGGACTCGAGAAGGAAGTGCACAACCGGACGTCCCAGACCTGCTTTGGCAGCTAGAGTCGCAGAGACACCAGAAGTGGGTCCCAATATGTCACGTGATCTGAATGAAGGTCTGGGCAGATCATGGAAACCGTGCCAAGACAAGCTCTTGTTTCTAAAATATTGGAATTGGCTTACCAGGCTAAGGACTCTGGCTCCCCAATTGACCCAGAAATGCTCGCAGGATGGGCCCGGCGGGCTATAAGCCAGCTGGATAACAGCAACTGTGCCATATCAACAAACATTGGTGTTCCGTTCTCTTGAGAATCAGCCCGAAACTGGCAGAAGTAGCTGTGGCTGAAGCGGGCCAGTGGCCGAGGGTCTGCTCTTTGGTGGTTCCTTTGTAAGGGATCTGGGAGAGTTTGTTAAAGCATTCACAGCCTTGGACAAGACTCAGCTTTCATTGAAGAAAGGGTTTTAGCCCAGCGACATCGGGGACGATCACCAGGCCATTCCTCATTTCATGGCCCCTAGAGGGGATATCAATATCGCCAACATGGTTCCTGGTAGGATGGATGTAGGGGAGAAACCTTGTTACCAACAAGGTGTAGAAGAGGACGGAACAGAGGAGGTTACCGAAGTGCTCAGGCCAGTGGCACGTGGGGCTTTATAGGTACAGATTATACCTTTAGCTCATGTAATTATAGTGCAGAATATGTTGGTTCATTCACAATTACATAGGTACTGGAAAAAGTACAGGGCTTCAAAGTGGAATTTCATGGTACCCCGGTTCAGGAAGCGAGCACTAGGCCTCGGGCAATGTTTTATCGACACAGAAATTCTGGTTCTTTTGGGAAAGGCTATATGACTGGCAGAGCCTTCTCCCAGAGAATTCTGCAGCAATCTTCTTGGTACAAAAGTAAGGAGTTGGTTGCAGATTGGTCCTGAATCTTCAGGAAGTCAAATCAGAATTTCCAAGATAGAGGGACCTTTTGCAACATCAAGATTGGACGGTCAGATTGGACCTCAAAGACAAATATCTGACGATATTGGCCCCGCACAGACAGTTCCTCCAGTTATGAGTTCCAGGTCCTCCCATCTGGTTGTCATCAGCCCCACAGTGCTTCACAAAACTTATGAAACCAGTTGTGAAATCACTGCGTTCCAAGGCTTTCACCTGATCATTTACTTAGACGATCTTGTCATTATGACCCAGGAGTCGGGTACGGTGAGAATGCATCTTTCTTGGACGACTCAGCATTGCAAGAGTTGGGTTTTGTGATAAACTCCAAGAAGGCGATGTTAATCCCATCTCAGTCCGTAGAATTCTTTGGATTTCAGGTGGACTCACGTCAGGCACAGTTGCATCTTCCCGGTTCAGAAACTGAAGTCCATCAAGTAAGAGTTGGGTTCAGCAGTGTCCATACAGACTGTGTCCCTGAGACTGCAGGCAAAGACTGTGGGCTTTTTAGCCTTGTCAGTCCAAATGATATTCATGGGACTGCTGCGTAGCAGGGCTCTACAGCATCAATATTGGGGCATACCTCTCGGAGATGGGACGCACGCCGTTTCCCTGTATGCTGATGACCTTCAAATATATCCGCGCGATATCCGGCAGCCTTGTGATGCTATAGCAAAGACACTGTCCGACTTTGCGGCGCTCTCCGGGCTCCGTGTTAATTGGGGAAAGTCTTGCCTCTATCCCTTCAAGGAGACCACTCCCAACCCGGTATTAACAGTCAATGCTATACCGGTACGCTGGCAACAATCCGCATTTCGCTATCTGGGGATCCGGATATATCGTGAACCATCCGACCTCTTTGAAGGTAACTACACCAGGACGGTAACGGCGCTCAGATCGCAGATGATGTTTTGGCGCACGCTGCCTATTGCCACTATGGGCAGAATAGCGCTCCTAAAGATGGTAGCGCTTCCGCGACTCCTATACCACTTCGCGAATTTACCGATATATATCAGGCCTGCGGTATTCCGCGTCTTCGAGGGAGACATGCGACAATTTATATGGCATGGCGGTCGGAACAGAGTGGCGCTAGCCAAACTCTACCTGCCCGTGGATGATGGTGGAGTGGCAGTCCCAAATATGGAACACTATTATCTAGCAGCGCAACTGCAATGGATAGCCTGCTGGCTCAGCGGGAGGCAACTTGCTGATACAGCCACGCACCAACCAGGCCGTACACAGATGCAGGTGATCTCCCTTTTCCACCCGGGAAGACGGGGACCCAAACCAACTCAGCAGCTAGAGAGCGTGGCGTACGCTTGTTTCCGACGGGTCTTGAGGCTCACCAAAACGATCACTACTTACGCGCCGTCTATCCCATTACTGGGCACACCGCGCCAACTACGAGTGACCACAGCGACAGAATTGAGTGCGTGGGAGGATGTGGGGCTTCAGTCAGTGGGAGACCTATATCAGGATGGGAACCTACTCCCATTTGATGTATTGGTAGATGAGTATGACCTGCCGAGGGGCCAGTTCTTGCTCCATGCAGCGCTCATTAGAACGATGAGGACACTCTGGGAAGATATATCGGAGGAACCAAAAACACACTTGACACTACAGTACCTTCACATAATGGGGACGGGCAGACACCTTGTTAAATGGTTCGCAGAATCCTTATGGACACACGCGGCAACCCCACTCACCACATTGAGAGAGCGCTGGGATGCTGACCTACAGAGAGAAAGTACTGACCGGGAATGGACGACCATACTGGCGGGCCCCACTCACATACCGAGGAATGCTCGGTACAAGATCATACAATATTACATAACACAGCAAGCATATCTGACACCGGCTTCAATAAATAGAATATTCAATCGATCTGACGGGCACTGCCCCCGCTGCGAAACGATGGGAGGAGATCTAGTACACATGCTGTGGGCATGCACCAAGCTGCGTAATTATTGGGAGGCCGTCACAACACACTTGGCACGCTGCATGGAGCGAGATCTGGACTGGAGCTGGGAGGTGTGTGTATTGGGGCTATACCGCCGGCGCAAGAAACATAAAGTGACAACACGATTCATAGACTTAGGGCTCATAGTGGCAAAACGACTCATCACTAAACGTTGGAAGTCCCCTGACCCCCCATCATCGCAGGCATGGTATCACTCTATGATATGTTGGGCGCAGGCGGAGGCGGTGGCCCTGCACCGGGAGGATACCATAGGTATACGCAGGGCACCGATAGCTGCGGCCTGGGACGCAATTCTCACTGACCTACGGGGTGCATGGCAAGAACACTTGGAAACACAAGATCTATCCCAGGGGTCGAATACCACCGGGGGTGACACAGAAAGACCCCCAATACCAGCCTTGATGCCACCCCTTCTCTCACAAGACCCTCCCTCCCTCCCCATTTCCCCCTCCCCCCCTGAGTACCAACCTAGAAAGGTGAGAAGTGCTGGAATACGTAGCATGAGCCCCTGACAGACCCTTCATACGACAGCAGGCAATAACTTCGAGGCACTGCTGCGTGGTGGGCAGGTACTGGGAGAGATGGCGAGATATGTGACTAATATTGTGATGGCTACACCACCCCATAGGAAATGGAAATTTAGTGAGATGCGATTTTTCCCCCATCTCTTTTCCCCACCTTCTCCCCTTCCCCACTATTATCTCCTCTATCGGTTCTCATATATCCCCCTTCCCCCTCCTACCCCCTCCCTTGTTCTTTTCTTTGCTTTATTGTATTTCATGATGTTGAGTACATATGTTATCGCAACCACCACGGTGCGCAATTACATGGAAAATGTGAAAACGAATAATTTGATTGTTGTGATACATAAAAATTGTAAAATTGTAAAATTAACAAAGAAAATTAAACAAAAGTGAGTTGTATTTAACTGAAGATGTACAACATCTCGGTGGTCCGCTATATCAACAAGTTGGGTGGCACAAGGTTACGTTTGCCTGCCGACAAAGCCAAGGACTGCTGGCATTATTGTCTGCAACACTGAATTTCCACAATAGCGGAATATTTTTTGGGTTAACAGAAGTCTGTTGCAGACTGGAATTCCAGACATTTAAAGAACAACAGTGATTGGCAGATCCATGTTTTGATTTTTCAGTTGCTGAACCACTTGTGGGCCCCTCACAGTTGGACCTGTTTCCACCCAGACTGAACAGGCTATTGATTAGTTTCCTGAGGAGTGTAAAGGGGAACTGTGTTATGCCTTTCCTCCATTCATGTGATTCCTAGAGTTGCAGCTCAAGAAATTAAACAGGAGGCAGAGTTAGTTCTGGTCACTCTAATTTGGATGTGGATAGTTCTTCAACTCGCTTGCGACCCACTGGTTCAAATTCTGAGTTTTCAGGCGCCGTTGTTGGACCCGTTGGGCTTTCTTCATCCACAGATATCAATCAATCAATCAATCAGGGGGTTTAAAGCATGCTACTCACCCGTGAGGATCTCAAGGTGCTGGGGGGAGAGGGGGATGCGGCTCCGGTTCAGCCGAAGAGCCAGGTGTTGAGGCTCTTCCTGAAGGTGTGCAGAGTAGGGGAGCATCTGATGTCGACTGGGAGCTCGTTCCAAGCTTTGGTCGCAATGTAGGAGAAGACTCTTCCACCCGCTCTGGTTCTGCGGATGCGCAGAGTTTCTGCCAGGGCGAGGTCGGCGGAGCGCAGGTTCCTTTTGGGTACGTGGAAGGAGACTCTTTCGTTGCGGTATTTGGGTCCGATGTTGTGGAGGGATTTGTAGGCATGGGTGAGTGGCTCGAAGGTTACTCTCTTCCAGACGGGGAGCCAGTGGGGGTCTCGCAGGTGTTGGGTGATGTGCTCATGTCGTGGGATGCTGAGGACGAGTCTGGCCGCGGTCTGGAGTTTGCGTAGTAGGGATTTGTTGATTCCAGTTGTTGATATGAGTGGAAATGCTCGAGCTCATGGCTTAGAGAGTTTCGGGAGTCGTTGGCAAACAGTTGGACATTCGCAACAAGCTTCTTTCTTCATACAGCAGGCATGTTCTGTTGGTACACAAAAAGATATTCTTCGGCCGCGGGTAGATGACTAAGTTGGTGTGACACACATAGCGTGAATCCCCTGGCAGCAGATTTAACCATAGTGCTGATTTTTTTGTCTGAGCTTGCCTCCAATGGTTTAGTATACAGGTCAATTAACAATTTTCGTTCTGCCATTTCAGCAGGACACCTTCCATTGGACGTTAGGCCCATAGGTGAACATCCTTTGGCCAGTAAGCTTATGAGAGGGATTAGGTTTTCCAGTCCTCCATGGCTACATTATTCCTAATTATGGGATGCAAATGTTGTTTTAAATTTTCTTGAATGATGACCAGATAATTTCGATATTTCCAGAAAGCAATTGTTGGCTACATTTACTATGTTATTATGTTTGATCTCTTGCAAAAGAATATCGGATATGCGGGTTCTGCATCATGCAGGTAAAGTATTTTTTTCCTGACAGAGTTCTATTTCATATTTCTCAAAGCACAGAAAAGAATACTACTTATGTCCAGTATCTTGAGTTTCCAAACAATCACAAATTGTACGTGGTTCGTGGTCTGAAGGAATATGCGATGGTTACTAGAGAGTTCTGACAAGATTCTAAAGGGCAATTGCTGATTGAGGTTCAAAAGCAATATAGATCTGTGATGGCAGCCACGCTGGTCAGATGGTTATGGTCGGTGTTAGCTGAAGCAGGCTTTGATGTTCTGTGTTTGTAGCACTCTCAGTTGCGGGTGCAATGGCCTCCAAGGCGTATTGCTTGGGGTCATGATGAGAGGATGAGGGCCCCAGACTGGCCTTCAGAATCTACTTTTAAAACGTTTTATTATAAACTGATTGTTGATGTGACCTCTGCAGTGGTGGGACATCTTTGAACGAGCATAATCTGAGCTTCAGGTCCTGACATAGAATACAACATTTTGGGTCAAGGATTTTGAATACTATTAAGGACACAGAGGCGAGGATTATCCCACGCTGGGTGACGTGATTAAGGGTCACAAAGACGATATGTTTCCTCCATTGGGATGGTGATTCCCGTCCTTAATATTGTTATTGTTCTGCATCACTTTCATACTGGGATGAGAGAGTTGTGACTCCCTCACTGTTCTGGAGGCCAGGTTTACACAATGTTTCTTTTTATTTCGGAGAACACAAACAGAAGTGAGTTGGAACCATCCCCCGCCCTAAGCCCCTGGTTTTCTAAGGATTTCAGAGGTTTGTAGCCTACGCATAAGCCAGGATGGCTGAATAAAGTTGGTTCAAAGGTTGAAAAGTTGTCGCCCAGAGAGGTTTGTCTGGTGGTGCGACAAGCGGGTGATCAATGATAAGGACTGAGCTGTTCACAAAGAAAGAGGCTTTCAAGATGGTGTTGATCAAACTTGAGGGGATATCTAGGTGGTGATTGGTGGACTGTAATGATGTAATATGGATCTGGGGAAATTAAGTTTTGTGTTTCATACATTTGATTGACTGCTGAACTAGTTCATGAAGGAAGCCTCAGTGTACTAGACGCAACAGATAGAACATTATCTACTGTTAGTCATATTAATTAACTTGTCCATGTACCTGATGTCTTGCGTAAGCCACATTGACGTCTTGCGTCAGTCTCTATAAGGAAGGACAAAACCGTGGGCAGAGCCAGAAGATGCTGCAAGCGCTCATCCCATACAGGGCATCACCTGCAACTGGCTGAGTACCTGGTACCATTGTTTAGAGTCTGAAGTTGTTTCAAAGTCTCTCACTTGAACAGTTTCAAGTTCTCTTCTTACTAATATGGTCTTAAGAATAAAGATCATGGGAGGTAGGCACTTTTTTTCATATATTGTGGTCATGTCCCAAGATACAGCAGTTCTGGAAAGATGTTGCACGTGTCATGACGGATGTGGTCGCGCTAGAGGTCCCATGTGAGGCCAAATGGCATATTCTTTGTGTGGCGAGGGGAGGCAGCTTGGCCTAAATATTCCAAACTATGGCTTACAACAGCAAGCATAGTGGCCAAACGCAATATAGCAAGGGAATGGGGGGGTGAGCCAGCCTCCAAGTGTGACGGAATGGCAGGAGGATCTAGATTGGTGCTGCAACGCAGAGAAAGTGGTGTTCCAGGGGAGGGGGTGCCCAAAAAAATGGGATAAAATATGGGGATGTTGGGCACAGTATAGAGGACTGTGACCGGTGGCTAACTAGCCGTGTGCAGGAGTAGCGGGAGCAAATATGTACGTTAACATACTGCAATGTACTTGCCCTTGCCTTGATGTGATGACTGCCTAAAATTGTAAAATGATGTTTAACAAAACAAGGAAAAGAAAATGGAACAATGTACAGTGTAACGACGTAAATGTAAGGAATGTGCTTGTTGACTAACATGCTGCCAGGTTTGTTCATTTAATAAACAGATTTTCAAAAAAAGAGAATGTGGGATCTAAAAAAAAAGAATAAAGATCATGTTTACAAGACTGTGGTCCTTCGTCACTTTCCCTCTTATGGTACTTAGGGCCAGAGTCTGGAGTCCTGGAAGTGTTTAACTGAGTGCTGAAGCGTTGCAGCCACTGGTGTCATGGAATGATGCTGACCCCAGTGTCGGGCAGCATTGACCATGCGTCCTACATCCAGTACCCCTCTCAGACTCCAAGGGCACCACCTGTAACCCTCCCAACATTCACTGAGCTGAGGGTTGGGGCACCTCTCTGCAAGGTCTCAGTTCAACAGCAGGTAATCTACTGCCAGACGAGAAGGTTCCTTCTGCTTTTGGACTGGAGTGTATCCCTGCGCCACACCTGAGGTCTCAATGTGAAGCAGCTGGTGTTGAAACGCTGTGATTTAGATACTGCGAGAACTCAGATGCCCCCCGTGACTACCTGAGTTTCATGGGAGTTGTGGGGAGAAGGAGCAATGCAGCCTGAGCCCGCGCCACACTATCTGAAGGCCATACACAAAGAAAATACAACATTCACATCAGGATTGTGATAACAGTACGAGTAGCTATCAACGCTCCCAGATGTCAATCAAACCAAAGGCACCACTTGTAACCAGGGCAAGACAATGAGGAGGCCACAGAACAGCCCAGAAGCCAGAGGTTAGCACTGCGCCAGCATGTTTTGTGCCATATGCTAAGGAACTCCCATCCCTTTACATGCACCTCTATTCACACACAATAAACAACAAGGTGATGTTATGTCATGCGGATTTGGCACAGCTAATCACCCGTGAGGGTATCCAGGTGCATGAGCATGCATGTAGGTGTAGGACTAGGGTGTAGAGTGTCTGCCCCACAGTTAATCGAAGAGCCAGGTCTTCAGCTTCTTGTGGAATTCAAGAAGTGAGGAGAAGACCCTGATGTGTTGAGGGCTGTCATTCCAGATTTTGGATGTGATGTAGGAGAATGTTCAACCTCTGGTTCTGCTTTTGTGGGTGGGATTATTGAGGTATGTTGGTCCGATGTTGTGCAGTATCTTGTATGCATATGTGAGAAGTTTGAATTTGCTGAGTTTGTGGATGGGGAGCCAGTGGAGCTCCATGACGTGTAGTGAGATGTGGGTGTGTTGTGGGAGGTCAGGGATTAATCTCGCCTCGGTGTTCTAGATGGTTTGGAGTCGGTGAAGAAGGTTGTTGGAAATCCCAGCATGGAGTGCGTTGCCATAGTCTAATCTGCTTGTGATGAGGGCTTGTGTGACGGTGCGTCTGGTGCTCAGGGGTAGTAATTATATATCTTGCGGAGCATGTGGAGAATGCGGAAGTAGGAGTAGCTGACCGCGTTGACCTCTGCTGTCAATAAGAGCTTGCCGTCCAGGATGATTCCTAGGTTTGTGGCGTGTTCGATAGGTGTGGATATGGTTCCAAGCTCTGCCGGTCACCAGGTGGAGTCCCTTGGAGAGTTCTTGCTCCCCAAGATCAGCACTTCCATCTTGTCGGAGTTGAGTTTCAGGCAGTTATATCTCATCCAGTCTGCTACCATGGTCATGCAGATGGACAAGTGGGTTCTGGTGGTGGTGGACTTGTCCATCAGAGAAAGGATGAGTTGGATGTCATCAGCATAGGATGGTGATGTCTTTAGACCTGGTGATGTTGGCAAGCGGTGTCATGTAGATGTTAAACTGTGTTGGGCTGAGTGATGAGCCCTGAGGGACTCCTCAGATCAGATCCTGTATGGAAGGAGCTTATCCAATTAAGGGACGACCCTTGGATGCCTGTGTTGTGCAGTCTTCTGATGAGGGTGGGGTGGGAGACTGTATCGAATGCTGCGGAGCGGTTGAGAAGGAAGATCGCTGCAGTTTCTCCTCGGTCCAGTATTGTGCGGGTGTGATCTGTGGCCGCAATGAGTCCTGTTTCTGTGCTGTAGTTGCTCTGAAATTCTAATTGGCTGTGGTCCAGTAGGTCGTGGAGTTCAAGGTGGCTAGTGGGTTGTTTGCTGATGGCCTTCTCCATCTCTTCGACTGGGTATGGGAGCAGAGATGGTTTGGAAGTTGCTCAGCTCGCTTGGGTCTGCTGATGGTTTTTTGAGGAGAGCGTTGACTATGCCATGTTCCAGGCTGCTGGGAAGGTGGCATATTTGATAGAGGTGTTGATGATGTGGATGAGGGTGTTGCTGATTAATGGTCCTCTCGTGTTGAAGATGTGGTGGGCGTATGGGTCCTTTGGGGCATCAGAGTGTATTGTTTCATGATTGCTGCAGTTTCTTCTTCGGTGAGTGTTTTCCATTCAGTCAGGTGTCCATCCAGGTAGGTGGTGGTCAGATTGTTGTTGAGACAACTTTGGGGTCTGGTTGTTGATCAAAGTTGCTTTGGATCTTTTCTATTTTGCTGTGGAAGAAGTTAGATAAGTTGTTGCAGAGTTCCTGTGCTGGGGTGAAGGTGTTGGCTGCGGCCTTGGAAGTGGTGAATTCTTTGACTATTGAGAAGATCTCCTTGCAGGTGTTGGAGCTCGCCTCTATGCGCTCGGTCAGTGCCCTTCTTTTGGTGTTTCGCAGTAGTTGGTGGTAGTATCTGAAGGCATATGGCTGGTTCCTGTCTGAGGTGGCATGGTGGGCTGTGGTGGGATGCGTGATGGATGCTCTATGCAATGTGGCTGCATTTAAGGCAAAGAGGATCATTTAGAGTTTGGTTGTGACCTGTGACTTGTGATTCACCCAGCTCATTTATTGGTGGCCGAAGCACAGGGTTTCCACCGGTAGAGCCCCGGGTGGCTCTGCTGTCAGTAAACCTTGACCTGGTGGGCAGAGGGAGCAGTCATTAGATTTCTCTGTCAGCGACTACAATGCAAGGCATGACGGTCCTGGCCAGGAAAATCCATAAATAACCCCAACCACATTGGGAGAAACTCCCTGCGCAACAGGCCATTTATGAATTGTTTTAGACAAACTGCCTCTTTGAGGCTTCTTCAAATCTTGTTTTGAAGGACTTATGTATATATTGAACACGATGGGTGAGAGCGCCTATCCCTGTGAGACCCTACATCTGAGCGTGTGCACCATGGATTCAGCCAATGATGGTTTCACCATGAACTTGCTTGTCCAAGAGGTCTTTAAAACATGTGAGTGCTGATCCATTGATGCCTGTGAGAAAGTGCCCTCTTTCTGCATGGTATGCCCCCACTTTTTGCTGAATTGCTGATGTGCTTTGACTGAGTGTGCCCTGGGCTCCTGCTAATCAGGTACTCAGGGCCTATGTTCTTTCCCTAAAACTGCATTGAAGCCTAAACCCAATTGGCATCTCTTGCCACAGGTCAGCCCCTGGTAAATGGTACCACAGGTACCCAGGCCACTGTGACCAGAGAAGGCCTCTAAGGGCTGCAGTACTTATTGTGCCACCCTTAGAGGTCCTGTACCCTTACACACACACGCTGCCTTTGCAGGCTGCGTGTTTTGGTGCAGAACAAAGTGAAGAGTCGACATGGCACACATCTCTGTGTGCCATGCCTACAACCCACTGCCCTGGCATAGATCAGTCACCCCTCTAGCTGGGTGCAATATACCAGTGGTGAGGGTACAGGTGCATGAGCCCTGTACCTCTACAGTGTCTAAGTCCATTCTTAGACATTGTAAGTGCAGTTCTACCATTAAGAGTATATGGTGCTGGGAGTTTGTCATTACGAACTCCAGAGCACCATAATGGCTACACTGAAAACTGAGAAATTTGGTATCAAACTTCTCAGCACATTAAACCCACACTGATGCCAGTGTGGGATTTAATGAAAAATGCACACAGAAGGCATCTTAGAGATGCCCCCTGAAAACTAACCCACCACTAGTGTCCAGGCTGAGTGGCTGCTTTCAGCTGCCACCACTAGACATGTTTCTGGACCCCTGGGTCGAGAGCCTGCTGCTCTCTGGAGCCTGAAACAATGCACATCCTGGGACGAGGTGCCAAGCCTCCTCCCCCAGGATGGGCAGGGTCCACGAAGGGGAAGCTTCAAAGGCTTGCCGCCTTTGTGAGCTTCCCAAGGCCACTTGCTGCTCTCAGCAACTGGTCCCCACTGGTTCTGACCCCCACTTTGGTTGGGAGAACCGGCGGGAAAAACAAGTGAGGAAGATAGGTGTGCCCACCTCTGCCAACTCCACCCCTCAGGTGGGGGAGGCGAGGTGAAGCACAACTCTCAGTCCACGCCATCTTGAAGATGGGGGGGACTCAGCCAACCAGGGACAGGCTCATGCCCCCCTCCCACTGGAGGGTGGCATAATAGGGGGTGTACCTACCCCAGGGAAGGGACTCATTGGTCCCTGCCTTTTACCTACCTGTAACGCCCCTAAATCTAGTATTTAGGGGCACCCCTGAACCTTGCTTCCTCAGACAAGAAGAAACTACAAGAAGAAGAAGAAGAAGGACCGAACAGCCGTGCAGCAGCTAACAAGAGGAAGACGCCCACTGACTTGGCCCCAGCCCTAGCGGCCTGTCTCCACCTCGAACCTGCTCCTGCGAAATCCCGGTGTGTCCTGCAGCCAGCAACCTCAAAAACCCAGGAGGACCTGCCTGCCTTCAACCCCAATGACTTTGTCTCCCGTGAACACCGGATTTGTTCATCTGCAACCTCTGGCTCCGGACGGACACAGCGAATCCACCCCACTCTGTACCCGCCGTCCACAGCCCGAGCTGGCAAACACCACGAGGAGGTCTCCCCGGCAATCCTAACCCAAGATCCGGTGACCCCTGACCTGCCTCAAACCTCCAGCCGATGCCTGCAGCCTAAATCCAGAAGGTCCCCCCAACCGCGACCAGGAGCTGGTAAGAAGATCCGACGCCAAAAGGCACCTCTGCACCCGACGCCCCACGGCCTTGTGTGCCCAAACCGACGGTGCCTAACCAACCCCTAACTTCCCAACTTACCTCTCGAAGTGGTGGTCGCACCCAGAAGACCTTCGTCCCCGAGCCTGCAGTGCCTTTGCAAACCGGAGGTTCCCCATTGAAACCAACAGGGCGCCCGACGTCGAAACAGCACCCTGCACCTGACCACCATAGTGCCGCTGAGGGTGCACCTTTGGTGCTACTTTGCTTCCCCATTTGCCCTGAGCTAAAGTCCAGGAGCTTTGCTCCCACACCCAAGTGGTCTGCTTGCCAGCAGCCACCAACCGGAGGCCCCTATCTCCCATTGGATAACATTGGGCCTCAGCACTCTGCACCCGGCCGCCCTAGTGCCGCTGAGGGTGTAACGAGAGTGCATCCTTGACCCTGGGGGAACCCTTGTTCTAACCCTAGAAGCTCAACTCCAAAGACTGATTACTTACCTGGTAACCGTTAACTTCATTTCTCTCCATAGGAACCTAATGACTGTTTTTCTCTGAAAAATGTTCTAAGTGTGGAGTTGATTTTATGGAAACCTGAAAAATAACAATTGTGCAAAACTGATTTTACTTACCTTTTCTCTAGGAAATTTCCCAGTGTGATATCTAGGCATATCACACTGAGTAGAAAAGTAATCTCAAAAGTAATCTCAAAAGTAACGTAAAAGTAACTTACCTGTAATTCTTATTGCAAAATCGATACAAAGTATATGTACAGCATTTCACAGTATTGCATTACCAGTAATTCAAACTGTAACCATTTCAAATTACATTTACAACTGCATTTCAAACTGTATATTTACTGCAAAGTATTTATCAACTTACCTGTGCCAGGCTTGCTAGGTCCTAGGAAATAAAATAACTAAAAGAATATTTTTATACAAAACCAATTGGTCTGAAGTTCAGTCTTTGAGTGTGTGAATTCATTTGCTGACTGAGTGTGTACAACAAATGCTTAACACTGTCCTCTGATACTGCCTTACTGCTCGACCACACTACCACAAATAGAGCGTGAAGTGCTATCTAACTTTACCTCTGCCTACCTTTGGGGATCCACTGGACTCTGTGCACACTATACCTCACTTTGGTATAGTATATACAGAGCCAGCTTCCTACATTGATGGATCAGCGGTGGGATATACAACTTTGTTGGACTACTTGGTTACCACCTGATCACACGACAGAACTCTTAAATTGTCTTTAGAATTCTGATTTTTCAAATTGGCAATTTTTTTGCAAAATTACTAAGGGGCAGATGTATCAAACGATTTTGAGGTCGCAAAAATAGCGATTCGCTAAAAAACAGCGTTTGCGACCTCAAAAAGCAAGAACCCGATGTATGAGCAATATTCGCAGTGCAAAATAAGAAATCGCTAAATAAGCGATTTCCTATTTAGCGAATTCTTAAAATGTGCGTATCCCTCTTGCGAATTCGCAAACAGCTCCAAAATGTTTGCGACATACGCAAATTGCAAAATCGCTGTGTAAGGAATCGCAATGCAATGTATCAAAAAATCGCTAATAGCGAATCCTAAGAAATCGCTATTTAGCACCATAGAATTAACACCAACACAATCCAGGTGGTAACCAGGTGCAAGCTATATTAAGAGGCCCACAATGCACCAGCCACTTCCACAATGGCTTCACTCTACCTGATAGCAAGGAGGCTGCGACTGCGTGCGGCAGCACAGAGAAGGATGCGACAAGAACGGGTGTTTAGGGTGCGCATCACACTCTTCATGCAGACTGAGGAGGAGATCCACAACAAGTACAGGCTGGACACAAAGAGCATCCTGGACTTGATAGAGGAGCTGAGACCCCACATGCAACACCCAACAGGCAGGACCCAAAGCATACCAGCCCATGTCCAGGTACTGTGCTCACTGCACCTGCTGGCCACAGGCAGTTTCCAAGGGGTGATAGCTGTGGCAGGTGGGGTGTCCCAGAGTTGCCTGTCACGGTTCTTTCGTGCATTCCTAGATGCCATGGTACAAAGGCTACGCAACCACATACAATTCCCCACCACACAACAGGAATTACAACAGACACAACTGGACTTCTACCAGATTGCACACTTCCCAAACGTAATTGGCTGTATTGATGGTACCCATGTGGCTCTCACACCCCCATCAACCAACGAATATGTGTACCGTAACCGCAAGTCCTACCATTCGCTCAACATTCAGATCGTATGCAATGCCAGGCATCTCATCACGGACATTGTTGCCAAATTCCCAGGGAGCAGCCACGACTCCTTCATCTTCAGGCACAGTGGGATATACGGACGTCTCACTGCCGGCGAGTTTGGTGAGGGCTACCTCCTAGGTAAGTGCATGTCTGACCTCCCATATACAGGTACATCACTGGTCTGTGGGCCATTGACTGACCTCTCATGATTGTCCCTGCAGGTGACAGTGCCTATGCGGTGCGAGAGTTCATCCTGACGCCATACCTGAACCCAGCCAATGCCAGGGAGCGGCGTTACAACCGTGCTCACAAAGCAACACGATGCATAATAGAGCGGACATTTGGCATCCTCAAAAGCAGGTTCCGCTGCCTGCATAAAAGCGGAGGCGCACTCCAATACAGCCCGGAGACAAGCTGCAAGATTGTGGCCACCTGCGCAATGCTACACAACATTGCAGTGAGGAAAGGCATCCCAGTCGAACTGTCAGACAGTGACACTTCTGACGATGAAGACCCATGCCCCCCTGGAAGACCTGCAGTTGGATTTGGGGCAGCTGCAGGACGACAGAGACGGGATGAGATAACCCATAACTACTTCTAGGTGAGTAATAATGACATGAGGCATGTGTTATTTGGTTTCAGGTCTGTGTTTATTTCAGCCCTTACATGCAGGATAGAATACGTCACACAGCCTGAGAGACTCCATGCAGCCCACTATGTGTAGCACATGTTATGTCCACAGTGCAGGTCTGTGAGCAAGCCAGGAGTCCTGTTGTAATGGGTTACCTCACCCTTTGGCGTAACTCAGTTGAGCAGCTCATCTTCTCCTGTTGCGGCCTGCTGGTGCCTGCTCTGGGTGCTGACTGGCCTCCCATGACTCCACATGTGTAGCTCCCTGTCTCCCACTGCGCCGTCTTGGCACAGGCACTGGTGGTGTAATGCTGCTCCTGCTGGATACCTCCTCGCTATCCTCTGAGACCCGAAGTGCTGGGCCACCTGTGTTGGCTGTCTGCATGTGTTCCACGGCACTGGTGACCAGCACCAGGCCTTTCGCCACATCCTGGCAGCAGTGGGACATCTCCACTTGCATGCTGATGGTGCGACGTGTCAGCTGGCTAGTGGCAGTGCAGAGGCGGTTCACCGCCTTGGTGTAGCTGTGCAGTCGGCTGTCCGCACGTTGCCTCAGTCTGTGCCTGTCTGCCTTGTCCCTCTTGAATGTGGTACACAATTTATGGATAGCACCTGCCATGGCCATGATGCCCTCCCCCATGTGACATAGGCTTTTGTTCACTGTGCACAGCTGGCGATTTATGGACCGCAGTGATTTCTGTTGCAGGCGCTGTACCTGCAGTATGCTGCCCTCCAGTCCAGCAAACACCGTGTCCTCATCATCCGTGCCACAGCTGGTGCTGGCACGTGGCCTGCGTCTCCCATATCCATGAACTCTATGTCGCAGTGTGGCCTGTGCCGGGACCTGTGTCACACCCTGCCCTGGCTCTACCTGTGCTTCTTCCTCGCCTGTGGACTGTGTATCTGCCTCCAGGGGTGGCAGTGGTGGCACAATGGTGCGCTTCCTCCTTGGGACAGGTGTGCTCTCTCTGCTGTCTTCTGGCTCCCCCTGCCCTGCCTGTTCAGCTGTATCTTCCACCTCCTCATCTCCCGCACTGTCATCCAGTGGCCCAGGTTGTGCTGTGGATGAAGCGGGAAAATTGATTTTGTGACTTTGTCTACATTTCTCACTTAATAAAGTTTTCACATTTTGGATTGGCTAACTGGTATCTATAGCATTCCTGCCTTTACAGGGTCTCACATACTGCTTCAACATTGCTGTGTGTACTTGCCCCACTGTGTTGTGCCTATGACTGCGTCTCCCATGATGCATTGCTGTGTGTGCTGGAATAAGTGGACCGGAGTGGCATTTGTAGTGTGTGTTGGGTGCATTCCTGTGTGTGGGGATGGGATGGTGCTGTGGGGGCTGCATTTGGCATGCCTCTTACCTTGTCTGGTGGTTGCAGGCTCTGAGCTGTCTATGTCAGCCAGTCCACTGATGCTTTCTGGCAGGAGGGTGCTCTCCACCAACTCCTCCTGGGGTGTTGAGTCGGTTGCTGTGGATGTTCCACCCCCTGTCTTCCTGGACTGCGCCAGCCTGGTTGCCACCTTCTCTTTGGACCTTTGGCGCATGTCGTACCACCTCTTCCTCAGCTCTTCGACCGTGCGCTGGGTCACACCTACAGCATTAACTTTTTCCTGGATGGCCAGCCAGATTTTGCGCTTCCTGGACTCAGGTACACGGAGTGCCTTTTTTCCAAATAGGAGTTCATGGTTGCACACCATCTCCTCAATCAAGACCTCCTGCTCCCTTTCACTGAACTTGTTTTTCCTCTTCCTCACTGCCCTCTCCTTGTCCTTCTCTTTGTGTTGGGAATCCATTTTTGCTGTTTGTGACTGCTGTGCTCACTCCTCTGCCTCTCCTCACAGCCTCTGACCCAGCCTCAGGCACTCAGGTGCAGCAGATCACTCCCACTTCCTGGGTGTGATGTCATCAAGCTGCACCTGAATTGCTGCTTCCCGCTTTTGCGATTCTTTATTTGCGAATTTCGCTAATAAGGAATCGCAAAATCGGGATTCGCAGAAAATTCTTAGACTTTTAAGTAATCGCAGATTTTTAGCGATTTTCTAGATACATCGCGATTAGCGATTCTCAAATTGCGAATCGCTAAAAGTCGCAAATTGAGAATCGCTAATCAAATCTTTGATACATCTGCCCCTCAAAGTCTTGTTAGGGCCTTGGTTAAGTCCCTTTAGAATTTTAGAAAACTAAAAGTCACTGTAGCTAGGGTTAGAGGGGTTAGAAGTTTTTTTTAACAATGTCTCAAAACAAGAACCCAGCTGTTAGTGAAACTAACCCCAATGACATAGAGGACTTGGTTGAGGAGCTCGACCTCACCCCTTACCTTCACTTGTCCTTCAAGGAGGTAAGGTCCCTATGTAAACTTAAAAACATAGCCATGGGTCCCCATCCCACCAAACAAAAGCTCCAGGAGCTGTTGGCTGGGTATGCTAAGGATCACCCATCTGAAAATGGTGAAGACCAGTCAGATGGGGAAGGAGGGGATGACCAGGTAGATCAACCCCCTCCACTGCTTAGGGAGAAAAGGGCCCCAGTGGCCCTGACTTCAAGAATCAACCTCTCAGTACCTAGATCCCACACAGGTGGATCAGGTACCACTGAGGACATTGAGAACAGCCTCAATGAGGAGGTCAGCCTTTTAGTAAGGCTGACCAAAAGACTGGATCTAGAGACCAGGTTGCTGGCTCTAGAAAGAGAGAGAGCAGAGATGGGCCTAGCACCCATCAATGGTGGCAGCAATTTACTTAATAAGGATAAAGAGCAATCTTATGACCCTAAAATCCCCAAAGGGATTGTCCCTAAAGATGAAGAGAGTGATGACATCACAAAATGGTTCACAGCCTTTGAGAGGGCTTGTGAAATGAGAAAAGTGAAGAAGTCACACTGGGGGCACTCCTTTGGGAACTGTTCTCTGGTAACTGCAGAGACAGACTCCTGACCCTTTTAGGGGCGGATGCTGGGTCTTATGACCTCATGAAGAGAACTCTGATTGAGGGATTTGGACTCACAACTGAGGAATATAGAATTAAATTCAGGGGGCTCACAAGACCCAAAACCAATCCTGGATTGACTTTGTAGACTACTCAGTTAAAACACTAGATGGTTGGTTAACTGGACACAATGTGCATGATTTCAATGGACTTTACAATCTGTTTATGAAAGAACATATTTTAAGTAATTGCACTAATGAAAAGTTACATCAGCATTTGGTAGACCTAGGTCTAATTTCTCCCCAAGAATTGGGAAAGAAAGCAGACCATGGGTCAAGACAAGGGTGACAAAAACAACCACTGGGGGTGACCAAAAGAAAGGGGTTACAAAACCTCCCCAGGGGAAAGGTGGTGAGAATCCCCAAGATAAAAAGCCTGAGTCCTCTAAAGGGCCCCAAAAACCTGCACAGGGGGGTGGGTCCCAAAACTCTTCCCAGTCCAATAATAGGTACAGGGGAAAGAACTTTGATCCTTTAAAGGCCTGGTGTAACAACTGTAGAGAGTTGGGACACTTAACTGGAGATGCTGCTTGCCCTACCAAGAAGGCCCCTAGTCCTACTACAGCTACTCCTGGTGTAGCCAGTCTCCAGATGGGATCAACAGTGTGCCAAGAGCAAATCAGGATGCACACTGAAGCAGTTCTAGTTTCAGAAGGGAAGTTGAGTTTGCCACTGTAGCTGTGTGGCCACGCAACTTAAAAAAGTACTTACAATACCCTTGGATTAATGGAACTAGGATAGAAGCTCTGAGGGATACAGGTGCCAGTGTCACTATGGTGAGAGATATACTGGTTTCCCCTGAGCAATACTTGATTGGGAGAACTTACCCAGTTACCAATGCTGACAGTGTTACCACTAATCATGCTATGGCTATGGTGACATTAGACTGGGGGGGTGGGTTACTGGCCTGAAACAGGGTGTGGTCTCTCCAAAGCTACCAGCTGCATGTCTGCTTGGCAATGACCTGGAAACCTCAGCATGGGCTGAGGTTGAACTAAAAACCCATGCAGCAATGCTGGATATCCCTGAATTGGTGTGTGTAAAAACAAGAGCACAGAGCAAGAGACAGGGTGAAAAAGAAGTGTTGGAGCCTGAAAGTATGGCCCAACCTTCCAAGAGAAAAGGTAAGAAGACTGGGGAACCAGCTTCTGTACAGCAAAAGGATCAGGACCCCTCTCCTCAGGGAGAGGACTTGGACACCCCTGAGGGAACTGAGCCCATGGAGCTTGACCCTTACTAGGTTGAACTCTTAGGCCGAGGGGGACCCTCTAGGGAAGAGCTGTGCCTTGGACAGCAGGACTGTCCAACTCTTGAAAGCCTGAGGCAGCAAGCTGTTTCAGAAGCAAAGGGAGATGTCAGTGGTACCCACAGAGTTTATTGGGAAGAGGGATTACTGTACACTGAGGCAAGAGAAATAACTCAAAGTTTCTGTAAACACTTCAGGGAACTCTTCCAGAAGCTCCATCCCACAGACCGTTCTCTCTACAAGCATCACAGGGATTTCAGCTGTAGGGGCAAGTTTCATCCCTAAATCTCTTTGATGATCCCATCCTCGTCGCCAGTGAAATAACTCAAAGAGATGAGTAACTGCGTATTACTTTATTAGCATGGGTTGTAAGCAACCGACATCCATAACCCACAGAGGAAAATGACAGTTGGCACCAGGAGTGCAGGTTAGAACCATGTCAACATTCTAGGAACATTCTAAGCAGGGTAAAGAGGGGTGGGGGGAAGAAACCATGGGGGAAAACAGTAGAGATTATAACACTGTGCTTTGGACAGCAGGACTGTCTAACTATTGAAAGCCTGAGGCAGCAAGCTGCTACCCAGTAAAAAGGAGATGTCAGTGATACCCACAGAGTTTATTGGGAGGAGGGACTACTGTACACTGAGGCCAGGGACCCCAACCCTGGAGCCACTAGGAGAGTGGTAGTGCCTCAGAAGTACAGGGAGTTCCTCCTAACTTTAGCTCATGACATTCCCTTAGCTGGACATCTGGGCCAAACCAAGACTTGGGAAAGGCTAGTTAGCCACTTTTACTGGCCCAAGATGCACCAAAAATGAAAGGAGTTTGTCAGCTCCTGTGTCACCTGTCATGCCAGTGGCAAGACAGGTGGCCCCTCAAAGGCCTCCCTGATACCACTACCTGTGGTGGGGGTTCCCTTTGAAAGGGTAGGTGTGGACATAGTGGGTCCACTTGAACCTCCCACAGCATCAGGGAACAAATACATTCTAGTGGTAGTGGATCATGCCACTAGGTACCCTGAAGCAATTCCCCTTAGGACTACTACAGCTCCTGCAGTAGCCAAGGCCCTCATTGGTGCCTTCACCAGGGTAGGGTTTCCTAAGGAGGTGGTTTCAGACGGAGGTTCCAACTTCATGTCTGCTTACCTGAAACACATGTGGAAAGAGTGTGGAGTGCAGTACAAGTTTACTACACCCTATCACCCACAAAACAATGGCCCTGTTGAGAGATTCAACAAGACATTGAAAGGCATGATTATGGGGCTCCCTGAGAAACTCAAAAGGAGATGGGATGTCCTCTTACCATGTCTGCTTTTCGCTTACAGAGAAGTGCCACAGAAGGGAGTAGGTTTTTCCCCCTTTGAACTTCTGTTTGGCCATCCTGTGAGGGGACCACTCTGTCTTGTAAAAGAGGGTTGGGAGAAGCCTGTCAAAGAACCCAAACAAGATATTATGGACTATGTGCTTGGCCTAAGGTCCAGAATGGCTGAGTACATGGAAAAGGCATCCAAGAATCTTGAGGCCAGCCAGAAGCTTCAGAAGCACTGGTATGACCAAAAAGCTGAACTGGTTGAATTTCAACCTGGGCAAAAGGTGTGGGTTTTGGAGCCAGTGGCACCAAGGGCACTCCAGGACAGATGGAGTAGCCCTTACCCTATCCTAGAAAAAAAGAGTGAGGTCACCTACTTGGTTGACCTGGGCACAAGCAGGACACCCAAAAGGGTTATCCATGTGAACCGCCTAAATATCTTTCATGACAGGGCTGACGTCACCATGCTGATGGTGACTGATGAGGATCAGGAGACACAGAGTGAAGCTCTCCCTGACCTCCTTTCATACAGCCCAAAAGATGTGTCAGTGGATGGAGTTGTCTTTTTAGATACCCTCTCTGCCCAACAGCAGACTGATTGCAAGCAAGTCTTGCAGCAGTATGCAAAGCTCTTTTCCTTGACCCCTGGTCAGACAAACTGGTGTACCCATGATGTGGACACTGGTGACAGTTCACCTGTCAAAAACAAAATCTATCGACAGTCTGATCAAGTCAAGGAAAGCATCGGAGCTGAAGTTAGCAAGATGCTGGAGTTAGGGGTTATTGAACCCTCTGAGAGCCCCTGGGCCAGCCCAGTGGTTCTAGTCCCCAAACCTCATCCACAGGGTGGAAAGCGAGAAATGAGGTTCTGTGTGGATTATAGAGGGCTCAACTTTGTCACCAAGACAGATGCTCACCCTATCCCAAGGCAGATGAGTTGATAGACAAATTGGGTGCAGCCAAATTTCTAAGTACCTTTCACTTAACTGCAGGGTACTGGCAGATTGGCATGGCCCCAGGAGCAAAAGAAAAGACAGCCTTCTCCACACCTGATGGGCATTATCAGTTTACTGTTATGCCCTTTGGTTTAAAGAATGCCCCTGCCACCTTCCAGAGGTTGGTGAATCAAGTCCTTGCTGGATTGGAGTCCTTTAGTGCAGCTTATCTAGATGATATTGCTGTCTTTAGCTCCACCTGGCAGGATCACCTGATCCACCTTGGGAAGGTTTTAAATGCCCTGCAAACTGCAGGCCTAACTATTGTAGTGTAGCTCCTATTTCCCTAATAGGCTCTGCGCATTGGAATAATATATCCTATAGGTTTGACATAGGACTAAGGTCAGTATGTCCCTATCGAGTATATTAAACTTAATTACTTGTGCCAGCTAGCTCAGAGGCCACTAGAAACTCCTTGGATAACAAGAAGGGAGTAGTTTCTGGCAACCGAAAAACATGACCACTTTGTTTCCCTTTAGAATCAGAACGTGTCCCAGAGTCGTGGAAACAATAGATAACTATTTCACTCAGCTCAATCGTGCATGCTTAGTTTTCTCCAAGTTACACAGAAAGAAATAGACGGGCGTTTCAATAAAAGATTTATTGAACAGTCTTGTTTCTGGTGTAAGTAAAATGTGCTGTTACGATCACAAGACAGTATGCGAGATAAATAATGTACAGAGTGAGCAGTAGAAATAAATAATACTGCGATAGCATTATCTTTTAGTACATATGCCTTTACATAAATAACACAGACTAAAAATGCGAGTATTCATACGATGCGTTTCTAATCTAGTTCTACCCCAATGTACCTAACCTAACCTAACCTAGGTGTAGGGAGAGGTATGAAGTAGGTGAAGTATTCCTTACTATGGTATACTAAGAGTATGTTAAGCCTAGTATGCCTAGTATGCCTAGTATGCCAAGAGTCCCTATAGGTTCTTGTCAGCTCCATACCTGAAGAATGAGAGAGGTAGGAATCTCTTTGCCAGACTCGAACTCCAACACCCCGCAAGGGAAGTCAGATCACTGGAAGCTGAACTCTCTGCGTGCAGGGATGACAGCGTCTTCTCAGTGCGTCAGGCCGGGAAACGGGCTCCTCTGAAGTCGAGGTCTCCTCTGATTTACAGGGGCTAGGGAAGGTATATTTATACCTGAGAGGTACCTCAGAATGTTAGCATTGACGTGGATCGGACAGCAAAAGACGTCATGAATGAACCCTTAAGGTATAACGGTTCATGCATAATAGATGAGTCCTTGAAGAAATCAATAGTCCTGTGCTAGGGAAACTCCCGAAGCCTAAGGGTCTGTTCTTCAAGAACTCGTTGTGACGTTAGGGTGGACGGATGTCGGAGACCATGCCTGTATTTGGAGTGCACGGTCTAATGCCTAAATAAGGACTGGGATTTTATGCCTATATAAGGGCAGGGCGAATTGTGCCTATATAAGGACATGATACTGGAAAGCCCGTTTATGGACACCCTAAGAGGAATACAACACTATCAAGGCATCCAAATGCCAGATAGGGCAGGGAACTGTGGTGTACTTGGGCCACCTTGTTGGTGGAGGCCAGGTACACCCTTACAGCCCAAAATCCAGGCCATCCTGGACTGGGCAGGTCCAACAACCCAAACCCAAGTCAGGGCATTCCTTGGCTTGACTGGGTACTACAGGAGGTATGTGAAGGGATATGGGTCCATTGTGGCTCCCCTCACAGAACTCACCTCCAAGAAGATGCTCAAAAAGGTAAACTGGACAGTTAGTTGTCAAAAGACTTTTGACACCCTGAAAGAGACTATGTGCTCAGCACTGTAGGAAGGTAGGATCTGACTACATGGTTACCCCCACTTTTTTCCTGGTGTTTTGCTGGTTTTTGACTAGTCTGACTGGGATCCTGCTAATCAGGACCCCAGTCTATCTGCTTTCTCCCTAAATTGGTTGTGTAATGTACTTTAGGTACACTCCAGATTGGATTCTGGGGTACCCTTATCAGTCCCTAGTATATGGTACACCATGTACCCAGGGCATAGGTACCCCAGAGGCCTCCCAGGGGCTGAAGCATGAGAGGCCCTGAGAGGCCATTCAAAATGACACCACAGGTCTGATACTGCAGACTGTGTAAGGTGGTGCATGCACCCCTTACTGGAGATATAGGTTCACTGTATCCCTTCTAAATCACTACACATATAAACCTATCAGTCACCCCGATGGCAGGCCTTATCAATCCTGAAGGCAGGGTGCTGGGTTTTATGTGAGAGGGTGCCCCTGCATGAGTAGGGCCCCTCTGCAGCCTTCGGAATCCATTCCCCGGGGTTGTCTGTGATGCAGCCAAACCATATATACTTAAGTGCATTATAACCTCGCGGTAAATGCTAACTTTAAAACGGCTGCTTAGAAACATGTCGTGTTTGGTGTCAAACACCTTGGAATCATACCTCCACACCAGTAACTGGTGTGGGAGGTATGATTCCGCCCTTGTAGAACCACTACTATGGGTCACCGGTCTACCCGGTGCCAGCTTTCTCGACCTGGGCAGCACAAAATGGATGCTGCCAGCCACAGACACGAGTCTGCCCTCCTGCTGCTGAGCCAAGCTCGAGCAGAGGAAGGCCTGACAATAGGTTTCCTGTCACAGGGAGGTGTGACCACCTCCCAGACAGGCTTTAGTGTATTGGGGTTGGGTGGGTGCACTCTGAGAGTGCCAGAAAGTCTGCACTGGGGGCACATTTGGTGGCCCCATGCATAGTCCGGCTCAAACCAGTTGCAGGAGCCATTTGCTCCTGCTCTGGCGCGAAACTGGACAAAGGACATGGGTGTAACCACCCCTCTGTCCTGCCCCTCCCCTAGGAGGGTCCCCAGAGTCAGTCCAACCCCTTCCCTGGGTATAAAGTGGGAAACCTGATTACAGGACTTTGGATTTTACCTGGACTAAACTCTGCAACAGAAACCAACTACTTCGACGGTCTGCACTTCGCTGGACGAAAGAAGAATCTCCCTTGGAGTACAGGAGTTACTCCCCTGCAGCAGCAGGCACCTAGACTCATGTGACCGGTTTGCATCTCCTGAGCTCGTGAGGACTCCGAAGATTTCTGCAACACAGGAGGTGGGTTTCCGAGTGTCCCTGAGGTCGATCTGCTCTGTCAGCAATCCTGAGACCAGTATCCCTCGTGGAGACCATGCAACCTGAACCCCTGTGCACCGTGTACTTTTGCAGCAGCATATGCTTTTTGGCGATCCCTGAGGCTGTGCTTTGGACTACGTGTAGTCCCAACCCCGAGCAGCATTTCCACCAAAGATCTCCGGCCTCCACTCCACGAGTGCTCTGTGGGCTGGTGCTTTGCGAATTCGCTCGAGGTCCCCTCGCGATCCCTGGTCCGTTGGCCTGTGGGTCCTAGCGAGGGTCACTTTGATTTTCCTTGGGCTTCCCTGGTTGCTCCAGACGTGCCCTGACTCCCCATAGCTTGGAGAGTCTCCTGGACCTTGCTGGTCCACACCGTAACCTGTTTCCTCTGCCCGTGTGGGTTGCCTTTGCCTAGGCTTGTTGGTGTTCAATCCGGACACTGACCCCTTAGCAGCACTCGACATCCTTCGTGGGACAGCTCCCCTCTGGACTTTGGTTGTCGTCGACGTCTCCTGGTCCCCGTGGCTGCAGAGACAAGCATCCTATCTTCGCACCTGAAGCACCCGACATCGGTGGGCATTCGTCTATCGAGCCCCTGGTCACCCTGAAGTGACCCAGACTCTGTCCCCTCTGCTTTCAGGTTCTTCTCACCTCAGATCCAGGCTTGGATTCCACCGGACACTTTTCATCTTCCCGGCAGCAGCACTTCTTCGCATCACGCCATTGAAAACGACGAGGGTTTCCGACACCACTTGACCCCTATGCACCCGGCTCCTCTGGGATAGGTAACACGGGTACCTCGGTACTCACAAGGGTGCTGGCCTTAGAACCTACTATGTTCCAAAGGGTTTGCTTGAAGTCCTCTCCGAAGTGTCCTTAAACTGTAATTTTCCAACCGCGACTTTCCCATAGAGTTGTACGGAGCTCGCGTCTGTGTTCCCACACTGCACCCGTCCTCCGTGGGCTCCCTGTGTCACTCCTTTGGGTGGTTCCTTGGGGTCCCAGCGATTCTACGTGCTCTAGGCACCAGGAGACGGGGACCAGGAGATGTCGATGATGACCAAAGTCCGGAGGTGAGCTGTCCCACAAAGGATGTCAAGTGCTGAGGGGTCAGTGTCCGGATTGAACACCAACAATCCTTGGCAAAGGCAACCCACGCGGGCAGAGGAAACAGGTTACGGTGTGGACCTGCAAGGTCCAGGAGACTCTCCAAGCTATGGGGAGTCAGGGCACGTCTGGGGCAACCAGGAAAGCCCAAGGAAAATCAAAGTGACCCTCGCTAGGACCCACAGGCCAATGGACCAGAGATCGCGAGGGGGCCTCGAGCGAATTTGCAAAGCACCAGCTCACAGAGCACTCGTGGAGTGGAGGCTGGAGATCTTCAGTGGAAATGCTGCTCAGGGTCGGGACTACACGTAGTCCAAAGCACAGCCTCAGGGATTGCCAAAAAGCATATGCTGCTGCAACAGTACACGGTGCACAGGAGTTCGGGTTGCACGGTCCCCACGAGGGATACTGGTCTCAGAGTTGCTGAGAGTAGATCGACCTCGGGGACGCTCGGGAACCCACCTCCTGTGTTGCAGAAATCTTCGGAGTCCTCAGGAGCTTGGGAGATGCAAACCGGTCAGATGCGTCTAGGTGCGTGCTGCTGCAGGGGAGTAACTCCTTTACTCCAAGGGAGATTCTTCTGTCGTCCAGCGAAGTGTAGACCGTCAAAGTACTTGGTTTCTGTTGCAGAGTTTAGTCCAGGTAAAATCCAAAGTCCTTGTCACAGGACACTATCCGGAGTGGAGCTAATGAACAAGGAGACCCAGTATTTTTAACACAAAGTTCGGTGCACTAGTGTTCTCTCCTAGTTAGAGCAGCTTTGGGGAATCGCCTCTTTTCTCCTTGAAGACGAGTGTCCTGACGTCTCCGCACGTCCGTGGTCCAGGTACCGGAAACGATCCAAACAACCAAAAAGGCAAAGAGAAATGGAATGGGGTCAGTGGGGAAGCGACTTCCTTCCTCATACAGGGGAGCGGGGAGTGAGGGATGATGCACCACTACAAACGCCGACACCGTGTGATCCCATCCGTGACCTCCCTCTCAGTTACCACCACCCCCTACCCGTGCCCTGGAAACCCCTGAAGTTTTGCCCGTACCTTGTCAAGCCACCCTCCTCCTGGAGGGCGGCGGGGCGAAACACGGTCTCGTTGGCCTCCTGGCTTGACGTCTTCGGCTGGGACAGCGTGTCCCCTCTCAGTTCCTCTCCGTTCGTCCGTGTTCTCCGACTTCCACGCCTCTCGCTCTCCCGTCCGCTGGGATTCTTCTTCCGCATACATGCGGAGGCTCGCCTCTCTTGTTGCGACTGCTCTCTCAGCCAATTGGAGGGGGTACGACTGCGTCCTGGGCCACGCCTCTGGGGACTCCTCCGCAGGAGATTCCTTAAAGGGCTCCACACCGGTCTGCATGTAAGGTAATGGCAGGCTGTTAACCGCGTCAGGGGGCCATTCAGTTTCTCCGTCGTCAGCTGACACCTGACAGTCCTGCAATCCGGTTTCCGACTTTATACCCAGGGAAGGGGTTGGACTGACTCTGGGGACCCTCCTAGGGGAGGGGCAGGACAGAGGAGTGGTTACACCCATGTCCTTTGTCCAGTTTTGCACCAGAGCAGGAGCAAATGGCTCCTGCAACTGGTTTGAGCCGGACTATGCATGGGGACACCAAATGTGCCCCCAGTGCAAACTTTCTGGCACTCTAAGAGTGCACCCACCCAGCCCCAATACACTAAAGCCTGCCTGGGAGCTGGTCACACCTCCCTGTGACAGGAAACCTATTGTCAGGCCTTCCTCTGCTCGAGCTTGGCTCAGCAGCAGGAGGGCAGACTCGTGTCTGTGGCTGGCAGCATCCATTTTGTGCTGCCTAGGTCGAGAAAGCTGGTACCGGCTAGACCGGTGACCCATAGTAGTGGTTCTACAAGGGAGGAATCATACCTCCCACACCAGTTACTGGTGTGGAGGTATGATTCCAAGGTATTTGACACCAAACACGACATGTTTCTAAGGAGCTGTTTTAAAGTTAGCATTTACCTCGAGGTTATAATGCACTTAAATATATATGGTTGGCTGCATCACAGACAACCCTGGAGAATAGGTTCCGAAGGCTGCAGAGGGGCTCTGCTCGTGCAGGGGCACCCTCTCACACAAAACCCAGCACCCTGCCTTCAGGATTGATAAGGCCTGCCATAGGGGTGACTGATAGGTTTATATGTGCAGTGATTTAGAATAGATATAGGTAACCTATATCTAAGTAAGGGGCGCATGCACCTCCTTACACAGGTTGCAGTAGCAGACCTGTGGTGTCATTTTGAATGGCCTCTTAGGGGTGGCACAATACATGCTTCAGCCCCTGTGAGGCCTCTGGGGTACCTATGCCCTGGGTACATGGTGTACCATATACTAGGGAATGATAAGGGTATCCCAGAATCCAATCTGGAGTGTACCTAAAGTACATGCAATCAATGTGCAGGAGAAAGCAGATAGACTGGGGTCCTGAATAGCAGGATCCCAGTCAGTCTAAGTCAAAAACAGTGATACATCAGCAAAAAGTGGGGGTAACCATAAGAGGCAGATCCTACTCTCCTACACAACCCCCCCCCCAAATGCAGGGACATTAAACTAACCTTGACCAGTTGAGTCTTCATGTTCTAAGTGGAAATATCTTGAGAGTCCATCTGCATTGGCATGGTTACTCCCAGGTCTATGTTCCACTGTATAGTCCATCCCCTGTAGGGAAATGGACCACCTCAAAAGTTTGGGGTTTTCACCCTTCATCTGTTTTAGCCATAAGAGGGGCTTGTGGTCTGTCTGAACAATGAAGTGAGTGCCAAACAAGTATGGCCTCAGCTTCTTCAAGGCCCAAACCACAGCAAAGGCTTCCCTCTCAATAGCTGACCAACGTTTCTCTCTGGGGGTCAGCATTCTGCTAATAAAAGCTACTGGCTGATCCTGACCCTCTTCATTCAGTTGAGATAACACAGCCCCTACCCCCAACTCAGATGCATGTTTGAACAATAAATTGTTTGGAATAGTCAGGACTTTGCAGAATGGGAGCAGTGCACATGGCCTGCTTCAGGTCATCAAATGCCTTTTGACAGCTAACTGTCCACTGAACTTTTTAGGCATTCTTTTGGAAGTTAGATCATTCAAAGGGGTCACTATAGATCCATATCCTTTGACAAACCTCCTGTAATACCCAGTCAGGCCCAAGAAAGCTCTGACCTGAGTTTGGGTAGTGGGAGCAACCCAGTCCATGATGGTCTGGATTTTGCTCTCCAATGGTTGAACCTGACCTCCACCTACAAGGTGGCCTAGGTACACAACCTGACTCTGCCCTATCTGGTACTTGGTGGCCTTGATAGTGAGGCCTGCCTTTTGCAGGGCCTCTAAAACATTTCTCAGGTGGACCAGGTGATCCTCCCAGGTGGAGCTAAAGACGGCAAAATCACCTAGATAAGCTGCACTATAGGCTTCCAGACCTGTAAGGACTTTGTTCACCAACCTTTGAAAAGTGGCAGGTGCATTCTTCAAGCCAAAGGGCATCACCACAAATTGGTAGTGCCCACTAGGGGTTGAAAATGCTGTCTTGGCTTTTGCATCCTCGGCTAATCTGATTTGCCAGTAACCAGCTGTCAGGTCAAATGTACTCAGAAACTTGGCAGAGGCCAAAGTATCTATAAGTTCATCTGCCCTGGGTATTGGATGGGCATCAGTCCTAGTGACTGCTTTGAGACCCCTGTAGTCCACACAAAACCTCATCTCACTTTTACCATCCTCGGTGTGAGGTTTTGGTACAAGGACTACTGGACTTGCCCAAGGGCTATCTGAGGGTTCAATTACTCCCAGTTCCAACATTTTCTGGACTTCTGTCCTGATACAGTCCCTGACATGGTCAGGTTGCCTGTAAATCTTATTTTTAACAGGCAGACTGTCACCTGTGTCCACTTCATGAGTGCACCAGGTAGTCTGACTTGGAGTCAGTGAAAACATATGTCTGAACTGATTCAGGACTTGCCTACAATCAGTTTGCTGCTGGTTAGTGAGGCTGCCTGCCAAGGCTACACCATCAACTGAACCATCATCAGGGTTCTGTGAGAGCAGGTCAGGGAGTGGATCACACTCTTCCTCCTGTCCCTCATCAGTAGCCATGATCAAGCCCATGTCTGCCCTGTCCACATATGGCCTGAGCCTATTCACATGGAGCACCCTGTGGGGGCTCCTGGGAGTTCCAAGGTCCACCAGGTAGGTAACCTCTCCCTTTTGCTCAATGATAGTATGAGGTCCACTCCACTTGTCTTGGAGGGCTGCTGGGGCCACAGGCTCCAACACCCATACTTTCTGTCCTGGCTGATAAACAGTCACAACAGCCTTTTGGTCATGCCAGGCCTTTTGCAATTCCTGGCTAGCCTCAAGGTTTTTGGATGCCTTCTTCATGTACTCAGCCATCCTGGAGCGGAGACCAAGTACATAGTCCACAATATCCTGTTTAGGGGGTTTGAGAGGTAACTCCCATCCCTCCTTCACTAGACATAAAGGAACACTAACTGGATGTCCAAAGAGAAGTTCAAAAGGGCTGTAACCAACTCCCTTCTGAGGAACCTCTCTGTAGGCAAAGAGAAGGCAGGGCAAAAGGATGTCCCATCTACGCCTGAGCTTTTCAGGGAGACCTTTAATCATGCCGTTGAGGGTTTTGTTGAATCTCTCAACTAACCCATTGCATTGTGGGTGATAAGGGGTGGTAGATTTGTAATTTACTCTACACTCCTTCCACATAGCAGTCAAGTAACCAGACATAAAGTTTGCACCTCTGTCTGATACTACCTCCTTAGGGAAACCCACCCTGGAAAAGACTCCCAGGAGGGCTCTAGCCACAACAGGAGCTGTGGTAGGCCTAAGTGGAATTGCTTCTGGATACCTAGTGGCATGGTCCACCACCACTAGTATGAATCTGTGCCCAGATGCAGTCTGAGGATCCATGGGACCAACTATGTCAATCCCAACCCTCTCAAAGGGAACCCCCACCACAGGTAGTGGTATCAGGGGGGCCTTTGTGGTACCACCTGCTTTACCACTGGCTTGGCAAGTGATACAGGAGCGACAAAACTCCTTTGTGTCCCCTGACATATGAGGCCAATGAAAGTGAGGAACAAGTCTGTCCCAGGTCTTGTTTTGGCCTAAGTGTCCTGCTAATGGGATATCATGTGCCAGTGTCAATAGGAAGCCCCTAAACTTCAGAGGTATAACCAACCTCCTGGTGGCACCAGGTTTGGGGTCTCTACCCTCTGAGTATAAGAGTCCATCATCCCAGTAAATTGTGTTGGACCCACTGGCACTCCCAGCAGCCTCAGCAGCAGCTTGCTGTCTGAGGGGTTCAAGAGAGGGGCAGCTCAGCTGCTCCTGGCTCAGATCTGCCCTGGAAGGGCCCCCTGTCCCCAAGAACTCAATCTGATCAGGTTCAAGTTCCTCTGAGACAGTTCCTTCTTCAGGACTAAGATCATCTCCCTCAAGAGACTGATCCTCACTCTGAGGCAGGGGGGAAGACACTGCCTTACCCCTACTGCTCCTTCTCTTGGAAGGCACCTGGTCCATTATTCCAGGATCCAGGGCCTGTTCAGTGGAAGACATTTTTGCCTGTGACCTAGTCATGGCAAACACATCTGCAGGGATGCCCAGCATTTCTGCATGTGACCTGAGTTCCACTTCAGCCCATGCTGAAGTCTCCAAATCATTGCCCAATAAGCATTCTACAGGGAGGTCTGCACTTACCACAACCTTCCTAGGGCCAGTTACCCCTCCCCAGGTGAAAATCACAAATGCCAAGGAATGGTCTGTCCTCACATTGCTTGCATTGGTCACTTGGTACATCTCACCAAGTATGATCTGGTCAGGGCCCACAAGTTATTTTGTCACCATGGTGACACTTGCACCTGTGTCCCTATATGCCATGGCCTCCTTACCCTTAATCAAAGGCTGTTGTCTGTATTTGCCCAGATTACTGGGACTGACAAATAAGGAGGCAATATCCATGCCTCCATCACAGACTAACAGAGCCTGAGTTGGAATTCTGACTAGGCCAGAATCCATCTCAGATCCCAGGGTCAACCCTACTACACCCTTATTCTGTGTACCACCACTTGGAACTGAGCTAGGGGGAACAGTTGCCTTAGGGGCAGTGGTGGGTGGAGTAGATTCCTTGGCCCTTGGACAACTGGCATCTTTTGTCCAATGGGTCTTCTCTTTACAGATATGACACCAAGGTTTCTTTTGCCTTTTCCCTTGTTTGATTGTGACTCCCCCAGATGAAGACTTTTGGGGCCCTTGTGAAGACTTCTGGTCTTTACCCTTCTCCCCACCCTTATCTGAGGTTTTAGAATCTTGCTTCTTAGAGTCACCACCTTGGTTCTGAGCTTTCTTCTTCACCCTGGTTCTGACCCATTTGTCTGCCTTCTTTCCCAATTCTTGGGGAGAGGTCAGATCAGAATCAACCAGGTACTGATGCAACAACTGATTTTGGCAATTATTAAGGATCTGCTCCCTCATAATTAAATTGTACAATCCTTTAAAATCACACACCTTACTGCCAAGTAACCAGCCTTCCAGAGCCTTAGTAGCACAATCTACAAAGTCTACCCAGTCCTGAGTCTGTGTCTTCTGGGTGTCTCTGAACTTAATCCTGTATTGCTCAGTGGTTAAGCCAAACCCATCAATGAGAGCACTCTTCAAGACTGTGTAATTGTCAGCATCCTCTTCTCTAACAGTGAGGAGCTTATCTCTACCTTTGTCAGCAAAGGAGAGCCACAAGATAGCTGCCCACTGCCCCTGAGGGACCTTCTGTACTTTACAGGCCGTCTCTAGTGCAGTTATCCATTTCTGGATGTCATCCCCACTCTGATAGGGAGGGACTATCTTGTTCAGGTTCCTATGATCATGAGAAGACTCTCTAGTTCTAGGGACACTGTTGCTGCCACCATGGGACTCTAGTCCCAATCTTCTGGTTGCTCTCTGGAGCTCTAGGGATTCCCTGTCTAGGGCCAATTGCTCTTTTTTGAGCCTGAGCTTGATTCTCTCAATCTCCAGTAATTGGCACTTCTTATCATAAGAGGATTCTCTCCTATTAGATACAGAGGTCCTTACAGAAGTACCTGAATGATTAGACTCCACAGAGGGAGTTCTGGATCTTCTAGGCAAATTCTGTACTCTTCCTGGTGGAGTAAAGAGAGGGCCACTGGGGCCTTCTCCCCACCTGAAGGAAGAGTTGGATTTTCCAGGTTAGAATCATTTTGATCCTCCTGGCCAGGGTTTGAGTCCAGATCAAAGAAGTGTTCACTTCCTGCTCTTTCCTCATCTCCTGTCCCACCCACTCTTTCTACTTCATCAGACCCTGGGGTCTTTCTGAGGTCATCCAAGAGCAACATCTCTATCAGACGTTGGGTGCTTGCACTTCTCCCTGTCCTCAGCTTCCTAGATGTACACATATTTCTCAATTCTTGGAATGAGAGATGGTCATACCTAGTTGGCAGAGAGCCACTGGCTTCTCCTCTAGAAGACATACTAGTGTTATGTGGTGTATGCACCTACCTAACCTAGTGGAGACTAAACTCTCTTGAGTTGGAGAAAGGGTGTGCTAGACCCTTGACTTACCCAACTCCAAGTTCAGTAGAACTTACTTTATTCCAATCTTGATGTATTATATGTACCTAATACTTTTAGTGGTTTTCAGTTAATCACTCAATGAGATTTATCTGGTAAAACAATAGCAAGCTTGAATCCCAACCGCTGCACACCAATGTGAGAAGTTGGCCTGGTATATGCTGTCCACTAATTAAAGTGGGCACCTTGCACCAGTCCAAACGACCCTTATGGTAATTAGGTCAAAGATAACCTTTATAGAAAGCTATCCTAGTGGTAGCTATGGAGAGCAGCCTTCAGGCTAAGTCTTGAAGGAATGTAAAGCAGCTTGTTTTACCAGATTATAACCTCTTGAATGATCAAATGAAAGGAGAACCACACAAGTGTTATTTAAAAAATATGTATTTATTACTAAACACTCTCTACTAATCTCTATGTGAGATTAGAACATAAAGCACACAATACTTAATCAATAGAACGGCAGTAAATAGCACAATACACAGCGGGCTCCAGGGGGAGACCGAACCATATACTAAAAAAATGGTATAACAACAACGACTTCACTAGACACAGTGCCTAGAGCACGTAGAATCGCTGGGACCCCAAGGAACCACCCAAAGGAGTGACACAGGGAGCCCACGGAGGACGGGTGCAGTGTGGGAACACAGACGCGTGCTCCGTACAACTCTATGGGAAAGTCGCGGTTGGAAAATTACTGTTTAAGGACACTTGGGAGAGGACTTCAAGCAAACCCTTTGGAACATAAAAGGTTCTAAGGCCAGCACCCTTGTGAGTAACAAGGTACCCGTGTTGCCTATCCCAGAGGAGCCGTTATGTTATGTTATGTTTATGTTAAGAACCTGAAAGCAGAGGGGACAGAGTCTGGGTCACTTCAGGGTGACCAGGGGCTCGGTAGACGAATGCCCACCGATGTTGGGTGCTTCAGGTGTGAAGATAGGATGCTTGACTCTGCAGCCACGGGGACCAGGAGACGTTGACGATGACCAAAGTCTGGAGGTGAGCTGTACCACAAAGGATGTCGAGTGCTGAGGGGTCAGTGTCCGGATTGAACACCAAGCCTTGGCAAAGGCAACTCACGCGGGCAGAGGAAACAGGGTACGGTGAGGACGAGCAAGGTCCAGGAGACCCTCCAAGCTATGGGGAGTCAGGGCACATCTGGAGCAACCAGGGAAGCCCAAGGAAAATCAAAGTGACCCTCGCCAGGACCCACAGGCCAACGGACCAGGGATCGCGAGGGGACCTCGAGCGAATTCACAAAGCACCAGCCCACAGAACACTCGTGGAGTGGAGGCCGGAGATATTCAGTGGACATGCTGCTCGGGGTTGGGACTACATGTAGTCCAAAGCACAGCCTCAGGGATTGCCAAAAAGCATATGCTGCTGCAAAAGTACATGGTGCACAGGGGTTCGGGTTGCACGGTCCCCACGATGGATACTGGTCACAGGATTGCTGAGAGAGTAGATCGACCTCAGGGACACTCAAGAACCCATCTCCTGTGTTGCAGAAATCTTCGGAGTCCTCAGGAGCTTGGGAGATGCAAACCGGTCAGATGCGTCTAGGTGCCTGCTGCTGCAGGGGAGTAACTCCTTTACTCCAAGGGAGATTCTTCTGACGTCCAGCGAAGTGTAGACCGTCGAAGTACTTGGTTTCTGTTGCAGAGTTTAGTCCTGGTAAAATCCAAAGTCCTGTAATCAGGTTTCCCACTTTATACCCAGGGAAGGGGTTGGACTGACTCTGGGGACCCTCCTAGGGGAGGGGCAGGATAGAGGGGTGGCTATACCCATGTCCTTTGTTCAGTTTCGCGCCAGAGCAGGAGCGAATGGCTCCTGCAACTGGTTTGAGCCGGACTATGCATGGGGACACCAAATGTGCCCCCAGTGCAGACTTTCTGGCACTCTAAGAGTGCACCCACCCAGCCCCAATACACTAAAGCCTGTCTGGGAGCTGGTCACACCTCCCTGTGACAGGAAACCTATTGTCAGGCCTTCCTCTGCTCGAGCTTGGCTCAGCAGCAGGAGGGCAGACTCGTGTCTGTGGCTGGCAGCATCCATTTTGTGCTGCCCAGGTCGAGAAAGCTGGTACCGGGTAGACCGGTGACCCATAGTAGTGGTTCTACAAGGGAGGAATCATACCTCCCACATCAGTTACTGGTGTGGAGGTATGATTCCAAGGTGTTTGACACCAAACACAACATGTTTCTAAGCAGCCGTTTTAAAGTTAGCATTTACCGCGAGGTTAAAATGCACTTAAGTATATATGGTTTGGCTGCATCACAGACAACCCCGGGGAATGGATTCCGAAGGCTGCAGAGGGGCCCTACTCATGCAGGGGCACCCTCTTACATAAAACCCAGCACCCTGCCTTCAGGATTGATAAGGCCTGCCATAGGGGTGACTGATAGGTTTATATGTGTAGTGATTTAGAAGGGATATAGTGAACCTATATCTCCAGTAAGGGGTGCATGCACCACCTTACACAGGCTGCAGTAGCAGACCTGTGGTGTCATTTTGAATGGCCTCTCAGGGGTGGCATAATACATGCTTCAGCCCCTGGGAGGCCTCTGGGGTACCTATGCCCTGGGTACATGGTGTACCATATACTAGGGACTTATAAGGGTACCCCAGTATCCAATCTGGAGTGTACCTAAAGTACATGCATTGCAATTATAGGAGAAAGCAGCTAGGCTGGGGTCCTGAATAGCAGGATCCCAGTCAGACTAGGCCAAAAACAGTGAAACATCAGCAAAAAGTGGGGGTAATTATAAGAAGCAGATCCTACTCTCCTACAAGCCCCTCTACTGGAGAGGCCTCAGGGAGAGCGACATGGAGCAGATGGTGTTGTCCGCTTGCAAACCTGCTCCTAGGAGACACGTTTCCTATACTTTTAGGCGTGATATGTGCAGGGGAAATCAAAGGGACATGTCCACTTATACTCCTGCCGTTCCCAATCCTGAATAATCCAGCTCTTCAACTTATCAGCAAACAATCTGTGATTGGCTCCCTCGCAGTGAGCTCCATACCTACCTATAACCTCACTTTAACCTTTGTTTTTTCAGTGAATTTTAGTACATTTATGTTTGTTGTTTTTAATCATATTCAGCCAACTCCCCTACTAAGCATGGCTTTGGCTGTGCACAGCGGGGGTTGAACGCTGGGCCTGGCCTTCGGTTTGCTCAGTGTGAGGTAGGGCCGGCCACCAGCAGGTCCTGAGTCCAACCTCCGCCGGGTGGTCAACGCCCTGCTGCTGGGGGCTGGTCATAGGGCCACGCCTCTGGTCAGGCCTGGCAGCCAAAACCCCGCTGACACCAAACACCCACACATACCCTCCCCACATTTGAACTGTGTATTTGTTTTTAATATTTTCACAATACTGCAGTACTCCCGTGGCACCTCTCTGGTACTACAGGACGATGCAAACTTCACCCAACGGTGGTACCATGAAGTGAAGCTTGAGTGGCAGGTCTTGTGGGAGTACCACCATTGGGCCATGCTGGCATGATTCTTTTTTTCTCCACTTGGGGGGCCCTCTGGACCCTTCCACCTCCCCCCAACAAGTCCTGAGGGGGAGGGGGGAGTCTGGGAATCCCTAGCGTACCCCCAAATAATAATAATACTTTTTTTAATTCATAACATAGGGACTGAGACCCATATTTATCAAGGTTTTGCGTTGCACTTGCACCACGCAAGAGAGCGCAAGGGCGACGCAAAACCTAAATGAGTTTTATCAAGTCACACAAGGCCGCCTTGCGTGGCGCTGCATGGCTTGATAGATCTAGAGTAACTCAAGGCAGTGTAAATCATTGCCTTGTATTATTCTGCGGCAGGGAATGTGTCATGGGTGGAGCGTGGGTGGAGCGTGGGTGGAGCGTGGGTGGAGCGTGGGTGGAGCGTGGGTGGATCTTGGGTGGAGCGTGGGTGGAGCGTGGGTGGAGCGTGGGTGGAGCGTGGGTGGATCTTGGGTGGAGCGTGGGTGGAGCGTGGGTGGAGCGTGGGTGGAGCGTGGGTGGAGCGTGGGTGGATCTTGGGTGGAGCGTGGGTGGAGCGTGGGTGGATCTTGGGTGGAGCGTGGGTGGAGCGTGGGTGGATCTTGGGTGTTCCCACGCACCCACCCATGCATTCTGACATATTCCCAGATTTGCCAACGAGGAGAAATGTCTTTATTTCTCCTTGTTTTTTCCTGTTCCTAAGTGTGCTGCATTCTAAAGCACTTGTAGGAAGAGGAAATGCCTCTAAGGATTGTTTTTGCGCAGGAAGGTGTCCCTTCCTGCACAAAAACAATCCTGTCTACAACACAGGCACCATTGCTTTGGTGCTGGGCAGCATTCTGTGCTCCAGCGCAGGCAGAGAGCAGGAGAGTCTTTAAGCATAGGATTAGCTAGTGCCATCTGTGGTGAGCTGTGAAATGACAAAAGCCTTTTACGTCTCCAGGCACAGTATTACAGCTTTGGATTGGTAAAATACCATCCAAGCCAACCTGGAATAAATAAAAGCAACCCCTGACACGTGTTTCACTGTCAGGATCAGAGTACCACATAAACTGTGTAAAAAAAGAAGCAGAGAACTCTGTTATGTTATGTTAGCGTAATTTCTAAAGCGCACGAATACCCGAAGGTGTCTTGGCGCTGGATCTTGATATAGCCTTGACAGAGAGAAACAGAAGATTTATAATAGGTTAATTAAACAACCAAGTTTTCAGATTTTTTCTAAAGGAGGTGAGAGAATTGGCCGCTCTTGTACTTACTGGAAGAGTATTCCAGAGTTCGGCTGTACAGTAGCTTATGCTTCGACCTCCCCAATTCGCTGTTCGAATTCTTGGTACCAGCATCAACCTGGCATTAGTAGACCTAAGACATCTACCAGGAAGATACCAGGAAAAGACATTTTTTAATGAGGCAGGTCCAGTATTGTTCAGTGCCTTACAGGCCAGGCA
Organism: Calotriton arnoldi; assembly: GCA_963921515.1. Lineage (NCBI taxonomy): Eukaryota > Metazoa > Chordata > Amphibia > Caudata > Salamandridae > Calotriton > Calotriton arnoldi. The sequence goes on along the minus strand of CAWUFW010006172.1, from coordinate 1,086,597 downwards.
CAGTATCTTAAACTTAATACGTTGTGCCACTGGTAACCAATGAAGTTTCCGAATGGCTTCTGCGGTGGATTGATATTTTGGTAAATCCAGCAGGAGCCTAGCAGCAGCATTCTGTACCATTTGTAATTTTTTCAGATGCTGTTTTTGTAACCCAGAATAGAGACCGTTACAATAATCCAATTTAGATAGCACTAACATTGTTACCACCGTCCTCCTAAGATTTAGGGGGATGTAAGGTGTTATCTTCTTCAATTTTCTTATCAGATAGAAGGCAGCTGAAACTGTGGCATTGGTTTGCTGGGAATATGTGAGTTTATTATCAATCAACACCCCAAGGTTTTTTGCCTTTACTACTGGCTTTGGAAGTTCTCCGATTTCCGCCGGCCACCATACGTCATCCCACCTAGGTTGGGGATTGCCAAAAATAACCACCTCGGTTTTATCCGAGTTTAGTTTAAGGCAATGCCTTCCCATCCAAAGACTAATTTCCCTCATACAATTCTGAAATTGTGAGGCAGGCGAGATTCGGCTTTTATGCACCTCTACCACAATCTGAGTGTCATCGGCATATGATGTCAAATCAAAGCCAAAATGTTGAACCAAGGGAGCCAGTTCAGACACATAAATGTTGAACAAAGATGGGCTCAAAGATGAGCCTTGAGGAACCCCACACGGGAGTACGTATGGAGCTGCTTGAAACTGATCTAAGGTCACAGTTTGTTTCCTATTTTTAAGAAATGAAGCTATTAAAGATAAAGCTAAATTCTCTACCCCTAATATTTCCAGACGCTGGAGCAGTGTATCATGATGCACAGTATCAAAGGCAGCTGACAAATCGAGGAGAATCAAAACAGCCGCACCCCTTGATCCATTGCTGTCCTGATCTCCTCGGTTGCCTTGATAAGTGCAGTTTCTGTGCTGTGCCCTGAGCGGAAACCAAACTGAGATGGGTCAAGTAATTCCTTTTCATGAATAAACTGTGTGAGTTGATTGTTCATTATTTTCTCAACTATTTTTGCCGGAAAAGGTAGTCTAGCAATTGGACGATAATTGCTTGTAATGGTGGTATCCAGATTTGCTTTCTTTATCAAAGGGAGAATGGCTGCATCTTTCCAGATAGCTGGGAATGTGCCTGATAAAAACATATTATTAAAAATGTTTGTCAATATAGGGCTCACCTCCTTTGCTATGCTTTTAATACTACAGGAGGGCAGGGATCTAACGGAGAGCCTGATTTTGTTTCCTGAATAAGTTTTTCCACAAGCTCATTCGGCACCTGTGAGAACCTAAAAACACCATTTTCTTCTGTCTTGATGGTAGATGGAGCTTTATTTGATGTATTGGGAGTAGTGGAGAAATTATTATATATATCATAGACTTTATTCTTAAAAGCGGTTGCTATATTGTCACAAAGGATTTGATTATTCCCTGAAGTTGTTTTATTTGGTATAGCCGTTAGCTTTTCTACCACCCCAAATAATTCTTTAGTTGAGTTTTTGCTTGCTCAATTTGTCGAGTGAAGAAAGTCCTTTTTCCGTAATCAGAAGAGATTTATAGTTTGCTAAAGCGCATTTGTAGCTGTTTTTATCATCTCCCTTCATATTTTATTCTCCAACGCCTTTCTAAACGGCGACAATTTTGTTTCTCTAGTCGCAGTGCTTCAGTAAACCATGGGGCTGATGGTTGAGTGCGATTCCCGGACTTTTTCCGGTTGGTACTGAAGTTTTAAAGGCGTCATTTAGCCATTTAGTATAATCCATTGCAGCCTGATCCACCTGTGTGCTCACAGTCGGCCGTGTCTGCTCCAGTTGGGATTCCAATGTACTTTTATCTATCTTGTTCCATGCTTTATATGTGCTTTGCTGTATTTTACCAGCTTTAGCTTCCGGAACAGTTTGAACTGGGTAGTCAAATGTAATTAAAAAATGGTCTGACCAAACAAGAGGGTAGATTTCCTTCTCTATTAACCCTGGTACTGAGGAAAATATCCCATCAAGAGTATGACCTGCCTCATGAGTGGGTTTTTGTACTATCTGAGTTAACCCTAGCATACTTAGAGTTTCTATTAGAGTAATTGTATCTTTGTCCGATTTTATCTCAAGGTGTAGATTAAAATCACCCAAGATGGTAAATGTCTTTGTAGCAAGGCAAGGTTCCAAAAGTGAATCTAGATTTGCAGTAAAGCTAGATCTTGAGCCGGGGGGGCGGTATACCAACATGCCCTTGAAGGTATTTTTAGGATTCACTTCGAGTTGAAAATTAAGCCCTTCATAATGAGGGTCCGAGGCTGGAGAAAATGTACCCTTGTAGTGATCACGATATATTACTGCTAGCCCTCCACCTCTCTTAATGGGTCTGTCTAATCTGAATACGGCAAATCCTTGTGGAACTGCAACTACAAAATCTGGGTCTGATGCTGGATCTGCCCATGTCTCTGTAAGAAATAGCACCTCCAGTTTTTGTTGCAAAATGATATCTGCTATTTCATATTTATGTTTAGCAAGAGACCTTACATTAATCAGGCCACAATGTAGTTTAACACATGTTATAGGGCTTAGCTGATTTGTTTTAAAATCAGAACTTAGATACTGGCAACCTTTAATCATATTCTGACTTGGAAGTAAAAAGCCACATGCACATTTGAACTGAGTGGGGTAACTTCCAGTATCTAAAATACATCTTTTACAACCTGGACTGGAGTCAGGTTTATTTAGTCCATAAAGGTCTTTACTTGTGTATTGTATTACGACTGGATCAGCTGGGCCAGGGTTTATGGCACTTGGCACGGGCCAGGCGTGGACGGGCGCAGACGGGCTTGCCTTCGGCGCGCCAGCGGCGCGCCCGCTGCGCGCGTCCGCTGCGCGTTCGCTTCATGGAGTTTTTCAAGTATCGTGGTGTCGGTAAACTAGACCGCACACCAACGGAAGTGTTAATAGTAATGGCCTAACCGGAAGTGAGTAAAAACGTTACCCCGCCCTCCGCACAAGCGGCACACAGCCGTGACGGACCAGGGCGTAGAAGATAGAAGAATGCAAAATGCAGTTTTAGCAGCAATTATTAAAAGCAACAGGTATTTGGCACAAAAAACAACATTCAATGTTTAAAATATTGTTTAAAAATATCGCTTTCTTTAAACCCCAATATAAAACGACACTAGAGTGCAGATACTACCCTAAAGTGCGAGTGCATAGGTCCTAGGAAATCTTAACGAATAATGGCAATAAAATAACATGAACAGCAGGAAAACAGTCAGCAAGGCTTACTCGATCCGTTGCGCGCCGCTTCATGGAGTTATTCAAGTATCGTGGTGTCGGTAAACTAGGCCGCACACCCACGGAAGTGTTAATAGTAATGGCCTAACCGGAAGTGAGTAAAAACGTTACCCCCGCCTCCGCACAAACGGCACACAGCCGTGACGGACCAGGGCGTAGAAGATAGAAGAATGCAAAATGCAGTTTTAGCAGCAATTATTAAAAGCAACAGGTATTTGGCACAAAAACAACATTCAATGTTTAAAATATTGTTTAAAAAATATCGCTTTCTTTAAACCCCAATATAAAACGACACTAGAGTGCAGATACTACCCTAAAGTGCGAGTGCATAGGTCCTAGGAAATCTTAACGAATAATGGCAATAAAATAACATGAACAGCAGGAAAACAGTCAGCAAGGCTTACTCGATCCGTTGCGCGCTCGCTTCATGGAGTTATTCAAGTATCGTGGTGTCGGTAAACTAGACCGCACACCCACGGAAGTGTTAATAGTAATGGCCTAACCGGAAGTGAGTAAAAAACGTTACCCCCGCCCTCCGCACAAACGGCACACAGCCCTGACGGACCAGGGCGTAGAAGATAGAAGAATGCAAAATGCAGTTTTAGCAGCAATTATTAAAAGCAACAGGTATTTGGCACAAAAACAACATTCAATGTTTAAAATATTGTTTAAAAATATCGCTTTCTTTAAACCCCAATATAAAACGACACTAGAGTGCAGATACTACCCTAAAGTGCGAGTGCATAGGTCCTAGGAAATCTTAACGAATAATGGCAATAAAATAACATGAACAGCAGGAAAACAGTCAGCAAGGCTTACTCGATCCGTTGCGCGCTCGCTTCATGGAGTTATTCAAGTATCGTGGTGTCGGTAAACTAGACCGCACACCAACGGAAGTGTTAATAGTAATGGCCTAACCGGAAGTGAGTAAAAAACGTTACCCCCGCCCTCCGCACAAACGGCACACAGCCGTGACGGACCAGGGCGTAGAAGATAGAAGAATGCAAAATGCAGTTTTAGCAGCAATTATTAAAAGCAACAGGTATTTGGCACAAAAAACAACATTCAATGTTTAAAATATTGTTTAAAAAATATCGCTTTCTTTAAACCCCAATATAAAACGACACTAGAGTGCAGATACTACCCTAAAGTGCGAGTGCATAGGTCCTAGGAAATCTTAACGAATAATGGCAATAAAATAACATGAACAGCAGGAAAACAGTCAGCAAGGCTTACTCGATCCGTTGCGCGCTCGCTTCATGGAGTTTTTCAAGTATCGTGGTGTTGGTAAACTAGACCGCACACCAACGGAAGTGTTAATAGTAATGGCCTAACTAGTTCCCAAGTTTAGGTGGAGAGCAGCTCCTATATAGAGCACCCTACACCACCAGCGACACTCTAAATTTCCTCACTTCAAATGTCTGCTTTTCTATCAAAGTCTTTAAGTGTAGGATTAGCGCAGTGCCATCCACGCCGAGCTAGAAAGGGACAAAGTCTATTGCTATTTATACAATTGTACCATTTATGTTATACAATGTAACAATAAATTTGCCAGTTATGGTTTGGTAAACTAACCATAACTCGCGGCCCCATCATGCACTACTTATGACCTTTCACATGACATCTCACACGTCGTGTTAAATGTCATAATGATGACATCACTGAAGATACCTCAAATGACAATATTATTGACATCATCGATGACATCATCTATGATAGTGCTACTGACTGACTGTGAAATATAAAAAAGTAAACTGAAATACAAAAATGGAGCCTTCTGCAGCAGAGGATGACTGCGGCGGAATGGGCACAGGACTCCCAATCCATCATAGGCAGCGGACCCACGCTGCACACAGTGTCTTGCTTTTAGCATGCCTGACACAACCATCCTCTACCACAGCTAACCAACCCCTTCTATGCAGGGCATTTAGTCAAGCACAGTGGGCATTTGGTGCCCAACACCCAACCCGCTGCGGCAGCCAACCCACACAGCGCACAACCTTTGGCAGTGATCTTGAGTAGTTGGCTGTAGAGACTGGCCTGTGGCCAGGCTATGCTCTGAGCTGCCACATATGGGCAACCCCAGCACGTGGCCAGGCCCAGCACCCAACCCGCTGCGGCAGCCAACCCACACAGCGCACAACCTTTGGCAGTGATCTTGAGTAGTTGGCTGTAGAGACTGGCCTGTGGCCAGGCCATGCTCTGAGCTGCCACATATGGGCAACCCCAGCACGTGGCCAGGCCCAGCACCCAACCCGCTGCGGCAGCCAACCCACACAGCGCACAACCTTTGGCAGTGATCTTGAGTAGTTGGCTGTAGAGAGTGCCTGTGGCCAGGCCATGCTCTGAGCTGCCACATAAGGCCAACTCCAGCATGTGGCCATTGGCCATGTGCTTCAGTCTTGTGCTGAATTCTTTTGTTTCCTTCATTTAGGTATTCACAACTCTAGCACAGAATTTGAGAATCCTATGATAACTATCATTCATGCAATAATCATCATTATATAAAATATTTATTTTCTTGCCAGGAGGATCCGTTAAGGGCCCCACAACATGTCCCTCAGAGTCAGGATATATTTACCTTCCCGTTTTTCTTTTTCCCCACATGGCGCTCTGTGCACCATTTGGGTGATCGTGGAAGGAACCAAACATTTTGTGTGCTAGCCAGACAACAGGAGCGCACTGGGTTCGAGAATCCAAGCTGAATTGGTCAATCTGCCATGCACAATAACAGAAAAAGGTCCCTCATCAAATGCTGTGTCTTTTCTATTTTTAGATGAGATTTGGATCTGCGAATCTATGAAGGATCCTTGAATTAATTGTGCAGATATCTCTAAAATTGAATCCCTTCTAGCCCAGACTGGATAACTTTTAAAATACTATGAGAAAGATTTATATCAATGCAAGTACAGACACGTCATGCCAGGTTTGGCGTAATTCCATTCAGCTGCTTTTTCTGTATTGTGGAGCAAAGATTCCTATGGGAGTTAAAATGTGAAATGTCACTTTTGCCCCCCCGCTTTTTAAAAAAAAACTTTTCGCTTGATGATTAACACAAAACTTGCCATAAAGAACCCAAAGTGAATGTACTTTTTAAAGTTTCATGCAGATTAGTCAAACAGTCCTAAAGTTATTAAATGATATATATATTTTAAATGGAATGACCTAACCATAACTACAGAAGTGCTATCACCACATCTGTAAGATGTGTTTACATATTCTGGTTCAAGCATGCAAAACCACTGAAATTCACCAGTTGTGGTTAGCAACAAACATAACCACTGAAATTCACCAGTTGTGGTTAGCAACGCACATAGGGCCTCATTACGATGTCGGTCGGAAAGCATTCCGACCGACTTCTTGTTGGAATCGTTTCTGACCAACTCGGGTTCTAGGAGTCCAACCGACCGATTACGATGTTTCTGAACACCATTTGGTTGGACTCCCATTGACTTCAATAGGAGCCTGTGTTCTGACTGACAACACAGGATCCCATTGATAAAAGGGGTGGTTGCGGAAAACCTAGCACCCTGTGGCGGGCACCCCACGGTGCCTGCCACACTGTGCATGGTTTTAAAGGGGGGTCCCTTGGCTATCCCCATGGGCCCCAACTGGAGGCCTCCGGGTGAAGGGGGGGCCTGCTACAGAGCCCCAAAATCAGTTTCCGACAGCCGTTTTGTGTGGGACATACCGATTCAGAAAGGCTGTCCGAATCTGACATCGTGATAAGCAGTCCATAGAGCTGTACGATTCGGCTCCGACCGACTCGGAGTCTTCGAATGCCCATCGAAACTGAGTCGGAAAGACCGAACGGTTACCTATCCATCATAATCGTTCGGTCGGAAATGTTTCCAAGTCAGTCGGAAACATAGGTTCCGACACGGGTTAGGAAAATCCAAATCCCGTTCGGAGCCTTTCCTACTGGGGCAAGCTGAGTGTTGGCATGTGAGGCAGTGCACTCCCTTCCTCCTTTTGTTTGCTAAGGCTCGTTGAGCTAATGAGCTGACGAGCTCTGGCTGAAGTGCCTGCGCCCGGTGAGTGGTACAGAAACCAGAGAAGACTGTGAGCAGCATGTCCGGCACCCCCAAAATGACTTGTTACTCTCTACTGTTGAAGGACAATTATTGCCAAACACGTGTCTAGCGATAAACAGCACTGGCTGCAACAACAAGCATGAAAACTGAAGACTGTTACTGAAGTAAGTGTCATCATGCACTGCATTTACCATAATGCACTAGGGCACGCTGTGTGCTGGCCTGTGAGGCAGTGTGCTCCCAACCTAATTTTAATAATAAGGGCAGGCCTAAGTCCAAGGGCAAAGTATTGGGCATTGCCCACACTCTAGACCCTGGGACAAGCCCTTGCATGTACGTGGCCTTTGGCTTTGCAGACGAGGGGTTGTTAATTAAGTACAAAATTAAATTCACTGAAAAAAACAGTTAAAAACTGAATTATGGTTCTGGCTCAAATGTGGAAAACCAATGAAATTTCCCAATTATGGTTCACAACATATATAACGCATGCCACAACTTATGTCGTCTGCCGATTTACGGACAGCAGAGAAATACAAAACTATTTATCAGGAGAACCACATGGTGGGTGAGGTGAGTAATGTCATGTGTTGTGTGCGTTGAAACCCATAACTGCTGAACGGCACTGGTTTTGCACATTTGCACCAGAACCATAACTCTGGTTTTAGCTGTGGTTTTCCAGTGAACATAAAGAGTAGTGTACTGGGTGGTACGGTGTCTCCTGTCCTGGCCGTCCTGTGATGGGGGCTGAGGCCCGTAGATGGTGCAGGCTGGGAGGCTGACAGCCCCACTGCTGCTGGCCCAAGACCACCTCCCTGCTGAGGGGTCCCCGCCTGTGGGAAGGGCCTGGCTGCAGGATGCTGGGACGGTGCCAGGCCACGAGGCGTCTGAGGTCTTTCCACGCTTCCCTAGAGACCGATGGATCACCGTGTCTCACAGATCACCGCCTTCTTTGTGGTGACTATCAGATCCCTCCACTGCTGGGTGACGTGTGTTTTCATTCACTGTCATTACACAAGTGATGCTGCTTTTATACCTAGGAACATATGTACCTTTGTGTTTGAAAACCAGTACAGATAAAATGTTTCTGACGTCGGCAATCCCATAAACCTCTGCATGGCGGGAGGACAACAGGTTTCTTCTCCACCTGGTTTCTAGGGTAGCCAAATATAGTTGAAGGAAATAACTAACAAAGTTGGATTTGGCAAATGAATATTTAAACTGGTTGCTCAAACCATGCTTTGTTCTTTTCTATGACCATAAGGTTTATAGAAATTAATATTCAAAATAAATATGTCTTGATGTTAATAAACTTCGGTCTAAAGGCTCCTTGTGTTGCACATAAGAGAATGCGTACAGGTAACAATTACTAGTCAGAGCGCGCAGGAAGCGGTTACCATTTCTCATCTGAGAAGCCAGAGGGAGTCGACATTCAAATAAACAATTTAAAGTTCATGCAGCCAATTTGGTCACACAACAAGGACCAGGAATCGGTAACTAAAGTTAAGTGGGTTTATTACAAGTTAATAATCATTCCAGTAAATGCAAAAATCAAGAGCATGTTAAAAATGTAAAGTACGACCAGCAAGTTAAGGCGTCGAAGCAAATTCCAACTCAATAGCATAAAATACCGACAGTCAGAACAATACAGATGCCAAGAATTTGGAATCAGTGTTCTTTAAGAAACTTCGCTCCTCCTTCCGAAACATGGATAGATTCTAAAATCATCTAGTCTAGCTCTAAATTTAAAATGAGGATGGGTTGGAATGAAACATCTCAGGGAAATTTGAAATGCAGGAAGGTGTCAGCATAGCGAAGATTTCAGAAGAAATCTTCGAAAGAAAAAGAGTAAATCAGTGTTTAGCAAGAAGCTACACACTCGCAAAGACAGAAGTAAGCAGAGAGGTCTGTACATCTCTAAGTCAAATGGGTTCTGCTCTAACCTCTGACAGTGTGAACAGTAATTTAAACATATTACCCATACCTCATCATCAGCCACATCTCGCCTCACCCGTCCAGGTACAGTTGCAACATCTCCGGACTTTCCCATCCCACAGAACTTGTATAGCTTTGGAACCTTGAGTTTCCCTCCATTCCTGGTACGCGATGAATAGGCGGCTTCTTCTGCTCATTACATCGTCCCGTTCTTGGCGAGATTTCTCTTCTCAGGCCTCGCTGTCTCTAATACATAATACTCCTTTCTCTGGCTCCAAAATCACGAAAGCGCACCTGCAAACAAAAAAACATGTAGAGCAAGGAAAACACATTTCATGCTAAGAAATCAAGGCCTAGCCAAGCTAACTTTAGTTAAGCATTTTCAATGTGCACTTCGAATACGTGAATATATGTGCACGCATAACCTCAAAATAAATGCAACAAGAATAAATGTGTTCATGGTTAGATATGCAATGCACTTTCATGGAATCCAATAAGACTTAAGACATAAGTGTAAATATAAATGAGAACTACATGCCTCATGATTAATATGCACACTGTAGGAAGCTGGCTCTGTATACACTATACCAAAGTGAGGTATAGTGTGCACAGAGTCCAGTGGAACCTGTAGGAAGCTGGCTCTGTATACACTATACCAAAGTGAGGTATAGTGTGCACAGAGTCCAGTGGAACCTGTAGGAAGCTGGTTTCTGTATACACTATACCAAAGTGAGGTATAGTGTGCACAGAGTCCAGTGGAACCTGTAGGAAGCTGGCTCTGTATATACTACACCAAAGTAAGGTATAGTGTGCACAGAGTCCAGTGGAACCTGTAGGAAGCTGGCTCTGTATATACTATACCAAAGTGAGGTATAGTGTGCACAGAGTCCAGTGGAACCTGTAGGAAGCTGGTTCTGCATACACTATACCAAAGTAAGGTATAGTGTGCACCGAGTCCAGGGGAACCTGTAGGAAGCTGGCTCTGTATACACTATACCAAAGTGAGGTATAGTGTGCACCGAGTCCAGTGGAACCTGTAGGAAGCTGGCTCTGTATACACTATACCAAAGTGAGGTATAGTGTGCACAGAGTCCAGTGGAACCTGTAGGAAGCTGGCTCTGTATACACTACACCAAAGTAAGGTATAGTGTGCACAGAGTCCAGTGGAACCTGTAGGAAGCTGGCTCTGTATATACTACACCAAAGTAAGGTATAGTGTGCACAGAGTCCAGGGGAACCTGTAGGAAGCTGGCTCTGTATACACTACACCAAAGTGAGGTATAGTGTGCACCGAGTCCAGGGGAACCTGTAGGAAGCTGGCTCTGTATACACTACACCAAAGTGAGGTATAGTGTGCACAGAGTCCAGTGGAACCTGTAGGAAGCTGGCTCTGTATACACTACACCAAAGTGAGGTATAGTGTGCACAGAGTCCAGTGGAACCTGTAGGAAGCTGGCTCTGTATACACTATACCAAAGTGAGGTATAGTGTGCACAGAGTCCAGTGGAACCTGTAGGAAGCTGGCTCTGTATATACTACACCAAAGTAAGGTATAGTGTGCACAGAGTCCAGTGGAACCTGTAGGAAGCTGGTTCTGTATACACTATACCAAAGTAAGGTATAGTGTGCACCGAGTCCAGGGGAACCTGTAGGAAGCTGGCTTCTGTATACACTATACCAAAGTAAGGTATAGTGTGCACAGAGTCCAGTGGAACCTGTAGGAAGCTGGCTCTGTATACACTATACCAAAGTGAGGTATAGTGTGCACAGAGTCCAGTGGAACCTGTAGGAAGCTGGTTCTGTATACACTATACCAAAGTGAGGTATAGTGTGCCCAGAGTCCAGTGGAACCTGTAGGAAGCTGGCTCTGTATATACCATACCAAAGTGAGGTATAGTGTGCACAGAGTCCAGTGGAACCTGTAGGAAGCTGGCTCTGTATACACTATACCAAAGTGAGGTATAGTGTGCACAGAGTCCAGTGGAACCTGTAGGAAGCTGGCTCTGTATACACTATACCAAAGTGAGGTATAGTGTGCCCAGAGTCCAGTGGAACCTGTAGGAAGCTGGCTCTGTATATACCATACCAAAGTGAGGTATAGTGTGCCCAGAGTCCAGTGGAACCTGTAGGAAGCTGGCTCTGTATATACTATACCAAAGTGAGGTATAGTGTGCCCAGAGTCCAGTGGAACCTGTAGGAATCTGGCTCTGTATACACTATACCAAAGTGAGGTATAGTGTGCACAGAGTCCAGTGGAACCTGTAGGAAGCTGGCTCTGTATACACTATACCAAAGTGAGGTATAGTGTGCACAGAGTCCAGTGGAACCTGTAGGAAGCTGGTTCTGTATACACTATACCAAAGTGAGGTATAGTGTGCACAGAGTCCAGTGGAACCTGTAGGAAGCTGGCTCTGTATACACTATACCAAAGTGAGGTATAGTGTGCACAGAGTCCAGTGGAACCTGTAGGAAGCTGGCTCTGTATACACTATACCAAAGTGAGGTATAGTGTGCCCAGAGTCCAGTGGAACCAAAGTAAGGTATAGTGTGCACAGAGTCCAGTGGAACCTGTAGGAAGCTGGCTCTGTATACACTATACCAAAGTGAGGTATAGTGTGCACAGAGTCCAGTGGAACCTGTAGGAAGCTGGCTCTGTATACACTATACCAAAGTGAGGTATAGTGTGCAGAGAGTCCAGTGGAACCTGTAGGAAGCTGGTTCTGTATACACTATACCAAAGTGAGGTATAGTGTGCACAGAGTCCAGTGGAACCTGTAGGAAGCTGGCTTCTGTATACACTATACCAAAGTGAGGTATAGTGTGCACAGAGTCCAGTGGAACCTGTAGGAAGCTGGTCTCTGTATACACTATACCAAAGTGAGGTATAGTGTGCACAGAGTCCAGTGGAACCTGTAGGAAGCTGGCTCTGTATACACTATACCAAAGTGAGGTATAGTGTGCACAGAGTCCAGTGGAACCTGTAGGAAGCTGGTTCTGTATACACTATACCAAAGTGAGGTATAGTGTGCACAGAGTCCAGTGGAACCTGTAGGAAGCTGGCTCTGTATACACTATACCAAAGTGAGGTATAGTGTGCCCAGAGTCCAGTGGAACCAAAGTAAGGTATAGTGTGCACAGAGTCCAGTGGAACCTGTAGGAAGCTGGTTCTGTATATACTATACCAAAGTAAGGTATAGTGTGCACAGAGTCCAGTGGAACCTGTAGGAAGCTGGCTCTGTATATACTATACCAAAGTGAGGTATAGTGTGCACAGAGTCCAGTGGAACCTGTAGGAAGCTGGTTCTGTATACACTATACCAAAGTGAGGTATAGTGTGCACAGAGTCCAGTGGAACCTGTAGGAAGCTGGCTCTGTATACACTATACCAAAGTGAGGTATAGTGTGCACAGAGTCCAGTGGAACCTGTAGGAAGCTGGCTCTGTATACACTATACCAAAGTGAGGTATAGTGTGCCCAGAGTCCAGTGGAACCAAAGTAAGGTATAGTGTGCACAGAGTCCAGTGGAACCTGTAGGAAGCTGGCTCTGTATACACTATACCAAAGTGAGGTATAGTGTGCACAGAGTCCAGTGGAACCTGTAGGAAGCTGGTTCTGTATACACTATACCAAAGTGAGGTATAGTGTGCACAGAGTCCAGTGGAACCTGTAGGAAGCTGGCTCTGTATACACTATACCAAAGTGAGGTATAGTGTGCCCAGAGTCCAGTGGAACCAAAGTAAGGTATAGTGTGCACAGAGTCCAGTGGAACCTGTAGGAAGCTGGCTCTGTATACACTATACCAAAGTGAGGTATAGTGTGCACAGAGTCCAGTGGAACCTGTAGGAAGCTGGTTCTGTATACACTATACCAAAGTGAGGTATAGTGTGCACGTAGGAAGCTGGCTCTGTATATACTATACCAAAGTGAGGTATAGTGTGCCCAGAGTCCAGTGGAACCTGTAGGAATCTGGTTCTGTATACACTATACCAAAGTGAGGTATAGTGTGCACAGAGTCCAGTGGAACCTGTAGGAAGCTGGCTCTGTATATACTATACCAAAGTGAGGTATAGTGTGCACAGAGTCCAGTGGAACCTGTAGGAAGCTGGCTCTGTATATACTATACCAAAGTGAGGTATAGTGTGCACAGAGTCCAGTGGAACCTGTAGGAAGCTGGCTCTGTATACACTATACCAAAGTGAGGTATAGTGTGCACAGAGTCCAGTGGAACCTGTAGGAAGCTGGCTCTGTATACACTATACCAAAGTGAGGTATAGTGTGCACAGAGTCCAGTGGAACCTGTAGGAAGCTGGTTCTGTATACACTATACCAAAGTGAGGTATAGTGTGCCCAGAGTCCAGTGGAACCAAAGTAAGGTATAGTGTGCACAGAGTCCAGTGGAACCTGTAGGAAGCTGGCTCTGTATACACTATACCAAAGTGAGGTATAGTGTGCACAGAGTCCAGTGGAACCTGTAGGAAGCTGGCTCTGTATACACTATACCAAAGTAAGGTATAGTGTGCACAGAGTCCAGTGGAACCTGTAGGAAGCTGGCTCTGTATATACTATACCAAAGTGAGGTATAGTGTGCACAGAGTCCAGTGGAACCTGTAGGAATCTGGTTCTGTATACACTATACCAAAGTGAGGTATAGTGTGCACAGAGTCCAGTGGAACCTGTAGGAAGCTGGCTCTGTATACACTATACCAAAGTGAGGTATAGTGTGCCCAGAGTCCAGTGGAACCAAAGTAAGGTATAGTGTGCACAGAGTCCAGTGGAACCTGTAGGAAGCTGGCTCTGTATACACTATACCAAAGTGAGGTATAGTGTGCACAGAGTCCAGTGGAACCTGTAGGAAGCTGGCTCTGCATACACTATACCAAAGTGAGGTATAGTGTGCACAGAGTCCAGTGGAACCTGTAGGAAGCTGGCTCTGTATACACTATACCAAAGTGAGGTATAGTGTGCCCAGAGTCCAGTGGAACCAAAGTAAGGTATAGTGTGCACAGAGTCCAGTGGAACCTGTAGGAAGCTGGCTCTGTATATACTATACCAAAGTAAGGTATAGTGTGCACAGAGTCCAGTGGAACCTGTAGGAAGCTGGCTCTGTATATACTATACCAAAGTGAGGTATAGTGTGCACAGAGTCCAGTGGAACCTGTAGGAAGCTGGTTCTGCATACACTATACCAAAGTGAGGTATAGTGTGCACAGAGTCCAGTGGAACCTGTAGGAAGCTGGCTCTGTATACACTATACCAAAGTGAGGTATAGTGTGCACAGAGTCCAGTGGAACCTGTAGGAAGCTGGCTCTGTATACACTATACCAAAGTGAGGTATAGTGTGCCCAGAGTCCAGTGGAACCAAAGTAAGGTATAGTGTGCACAGAGTCCAGTGGAACCTGTAGGAAGCTGGCTCTGTATACACTATACCAAAGTGAGGTATAGTGTGCACAGAGTCCAGTGGAACCTGTAGGAAGCTGGCTCTGTATACACTATACCAAAGTGAGGTATAGTGTGCACAGAGTCCAGTGGAACCTGTAGGAAGCTGGCTCTGTATACACTATACCAAAGTGAGGTATAGTGTGCCCAGAGTCCAGTGGAACCTGTAGGAAGCTGGCTCTGTATACACTATACCAAAGTGAGGTATAGTGTGCACAGAGTCCAGTGGAACCTGTAGGAAGCTGGTTCTGTATACACTATACCAAAGTGAGGTATAGTGTGCACGTAGGAAGCTGGTTCTGTATATACTATACCAAAGTGAGGTATAGTGTGCCCAGAGTCCAGTGGAACCTGTAGGAATCTGGCTCTGTATACACTATACCAAAGTGAGGTATAGTGTGCACAGAGTCCAGTGGAACCTGTAGGAAGCTGGCTCTGTATATACTATACCAAAGTGAGGTATAGTGTGCACAGAGTCCAGTGGAACCTGTAGGAAGCTGGCTCTGTATATACTATACCAAAGTGAGGTATAGTGTGCACAGAGTCCAGTGGAACCTGTAGGAAGCTGGTTCTGTATACACTATACCAAAGTGAGGTATAGTGTGCACAGAGTCCAGTGGAACCTGTAGGAAGCTGGTTCTGTATACACTATACCAAAGTGAGGTATAGTGTGCACAGAGTCCAGTGGAACCTGTAGGAAGCTGGCTCTGTATACACTATACCAAAGTGAGGTATAGTGTGCCCAGAGTCCAGTGGAACCAAAGTAAGGTATAGTGTGCACAGAGTCCAGTGGAACCTGTAGGAAGCTGGCTCTGTATACACTATACCAAAGTGAGGTATAGTGTGCACAGAGTCCAGTGGAACCTGTAGGAAGCTGGCTCTGTATACACTATACCAAAGTAAGGTATAGTGTGCACAGAGTCCAGTGGAACCTGTAGGAAGCTGGCTCTGTATATACTATACCAAAGTGAGGTATAGTGTGCACAGAGTCCAGTGGAACCTGTAGGAATCTGGCTCTGTATACACTATACCAAAGTGAGGTATAGTGTGCACAGAGTCCAGTGGAACCTGTAGGAAGCTGGCTCTGTATACACTATACCAAAGTGAGGTATAGTGTGCCCAGAGTCCAGTGGAACCAAAGTAAGGTATAGTGTGCACAGAGTCCAGTGGAACCTGTAGGAAGCTGGCTCTGTATACACTATACCAAAGTGAGGTATAATGTGCACAGAGTCCAGTGGAACCTGTAGGAAGCTGGTCTCTGTATACACTATACCAAAGTGAGGTATAGTGTGCACGTAGGAAGCTGGCTCTGTATATACTATACCAAAGTGAGGTATATTGTGCCCAGAGTCCAGTGGAACCTGTAGGAATCTGGTTCTGTATACACTATACCAAAGTGAGGTATAGTGTGCACAGAGTCCAGTGGAACCTGTAGGAAGCTGGCTCTGTATATACTATACCAAAGTGAGGTATAGTGTGCACAGAGTCCAGTGGAACCTGTAGGAAGCTGGCTCTGTATATACTATACCAAAGTGAGGTATAGTGTGCACAGAGTCCAGTGGAACTCTGTAGGAAGCTGGTTCTGTATACACTATACCAAAGTGAGGTATAGTGTGCACAGAGTCCAGTGGAACCTGTAGGAAGCTGGTTCTGTATACACTATACCAAAGTGAGGTATAGTGTGCACAGAGTCCAGTGGAACCTGTAGGAAGCTGGCTCTGTATACACTATACCAAAGTGAGGTATAGTGTGCCCAGAGTCCAGTGGAACCAGAGTAAGGTATAGTGTGCACAGAGTCCAGTGGAACCTGTAGGAAGCTGGCTCTGTATACACTATACCAAAGTGAGGTATAGTGTGCACAGAGTCCAGTGGAACCTGTAGGAAGCTGGTTCTGCATACACTATACCAAAGTAAGGTATAGTGTGCACAGAGTCCAGTGGAACCTGTAGGAAGCTGGTTCTGTATACACTATACCAAAGTGAGGTATAGTGTGCACAGAGTCCAGTGGAACCTGTAGGAAGCTGGCTCTGTATACACTATACCAAAGTGAGGTATAGTGTGCACAGAGTCCAGTGGAACCTGTAGGAAGCTGGCTCTGTATATACTATACCAAAGTGAGGTATAGTGTGCACAGAGTCCAGTGGAACCTGTAGGATGCTGGTTCTGTATATACTATACCAAAGTGAGGTATAGTGTGCACAGAGTCCAGTGGAACCTGTAGGAAGCTGGTTCTGCATACACTATACCAAAGTGAGGTATAGTGTGCACAGAGTCCAGTGGAACCTGTAGGAAGCTGGCTTCTGTATACACTATACCAAAGTGAGGTATAGTGTGCACAGAGTCCAGTGGAACCTGTAGGAAGCTGGCTTCTGTATACACTATACCAAAGTGAGGTATAGTGTGCCCAGAGTCCAGTGGAACCAAAGTAAGGTATAGTGTGCACAGAGTCCAGTGGAACCTGTAGGAAGCTGGCTCTGTATACGCTATACCAAAGTGAGGTATAGTGTGCACAGAGTCCAGTGGAACCTGTAGGAAGCTGGCTCTGTATACACTATACCAAAGTGAGGTATAGTGTGCACGTAGGAAGCTGGCTCTGTATATACTATACCAAAGTAAGGTATAGTGTGCACTGAGTCCAGTGGAACCAAAGTAAGGTATAGTGTGCACAGAGTCCAGTGGAACCTGTAGGAAGCTGGCTCTGTATACACTATACCAAAGTGAGGTATAGTGTGCACAGAGTCCAGTGGAACCTGTAGGAAGCTGGCTCTGTATACACTATACCAAAGTGAGGTATAGTGTGCCCAGAGTCCAGTGGAACCTGTAGGAAGCTGGCTCTGTATACACTATACCAAAGTGAGGTATAGTGTGCCCAGAGTCCAGTGGAACCTGTAGGAAGCTGGCTCTGTATACACTATACCAAAGTGAGGTATAGTGTGCCCAGAGTCCAGTGGAACCTGTAGGAATCTGGCTCTGTATACACTATACCAAAGTGAGGTATAGTGTGCACAGAGTCCAGTGGAACCTGTAGGAAGCTGGCTCTGTATACACTATACCAAGTGAGGTATAGTGTGCCCAGAGTCCAGTGGAACCTGTAGGAATCTGGTTCTGCATACACTATACCAAAGTAAGGTATAGTGTGCCCAGAGTCCAGTGGAACCTGTAGGAATCTGGCTCTGTATACACTATACCAAAGTAAGGTATAGTGTGCACAGAGTCCAGTGGAACCTGTAGGAATCTGGCTCTGTATACACTATACCAAAGTAAGGTATAGTGTGCACAGAGGCCAGTGGAACCAAAGTAAGGTATAGTGTGCACAGAGTCCAGTGGAACCTGTAGGAAGCTGGCTCTGTATATACTACACCAAAGTAAGGTATAGTGTGCACAGAGTCCAGTGGAACCTGTAGGAAGCTGGCTCTGTATATACTATACCAAAGTGAGGTATAGTGTGCACAGAGTCCAGTGGAACCTGTAGGAAGCTGGTTTCTGTATACACTATACCAAAGTAAGGTATAGTGTGCACCGAGTCCAGGGGAACCTGTAGGAAGCTGGTTCTGCATACACTATACCAAAGTGAGGTATAGTGTGCACCGAGTCCAGTGGAACCTGTAGGAAGCTGGTTCTGTATACACTATACCAAAGTGAGGTATAGTGTGCACAGAGTCCAGTGGAACCTGTAGGAAGCTGGCTCTGTATACACTACACCAAAGTAAGGTATAGTGTGCACAGAGTCCAGTGGAACCTGTAGGAAGCTGGCTCTGTATATACTACACCAAAGTAAGGTATAGTGTGCACAGAGTCCAGTGGAACCTGTAGGAAGCTGGCTCTGTATACACTACACCAAAGTGAGGTATAGTGTGCACCGAGTCCAGGGGAACCTGTAGGAAGCTGGCTCTGTATACACTACACCAAAGTGAGGTATAGTGTGCACAGAGTCCAGTGGAACCTGTAGGAAGCTGGTTCTGCATACACTATACCAAAGTGAGGTATAGTGTGCACAGAGTCCAGTGGAACCTGTAGGAAGCTGGCTCTGTATACACTAAACCAAAGTGAGGTATAGTGTGCACAGAGTCCAGTGGAACCTGTAGGAAGCTGGCTCTGTATATACTACACCAAAGTAAGGTATAGTGTGCACAGAGTTCAGTGGAACCTGTAGGAAGCTGGCTCTGTATACACTATACCAAAGTAAGGTATAGTGTGCACCGAGTCCTGGGGAACCTGTAGGAAGCTGGTTTCTGTATACACTATACCAAAGTAAGGTATAGTGTGCACAGAGTCCAGTGGAACCTGTAGGAAGCTGGCTCTGTATACACTATACCAAAGTGAGGTATAGTGTGCCCAGAGTCCAGTGGAACCTGTAGGAAGCTGGCTCTGTATATACCATACCAAAGTGAGGTATAGTGTGCCCAGAGTCCAGTGGAACCTGTAGGAAGCTGGCTCTGTATACACTATACCAAAGTGAGGTATAGTGTGCACAGAGTCCAGTGGAACCTGTAGGAAGCTGGTCTCTGTATACACTATACCAAAGTGAGGTATAGTGTGCCCAGAGTCCAGTGGAACCTGTAGGAAGCTGGCTCTGTATATACCATACCAAAGTGAGGTATAGTGTGCCCAGAGTCCAGTGGAACTCTGTAGGAAGCTGGCTCTGTATATACTATACCAAAGTGAGGTATAGTGTGCCCAGAGTCCAGTGGAACCTGTAGGAATCTGGCTCTGTATACACTATACCAAAGTGAGGTATAGTGTGCACAGAGTCCAGTGGAACCTGTAGGAAGCTGGTTCTGTATACACTATACCAAAGTGAGGTATAGTGTGCACAGAGTCCAGTGGAACCTGTAGGAAGCTGGCTTCTGTATACACTATACCAAAGTGAGGTATAGTGTGCACAGAGTCCAGTGGAACCTGTAGGAAGCTGGCTCTGTATACACTATACCAAAGTGAGGTATTGTGTGCACAGAGTCCAGTGGAACCTGTAGGAAGCTGGCTCTGTATACACTATACCAAAGTGAGGTATAGTGTGCACAGAGTCCAGTGGAACCTGTAGGAAGCTGGCTCTGCATACACTATACCAAAGTGAGGTATAGTGTGCCCAGAGTCCAGTGGAACCAAAGTAAGGTATAGTGTGCACAGAGTCCAGTGGAACCTGTAGGAAGCTGGCTCTGTATACACTATACCAAAGTGAGGTACAGTGTGCAGAGAGTCCAGTGGAACCTGTAGGAAGCTGGCTCTGTATACACTATACCAAAGTGAGGTACAGTGTGCACAGAGTCCAGTGGAACCTGTAGGAAGCTGGCTCTGTATACACTATACCAAAGTGAGGTATAGTGTGCACAGAGTCCAGTGGAACCTTTAGGAAGCTGGCTCTGTATACACTATACCAAAGTGAGGTATAGTGTGCACAGAGTCCAGTGGAACCTGTAGGAAGCTGGATCTGTATACACTATACCAAAGTGAGGTATAGTGTGCACAGAGTCCAGTGGAACCTGTAGGAAGCTGGCTCTGTATACACTATACCAAAGTGAGGTATAGTGTGCCCAGAGTCCAGTGGAACCAAAGTAAGGTATAGTGTGCACAGAGTCCAGTGGAACCTGTAGGAAGCTGGCTCTGTATACACTATACCAAAGTGAGGTATAGTGTGCACGTAGGAAGCTGGCTCTGTATATACTATACCAAAGTGAGGTATAGTGTGCCCAGAGTCCAGTGGAACCTGTAGGAAGCTGGCTCTGTATATACTATACCAAAGTAAGGTATAGTGTGCACAGAGTCCAGTGGAACCTGTAGGAAGCTGGCTCTGTATATACTATACCAAAGTGAGGTATAGTGTGCACAGAGTCCAGTGGAACCTGTAGGAAGCTGGTCTCTGTATACACTATACCAAAGTGAGGTATAGTGTGCACAGAGTCCAGTGGAACCTGTAGGAAGCTGGTTCTGTATACACTATACCAAAGTGAGGTATAGTGTGCACAGAGTCCAGTGGAACCTGTAGGAAGCTGGTTCTGTATACACTATACCAAAGTGAGGTATAGTGTGCCCAGAGTCCAGTGGAACCAAAGTAAGGTATAGTGTGCACAGAGTCCAGTGGAACCTGTAGGAAGCTGGCTCTGTATACACTATACCAAAGTGAGGTATAGTGTGCACAGAGTCCAGTGGAACCTGTAGGAAGCTGGTTCTGTATACACTATACCAAAGTGAGGTATAGTGTGCACAGAGTCCAGTGGAACCTGTAGGAAGCTGGCTCTGTATACACTATACCAAAGTGAGGTATAGTGTGCCCAGAGTCCAGTGGAACCAAAGTAAGGTATAGTGTGCACAGAGTCCAGTGGAACCTGTAGGAAGCTGGCTCTGTATACACTATACCAAAGTGAGGTATAGTGTGCACAGAGTCCAGTGGAACCTGTAGGAAGCTGGCTCTGTATACACTATACCAAAGTGAGGTATAGTGTGCACGTAGGAAGCTGGCTCTGTATATACTATACCAAAGTGAGGTATAGTGTGCCCAGAGTCCAGTGGAACCTGTAGGAATCTGGCTCTGTATACACTATACCAAAGTGAGGTATAGTGTGCACAGAGTCCAGTGGAACCTGTAGGAAGCTGGCTCTGTATATACTATACCAAAGTAAGGTATAGTGTGCACAGAGTCCAGTGGAACCTGTAGGAAGCTGGCTCTGTATATACTATACCAAAGTGAGGTATAGTGTGCACAGAGTCCAGTGGAACCTGTAGGAAGCTGGCTCTGTATACACTATACCAAAGTGAGGTATAGTGTGCACAGAGTCCAGTGGAACCTGTAGGAAGCTGGCTCTGTATACACTATACCAAAGTGAGGTATAGTGTGCACAGAGTCCAGTGGAACCTGTAGGAAGCTGGCTCTGCATACACTATACCAAAGTGAGGTATAGTGTGCCCAGAGTCCAGTGGAACCAAAGTAAGGTATAGTGTGCACAGAGTCCAGTGGAACCTGTAGGAAGCTGGCTCTGTATACACTATACCAAAGTGAGGTATAGTGTGCACAGAGTCCAGTGGAACCTGTCGGAAGCTGGCTCTGTATACACTATACCAAAGTAAGGTATAGTGTGCACAGAGTCCAGTGGAACCTGTAGGAAGCTGGCTCTGTATATACTATACCAAAGTGAGGTATAGTGTGCACAGAGTCCAGTGGAACCTGTAGGAATCTGGCTTCTGTATACACTATACCAAAGTGAGGTATAGTGTGCACAGAGTCCAGTGGAACCTGTAGGAAGCTGGTCTCTGTATACACTATACCAAAGTGAGGTATAGTGTGCCCAGAGTCCAGTGGAACCAAAGTAAGGTATAGTGTGCACAGAGTCCAGTGGAACCTGTAGGAAGCTGGCTCTGTATACACTATACCAAAGTGAGGTATAATGTGCACAGAGTCCAGTGGAACCTGTAGGAAGCTGGCTTCTGTATACACTATACCAAAGTGAGGTATAGTGTGCACGTAGGAAGCTGGCTCTGTATATACTATACCAAAGTGAGGTATATTGTGCCCAGAGTCCAGTGGAACCTGTAGGAATCTGGTTCTGTATACACTATACCAAAGTGAGGTATAGTGTGCACAGAGTCCAGTGGAACCTGTAGGAAGCTGGCTCTGTATATACTATACCAAAGTGAGGTATAGTGTGCACAGAGTCCAGTGGAACCTGTAGGAAGCTGGCTCTGTATATACTATACCAAAGTGAGGTATAGTGTGCACAGAGTCCAGTGGAACCTGTAGGAAGCTGGCTCTGTATACACTATACCAAAGTGAGGTATAGTGTGCACAGAGTCCAGTGGAACCTGTAGGAAGCTGGTTCTGTATACACTATACCAAAGTGAGGTATAGTGTGCACAGAGTCCAGTGGAACCTGTAGGAAGCTGGCTCTGTATACACTATACCAAAGTGAGGTATAGTGTGCCCAGAGTCCAGTGGAACCAAAGTAAGGTATAGTGTGCACAGAGTCCAGTGGAACCTGTAGGAAGCTGGTTCTGTATACACTATACCAAAGTGAGGTATAGTGTGCACAGAGTCCAGTGGAACCTGTAGGAAGCTGGCTTCTGTATACACTATACCAAAGTGAGGTATAGTGTGCACAGAGTCCAGTGGAACCTGTAGGAAGCTGGCTCTGTATACACTATACCAAAGTGAGGTATAGTGTGCACAGAGTCCAGTGGAACCTGTAGGAAGCTGGCTCTGTATATACTATACCAAAGTGAGGTATAGTGTGCACAGAGTCCAGTGGAACCTGTAGGAAGCTGGCTCTGTATATACTATACCAAAGTGAGGTATAGTGTGCACAGAGTCCAGTGGAACCTGTAGGAAGCTGGCTCTGTATATACTATACCAAAGTGAGGTATAGTGTGCACAGAGTCCAGTGGAACCTGTAGGAAGCTGGTTCTGTATACACTATACCAAAGTGAGGTATAGTGTGCACAGAGTCCAGTGGAACCTGTAGGAAGCTGGCTTCTGTATACACTATACCAAAGTGAGGTATAGTGTGCACAGAGTCCAGTGGAACCTGTAGGAAGCTGGCTCTGTATACACTATACCAAAGTGAGGTATAGTGTGCCCAGAGTCCAGTGGAACCAAAGTAAGGTATAGTGTGCACAGAGTCCAGTGGAACCTGTAGGAAGCTGGCTCTGTATACACTATACCAAAGTGAGGTATAGTGTGCACAGAGTCCAGTGGAACCTGTAGGAAGCTGGCTCTGTATACACTATACCAAAGTGAGGTATAGTGTGCACGTAGGAAGCTGGCTCTGTATATACTATACCAAAGTAAGGTATAGTGTGCACAGAGTCCAGTGGAACCAAAGTAAGGTATAGTGTGCACAGAGTCCAGTGGAACCTGTAGGAAGCTGGTTCTGTATACACTATACCAAAGTGAGGTATAGTGTGCACAGAGTCCAGTGGAACCTGTAGGAAGCTGGCTCTGTATACACTATACCAAAGTGAGGTATAGTGTGCCCAGAGTCCAGTGGAACCTGTAGGAAGCTGGTCTCTGTATACACTATACCAAAGTGAGGTATAGTGTGCCCAGAGTCCAGTGGAACCTGTAGGAAGCTGGTTCTGTATACACTATACCAAAGTGAGGTATAGTGTGCCCAGAGTCCAGTGGAACCTGTAGGAATCTGGCTCTGTATACACTATACCAAAGTGAGGTATAGTGTGCACAGAGTCCAGTGGAACCTGTAGGAAGCTGGCTCTGTATACACTATACCAAAGTGAGGTATAGTGTGCCCAGAGTCCAGTGGAACCTGTAGGAATCTGGTTCTGTATACACTATACCAAAGTAAGGTATAGTGTGCCCAGAGTCCAGTGGAACCTGTAGGAATCTGGCTTCTGTATACACTATACCAAAGTAAGGTATAGTGTGCACAGAGTCCAGTGGAACCTGTAGGAATCTGGCTCTGTATACACTATACCAAAGTAAGGTATAGTGTGCACAGAGTCCAGTGGAACCAAAGTAAGGTATAGTGTGCACAGAGTCCAGTGGAACCTGTAGGAAGCTGGCTCTGTATATACTATACCAAAGTGAGGTATAGTGTGCCCAGAGTCCAGTGGAACCTGTAGGAAGCTGGCTTCTGTATACACTATACCAAAGTAAGGTATAGTGTGCACAGAGTCCAATGGAACCTGTAGGAAGCTGGCTCTGTATACACTATACCAAAGTGAGGTATAGTGTGCACAGAGTCCAGTGGAACCTGTAGGAAGCTGGCTCTGTATATACTATACCAAAGTGAGGTATAGTGTGCCCAGAGTCCAGTGGAACCTGTAGGAAGCTGGCTCTGTATACACTATACCAAAGTGAGGTATAGTGTGCACGTAGGAAGCTGGCTCTGTATATACTATACCAAAGTAAGGTATAGTGTGCACTGAGTCCAGTGGAACCAAAGTAAGGTATAGTGTGCACAGAGTCCAGTGGAACCTGTAGGAAGCTGGCTCTGTATACACTATACCAAAGTGAGGTATAGTGTGCACAGAGTCCAGTGGAACCTGTAGGAAGCTGGCTCTGTATACACTATACCAAAGTGAGGTATAGTGTGCCCAGAGTCCAGTGGAACCTGTAGGAAGCTGGTTCTGTATACACTATACCAAAGTGAGGTATAGTGTGCCCAGAGTCCAGTGGAACCTGTAGGAAGCTGGCTTCTGTATACACTATACCAAAGTGAGGTATAGTGTGCCCAGAGTCCAGTGGAACCTGTAGGAATCTGGCTCTGTATACACTATACCAAAGTGAGGTATAGTGTGCACAGAGTCCAGTGGAACCTGTAGGAAGCTGGTTCTGTATACACTATACCAAGTGAGGTATAGTGTGCCCAGAGTCCAGTGGAACCTGTAGGAATCTGGCTCTGTATACACTATACCAAAGTAAGGTATAGTGTGCCCAGAGTCCAGTGGAACCTGTAGGAATCTGGCTCTGCATACACTATACCAAAGTAAGGTATAGTGTGCACAGAGTCCAGTGGAACCTGTAGGAATCTGGCTCTGTATACACTATACCAAAGTAAGGTATAGTGTGCACAGAGGCCAGTGGAACCAAAGTAAGGTATAGTGTGCACAGAGTCCAGTGGAACCTGTAGGAAGCTGGCAGAGTATATACTACACCAAAGTAAGGTATAGTGTGCTCAGAGTCCAGTGGAACCTGTAGGAAGCTGGCTCTGTATATACTATACCAAAGTGAGGTATAGTGTGCACAGAGTCCAGTGGAACCTGTAGGAAGCTGGCTCTGTATACACTATACCAAAGTAAGGTATAGTGTGCACCGAGTCCAGGGGAACCTGTAGGAAGCTGGCTCTGTATACACTATACCAAAGTGAGGTATAGTGTGCACCGAGTCCAGTGGAACCTGTAGGAAGCTGGCTCTGTATACACTATACCAAAGTGAGGTATAGTGTGCACAGAGTCCAGTGGAACCTGTAGGAAGCTGGCTCTGTATACACTACACCAAAGTAAGGTATAGTGTGCACAGAGTCCAGTGGAACCTGTAGGAAGCTGGCTCTGTATATACTACACCAAAGTAAGGTATAGTGTGCACAGAGTCCAGTGGAACCTGTAGGAAGCTGGCTCTGTATACACTACACCAAAGTGAGGTATAGTGTGCACCGAGTCCAGGGGAACCTGTAGGAAGCTGGCTCTGTATACACTACACCAAAGTGAGGTATAGTGTGCACAGAGTCCAGTGGAACCTGTAGGAAGCTGGCTCTGTATACACTATACCAAAGTGAGGTATAGTGTGCACAGAGTCCAGTGGAACCTGTAGGAAGCTGGCTCTGTATACACTAAACCAAAGTGAGGTATAGTGTGCACAGAGTCCAGTGGAACCTGTAGGAAGCTGGCTCTGTATATACTACACCAAAGTAAGGTATAGTGTGCACAGAGTCCAGTGGAACCTGTAGGAAGCTGGCTCTGTATACACTATACCAAAGTAAGGTATAGTGTGCACCGAGTCCTGGGGAACCTGTAGGAAGCTGGCTCTGTATACACTATACCAAAGTAAGGTATAGTGTGCACAGAGTCCAGTGGAACCTGTAGGAAGCTGGCTCTGTATACACTATACCAAAGTGAGGTATAGTGTGCCCAGAGTCCAGTGGAACCTGTAGGAAGCTGGCTCTGTATATACCATACCAAAGTGAGGTATAGTGTGCCCAGAGTCCAGTGGAACCTGTAGGAAGCTGGCTCTGTATACACTATACCAAAGTGAGGTATAGTGTGCACAGAGTCCAGTGGAACCTGTAGGAAGCTGGCTCTGTATACACTATACCAAAGTGAGGTATAGTGTGCCCAGAGTCCAGTGGAACCTGTAGGAAGCTGGCTCTGTATATACCATACCAAAGTGAGGTATAGTGTGCCCAGAGTCCAGTGGAACCTGTAGGAAGCTGGCTCTGTATATACTATACCAAAGTGAGGTATAGTGTGCCCAGAGTCCAGTGGAACCTGTAGGAATCTGGCTCTGTATACACTATACCAAAGTGAGGTATAGTGTGCACAGAGTCCAGTGGAACCTGTAGGAAGCTGGCTCTGTATACACTATACCAAAGTGAGGTATAGTGTGCACAGAGTCCAGTGGAACCTGTAGGAAGCTGGCTCTGTATACACTATACCAAAGTGAGGTATAGTGTGCACAGAGTCCAGTGGAACTCTGTAGGAAGCTGGCTCTGTATACACTATACCAAAGTGAGGTATTGTGTGCACAGAGTCCAGTGGAACCTGTAGGAAGCTGGTTCTGTATACACTATACCAAAGTGAGGTATAGTGTGCACAGAGTCCAGTGGAACCTGTAGGAAGCTGGCTCTGTATACACTATACCAAAGTGAGGTATAGTGTGCCCAGAGTCCAGTGGAACCAAAGTAAGGTATAGTGTGCACAGAGTCCAGTGGAACCTGTAGGAAGCTGGCTCTGTATACACTATACCAAAGTGAGGTACAGTGTGCAGAGAGTCCAGTGGAACCTGTAGGAAGCTGGCTCTGTATACACTATACCAAAGTGAGGTACAGTGTGCACAGAGTCCAGTGGAACTCTGTAGGAAGCTGGTTCTGTATACACTATACCAAAGTGAGGTATAGTGTGCACAGAGTCCAGTGGAACCTGTAGGAAGCTGGCTCTGTATACACTATACCAAAGTGAGGTATAGTGTGCACAGAGTCCAGTGGAACCTGTAGGAAGCTGGCTCTGTATACACTATACCAAAGTGAGGTATAGTGTGCACAGAGTCCAGTGGAACCTGTAGGAAGCTGGCTCTGTATACACTATACCAAAGTGAGGTATAGTGTGCCCAGAGTCCAGTGGAACCAAAGTAAGGTATAGTGTGCACAGAGTCCAGTGGAACCTGTAGGAAGCTGGCTCTGTATACACTATACCAAAGTGAGGTATAGTGTGCACGTAGGAAGCTGGCTCTGTATATACTATACCAAAGTGAGGTATAGTGTGCCCAGAGTCCAGTGGAACCTGTAGGAATCTGGTTCTGTATACACTATACCAAAGTGAGGTATAGTGTGCACAGAGTCCAGTGGAACCTGTAGGAAGCTGGCTCTGTATATACTATACCAAAGTAAGGTATAGTGTGCACAGAGTCCAGTGGAACCTGTAGGAAGCTGGCTCTGTATATACTATACCAAAGTGAGGTATAGTGTGCACAGAGTCCAGTGGAACCTGTAGGAAGCTGGCTCTGTATACACTATACCAAAGTGAGGTATAGTGTGCACAGAGTCCAGTGGAACCTGTAGGAAGCTGGCTCTGTATACACTATACCAAAGTGAGGTATAGTGTGCACAGAGTCCAGTGGAACCTGTAGGAAGTTGGCTCTGTATACACTATACCAAAGTGAGGTATAGTGTGCCCAGAGTCCAGTGGAACCAAAGTAAGGTATAGTGTGCACAGAGTCCAGTGGAACCTGTAGGAAGCTGGCTCTGTATACACTATACCAAAGTGAGGTATAGTGTGCACAGAGTCCAGTGGAACCTGTAGGAAGCTGGTTCTGTATACACTATACCAAAGTGAGGTATAGTGTGCACAGAGTCCAGTGGAACCTGTAGGAAGCTGGCTCTGTATACACTATACCAAAGTGAGGTATAGTGTGCCCAGAGTCCAGTGGAACCAAAGTAAGGTATAGTGTGCACAGAGTCCAGTGGAACCTGTAGGAAGCTGGCTCTGTATACACTATACCAAAGTGAGGTATAGTGTGCACAGAGTCCAGTGGAACCTGTAGGAAGCTGGTTTCTGTATACACTATACCAAAGTGAGGTATAGTGTGCACGTAGGAAGCTGGCTCTGTATATACTATACCAAAGTGAGGTATAGTGTGCCCAGAGTCCAGTGGAACCTGTAGGAATCTGGCTCTGTATACACTATACCAAAGTGAGGTATAGTGTGCACAGAGTCCAGTGGAACCTGTAGGAAGCTGGCTCTGTATATACTATACCAAAGTAAGGTATAGTGTGCACAGAGTCCAGTGGAACCTGTAGGAAGCTGGCTCTGTATATACTATACCAAAGTGAGGTATAGTGTGCACAGAGTCCAGTGGAACCTGTAGGAAGCTGGCTCTGTATACACTATACCAAAGTGAGGTATAGTGTGCACAGAGTCCAGTGGAACCTGTAGGAAGCTGGCTCTGTATACACTATACCAAAGTGAGGTATAGTGTGCACAGAGTCCAGTGGAACCTGTAGGAAGCTGGCTCTGTATACACTATACCAAAGTGAGGTATAGTGTGCCCAGAGTCCAGTGGAACCAAAGTAAGGTATAGTGTGCACAGAGTCCAGTGGAACCTGTAGGAAGCTGGCTCTGTATACACTATACCAAAGTGAGGTATAGTGTGCACAGAGTCCAGTGGAACTCTGTCGGAAGCTGGCTCTGTATACACTATACCAAAGTAAGGTATAGTGTGCACAGAGTCCAGTGGAACCTGTAGGAAGCTGGCTCTGTATATACTATACCAAAGTGAGGTATAGTGTGCACAGAGTCCAGTGGAACCTGTAGGAATCTGGCTCTGTATACACTATACCAAAGTGAGGTATAGTGTGCACAGAGTCCAGTGGAACCTGTAGGAAGCTGGCTCTGTATACACTATACCAAAGTGAGGTATAGTGTGCCCAGAGTCCAGTGGAACCAAAGTAAGGTATAGTGTGCACAGAGTCCAGTGGAACCTGTAGGAAGCTGGCTCTGTATACACTATACCAAAGTGAGGTATAATGTGCACAGAGTCCAGTGGAACCTGTAGGAAGCTGGCTTCTGTATACACTATACCAAAGTGAGGTATAGTGTGCACGTAGGAAGCTGGCTCTGTATATACTATACCAAAGTGAGGTATATTGTGCCCAGAGTCCAGTGGAACCTGTAGGAATCTGGCTCTGTATACACTATACCAAAGTGAGGTATAGTGTGCACAGAGTCCAGTGGAACCTGTAGGAAGCTGGTTTCTGTATATACTATACCAAAGTGAGGTATAGTGTGCACAGAGTCCAGTGGAACCTGTAGGAAGCTGGCTCTGTATATACTATACCAAAGTGAGGTATAGTGTGCACAGAGTCCAGTGGAACCTGTAGGAAGCTGGCTCTGTATACACTATACCAAAGTGAGGTATAGTGTGCACAGAGTCCAGTGGAACCTGTAGGAAGCTGGCTCTGTATACACTATACCAAAGTGAGGTATAGTGTGCACAGAGTCCAGTGGAACCTGTAGGAAGCTGGTTCTGTATACACTATACCAAAGTGAGGTATAGTGTGCACAGAGTCCAGTGGAACCTGTAGGAAGCTGGCTCTGTATATACTATACCAAAGTGAGGTATAGTGTGCACAGAGTCCAGTGGAACCTGTAGGAAGCTGGCTCTGTATATACTATACCAAAGTGAGGTATAGTGTGCACAGAGTCCAGTGGAACCTGTAGGAAGCTGGCTCTGTATATACTATACCAAAGTGAGGTATAGTGTGCACAGAGTCCAGTGGAACCTGTAGGAAGCTGGCTCTGTATACACTATACCAAAGTGAGGTATAGTGTGCACAGAGTCCAGTGGAACCTGTAGGAAGCTGGCTCTGTATACACTATACCAAAGTGAGGTATAGTGTGCACAGAGTCCAGTGGAACCTGTAGGAAGCTGGCTCTGTATACACTATACCAAAGTGAGGTATAGTGTGCCCAGAGTCCAGTGGAACCAAAGTAAGGTATAGTGTGCACAGAGTCCAGTGGAACCTGTAGGAAGCTGGCTCTGTATACACTATACCAAAGTGAGGTATAGTGTGCACAGAGTCCAGTGGAACCTGTAGGAAGCTGGCTCTGTATACACTATACCAAAGTGAGGTATAGTGTGCACGTAGGAAGCTGGCTCTGTATATACTATACCAAAGTAAGGTATAGTGTGCACAGAGTCCAGTGGAACCAAAGTAAGGTATAGTGTGCACAGAGTCCAGTGGAACCTGTAGGAAGCTGGCTCTGTATACACTATACCAAAGTGAGGTATAGTGTGCACAGAGTCCAGTGGAACCTGTAGGAAGCTGGCTCTGTATACACTATACCAAAGTGAGGTATAGTGTGCCCAGAGTCCAGTGGAACCTGTAGGAAGCTGGCTCTGTATACACTATACCAAAGTGAGGTATAGTGTGCCCAGAGTCCAGTGGAACCTGTAGGAAGCTGGCTCTGTATACACTATACCAA
Organism: Calotriton arnoldi; assembly: GCA_963921515.1. Lineage (NCBI taxonomy): Eukaryota > Metazoa > Chordata > Amphibia > Caudata > Salamandridae > Calotriton > Calotriton arnoldi. Next base: position 1,055,780 of record CAWUFW010006172.1, on the reverse strand, counting down.
AGTGAGGTATAGTGTGCCCAGAGTCCAGTGGAACCTGTAGGAATCTGGCTCTGTATACACTATACCAAAGTGAGGTATAGTGTGCACAGAGTCCAGTGGAACCTGTAGGAAGCTGGCTCTGTATACACTATACCAAAGTGAGGTATAGTGTGCCCAGAGTCCAGTGGAACCTGTAGGAATCTGGCTCTGTATACACTATACCAAAGTAAGGTATAGTGTGCCCAGAGTCCAGTGGAACCTGTAGGAATCTGGCTCTGTATACACTATACCAAAGTAAGGTATAGTGTGCACAGAGTCCAGTGGAACCTGTAGGAATCTGGCTCTGTATACACTATACCAAAGTAAGGTATAGTGTGCACAGAGTCCAGTGGAACCAAAGTAAGGTATAGTGTGCACAGAGTCCAGTGGAACCTGTAGGAAGCTGGTTCTGTATATACTATACCAAAGTGAGGTATAGTGTGCCCAGAGTCCAGTGGAACCTGTAGGAAGCTGGTTCTGTATACACTATACCAAAGTAAGGTATAGTGTGCACAGAGTCCAATGGAACCTGTAGGAAGCTGGTTCTGTATACACTATACCAAAGTGAGGTATAGTGTGCACAGAGTCCAGTGGAACCTGTAGGAAGCTGGCTCTGTATATACTATACCAAAGTGAGGTATAGTGTGCCCAGAGTCCAGTGGAACCTGTAGGAAGCTGGTTCTGTATACACTATACCAAAGTGAGGTATAGTGTGCCCAGAGTCCAGTGGAACCTGTAGGAAGCTGGCTCTGTATATACTATACCAAAGTGAGGTATAGTGTGCCCAGAGTCCAGTGGAACCTGCAGGAAGCTGGCTCTGTATACACTATACCAAAGTGAGGTATAGTGTGCACAGAGTCCAGTGGAACCTGTAGGAAGCTGGTTCTGTATACACTATACCAAAGTGAGGTATAGTGTGCACCGAGTCCAGTGGAACCTGTAGGAAGCTGGCTCTGTATACACTACACCAAAGTGAGGTATAGTGTGCACCGAGTCCAGTGGAACCTGTAGGAAGCTGGCTCTGTATATACTACACCAAAGTAAGGTATAGTGTGCACAGAGTCCAGTGGAACCTGTAGGAAGCTGGCTCTGTATACACTACACCAAAGTAAGGTATAGTGTGCACCGAGTCCAGGGGAACCTGTAGGAAGCTGGTTCTGTATACACTATACCAAAGTGAGGTATAGTGTGCACCGAGTCCAGGGGAACCTGTAGGAAGCTGGCTCTGTATATACTATACCAAAGTGAGGTATAGTGTGCACAGAGTCCAGTGGAACCTGTAGGAAGCTGGCTCTGTATACACTATACCAAAGTGAGGTATAGTGTGCCCAGAGTCCAGTGGAACCTGTAGGAAGCTGGCTCTGTATACACTATACCAAAGTGAGGTATAGTGTGCACAGAGTCCAGTGGAACCTGTAGGAAGCTGGCTCTGTATACACTATACCAAAGTGAGGTATAGTGTGCCCAGAGTCCAGTGGAACCTGTAGGAAGCTGGCTCTGTATATACTATACCAAAGTGAGGTATAGTGTGCCCAGAGTCCAGGGGAACCTGTAGGAAGCTGGCTCTGTATACACTATACCAAAGTGAGGTATAGTGTGCCCAGAGTCCAGGGGAACCTGTAGGAAGCTGGCTCTGTATACACTATACCAAAGTGAGGTATAGTGTGCCCAGAGTCCAGTGGAAACTGTAGGAAGCTGGTTCTGTATATACTATACCAAAGTGAGGTATAGTGTGCACGTAGGAAGCTGGCTCTGTATATACTATACCAAAGTGAGGTATATTGTGCCCAGAGTCCAGTGGAACCTGTAGGAATCTGGCTCTGTATACACTATACCAAAGTAAGGTATAGTGTGCCCAGAGTCCAGTGGAACCTGTAGGAATCTGGCTCTGTATACACTATACCAAAGTAAGGTATAGTGTGCACAGAGTCCAGTGGAACCTGTAGGAAGCTGGCTCTGTATACACTATACCAAAGTGAGGTATAGTGTGCACAGAGTCCAGTGGAACCTGTAGGAAGCTGGCTCTGTATACACTATACCAAAGTGAGGTATAGTGTGCCCAGAGTCCAGTGGAACCTGTAGGAAGCTGGCTCTGTATATACTATACCAAAGTGAGGTATAGTGTGCCCAGAGTCCAGGGGAACCTGTAGGAAGCTGGCTCTGTATACACTATACCAAAGTGAGGTATAGTGTGCCCAGAGTCCAGGGGAACCTGTAGGAAGCTGGCTCTGTATACACTATACCAAAGTGAGGTATAGTGTGCCCAGAGTCCAGTGGAAACTGTAGGAAGCTGGCTTCTGTATATACTATACCAAAGTGAGGTATAGTGTGCACGTAGGAAGCTGGCTCTGTATATACTATACCAAAGTGAGGTATATTGTGCCCAGAGTCCAGTGGAACCTGTAGGAATCTGGCTTCTGTATACACTATACCAAAGTGAGGTATAGTGTGCCCAGAGTCCAGGGGAACCTGTAGGAAGCTGGCTCTGTATATACTATACCAAAGTGAGGTATAGTGTGCCCAGAGTCCAGGGGAACCTGTAGGAAGCTGGTTCTGTATACACTATACCAAAGTAAGGTATAGTGTGCCCAGAGTCCAGTGGAACCTGTAGGAAGCTGGCTCTGTATACACTATACCAAAGTGAGGTATAGTGTGCCCAGAGTCCAGTGGAACCTGTAGGAAGCTGGTTCTGTATACACTATACCAAAGTGAGGTATAGTGTGCCCAGAGTCCAGTGGAACCTGTAGGAAGCTGGTTTCTGTATACACTATACCAAAGTGAGGTATAGTGTGCCCAGAGTCCAGTGGAACCTGTAGGAATCTGGTTCTGTATACACTATACCAAAGTGAGGTATAGTGTGCACAGAGTCCAGTGGAACCTGTAGGAAGCTGGCTCTGTATACACTATACCAAAGTGAGGTATAGTGTGCCCAGAGTCCAGTGGAACCTGTAGGAATCTGGCTCTGTATACACTATACCAAAGTAAGGTATAGTGTGCCCAGAGTCCAGTGGAACCTGTAGGAATCTGGTTTCTGTATACACTATACCAAAGTAAGGTATAGTGTGCACAGAGTCCAGTGGAACCTGTAGGAATCTGGCTCTGTATACACTATACCAAAGTAAGGTATAGTGTGCACAGAGTCCAGTGGAACCAAAGTAAGGTATAGTGTGCACAGAGTCCAGTGGAACCTGTAGGAAGCTGGCTCTGTATATACTATACCAAAGTGAGGTATAGTGTGCCCAGAGTCCAGTGGAACCTGTAGGAAGCTGGTTCTGTATACACTATACCAAAGTAAGGTATAGTGTGCACAGAGTCCAATGGAACCTGTAGGAAGCTGGTTCTGTATACACTATACCAAAGTGAGGTATAGTGTGCACAGAGTCCAGTGGAACCTGTAGGAAGCTGGCTCTGTATATACTATACCAAAGTGAGGTATAGTGTGCCCAGAGTCCAGTGGAACCTGTAGGAAGCTGGCTCTGTATACACTATACCAAAGTGAGGTATAGTGTGCCCAGAGTCCAGTGGAACCTGTAGGAAGCTGGCTCTGTATATACTATACCAAAGTGAGGTATAGTGTGCCCAGAGTCCAGTGGAACCGGTAGGAAGCTGGTTCTGTATACACTATACCAAAGTGAGGTATAGTGTGCACAGAGTCCAGTGGAACCTGTAGGAAGCTGGTCTCTGTATACACTATACCAAAGTGAGGTATAGTGTGCACCGAGTCCAGTGGAACCTGTAGGAAGCTGGCTCTGTATACACTACACCAAAGTGAGGTATAGTGTGCACCGAGTCCAGTGGAACCTGTAGGAAGCTGGCTCTGTATATACTACACCAAAGTAAGGTATAGTGTGCACAGAGTCCAGTGGAACCTGTAGGAAGCTGGCTCTGTATACACTACACCAAAGTAAGGTATAGTGTGCACCGAGTCCAGGGGAACCTGTAGGAAGCTGGCTCTGTATACACTATACCAAAGTGAGGTATAGTGTGCACCGAGTCCAGGGGAACCTGTAGGAAGCTGGCTCTGTATATACTATACCAAAGTGAGGTATAGTGTGCACAGAGTCCAGTGGAACCTGTAGGAAGCTGGCTCTGTATACACTATACCAAAGTGAGGTATAGTGTGCCCAGAGTCCAGTGGAACCTGTAGGAAGCTGGCTCTGTATACACTATACCAAAGTGAGGTATAGTGTGCACAGAGTCCAGTGGAACCTGTAGGAAGCTGGCTCTGTATACACTATACCAAAGTGAGGTATAGTGTGCCCAGAGTCCAGTGGAACCTGTAGGAAGCTGGCTCTGTATATACTATACCAAAGTGAGGTATAGTGTGCCCAGAGTCCAGGGGAACCTGTAGGAAGCTGGCTCTGTATACACTATACCAAAGTGAGGTATAGTGTGCCCAGAGTCCAGGGGAACCTGTAGGAAGCTGGCTCTGTATACACTATACCAAAGTGAGGTATAGTGTGCCCAGAGTCCAGTGGAAACTGTAGGAAGCTGGCTCTGTATATACTATACCAAAGTGAGGTATAGTGTGCACGTAGGAAGCTGGCTCTGTATATACTATACCAAAGTGAGGTATATTGTGCCCAGAGTCCAGTGGAACCTGTAGGAATCTGGCTCTGTATACACTATACCAAAGTAAGGTATAGTGTGCCCAGAGTCCAGTGGAACCTGTAGGAATCTGGCTCTGTATACACTATACCAAAGTAAGGTATAGTGTGCACAGAGTCCAGTGGAACCTGTAGGAATCTGGCTCTGTATACACTATACCAAAGTAAGGTATAGTGTGCACAGAGTCCAGTGGAACCAAAGTAAGGTATAGTGTGCACAGAGTCCAGTGGAACCTGTAGGAAGCTGGCTCTGTATATACTATACCAAAGTGAGGTATAGTGTGCCCAGAGTCCAGTGGAACCTGTAGGAAGCTGGCTCTGTATACACTATACCAAAGTAAGGTATAGTGTGCACAGAGTCCAATGGAACCTGTAGGAAGCTGGCTCTGTATACACTATACCAAAGTGAGGTATAGTGTGCACAGAGTCCAGTGGAACCTGTAGGAAGCTGGCTCTGTATATACTATACCAAAGTGAGGTATAGTGTGCCCAGAGTCCAGTGGAACCTGTAGGAAGCTGGCTCTGTATACACTATACCAAAGTGAGGTATAGTGTGCCCAGAGTCCAGTGGAACCTGTAGGAAGCTGGCTCTGTATATACTATACCAAAGTGAGGTATAGTGTGCCCAGAGTCCAGTGGAACCTGTAGGAAGCTGGCTCTGTATACACTATACCAAAGTGAGGTATAGTGTGCACAGAGTCCAGTGGAACCTGTAGGAAGCTGGCTCTGTATACACTATACCAAAGTGAGGTATAGTGTGCACCGAGTCCAGTGGAACCTGTAGGAAGCTGGCTCTGTATACACTACACCAAAGTGAGGTATAGTGTGCACCGAGTCCAGTGGAACCTGTAGGAAGCTGGCTCTGTATATACTACACCAAAGTAAGGTATAGTGTGCACAGAGTCCAGTGGAACCTGTAGGAAGCTGGCTCTGTATACACTACACCAAAGTAAGGTATAGTGTGCACCGAGTCCAGGGGAACCTGTAGGAAGCTGGCTCTGTATACACTATACCAAAGTGAGGTATAGTGTGCACCGAGTCCAGGGGAACCTGTAGGAAGCTGGCTCTGTATATACTATACCAAAGTGAGGTATAGTGTGCACAGAGTCCAGTGGAACCTGTAGGAAGCTGGCTCTGTATACACTATACCAAAGTGAGGTATAGTGTGCCCAGAGTCCAGTGGAACCTGTAGGAAGCTGGCTCTGTATACACTATACCAAAGTGAGGTATAGTGTGCACAGAGTCCAGTGGAACCTGTAGGAAGCTGGCTCTGTATACACTATACCAAAGTGAGGTATAGTGTGCCCAGAGTCCAGTGGAACCTGTAGGAAGCTGGCTCTGTATATACTATACCAAAGTGAGGTATAGTGTGCCCAGAGTCCAGGGGAACCTGTAGGAAGCTGGCTCTGTATACACTATACCAAAGTGAGGTATAGTGTGCCCAGAGTCCAGGGGAACCTGTAGGAAGCTGGCTCTGTATACACTATACCAAAGTGAGGTATAGTGTGCCCAGAGTCCAGTGGAAACTGTAGGAAGCTGGCTCTGTATATACTATACCAAAGTGAGGTATAGTGTGCACGTAGGAAGCTGGCTCTGTATATACTATACCAAAGTGAGGTATATTGTGCCCAGAGTCCAGTGGAACCTGTAGGAATCTGGCTCTGTATACACTATACCAAAGTGAGGTATAGTGTGCCCAGAGTCCAGGGGAACCTGTAGGAAGCTGGCTCTGTATATACTATACCAAAGTGAGGTATAGTGTGCCCAGAGTCCAGGGGAACCTGTAGGAAGCTGGCTCTGTATACACTATACCAAAGTAAGGTATAGTGTGCACAGAGTCCAGTGGAACCTGTAGGAAGCTGGCTCTGTATACACTATACCAAAGTAAGGTATAGTGTGCACAGAGTCCAGTGGATCCCCAGAGGTAGGCAGAGGCTAAAGTAGATAATAATTTACGCTCTCTCTTTGTGGTAGTGTGGGTGAGCAGTTAGGCTTATCAAGAGGCGTGTTAAGCATTTATTGTATTCACTCAATCAAGGACTGATTCACACACTCCGAGACTGAATCCAGACCAATTAGGTAAGTGTAGAAAAAGGTATTATTTCTAGAACCAGGCAGGACTTGGCACAGGTAAGTAGAATACGCTTTAAAATGCAAATTTTACAAGAAAATGCAATTGGAGATTGAATTGGAATTGTTACAGGTTTGTATTTGCTTTTAAAACAGTTCAGAATACATTGAAATTAATTTGGATTACTTTTCAGTTACTTCGACTACTCGGGGTGATATGCCTAGATATCACACCGTACACCTTACAAAACACAGGTAAGTACGATAGTTTTGGGTTCGAAGCAAAGTTACTTTGGTTTCAATACAAACGTCAGTTCAACAGAACATTTTAGGAGAAAAATCACAACATGGGTTCCGATGGAAGGAAAGAATGTTATCAGTTTGCAGGTAAGTAAACGACCTGCAAGAGTAGCTGTTTGGGATTAGAGCTAAGGTTACCCAAGGATCCTCAAGGATCAAGGAAGCACTTAACTCACTCCACTAGCGGCACCCGGGTGCAGAGTGCAGGGGCCCAAGGTTAGCCAATGGGGCTAGGGGGCACTTCGGTTGGGGGCTGCTCACGGGCAGGCCACTCGGTCTTGGGAGCCAAGCTCCTAGGGTTAAGGCCAGGGCAAAGGGAGTCCCAGGTGGGCACCAAGCCCACACCTCTAGCGACGCAGGGCCGGCCGTGTGCAGGGTGCTTATTAGGTGCCGGGAACCTATGGAGATTGCCGGTTTTGGACTTGGCTGCAGGCTCGGTCCAGGAAGTCTTCCGGGAGGAACCAACAGCTGGGCAGGTAAGTTGGAGCGCTCGGGGACGTAGGTGCATCTTAGGTCCTCTTCTCCAGGCGCAGGGCCGCCGGATGCAGGGGTGCCTTTTGAGGTCGGATTTCACCTTATGGGGCCATTCGCTGTTGGGGGGGGGGTCTTGGAGGCGTCAACTCACAGTGGACTCAGACTCTGGAGCGTGGGGGGACCTCGCTGGGACTGGTGGGCCACCTGGACTCGGGCCATAGGTGACGGGTGTAGTAGTGGTTCTAGGCGTCGAGTTTCCTTGTCCTCAGCAGGCTCAGAGTCTTTCTTTGGAATTCTTTTGAACAGAGCTGCTGTTCACAGGAGGTCTGGTTTTAGTTGAAGGCAGTCAGTCCTCTCAAGGGTTCTGGAGGTTGCTGGCTGCAGGACAAGTCGACTTTTGGTGCCGGATCTCTGGAAACTGCAGACGGGCAGGTAGGACAGTGGCCTAGTCAGTTCTTCTTTACCTTCTCCTCTGCTGTGCGACTTCTTACATCCTTCTTCTTCGTAGGTTGCGGGAATCTGAGGAGGCAAGGTTGAGGGTCACCCCTAAACTCTAAATTTAGGGGCGTTACAGGGGTGTGCAGGTTGGGGCCAATGGGCCCCTTCCTTGCGGTGAGTACACCCCCTATTATGCCACCCTCCAGTGGGAGGGGGGCATGAGCCTTTCTCTCATTGGCTGTGTTCCCTCGTCTTCAAGATGGAGGGGACTGAGATGTGTGCTTGGGCACACCTCTCTTCCTAACTCGGTTTTCCCACCGATTTTCCCGACTAAAGTGGGGTTTAGAACCGATAGGAAACAGTTGCTGGGGGCATCAAAAGGCAGGGTCAGCTTAACAAAGGTAGCAGGCCATTGAAGCTTCCTCTTTGTGGACCCAGCCCGTCCGGGGGGAGGAGGCATGACACCTCTGCCCTGGATGGGCTTTGTCTCTGGACCCAGTGAGTGGAGGCCCTCTACCCAGGGGCCCAGAAACCTGCGCATTCAGGAACCACACCAGGGCTGGTCGTTATTCAGGGGGCATCTCTAAGATGCCCCCTGAGTGCATTTTATATTAAATCCCGCACGGGCATCAGTGTGGGTTTAATGTGCTGAGAAGTTTGCTACCAAACTTCCCAGGTTTCAATAAAGCCATTAAGGAGCTGGGGAGTTCGTAATGACCAACTCCCAGACCATATACTCTTTATGGGTTCACTGCACATACAGACTTAGGCATTGTAGGGGTACAGTACTCATGCAACTGTACCCTCACCTGTGGTCTAGTGCATCCTGCTAGAGGAGCGAATTAACTAGGCCAGTGGGTTGCAGGCATGGGACACAGGGATATGTTTATCAAAAAAATCGAAAGATTCGAAACAAACCTACCCAGGGGGTGGTGTGTGAGATATAGCGATTATCCACTGAGATTGTTCAGTAGGAAAAAGACGTGTTTCCTAGAGACCCCTCACCCACCAGGGTTGCCCCTTAGTGGCATGCTTCATCATTGGGGTTCATCCCAATTCTCTACGGATTGAGTCGTGCTACGACTCAACGATTACACAGGAGCACTTATAGATGTAGTTAATGATAAAGATAGTGAGGTGGAGGGGAGTGGAAATTAAGTAAAAATACCTGACTAGTAGGACAATTGTTTTATTCCCGCCCCTAGTCGGTAAGGTTAAAATCAGGGGTTGTGACTGAAGGCGTGGACTGTGATGAGTCCGTTCTCTTCAGAACTGATCGGTCAACATGTTTCGAGCCGTTCCCCTAATGGCTCTTCTTCAGGACCTATAGGGAATCTAATCCCAATGGTGCCACTCCTCAGAATCCTCTAATAAGGAAACAGTGGATAGCATGCCATGCGCATACCCCTATTATACATAAGGTAACTTTTGTGCCATTTCGTATCTGAAAAAAAAAGAAGGTGAAAAATTAAAAACAACGGCTTATCAGCCTTGGCTGACAAACCTAAATGCTACCAATGAACATTTTGATGGGTTTGAGGCGTGTGGCCGAATCCGCCCCGGCTCGGCCCGCTGCAGCCTCGCCACCGCTGACGCCCACCAGACTTGCCCGCCGCTGCCTAAACCCCTGCCCCTGTGCCTCTGTGGGCTCTGACTCTGTCTACAGCCGCTGCGGGTTCTGGAAGCCGCCACATCTGATCCGGGGTGGGCACGAGCGGAGCTTTACCATGGCCTACACACGGATCTACAGAGCCTGACCCTAAAATGGCGGTTGCATCTGCCTTCGTTTTCCCTTGGCGGCCTAAATGGCAGCCCCCAGCTCCTTCTCTGGTTTGGTTTTTACTCCCCCCTCCCCTTTTTTCACCTCTGCCCTCTAGTGGGGACTTGTTCTTCTACTTCTTGTCTATGAAACTGTAGCCCATGTATCTATTCTTACCTATAATGGCGACCGCCTCTGCCTTCGTTTCCTCGGTGGCCTAAATGGCAGTCCCCAGCTCCTTCTCTGGTTTGGTTTTTACTCCCCCCTCCCCTTTTTTCACCTCTGCCCTCTAGTGGGGACTTGTTCTTCTACTTCTTGTCTATGAAACTGTAGCCCATGTATCTATTCTTACCTATAATGGCGACCGCCTCTGCCTTCGTTTCCTCGGTGGCCTAAATGGCAGCCCCCAGCTCCTTCCCTGGATTGTTTTTTTTTCTTTCTTTTAACTCCCCCCCCCCCTTCTCTTACCTCTAGTGGGGACATGTTCTTCCGCCTCTTGACTGTGCAACTGTAGCATATGTATCTATTCTTAACTGTTTCTCCTCAACGCTGAGACTTGAGCAACATGGCTGATGCCCGGTGGAGCTGCCAGACAGCTATAGAGGAGATTGGCCCTGGTTTCCCCCTCGACTGTCACCTACCCAGCCGGACATTGGACAAAGTTCTTCCTCGTCTCCCTCCTACGAATTCTTGCAACATTGTTTTTGTTTACTGTACCTTACTATGCTATTGTAACTGATGTAACTTTAACACAACGATCCTCTGGTAAAGCGCTCTGATACCTCCGGGTCTAGCCAGCGCTATATAAAACATTTCAAATCATATCAAATCAATACTATCTTTCCTGAATGCTGAGACTTGTGCAACATGGCTGATGCCCGGTGGAGCTGCTAGACAGCTATAGAGGAGATTGGCCCTGGTTTCCCCCTCGACCGTCACCTACCCAGCCGGACATTGGACAAAGTTCCTCCTCGTCTCCCTCCTACGAATTCTCGCAACATTGTTTTTGTTTACTGTACCCTACTTTGCTCTTGTAACTGATGTAACCTGTAACGCAACGATCCTAAATGTAAAGCGCTCTGATACCCTCTGGGGTCTAGTTCGCGCTATATAAAACTTTATAAAATAAAAAATAAAAATAAATATGTAACCCCCTATTGTGTGGGTGCTTACTAAAACTGTAAAAATAGTGATCACTCCATATGTGAAAAATCGTAGCTTACACTCAGTGGCTGTGAAAAATGTCTCCACCGTAGTAGGGAGGCATCGTGAGACAAAACACACACGAACATATAATTACCATATTGCATACATCTTAGACGCCGTACTATTGCGTCATGGTCTTTGCCAGGGAGGAGGGGCCTGTAGTCAAACCCTAATGTAAGGAGAAAAAAAGGGACATTTGATCATCAGGAGATCAGCTTGAGACTGAAGAAAAAAGCAGAAGTACTAGTTATCGAACCACCGATCGTGGCTACCGGGAGATATGCCACGTAAGACCCTCCTTGCTACTTACTTCGTCAAGGCCGTCCTCGGCTTACTTGCCTAAATCGATTTCCTGGAGACCACATCTTAGCGATGTGTGTCTCCGGTTCCTTATTTCAACTGAAGTGAAGCGGGACTTCCGTGTACGTGATCATTCACGGTAAAAGACTAGACCGCTTGTGTCAGGGACTGTCCGGACTATGTCGGAAACACAGTCAAGGACCTGAGCAAGGACTGGGGACTGGGTAAAAAACATACTGTGCACAGAAAGAGTAGCACAGCGCTGCCCAGGATCACACAGGGAGTCAGAGGAGAAAAAGGGACCCAGAGGGGGAAGCCTGTACAAGTGAACAAGATGGCTAAGATTCAGAAAGGAAGGGCACTCACGAGGCAATTTAGCATTCAGACTAACTACACCCAGGACGGACGTGCAAGACATTAATATAAAACAACATTAACAATAAAGGGAATGTGGGGTAAAGCACTCGGGAGCTCCACACGGTATGACTGAAGCTCAGGAAGTTCCTCACCCACAATTGCTGTTACAGATACTGGCTGAAAATACCCACATATAGGATATGAATGCAAAGGCAGGGTCCGTGGAGCTTATACCTATGGTGATGTTATAACAGTAACTCAAAGACAATACTCACAGTGAACAAGAAACACCACCTAGGAAGTCAGCTGTGCCCACGGATCCTGGCGATCAAACAGGAACACGCAAGGCAGTAACAGCAAAGGGGTAGAACTAAACACAAGCACAATAGACAAGGAGCTAGCAAGGAGGAGTGCTTAACAGGAAAGGAAGGAAATCACAGGGCACACTTGGCAGAAAGCATGTAACAAACATACAAGGTAATAGAAGCAAGACAGCAGGAATAGAGAGACAGTAAACTAGGAACTGGAACCAAGGAAATGGGAAGAAAGGCAGGGACTGGAAAAGGATATACAGAAAGGGAGGCTACAAAGGTATACTAGAATAGTGCAGGTTCAGGAATCAAGAAAACAAAGTAGCATAGAAGGCAGTGCTGGGGCAGGAACAAGAATTGAGCTAAGGCTCAGAAGTCAAGGAAGCACTGCAGGTAGTGCTAGTTCAGGAGAAGGGAAACTGCTGCAGTTCAGGAACAAGGAATTACTAAAGCTCAGGAGTCAAGGAAAGCTAAGGCTCAGGAGTCAAGGTAGCACTGCAGGCAGTGCTAGTTCAAGGAAACAGGAAATAGCTACAGCTCAGGAAACAAGGAGCCAAGAGAGCACTGCAAGCAGTGCAAATCAGGAACAAGAAATAGCTGAAGCCCAGGAACAAAGACTAAATAAAGCTCAGGAAACAAGGTAGCACTGCAGGCAGTGCTAATTCAGGCACAAGGAATGGCTATAACTCAGGAAACACTGGAAACAAGGATATCAAAGGCTCAGGAAACACTGGAACAAGGATCAGTCTCACCGGTATACAGCTACAATGACCAACACTGGACTGAAGGGAGCTGGGGCTTAAAAGAGCTCACAGTAATCATATGCATCAGGTGTGAGCAGGCTAGCGGCAGCCAGCCACAGGTGAACTGGATTCCTCCACCCATCCTTGGCCTGCAGGGGTGGAGACGAAGCAGTGAGCAGGGAATTCTAGGTAATGGAGTTTCCAGAATGAGCAGGCTGGCTTCCACAAAACCCGGCATGGATTGGGAATGGATCGCAATTTGCAAGTAGAATCCAAATGGCTGGAAGTCAGTATGTACATGAAGGGGAGGGTCTGGAAGCTTATTAGAATACTGGAAAGCCCCACAAGTCGGCCCCCTGGTGGTGGGCACGAGAGCACAGGGAGTGAATCGTGACAGCGGAGATGATAATATCTTGTTGCTCACTGTAGTGCGGACTAACGAGAAGGGACCAAACGGCCCCTAGAGGTCCAAAATAGATCTATGGGCGCAATTAATGTTGGAAAAGAACCCCGGGCAATAAAGTGGAACAATTATGTGACCCAGAGGAGGAATATCTAATCACAATGTTGGTGTACCAGACAAAATTTTCGCTCACTGTGAGAAAAACCTCAAAAAAGGGGGGGGCGACCCCAGTGACCAGACCGCTACGCAAGCTTCATATTTGGGGCATATAACGTTAGTATGGATAAAGATTCGCATATTGATATCCACACATTGATTGCTATCCAAAAGGCAATGTACTAATCATTTATTTGTTGCTCGCTGTGCAGTAAGGTCCCCTATAATGTAGAAATAGGGTAACCATGTTATTTTTGTCAATAGACCGGTAATAACCAGGTGCTGATGGCTACCAAGTCGGTCATAAACAGGGTATTAATGAGAGGTCAATAGGGTATGAATTTCGACACTTATAGAAAAATCATACAAAAAGGCCCCATGGGATGTTGTCATTAAGACCCTTGGTATCTGTTCTGAGTTTAAAGACCTATCTCTGCTCTTTTTCCAGAAGTCGTTGTTCCTAGTTGTCTGTGTTTTTGATATGCTCAAGAATCACCCAGCCGGCACACAAGATGGCCGCACCAGAGTAGAGCGCTGCTCGACAACCTCCTAGAATCCCCCGTATCCGTACAAATATCCGTTCTTACCAGCTCAATTCGTTAGCTCTCCGCTCCTGATCACCCCTGGCATGGCCGGTCCGGAAATGACCCATCGTGGACGGCCACGAGCGGAGATATCGAAGCCGGTGCTGCGCTACTCTGCATAGAGGAGAGAGACCCCGGCAACGCTAGCGCCGTGAGCCACCCCGCGGCTAACCGATCTCACTACCGCCGAGCTCTGGAGCACGTCCCGACGCGGTGGTCCTGCTGGTATCCGGGAGTGAAAGAGCGCTGCTCCCTTCGTATTACCACTGCGGCTCGCCAGTGGCGAAGTGGGGCGCAACATCGAGCTCGGCCGGTAAGGTTACTCATCCCGGCAGGCTCCGCCCAAAGTGCAGGCCGCAGTGGGCCGCCCACGTAGCCCGGACTGACTTTCGCCGCACGGTGGGGAGAGAGTTGTTATTCTCCCCACCTTCCTGATACATCGGGCGGCTGAGACCCCCAACACTGCCAATCATCTATGAATACGGTGGAGGAAATAAACAACACGATAAATTAAAAAGGAAAGGGGGAAATACGACGCCCTCGAGGCCCGTGATCGCTCCGGTGGCTGCCCTCTCATCCAGCGCCTCGCGCCACAACCCGACCCGCTTGGCTCCTATTGCCTTGCCGAAATATTGACAAGGGCGAGGGATAAGGCGAGAGGACTTGGGGACATTGGCAGCACCACACTACTCGCCAACAGCCCAGATATAGCGCCGCGGTGACCCACGAGGTCCACTGGGGGGCTCCACCACCATAGCTCCACGATTGGGGCTGAACACTTCGGGACACAATAGCTTGTTGGCAAAAGGGACTGGTGCATTAGACACTGACGCTTTGGCCTGCCTCTTGGACGCCCCCAACACCCTCGTAATCATACTCTGGTGTCCACGTGCTGCTGCCCGGGTCCATTGGGGGCGCCGCGACTGCTACCGCCATGGCAACCGTGAAGGGAAATAAACAGGCCCACGTGTTGAAGCTAGCGAAATTTGCCAACTCTAAAGCTGATGCCACAGAGGAAAGAAGCGCTGAGCAGGAGGCCACGCAGCAAGTCGACGATGCAGCCCCTGCGCTGCTCGATGTAATGGCAGCCATACAATGTGTTCAATCCGCGCTGGAGCAAAAAATTGACACGGTGACGACCGAGGTCACCCTCATGCGTGCTGACCTGCGCAATTTGGGGGACAGGGTCAAGGCTACAGAGGAGTCCATCGTAACGCTCCAAAACTCCACGACAACGCTGGAAAAATCAGTAAAACGACTACAGGCGCAGACGCTGGAGTTAGAGGCCAAACTGGAAGACTACGAAGGGCGCGCGAGAAGGAACAACGTTCGCATTTTGGGAGTTCACGAAAAAGTGGAGGGGCAGGCAACAGACCAGTCCCATCTCCATCCCCGAACTTTGTCGCAATATTTCTCAGTGGAATGGGCCCATAGAGTGCCGGGAGGCCCCCCGAAGCCGGGCTCCCCCCGCGTCCCATCCTAGCGAGGATATTCAATTTCCGCGACCAAGACATTATCCTCCAAACGGCACCCACCGCTCCTCCACTCAAGTTCGAAAATGCGACGATTACTTTTTTTCCGGACTTCACACTAAAGGTACAGAGATGGGCAGGTCATTTCTTGAAGTAAAAAAGGCACTCCGTGATAAGAACATGAAATACGCTATGCTGTTTCCGGCCAAGCTACGGGTGCAGGCGGAGGGGAAGACCTTGTTTTTTCAGACTCCAGAGGAAACCTGGGACTGGCTGGAAGGTTGGCGATCCTCCAACGCTCAGAATCATACTTCCCCCAGCCGGTTGCCCAGATATGATCGACGTCAAGAAAGGTCCAACCGTGTGGAAGGGGTTAGATCACTGAAGATAACAGCGCCAGACGGCGGTCGGCTACAATCTCCATTGACTATGGTACTGAAGGTGGCGTCGCCGGGGTGGCAAGTGAAGCCTGGTTGGGTCCAAGAATGGGTGACTATACTATGTAACAGATGTAGGGTGTTCCAATGTAGAGACACACCGGCAGTGATCGAGACTATTTATTGATGCCATTGATGTCATTCTGTCGTAACAACATATGGTTTATAGCATGTTTCACCATGGCTGGAATAGCTGTGATTACGGGGGGACCTAGGCCCTCGAGTTGGGAAGCTCCGGCTGTGTAGCGTTCCCCTTCATTAAGTTTCTTGTTACAGGGTACACAGGCGCTCTGCAAAATTGGGGGGTGGGCTGTTCTACGTCCACGTTGCAAGGAGGCAGGGAGGGGGGATCTGGGTAGTATTGTAAGGGTTAGTTATAAGTTGTGTTGGTATGTTAGATCAATCAATCAATCAGGGGGTTTGTAAAGCACACTACTCACCCGTGAGGGTCTCAAGGCGCTGGGGGGGGGGAGGGAAGCTCCGGATCAGTCGAAGAGCCAGGTCTTGAGGTCCTTCCTGAAAGTGTGCAGTGTTGGGGAGCGTCTGATGTTCAAAGGGAGCTTGTTCCAGGTTTTGGCTGTGATGTGAGAGAAGGCTCTCCCGCTTGTTCTGTTCCTGCGGATACGAGGGACCTCTGCTAGGGCGAGGTTGGCGGAGCGGAGGTTTCTCTTGGGTATGTGGAAGGATAGTCTTTCGTTGAGGTATTTGGGTCCGATGTTGTTGAGGGATTTGTAGGCGTGGGTGAGGAGTTTGAAGGTAGCCCTCTTCTCGACCGGGAGCCAGTGGAGGTCTCGTAGGTGTTGGGTCATGTGTTCGTGGCGTGGAGTTCCTAGTACGAGTCTGGGGGCGGCATTCTGGATGGTCTGGAGCCTGTGCAGTAGTGTTTTGTTGATACTGGCGTAGAGGGCGTTTCCGTAGTCCAGTCTACTGGTGATGAGTGCGTGGGTGACGGTCCTTCTGCAGTCGGAGGGGATCCACTTGAAAGTCTTGCGGAGGATGCGAAGGTAGTTGAAGCTGGTGGAGGCGACGGAGTTGATCTGGCGGTTCATGGAGAGGGAGGAGTCAAGGATGATGCCGAGGTTCCAAGCATGGTCTGTAGGGGTGGGTGGGCTCCCGAGGGCGGAAGGCCACCAGGTGTTGTTCCGGGCGGAGGTGCAGGGACCAAGGATGAGGACTTCGGTTTTCTCTGAGTTTAGCTTCAGGCAGCTGTCCTTCATCCAGGCTGCCACATTCTTCATGCCTTCCTGGAAGCATAGTCTGGTGTCTTCGGGATTCTTCGTGAGCGAGAGGATGAGCTGGGTGTCGTCGGCGTAGGATACGATGCTGAGCCCGTGCTGTCTGACGATGGCAGCGAGGGATGCCATGTAGATGTTGAAGAGCGTGGGGCTGAGTGAAGATCCCTGGGGTACTCCGCAGATGATTTCCTTGGGTTTGGAGAGGAAAGGAGGGAGACGGATCCTCTGGGTTCTGTCGGAGAGGAAGGATTGGATCCAGTTGAGGGCGGCTCCTTGGATTCCCGCGTCGTGCAGTCTGGCTGCGAGTGTGCGATGTGAAACAGTGTCGAAAGCTGCGGAGAGGTCTAGCAGGATGAGGGCCGCGGTGTGTCCTTGGTCGAGTAGCATGCGGATGTCGTCGGTAGCGGCGAGGAGGGAGGTCTTGGTGCTGTGGTTGCTGCGGAATCCTGACTGGGAGGCGTCCAGGATGGAGTTCTCTTCTATGAAGGTGGTCAGTTGGGCGTTTACGAGTCTCTCGGTGACTTTGGCCGCAAATGGGAGGAGCGAGATGGGCCGGTAGTTTTTCAGGTCCGTCGGGTCGGCTGAAGGTTTCTTGAGGAGGGGTTTTACTTCCGCCCTTTTCCAGTCTTCTGGGCAGATGCCGGATGTGAATGAGGCGTTGATGGTGCGTCCTAGTTCGGGTGCGATGGAGGTGGCGGCCCTGTGGAAGATGTGCGGTGAGCAGGGGTCCGTAGGGGCCCCAGAGTGGGTTTTCTTCATGGTGGCTGTGATGAATTCGACGGTTGCGGGTTCCCAGGACGTGATGGTTGGCTTATCGGTGGCGGTGGGTAGGGGGGTGGTGTACGACGTAGGTTCGCTGAAGTTGTCGTAGAGGGCCTTGATCTTCAGATGGAAGATGCAGTTTTATATGCGGTGCTTTGCTTAGTGCATTTATAATCCACATAATGGCTGGTTACGGCTCCTCTTGGTGCGGGTTGGAATGGTCTAACACGTGGTCGCTGGGTGGGGGTGGCAATGTGGATTTGTGTCCTGGCGTCTCTAGGGCCTCCTCCGTCAGATGGCCCCTGGTTTTGAGTTTCAATGGGGGATGATCACGATAAAGCTCCATCTAAGAGCCGGTTTAAATTACTCTTTTGGAATGTAAATGGCCTGGAGGACCGAATTAAGTGGGGAATTGTGTTGCAATTTTTGAAAAGACATGCCCCTGATGTGGTATTATTACAAGAAACCCATATTCAAGGTTCCTCCTACTGTGCACTCAATAGGTGGGGTTACAAACTGGTGGCCCACTCGAGATATGCTAGAGGGTCCAGAGGGGTTAGTATCCTCATGCGCAACACCTTCCCCTTTCAAATGCAAAGGGTCGCAAACGACCCTCTGGGAAGATTTGTCACAGTCTTGGGCCTGTGGGAGGGTAGACCCCTTAACTTGTCCTCCCTCTAGCTGCCTCCTAGGCTCCATTCCACATCCTTGGTCGATCTCGGCTCACACTTATTGAATCTACCTGAAGGTGATCTACTACTGGTGGGGACTGTAACGCAGCCCTGGATCGACGACCGCCTAGACAGGGGGAGACATCCGGGAAATTGCTTACCGACTTCCTTGAAGCCCTTGGTTTGATTGATGTCTGGAGGGTGTGCAACCCAGGGGCTAGGCAATACACTTTCCTCTCCCGGGTCCATGGTAGTATGTCCCGCATTGACTATATATTTTCCAGGGCCACCCAGCTCCCCCAGTTTGGTGAGATCTCCTTTCTCCCCAGGGGCATCTCGGACCATTCCCCGTTACTGGTATACTACGGAGACACCCCTCCCCCCACACGACGTGAAATGGTATCAACCCCTGGTATCTCAGGGTGCCAGCTATTAGAGACAAACTGATAGAGACTACAAACCACTATTTTACCGAGAATGATGGGTCAGTTGGCTCTGACGTTGTGCTCTGGGAAGCATACAAGACGGTGGTACTGGGTAGTGGGGTGGCAGCAGTGGTGGGTCATAAGAAAGAGCAGCAGAGGCGACTTGAGGAGATGGAGGGAGAGATTGCCCTTCTTGAACGCAGCCTCACGATATCAGATACTCCTGTTGACGCGCATAAATTGTGTATCAAGCAAACCGAGTATAGGAATGTTAGAACTGGGGGTCTCTAGTTGGCAATAGTATACACCTTTGACCAAATAGGGACCCTTGCTTCTAGTAAGGGTAAGGGGGATACACTACTAAAATAACCCCTGCTCACCCCCTTGGTAGCTTGGCACGAGCAGACAGGCTTATCTCAGAGGCAGTGTGTTAAGCATTTGTGAACACATACAGTAATACAGTGGAAACACTACAGATGGACACTACACAGGTTTTATATAAATAAGTATTCTTTATATAGACTTAACACAAGACCACAAACGACAAAAATCCACAATACTGTACTCAAAAATAGACTTAAAGATGGTAGAATTAACTTAGTTCAAGTTGATGGTAAATGCGACACGTTTCTCTCAAAAGTACCTGGGATGCGTAACGCAAAACAAACAAAGGGTCCGCAGGGAGGACGATGCGGCGAGCAGGCGCCTCGATGCGGTGCGACGATCCGGTGCGATGCGATGAAAGTGCGCCCTTGATGCGATGCGACGATGTGAAGACGATGCGTGCACGCCCGACGGCCGTGCGGCGAACTCTGTATCTTTGAAGCCGCGACAGGCCCTGCGACACGCTTCTCCGGTGATGCGACGGCAGGCAGCTGCGACGGCGACACGCTTCTCGGGGGATTCGACGGCGACCCTTGCGGTAGCGACACGCTTCCCTGTTGATGCGACGGCAGGCAGTTGCGACGGCGACACGCTTCTCCGGTGATGCGACGGCAGGCAGCTGCGACGAAGGCACGCTTCTCTGGTGATGCGGCGGCAGCCTCTGCGGCGGAGACCCGCTTCTCCTGCAATGCGACGGCAGCAGCTTCGTCAGCGACACGCTTCTTCTTGTTGCGTCGCGCTTCCAGCTCCCAGCGACACGCAGGCTTCTGCAGACAGAATCCCCAGCAAGGGAATTCAGGAGGGAGCTGGTGGTGAAGTCTTGTAGCCCTGAGACTTCAGCAGGAGGCACGCTCTAGTTCAAGCCCTTGGAGAATATTCTGCAAGATGATGAAAGTTCTTTAAAAAGTTCCTTCTCCTTTCCTTGGCAATGAAGACCACTGCAGGCCAACCCAGCAAACAGCACACTGGCAGAGGGGCAGTCCAAACTCCTGCAGCTTCCTTGGTTCTTCTCCTTGGCAAAGGTTCGTCTTGTTGTTTCCAGAAGTGATCTAAAGTTCTGGGGTCAGGGCCCCAATATTTATACCCCTAAATCCTTTGTCCTCTGAAGGCAGAGGGTCCTGTACCTAGTCCAAACCAGTTCTGGGTGCATCCTGCCAGTACACACCCTCTTCCTTTGTCAGTGTGGGCCAGGGACATCAGACACCCCACAGGAGGTGGAGCCAGCATTGTGGAAGGCAGGCACAGCCCTATTCAGGCCCAGGTGCAACTCCTCCCACCACTCTACATGCAGATAGGTCTATTCAGCCCTGTGCTGACTCACCCTGTCTCCTGGAGTCCCCCAGCCCCTGTCACTCACAAAACCAGACATACAATACACAAGATAGCAGAGGCAGGATGGATGGCTTAGGCAAGAAAATACCTACTTTCTAAAAGTGGTATTTTCAAACACAGAATGTTAAAACCAACTTCACTAAAAGATGTATTTTATCATTCTGAGTTCAGGCATACTAAATTCGTTTTTCTACCATGTTCCCTGGGTCAGTTAGGTTTATAAGATGTTATAATCAAACTGCCCATTCTGGCCTATGGGGACAGGTAGCCTTGCAATAGTAAAAAACGAAATTGGCTGTAATTCACTATCAGGGCATGCCACACACACCAGGGCATGTCCTACCTTTTACTTACAATGCACCCTGCCCTTGGGCCTACCTTAGGGGTGACTGATATGCAGAAAAGGGAAGGTTTAGGGACTGTCAAGTGGGTGCACTTGCCAAGTCGACATGGCAGTCACAGACTGCACACAGGCTCTGCAATGGCAGGCCTGAGACACACTTTACAAGCTGCTTCTGTGGGTGGCACAACCAGTGCTGCAAGCCCACCAGCAGTATTTGATTTACAGGCCCTGGGCACACCTGGTGCACTATACTAGGGTCTGACAAGTAAATCAAATGATCCAATCATGGAGTCACTAATCAATACATCAATTTACCATTGGGAGCACTTGCACTGTGGCACTGAATAGCAGTGGCACAGTGCCCAAAGCATCTAAACCAGCAAAACATATCAAAAACAGAGGAGGCAATCAGTAAAAAAAATGGAAGGGAGACTCACGCCAATGGTACCAGGTCTAACACGTGTCCCCTCCAGCTGAAATGTGGGGAGAACTACCCAACCCCTTGGGAGTTCTCTTCACTAAGGCGGAAAAATCTGGACAGACCATCAGCGTTGGCGTGTTCTGTACCAGGGCGGTGTTCCACCGTGAAGTCCATCCCCTATAGGGAAATGGACCACCTCAACAACTTTGGATTCTCACCCCTCATCTGCATCAACCATCTGAGGGGCCTGTGGTCTGTCTGAACCCGGAAGTGAGTCCCAAACAGGTATGGTCTCAACTTCTTCAGTGCCCAGACCACAGCAAATGCCTCACGCTCAATTGCACTCCACCTCTGTTCCCGTGGAAGTAACCTCCTGCTGATGAAGGCTACAGGTTGGTCTAGGCCCTCCTCATTAATCTGAGATAGAACAGCCCCCACACCATGCTCTGAAGCATCTGTTTGGACAATGAATTCCTTTGAGAAGTTGGGCGCCTGAAGCACGGGTGCTGTACACATGGCAGCCTTCAGGTCGTCAAAAGCTTTCTGACAGGTGTCAGTCCAGTTCACTTTCTTGGGCTGCTTCCTGGAAGTCAGCTCAGTCAAGGGTGCAACAATGTTGCCATACCACTTGACAAACCTCCTGTAGTACCCTGTGAGTCCTAAAAAGGCTCTCACCTGTGTCTGGGTCTTGGGGTGTTCCCATGCCAGGATGGTATCAATCTTGGGTTGCAGGGGCACCACCTGGCCGCTCCCAACCTGGTGTCCCAAGTACACCACGGAACCGTGCGCGATCTGACACTTACTCGCCTTGATCGTGAGACCTGCCTTGCGCAGTGCCATCAACACTTCCCAGAGGTGGCGCAGATGTTCTTCCCAACTGGCGCTGAACACTGCAATGTCATCCAGGTAGGCGGCACTGAAATCCTCCAGTCCAGCCAGCACCTGGTTGACCAACCTCTGAAAGGTGGCAGGGGCATTCTTCATCCCAAAGCGCATAACCCGGAATTGGTATTGCCCATCTGGTGTGGAGAATGCTGACCTCTCTTTGGCCCCATCAGTTAAGGCGATCTGCCAGTACCCAGACGTTAAATCAAACGTGCTGAGGTACCGGGCAGCCCCCAACAATCAATGAGCTCATCAGCTCTGGGGATGGGGTGCGCGTCAGTCCTGGTGACTGAATTGAGTCCTCAGTAGTCCACACAGAACCGGAGTTCGGGTGTGGCACCAGGCGCGGCAGCTTTTGGGACCAAGACCACTGGGCTGGCCCAAGGGCTGTGAGAGGACTCAATCACCCCTAATGCAAACATCTTGGAGACTTCCTCCTTGATGTGAGCTCTGACCCTGTCAGTCACTCTGTAAGCCTTGTGCTTCACAGGAGGACTGTCCCCAGTGTCCACGTCATGGACGCACCACTCAGTGACACCAGGAACCAGGGAGAACAGATCAGAGAATTGTCCCAACAGTTGGCGACAATCTTGCTGCTGCTCAGGGGTCAGTGTGGCAGAGAGGCTGACACCATCCACTGACCCATCTTGCTCTGTTGCAGACAGGAGGTCAGGAAGAGGCTCTGTCTCCTCCTCCATTCCATCATCCGTTGCTAGGAGCATGCCCACTTCGGACCTTTCTAAGTGGGGCTTCAGGCGGTTAACATGCAGGACCCACAAAGGGTTCCTAGGAGACCGCAAGTTCACCAGGTAGGTGACATCACTCTTGCGCTCCACCACCTCAAATGGTCCGGTCCACCTGTCCTGGAGCGCACAGGGCTCTACAGGAGCCATGACCCAAACTTTCTGACCAGGCTGAAGCTCAATCAGAGTGGCATTCTGATCGTACCACCGCTTCATCTCTTCCTGGCTGGCTTCCAGATTCGCCTCAGCGAGTTGCCTGAATCGCCTGGTCTGGTTCCTGAAGGCCAGCATGTAACTGTATACATCCTGGGGAGGTTTCCTGGGATATTGCTCCCAGCCTTCCTTGACCAGACTCAAAGGTCCTCTTACCGGGTGACCATAGAGCAGTTCAAAGGGACTGAACCCTAAGGACTTCTGTGGCACCTCACGGTAAGCAAACAGAAGGCATGGCAAGAGGACGTCCCACTTACGCCTCATAGGTTCCTCAAGACCCATTATCATGCCTTTGAGGGTCCGGTTGAATCTCTCAACCAGCCCATTACCTTGGGGGTGGTAAGGAGTGGTGAACTTATAGGTAACACTGCACTCCTGCCACAGGGACTTCATATAGTTGGATATGAAGTTTGAACCACGGTCTGACACCACCTCTCTGGGGAACACCACACGGGAGAAAATCCCCATCAGTGCACGTCCCACCACGGGGGCCGTCACTGTCCTGAGCGGGATGGCTTCCGGGTACCAGGTAGCATGGTCCACCAAGACCAGGATAAACCTGTTGCCCATGGCTGTCTTGGGGTCCAGTGGCCCCACAATGTCAATGCCCACCCGTTCAAAGGGGGTACTAACTACAGGGAAAGGTTGGAGAGGAGCCTTGTGCTTCCTTCCACTTTTCCCACTTGCCTGGCAAGTTTGACAAGTCCTACAATGAGTGTCTGAACTCTTCCGCATCTGGGGCCAATGAAAGTGGGCGACAAGCCTTTCAAAGGTCTTGTTCTGCCCCAGATGTCCAGCTAAAGGCAAGTCATGAGCCAAACCCAGTAGGAAGGCTCTGAGGTGCTGGGGTACCACCAGCACACGGGCTGACCCAGGCTCAGCAACCTTAGGCTCGCTATACAGGAGGTCGTTCTACCAGTAGATCCAATGTGATCCAGACTGATCACCTGCTGCCTGGGCTGGGGCCTGTTGCCGCAAACCCTCAAGAGAAGGGCACTTCCTCTGCTCCTCACAAAATTTCTCCCTGGAGGGGCCTCCTTCTTGCTGCCAATGGGTCAGCTCAGGCAGGTCCCCCAGTTCGGCCACTTGTTCCCCTGTAGGTTCCAGGGCATCCCCCTCAAGGTCTACCTCCTCCTGGACCGTGGGAACTAGGAGGGCCGGTTTCCTGCGCCCCCCACCTCTTCTCTTTAAGGCAGGGGTCTGGGCCATATTTTCAGGCTCCAGAACCGCTTCAACACCCTTACTGGCTGCCATAGACCGAGTGGTCACACACGCCCACTCAGGCAGACCCAACATCTCCAAATGAGACCTTCTCTCTACCTTTGCCCAAGGGGAGCTCTCCAAATCATTTCCCAACAGACAATCAACAGGCATGGCTGGCCTCACAGCTACTTGGAGAGTACCTGAGACCCCCCCCACTCAAAGGGAACTTGAGCCACCTCACACTGGCTCTGTGAGTTGTCTGCGGCAACTACAGGGAAGAATACATAGGGGATAACCTGCTCTCTGGACACCAGCCGGCAATTGACAGCTGTCACACTAGCCCCAGTGTCTCTGAGAGCTTCCACCCTATGGCCATTGATGGTCACCCACTGCCTGTACTTTTTAGTGTTATCAGGCAGCTGGGTCTCAGGGACCATCTCAAAGTCTCCTAAAGAGACAAGGGACATCTCTGCGGGACCCCACCCACCTTGGGCACCCATCTCCTCCCCCCCCAGGGCTACACTCGCCATCTGATGGGGTGGTGCACGTGGTGGTGCTTTGGAATCCCTCATGGGACATTGTGCATCATACCAACGGTGGCCCATTTGACCACACGTGAAGCACTTAGAGGGGCCCCTGTGAACAGATTTACCTGTCGGGCCTCTTGCTTTTTCTCAGGGGGAGGCTGGGAACCCTTCCCTTGGTTCCCTTGGGAATTACTTTGGGGCCCTTTCTGGAACTCCCTCTGTTTACCCTTGTCCCCCCCACTCTTCTGCTGGGGACCCTGCCCACCTTTGGCGGAGTCTCCCACGTGACCCTTGTGGACCCGGGCGCTGACCCAGCGGTCCGCCTCCTCAGCAAGCTTCCTAGGGTTAGTTAACTTGCTATCAATAAGGTGCTGGCGTAGCTCTGGAAAACAATTGCTAGACAAGTGCTCCCATGCAAACAAATCATAGAGCGCTTCAAAAGTATCCACTTTGCTACCCTTCACCCAACCATCCATAGCTCTGCAAAAGAAAGATACATATTCTACCCAAGTGGTTGCCTCCAGCTTTTTACAATTCCTAAACCTCTGTCTATAGAATTCTGGGGTCAAACCATACCTTGTCATCAGGGCTTCTTTCATATGGGCATAAGACATCCTATTCTCACTGGGTAGGTCTAACAATGTATCCCTCCCCTCACTCACAAAGCGGCCCCACAACCCTGCTCCCCAATCTTTCTCAGGGACCCGGTGGGCCAACATTGCTATCTCATAGGCTGCAAACCACTGCCCAATATCTTCATGCTTATGGAAATCTTTGATGACATCCTTTGGGATATATAACCTGCCTTCTGCAGGCATCGACGGTGTGCTGCCACCAGAGGGATTAATATCTAAGCTTTTGGCTTTGATCTCCAACTCCCTCAACATTCTCTCATGCTCTAATCTCATTCTCTCTCTCTCCAAGGCTAACTTGTTAATTTCAAACTCCAGCTTCTTATTCTCTAGGTCCTTTTGACCCTCCATTTTGAGCCTGGCCAGCTCCATTTTATGCCTTCTATCTCTCTCCCTATCCTCCAGCTCTCCTGGGAACAGGTCTTTGGAAGAAACACTGCTGCCTGGCGGGGTAGGTACTTTTCTCCACTTCTGGACCCACTAGCCCATGTAGCTGCTCTTCTGCCTCCTCTACAGGGTGCTCCACATTTTCAGATGCATTTCTTGCTTCCACCCAGGCCCTCAGCGCCTTGTGGAACTCATCCTTTTTAGTGAGGCCTGTAATAGCAACTTTAAATGTTCTACAGAAGGCTTTCAGCTGTTTGGCATTATAGGTATCCAACCTTTCTTCCTCAAACTCTGGATCCATAGATGCAATAGATGCTGGTGGACTCATGGCAATAAGAATTGGCAGTTCTCAGAAAAATAACAGTCCAAGGAGAAAAAAATCTACCAAAAAAAAGTATGTGGTTGCGTTTGGTCTGCACTCACTAGTAGTGTACACTAATCACTGTATATGAGTCACAAATGCAAGTCCAGAATCCTCACCGCTGACCACCAATGTTAGAACTGGGGGTCTCTAGTTGGCAGAGGTAGGTACCTTTGACCAAATAGGGACCCTTGCTTCTAAGTCAGGGAAAGGGGATTACACTACTGGATAACCCCTGCTCACCCCCTTGGTAGCTTGGCACGAGCAGACAGGCTTATCTCAGAGGCAGTGTGTTAAGCATTTGTGAACACATAGTAATACAGTGGAAACACTATAGATGGACACTACACAGGTTTTATAAAAATAAGTATTCTTTATATAGACTTAATACAAGACCACAAACGACAAAAATCCACAATACTGTACTCAAAATAGACTTAAAAGATGGTAGAAGTAACTTAGTTCAAGTTGATGGTAAATTCGAAACGTTTCTCTCAAAAGTACCTGGGATGCGTAACGCAAAACAAACAAAGGGTCCGCAGGGAGGACGAAGCGGCGAGCAGGCGCCTCGATGCGGTGCGATGCGATGAAAGTGCGCCCTTGATGCGATGCGACGATGTAAAGATGATGCGTGCACGCCCGACGGCCGTGCGGCGAACACTGTATCTTTGGAGCTGCGACAGACCATGCGACACGCTTCTCCGGTGATGCGACGGCAGGCAGTTGCGACGGCGACACGCTTCTCCGGTGATGCGACGGCAGGCAGCTGCGACGAAGGCACGCTTCTCTGGTGATGCGGCGGCGGCGACCCGCTTCTCCTGCGATGCGATGGCAGCAGCTTCGTCAGCGACACGCTTCTTCTTGTTGCGTCGCGCTTCCAGCTCCCAGCGACACGCAGGCTTCTGCAGACAGAATCCCCAGCAAGGGAATTCAGGAGGGAGCTGGTGGTGAAGTCTTGTAGCCCTGAGACTTCAGCAGGAGGCAAGCTCTAGTTCAAGCCCTTGGAGAATATTCTGCAAGATGATGAAAGTTCTTTAAAAAGTTCCTTCTCCTTTCCTTGGCAATGAAGGCCACTGCAGGCCAACCCAGCAAACAGCACACTGGCAGAGGGGCAGTCCAAACTCCTGCAGCTTCCTTGGTTCTTCTCCTTGGCAAAGGTTCATCTTGTTGTTTCCAGAAGTGATCTAAAGTTCTGGGGTCAGGGCCCCAATATTTATACCCCTAAATCCTTTGTCCTCTGAAGGCAGAGGGTCCTGTACCTAGTCCAAACCAGTTCTGGGTGCATCCTGCCAGTGCACACCCTCTTCCTTTGTCAGTGTGGGCCAGGGACATCAGACACACCACAGGAGGTGGAGCCAGTATTGTGGAAGGCAGGCACAGCCCTATTCAGGCCCAGGTGCAACTCCTCCCACCACTCTACATGCAGATAGGTCTATTCAGCCCTGTGCTGACTCACCCTGTCTCCTGGAGCCCCCCAGCCCCTGTCACTCACAAAACCAGACATACAATACACAAGCTAGCAGAGGCAGGCTGGATGGTTTAGGCAAGAAAATACCTACTTTCTAAAAGTGGTATTTTCAAACACAGAATGTTAAAACCAACTTCACTAAAAGATGTATTTTATCATTCTGAGTTCAGGCATACTAGATTCGTTTTTGTACCATGTTCCCTGGGTCAGTTAGGATTGTAAGATGTTATAATCAAACTGCCCATTCTGGCCTATGGGGACAGGTAGCCTTGCAATAGTGAAAAACGAAATTGGCTGTAATTCACTATCAGGACATGCTACACACACCAGGGCATGTCCTACCTTTTACATACAATGCACCCTGCCCTTGGGCCTACCTTAGGGGTGACTGATATGCAGAAAAGGGAAGGTTTAGGAACTGGCAAGTGGGTGCACTGGCCAAGTCGACATGGCAGTCACAGACTGCACACAGGCTCTGCAATGGCAGGCCTGAGACACACTTTACAAGCTGCTTCTGTGGGTGGCACAACCAGTGCTGCAAGCCCACCAGCGGTATTTGATTTACAGGCCCTGGGCACACCTGGTGCACTATACTAGGGTCTGACAAGTAAATCAAATGATCCAATCATGGAGTCACTAATCAATACATCAATTTACCATAGGGACCACTTGCACTGTGGCACTGAATAGCAGTAGCACAGTGCCCAAAGCATCTTAACCAGCAAAACATCAAAAACAGAGGAGGCAATCAGTGAAAAAAAATGGAAGGGAGACTCACGCCAATGGTAACAGGTCTAAAAAGGAACATCGCCGAGGAAGCAGCTAAGGCACACTACCGGGCCACGCAACATCGGATTTATGATATTGGCGACAAGGCTAGTAAGCTGCTGGCCTGGTTAGACAAACGCGACATAGCAGACAGGTGGGTGGCGGAGATCGTCGGTCCAGACGGCACGAGACGACAGGACAGGTCGGGGATTGCGGACGCGTTCGCGGTCCACTTTGGGCGGGTGTATACCTCCTCCACGTCCTCCTCCCACACCGCCTCGACAGAATTATTGTCCACTCTGGGACTACCCGTCCTGGAACCACCGGATGTACAGGACCTAGATGCTGACCTGACAACTGAAGAGGTATCCAAGGCGATTGGTACCTTGCAATCCGGAAAGGCCATGGGCCCTAGTGGCCTCCCAATCGAACTCTACAAATCTAATGCCTCTCCGATAGCCCCTAATCTTATACGGCTGTACGAGGAGAGTGCGGCTTGGGGGGTTCTGCCTGAAACGCAGAGAGTTGCCAATATAGTCGTGATACATAAAAAGGGCAAGCCTCCTGAGCGGTGCAGCTCGTACAGGCCGATCTCCCTTTTAGATCCGGAAGTGAAAATACTAGCCAAACTCCTCGCCCGACGTCTCACACCCTTCCTTCATAAATTGATCCACCTGGACCAATCCGAATTTATGCCTGCTAGAAACACCGCCCTCAACCTTTGGCGCCTCTATGGAGTACTAGGTCGGGCGTCCACAATTCAGGAAGACGCAGTGATTATGTCGCTAGATGCCAAAATGGCATTCGACATGATCAAATGGCCCTTTTTATTCGCAACACTCAAAAGGTACGGATTTGGTCCTAAGTTTTTATCTTGGGTGAGACTCCTTTACTCGGCACCGCAGGCACGCATTATAGTAAATGGGGGACGCTCCGAAGTATTCGTATTACGAGGCAGGGGTGCCCCCTTTCTCCCTTGCTTTTCACCCTGGCCTTGGAGCCCCTGGCGATTTGGATCAGGGGAGACCCCCTCATTAGAAGCCTTAACTGGACGGCAGATTGGAATTACAAAATTTCCCTCTATGCTGATGACATTTTGCTCTATTTAGCTAGGCCTAGATTTTCCATTCATCGCGTTTTGCATATATTTGCCCTATTCCAGAAATACTCGGGTTATACTATAAACTGGGATAAATCCCAGGTTTATGTTCTCAGTGGAGGGTGGCCAATCCTGCCGACTGGTTGTGAGGTCAGAATAGTTACCAAGGGCTTTCTATACTTGGGTATATATGTTACCGTCAATCCCACGATATTCCATGACCGTAATCTCGCACCTCCTCTACGTCGCTTTCGTGCTGACGTGCAACATTGGAAAACACTGCCCCTCACTCTGCTTGGCAGGGCCGCTCTCTACAAAATGATGGCCCTCCCCCGATTTCTGTATGCGTTACAAAATACGCCTTACCTGGTTCCTCCACATTACTTTAACGCCATCGAGTCGGAGGTACGCGCCTTGCTGTGGAATAACGGTACCCCCCGTATAGCTTTGGCTAAACTCACAAAAAACTGGTACGACGGAGGTATTGCCTTGCCCGCGATTAAAAACTATTATTGGGCCTCACAGCTAGTGGTCCTTAACCTCTGGGTGCACCGTCCTGGCACGGACCCCGCATATCGAATGGATAGGCACAACATGCTTCCCGGTAGCTATACCAGGACCCTTTATGGAGGGTAGAAACATACACCATCACACACTCCAACCTCCACCACAATTGCTATATGGCACACCGCAACGGCCGCCCTGGGATGGAAAAATAAGATAACACAAGTTACCCCATTGCTCGACGCACACCAGCTGGGCGTACTATCAAAACGGCCGGGATTTGATAAATGGGAATTAATAGGCCTCTCAAAGGTGGGCGATCTGTGGGCAGGAGGAAGGTCGACCCCGTTTAGCGACCTCCAGCGCGATTATCAATTGCACAGCGGGAAACGTTTCGTTACCTTCAGGCCCGAAGCGTATTACAAAAAGCAATACCCAAGGGAACCGACCTGCCAGTCTCTTCCCCACTGGAAGATAGACTCCTAGATGACTACCTCCAAGACAAAGCCATTTCACTGACATACCGCAAAATACTTAACAATATGACTGATCCTCTAGAAAAACTTCGTACCAAATGGGTGAATGATGTGGAGACATCGATGACGAAGAATGGCAGGAGGCCCTGGCCTCTCCTCGCGAGGTGGCTATACGATCCCGCTTTAAACTCATCCAACTTAAGCTACTACACAGAGCCTACTATACCAGCTCAGTTTTGGTTAAAATGGGGGTACGAAACTCCCTCTCTTGTCCCAGAGGGTGTGGTCTAAATGGCACTCACCTCCACCAGTGGTGGGAATGCCCAGTTCTTCAGACGTACTGGGGGGAGGTCACGTCAGCGCTGTCTTTAATTTGTCATAAGTCTATCGAAGTCTCACCCCGCCTTTGTTTGCTTAACATCTGGGAGGCTACCGATTTGTCCAGAACTGAGAGGGTGTGGGTATCCCTTGGATGTATGGTCGCAAAACGAAATATCGCTAGATCATGGAAAGGATTGACGAAACTAAAGTTATCGGATTGGGAATCCGATATGGATTGGTGCATTCAGGCAGAGAGAGTGATTTATGATTTATGATCCACAGAAATGGACTAAAATTTGGGGGCCCTGGAACATAAGCAGAGGTCTTATATGTGCTCCTTTTGATGACGCTCCCCCAGGATCAGCTGACGACAATGTTGAGTAATGTCTTGCGAGTAACTATACGTATGTATTCTCTGACCACTTTATTGTTCTATAGATCTACCATGATAACTGTTGAATTACAGCCATGAGATTGTGGTAAAATAACTGATGTCTGCACTGCACTGCACTTTATTAATCTCTGTCAATGCTGCTTTGGTTTTTTGTTTATTTAATAAAAAGATAAAAAAAAAAAAATAATCACCCATTTCAAATCTCGGGGTGTATGTTTGAGTGCCAGGAAATGGGATGACATCTTTGTTGTGATGCGCTGGCATCGGACATTGCTGCGGTGTTCACATATTCTGGTGCTCACTTTGCGAGTACTCATGCCCACATAATGCAGGTTGCACTGCCAAGTAATGAGATAGACCACCCCTGCAGTGTTGCAATTTGTCAAATTCCGCAGTTCCCATCTCATACCATTATTAAAAAACATAGTCTTAGTGATCCTAGTGAGATGGGAAACGCTACAATTCCCTCAGGGATAGTGGCCCGTTGGTGGTGTTCCAGAAATAAATTGGCTCACTGGCCTTGTATTTGAGAGTCTGGGGCGGGTACGTACTAACATAACCCTCAGGCTTTTACCTTTCATGTGAGAGAACATAGGTTTTGGTATGTTCAAATTACCGCTGTTCAGGATCCGCCAGTGTTTTCCTATGACTTTTGAGACTCGGTCTTAGCTATGTTATATGTGGTTTGCAGATCGGCCTTGTTTCTTCTTGTCCGTCTGGTGTGGGCGGGGGGCAAGTAGGCTATCCCTATGGTTGTTCAAGGAGCGCTTGGGATAGTCTAAAGTCTCTTTTATACCATTATAAAAAAAGAGAGGATTGAGTTGCTGACTTTGAAAATATTGGGAACCTAGTTTGAATCCTGGTATTGGATGTCTGGTAAAATTATTTAATTTACCTAAGAATGAAAAATGTTCTAGCTTGCGCGTCAAGAATTTTCAATTCGTTTAAGGACACGGAGGCGAGGATTATGCATCTCTTTTCTTTACTGTAAATTTTCAGCAGCTAATCACAATTTAATAAACAAAAACAACATTATCCATGTAGCCCATATAAGTCACATATCACATGCCCCAATCAAAATGGAGCAACCCTTATAAGTGTAGATGACTCCATTTTGTATCTGTTATATCGGTATGTCCTCAGGATCGGTTTGATGCTCGGAATGGTCCACCTCCTGACCTACCCAAGCTTTAATAGCCGTAATGGCACAGGTCAGTGGGAGGATCAAGTGGGGGAAGGAAAGGAAGGGAACAGCCGGGAGGGAGATCTGAAACAAAAACCACAATCATGTGTACGTTATAACCATGGTCATAGAATGCATGCAAGTAACTGACTGTATATGAGTAGCACCCCCTCCTATACCTGTAACAAAAAAGAACGACACCTGTAGAAGAAGATACTTCAACAAATGATGTGTCTTCGGTGTGGTAACACCGCTTGATGTGTTAGGGCTGTAAGAGGAAAAACATAGAGGAAAACACACATTGAGCATGAATCACTTTCTGGTGATATATCCTAAAGGTAACTGAAGTACTACATCAATGGTACAGAGGAAGAACATACCCTTTTCTGAACTCCAGCTTACATCACAGGGATAGAGCGTAGTCCCATACCACTCCTAATACCCCTGTTAGATAGAGCCAGAATAACACATGAGAATGGACTTTGTTAATACACAAACATCCATGCAAATAATAACCAATACTGAGTTGCAATCCGAATATGGATACTTCACCAATGATATGGATCCAAACGATGTGCACATGAAAACAAAAGGGTGTGACAAAACCCTATGTCTAGTCGTTGCCGTAAAGTATCCGCTCTATCACAAGAACTGCAGTTCAAGCTCAGGTTCTGGCTGCTAGTCTGTGAAGCCTCCTCGAGCTACCTATGTAATGGTAACTATACCAGCTCCGGCCGACAATGCCGGGCAATCCCCCAAAGGACCTTAAACCGTCCTCCGCACGAGCAGCAAGCTCAACCAACGGAGGACGTAACTCACAGCCAGCAGTGCCGGGCGAAATCCCAGAGACGCTATCCTTCCTCCGCACGAGCTGAACGCTCACCAACGGGGGAGGGAGAGACCCCAAACAAGGATAAAGAGCGAGAGTTGGTGCAGAGCACCCTTACCAGACCTCTCCTCCTGGAACTAAGGAACACAGCTGACTCGGCGGTGAGAATTTCCGACGCTATGCCGAGTTCCGCTACTTCCTTATGGGCCGTCTCTTGCCACGTTGTACGTAACGTGCAAGGCCTCATGGGAGTTGTAGTTCTCAGCGTTAGCGGCACTACGCTGAGAACGGAAGAATCGCACCGGCTGGGTTTGACAGCGCGCTTGTTGCTTGCGCCTGTAACAGTATCCTTTTTCTTTGTAGGATAACGGCATAAGTACAGATTTCTCCAACGTGAAACATAACCATAGACACCAAAAGTCAAATCAATCCAAATAGTGAACCATCAGCTTCCAGATCATCCAACAGATATGTTGATCAAATGAAACCGAGCCAGACCCAGGTCACCAAACTTGACCTCCAGGAGTGTAGATGGCAACAAGCCATACTCGACCCTTTCTCATACGTGAACAGCGATGTAAGTCAGAACAAACCTCTCAACCATTCTTCTGTTCATTATCTAAAAAGCAAAAAAACAAACCGTAAAGTGTGTATGTGGATATCGTCAATACAAAATACTTCCAATATAACAGGACGGGAAAAGAAATCACATCAATTATACATTGTTGCAAAGTAATCCTGTGTCTTCTGGGCACCCCCCTTTTTTGCTGACTGGTACTGGAGGTAACTGACTCTGACTGTCCCTGGGCTCTATCAATCAATCAATCAGGTATTTGTGAAGCGCGCTACTCACCCGTGAGGGCCTCAAGGCGTGGGGGGGAGTCGTCGTGCAGCTCCGTCTCACCCAAAGAGCCAGGTCTTGAGGCTCTTCCTGAAGGCTTGCAGAGTGGGTGAACGTCTGATGCTGAGTGGGAGTTCGTTCCAGGTCTTTGCCACGATGTAGGAGTAGGCTCCTCCACCCGTTCTGGCTCTGCGGATGCGGGGGGTTTCGGCAAGGGCAAGGTTGGTGGAGCGGAGGCTTCTCTTGGGTGCGTAGAAGGAGACTCTTTCGTTGAGGTATTGGGGTCCGGTGTTGTGGAGGGATTTGTAGGCGTGAATGAGTAGCTTAAAGGTCACTCTCTTCTCGACGGGGAGTCAGTGGAGATCTTGTAGGTGCTGGGTGATGTGGTCTTGTCGCGGGATGCCGAGGACGAGTCTGGCAGCGGCGTTCTGGATGGTCTGGAGTCTACGGAGCAGGGATTTGTTGATTCCGGTGTAGAGGGCGTTTCCGTAGTCCAATCTGCTGGTTATGAGTGCGTGGGTGATGGTCTTTCTGGATTCAGGGGGATCCATTTGAAGGTCTTGCGGAAGACGCAGAGGGTGTTGAAGCACGCGGAGGAGACGGCGTTGATCTGTCGGGTCATGGTGAGGGAGGAGTCGAGTATGATGCTGAGGTTGCGGGCGTGGTCCGTGGTTGTGGGGGGGTTGCTGAGGGCGGTGGGCCACCAGGTGTTGTCCCATGCCAAGGGTGTGGGTCCAAGGACGAGGACTTCTGTCTTCTCTGAGTTGAGTTTAGGCAGCTGCTGCTCATCCAGGGTGCAACGTCTTTCATTCCTTCCTGGAAGCTGAGTATGGTGGTATCAGGTTCCTTTGTGAGGGAGAGGATGAGCTGGGTGTCATCGGCGTAGGATACTATGCTGAGTCCATGCTGTCTGACGATGGCGGCAAGGGGGGCCATGTAGATATTGAAGAGCGTGGGGCTGAGCAATGATCTTGGCGGTACTCCACAGCTGATCTCTGTGGGTTCAGAGAGGAAGGGCGGGAGTCTGATTCTTTGGGTTCGGCCGGTGAGGAAAGAGTGGATCCAGTAGAGGGCGGTTCCCTGTATGCCGGCGTCGTGGAGTCGGGGGGTGAGTGTTCGGTGGGAGACAGTGTTGAAGGTTGCAGAGAGGTCTAACCAGGTCTATCCAGGCCCAGGGTCAGTGCGATGTTGAAAACACAGTGAAAACACACACATGCATTAGGGTACACTTACCATTGGCATGACCTACCCTATAAGTCCCTAGTAGATAATAGGGCCGGGGGATTTAAACTACGTATAGGTCCCTAGTATATATTAGGGCATGGCAGTTTAGAGGCCAGCAGCCCTCTCTGCACTTGCATGTGGGCACTGCTGAGCACCTGAGGTCATTTTAAAAGAAGCCCTGCCTTGTAGCACTGTTTTTAAAAGTAAATTGACTCCAAACTCGACTTTGGTGGTAGGGGCACTTAAAAAGTGATAATCTTCACTATTTCTGCATGTTCAGTACTCACAGGGTCTTGTCTAGGTGTCCCAGGGATGGGGGGTCATATAATCATGAGCAGGGTCCTTATAAAAGATGTTTTATATGCCCCGGGGATAGAGAAATTGCACATTTCACTTCCCCCATTGTAGTAAAGTGCCTCCCGAAATCGACTTTGGTGCTATGAGCACTGTGGAGTGTGGATCTACACTAGCTTTGCATATTCAGGACCCCCAAGGTCTCCACTTGGTGTCCAATGGGTGGGAGTCTTGTAACTATAAGCAGGGCCTTTATAAACAATGGGGCATATTATCAAGGAATAGCGATATTTATCGCTAACCGCGCTTAGCGCGAATTGTTTTAACGCCGCCTATCGCTGGAAAATATCGCTGAGATAACACCCTATTAACAAGGTTTATCTCCATAGCGATTAAATTTCCAGCGATAGCGGCAAAATGTGAGAATATCGCTGGAAAAGCAGCGATATTCTCGCATTAACGCAAGGATGGATTTAGCCTGACAATCCACCTCCTATACTTTAAACAGGTAAGTCATACTCAGTAGCAGGTGTTAAAATCTAGCGATAAACGCGCTTAGCGCGATTTATTTTATCGCTTCGCCTGCCTTGTTAATAGGGGTTAGTTGTGTTAGCGACTGTTTTCAGTCGCTATTAGTGGGGAACGCCTACCTTGCATGTCATTAGCGATAATTATCGCTGGCATGCAAGGCGAAGGTAAAACCGGCCGCTATCGCATGAAAGCTGTCGCTAACGTCTGTTAGCTACAGCTTGCTGATAGGGCGATAAAATTATCGCCGCTTTAGCGGCAAAAAGTGCCGCTAAAGCGGCGATAAAGCCCTTGATAATATGCCCCAATGTTTTATATGCCCTAATGATGGAGAAATTGCACATTTCATTTTCCCCATTGTAGAGGCCTAGCCCCGTAGGATAACATTGCAATCGTTTATGATCGCACAAATATTGCTAGAAATTGAGGAAAATATCATTCAAAGACTTAGGAGGATGGTATTGATAAATCCAACAATATGCTATTGTTGAATTTATCCTACCTTGTACAGAAAAGAAGTTATAAGACTTTCTTGTCTGTAAGCCATACTTCGCCTTCCTGCAGTCTTCCCTGATTGGTCAGAGTTAACAGATTAAGCCAGGCTGCTTTGATGAAGTGATAAGTGGCTCACCCAGGGAGAGGCTATCTGCTGCAGAGGGTCTCTGCCAGAGCAGGGGCGAGGGGTCGTAAAACATGAAGCTACGAAGAGACAAAAAAATAAACTGGTGTTTTTAAATGCTTTACATACCTCTCTCCTAAGTAAAGCCTGCCTGCTTGCAGCCAAGCTACCAAGGGTGGAGCATGGGAATAATTTACTGAGTCCTATACTGAGCACTAGACCGTGTTAGTTGCCTTATTGCCAGTGGGAGAGGCATATTTACCACGACTAATAACCCACTTTCCAACATACATAAAACATCGTTATGTAAAATCAATGAAAAAATACACGAATACAATAATTGCATATAGTGGGTGGAATAATACTTGCCTCTGTGTCCTTATTAGAATTGAAAATTATTGACGCGTAAGCTAGAAAATGTTTCAATCTATGTCAGGATTCTGCTTGTTCAAAGCTGCGTTACCACAACAGGCGACACATTCACAATAGGCTTATTGTAAAATGTGCGAAACATAGACTCTGTAGACCAATCTGCTGCCCTCATAATTTTCTCAATATAGGACTCTAACACATATGACTTTGAAGCCATGGAACCTCTAGCAGCATTTGCTCCAAAAGTAGAGATGTCAATACCTGCTTCTGGCAGCAACCACCTCATTCATCTGGCTAATATAGCCAAAGTCACAAGTCTAAAAGGGTTTTGTAAAGCAATGAGAAGTTGACCATGAGAATCCTGTCGTACTTCACTAGTAGAAGCCTCGTAATCTTTTAAACATTGCACAACACATAACTGAGCATTACCTGGAAAGGCAGGGTAGGATACCAACCTGTTTTAGTATGATGGGTGATGGTGAACAAAACTCCCTCAGGGGAGATAACCCTGCCTGCCAAATCCAATGATCGAACATCAGGTACTTTTTTACACAAAATGAGAAACAACAGCATGGTCAGCTTTGCTGAAAGTTGCTTGCACGACAAATATCTGTTCGCTGGCCATCGCTCCAGGAACCTGAGAACAACATTCATATCCCATAGAGATGAGTATTTAGGCATCAGAGGATTGGACATACGAATGCCCCTCAAGAGCTTGCAAATCAAGGGGTTCTCACCGACCAGTTTATCGTCACATGGTAGATGACCTGCTGAAACAGCCGACATTAAGTTATTCACAGTTTTGTAAACCATACCAGAAGATGCCAGGTCAGAAAGGTAGTTTATCACCATGCAACATTCTGCCCCCACGGGATCAACACCCCGCTTGTTGCACCAAGCACACCATCTCCTCTAATCTGAGGCATAAGGTTTGTGGGTGCTGTCTGCACACACCTGCTAGATGAAAACAGCAGCTTGTAGCGAAATGCCTGGGCTATACCATCTCTCTCTGAAACCATCCAAGCCATCAACGTGAGTTGACCGGACAAGACTAAGAGATAAGGGCGACCCTCTGGATCCCATAACAGATCTGGATGGTGTAGGAGTTTAACTGGAGGAGCGCTCGCTAGAGCGAGGACTGTCAGAAACCAGGGCTGAGCCCTCCAGAAGAATGATCTCCAATCTCTGAAGTCTGATTTGAACTAGTACTCTTAATATCAGGAGGAAAGGCATAACGCGGAACCTGAGACCAGTCTTGGCGAAACGCATCCGTAGCCTAGGCTTCTGAATTTGGGCGCCAATTGGGGAGAGGATGTAGCCTGACAGCTAGAGCGGTTGACCTCGAAGCTGGGGAACCAGGTTTGAGTCTCTGCAGGACGCTCAACATCCTGTGATTCTGGGCAAATCACTTAGGGCCATATGTATCAAAGTTAGGTTTTATGATTCTCAAATAGCAAATTTTTGAGAATTGCTATTTGAGAATTGTAAAACGAGATGTATGTAGGATTTGCAAAAAAATGAGCGAATCCTACATATTCCTTAATTGCGAATCGCAAATTGCGATTCGCAATTAAGGAAACCCTCCCCATTCATTCCTATGGGCCTAGAGGCCCATAGGAATGAATGGGAAGACATTCTCAATTTGCGATTAGCAATTACAGAATCGCAAATTGAGAATGCAATTTCAAGGTTGCAAGGGTGGCAAAAGGACACCCTGTTGCACCCCTGAAATAAGCATGGGTGCACATGTGGCGCACATACATGCCCTTGTGCGCCACATTGCACTTTGAAAAATGCCAAAAAGTGCATTTTTCTATGAAATCGCATATTACCACCAACTTGAAGTTGGTGGTAATTTGCGATTCCTTAAGGCCAAATTGCACTTTTTTGGTGCTTCTTACATTGCATTTAAGGAATCGCAATTTGCAATTCCTTAAATGCATTCGCAAAATAGGGAATCGCAAATTTTGCGATTCCTTATTTTGCGAGGCAGTTTTTCCTTCATACATACCACTAAGCCAAATTGCGATTGCAAACGCTGAAATTCTGTGAATTTTGGCGTTTGCGATCGCAATTTGGAATGATACATATGGCCCTTAATCTCCCCATGCCTAACAAAATGATGAACACAACTGGTGCTCATGTAAAGCGCTCTGATACCTTCGAGTTTAGTTTGCGCTATATAAAACTCCAAAGAAAGAAAACAAAACTGATGAACTTTGATAGCTGATTGAGTTGAGATGAAACAAATCTACTCTACATGGGCCACATAGGTTGTGGGGGTTCTGGAACACAGAGGGATGCTGTTTCCAGTCACTGAAATCCCATAGGTGACGAGAATTCCAACTGGCTATTGCATTTCTCTCACCTGGGATATTTTCCACTGCTAACTGAAATGCGATGATTGAGGTAGAAATGCCAGAAATCCTTTGCAATCTCTGCCATTAGATGGGATTTCATTTCCCTCCCCAGTTTTTTGGTGTATCAAGCGGCTGAGATGTTGTCCATCGTCAGCAAGATGCAACAGTCTGTCTTTGAGGGGGAGAGACTCCTGATGGCGAAGGACCCTCCCAGGAGTTCCAGGCAATTTATATGGAAACTTAGCTCCGCTTCCGACACGCAACCTCCCTGTTGAGAGGGAGACGCACTTTGCCCCCCAGCCCCAATGGTTGGCATCCGACTCTATCACTACTTCTGGGGAGGTGCCGAAAATGGCCTTGCCATTCAAGGATTACATGTGGTACATCCACTATGTCATCTCTGTCCGGGCCTCATCTGAAAAGGGAACCTGTTCCCAATAGAAGAGACTCTTCCTCAAATGTTGAATTTTTAGTCGCTGAAGGGCTGTGTAGTGTAGGGGACCTGGAAAAATGGCCTGGATTGAGGATGGTAGAAGCCCCACAATCCTGGGAATTGACCTCAACGATACAGTCTGGCTGCACAATGCAGACCTCAAATTCCCTCTTGATGTTGCAAATTTTCTGGAGGGAAGGATCGATTGGGTCTGTATAAAATCTATCTGGAAACCCAAAAATTCCATCGTTTGGGCAGGAGACAACATTGACTTCTGCGAGTTGACTATAAAACCCGAACTCTGCGGAAGATGAATGATCTATGACTGATGAGTCCTGACCGTCTGAGGATCCTAAGCCATCAAAAGTAGATCATCGAGATACACGATTACACAAAGTCCCCGTCATTGACTCCACCGCTGGCTTCATTAGTTTTGGTGAAACACCATGGGGCTGATGAGAGACCGAAGGGAAGGGATGTGAATTCCAGACATTGACCCTGCCACAGAAATTGCAGAAATTGCCTGTGAGGAGGAAAAATGGGGACCAAAAGGTAGGCATCCTTCAGGTCGAGCGGGACCATCCAAATGCCTTCCTGAAGATTATCTCTTAGCAAATGTATGCCCTCCATTTTGAAATGGCTGTATAATATCCAGACGTTGCAATCTTTCAGACTGAGAACCAAACGGTAGCCCCCCACTTTCTATTCAACCAGGAAAATGGGACTTAAGAACCCCATGGGTTCTGGTTCTCTTCTAAAGCGCTCTGCAGTGTGGCCAGGTTTCTGAGGTAAATAACTGCACTTCAAGGTCCAGAATGAAAAGAATAAACTTGAGCTGGATGAAGTACTCATGCATGGACCTGAAAAACCAGAGAGCTCTGCAGTTAGGATGAAATATTTTGTTTCATGATAAGAAGACGAAGTATAACTTTTGTGGAATAGGTGTCAAAGCACTCGGCAGGTGAGATAGAACAGCACCTGAACAGATGTCTATGGCGAAGGCTCCCAACCTTAAACCAAAGCAAACACAAGGAGATGATGGACGGAGCGCTGAAACTTTTCAGACACTCACCCCCAGTCAGAGATCTGGGTTGAATCCATCATCGTTCCTTAGCTCACTTCGCCACCCCAGTTCAGACACAGCTATATGCAAATCAGTCTTGACCCTGTGCCTCATGGGAACAGTCCAGCCCGAACTGCCAAGCCATGTCTTCCTTGGACCGGAAACAAGCATCCTGGGACTGGTTTCGGGCTAACAGCCCTCATCAGCCAGGCTAGCTTGAATCCAGTGGCAAAGTGAGCAAGGGACCCACGTCTGGGCATACCCTGCCAACTTAGGTCGAACAAAGCAAACAAAAGGAGATGATGGACGGAGCGCTGACACTTTTCAGACACTCACCCCCTGTAAGAGATCTGGGTTGAATCCATCATCGTTCTTTAGCTCACTTTGCCAACCCAGTTCAGACACAGCTATATGCAAATCAGTCTTGAGCCTGTGCCTCATGGGAACAGTCCAGCCCGTACTGCCAAGCCATGTCTTCCCTGGACCGGCAACAAGCATCCTGGGACCGGTTTCGGGCTAACAGCCCTCATCAGCCAGGCTAGCTTGAATCCAGTGGCAACGTGAGCAAGGGACCTACGTCTGGGCATACCCTGTCAACTTAGGGAGAACAAAGCAAACAAAAAGAGATGATGGACGGAGCGCTGAAACTTTTCAGACCCTCACCCCCAGTCAGAGATCTGGGTTGAATCCATCATAGTTCTTTAGCTCACTTCGCCACCCCACTTCAGACACAGCTATATGCAAATCAGTCTTGAACCTGTGCCTCATGGGAACAGTCCAGCCCGAACTGCCAAGCCATGTCTTCTCTGGGCCGGAAACAAGCATCCTGGGACCGGTTTCGGGCTAACAGCCCTCATCAGCCAGGCTAGCTTGAATCCAGTGGCAAAGTGAGCAAGGGACCCACGTCTGGGCATACCCTGCCAACTTAGGGCGAACAATGCAAACAAAAGGAGATGATGGACGGAGCGCTTAAACTTTTCAGACACTCACCCCCAGTCAGAGTTCTGGGTTAAATCCATCATCGTTCTTTAGCTCACTTCACCACCCCAGTTCAGACACAGCTATATGCAAATCAGTCTTGACCCTGTGCCTCATGGGAACAGTCCAGCCCGAACTGCCAAGCCATGTCTTCCCTGGACCGGAAACAAGCATCCTGGGACCGGTTTCGGGCTTACAGCCCTCATCAGCCAAGCTAGCTTGAATCCAGTGGCAAAGTGAGCAAGGGACCCACGTCTGGGCATACCCTGCCAACTTAGGGCGAACAATGCAAACAAAAGGAGATGATGGACAGAGCGCTGAAACTTTTCAGACACTCACCCCCAGTCAGAGATCTGGGTTGAATCCATCATCGTTCTTTAGCTCACTTCGCCACCCCAGTTCAGACACAGCTATAAGCAAATCAGTCTTGACCCTGTGCCTCATGGGAACAGTCCAGCCCGAACTGCCAAGCCACGTCTTCCCTGGACCAGAAACAAGCATCCTGGGACTGGTTTCGGGCTAACAGCCCTCATCAGCCAGGCTAGCTTGGATCCAGTGGCAAAGTGAGCAAGGGACCCACGTCTGGGCATACCCTGCCAACTTAGGGCGAACAAATCAAACAAAAGGAGATGATGGATGGAGCGCTGACACTTTTCAGACACTCACCCCCAGTCAGAGATCTGGGTTGAATCCATCATCGTTCTTTAGCTCACTTCGCCACCCCAGTTCAGACACATCTATATGCAAATCAGTCTTGACCCTGTGCCTCATGGGAACAGTCCAGCCTGAACTGCCAAGCCATGTCTACCCTGGACCGGAAACAAGCATCCTGGGACCGGTTTCGGGCTAACAGCCCTCAACAGCCAGGCTAGCTTGAATCCAGTGGCAAAGTGAGCAAGGGACCCACGTCTGGACATACCCTGCCCACTTAGGGCGAACAATGCAAACAAAAGGAGATGATGGACTGAGCGCTGAAACTTTTCAGACACTCACCCCCAGTCACAGATCTGGGTTGCATCCATCATCGTTCTTTAGCTCACTTCGCCACCCCAGTTCAGACACAGCTATATGCAAATCAGTCTTGACCCTGTGCCTCATGGGAACAGTCCAGCCCGAACTGCCAAGCCATGTCTTCCCTGGACCGGAAACAAGCATCCTGGGACTGGTTTCGGGCTAACAGCCCTCATCAGCCAGGCTAGCTTGAATCCAGTGGCATAGTGAGCAAGGGACCCACGTCTGGGCATACCCTGCCAACTTAGGGCGAACAATGCAAACAAAAAGAGATGATGGACGGAGCGCAGAAACCTTTCAGACACTCACCACCAGTCAGAGATCTGGGTTGAATCCATCATCGTTCTTTAGCTCACTTCGCCACCCCAGTTCAGACACAGCTATATGCAAATCAGTCTTGACCCTGTGCCTCATGGGAACAGTCCAGCCCGAACTGCCAAGCCATGTCTTCCCTGGACCGGAAACAAGCATCCTGGGACCGGTTTCGGGCTAACAGCCCTCATCAGCCAGGCTAGCTTGAATCCAGTGGCAAAATGAGCAAGGGACCCACGTCTGGGCATACCCTGCCAACTTAGGGCGAACAAAGCAAACAAAAGGAGATGATGGACGGAGCGCTGAAACTTTTCAGACACTCACCCCCAGTCACAGATCTGGGTTGAATCCATCATCGTTCTTTAGCTCACTTCGCCACCCCAGTTCAGACACAGCTATATGCAAATCAGTCTTGACCCTGTGCCTCATGGGAACAGTCCAGCCCGAACTGCCAAGCCATGTCTTCCCTGGACCAGAAACAAGCATCCTGGGACTGGT
Organism: Calotriton arnoldi; assembly: GCA_963921515.1. Lineage (NCBI taxonomy): Eukaryota > Metazoa > Chordata > Amphibia > Caudata > Salamandridae > Calotriton > Calotriton arnoldi. The sequence continues at coordinate 1,012,046 of CAWUFW010006172.1, read as the reverse complement.
TTCGGGCTAACAGCCCTCATCAGCCAGGCTAGCTTGAATCCAGTGGCAAAGTGAGCAAGGGACCCACGTCTGGGCATACCCTGCCAACTTAGGGCGAACAAAGCAAACAAAAGGAGATGATGGACAGAGCGCTGACACTTTTCAGACACTCACCCCCAGTCAGAGATCTGGGTTGAATCCATCATTGTTCTTTAGCTCACTTCGCCACCCCGTTTCAGACACAGCTATATGCAAATCAGTCTTGACCCTGTGCCTCATGGGAACAGTCCAGCCCGAACTGCCAAGCCATGTCTTCCCTGGACCAGAAACAAGCATCCTGGGACCGGTTTCGAGCTAACAGCCCTCATCAGCCAGGCTAGCTTGAATCCAGTGGCAAAGTGAGCAAGGGACCCACGTCTGGGCATACCCTGCCAACTTAGGGCGAACAATGCAAATAAAAGGAGATAATGGACGGAGCGCTGAAACTTTTCAGACACTCACCCCCAGTCACAGATCTGGGTTGAATCCATCATCGTTCTTTAGCTCACTTCGCCACCCCAGTTCAGACACAGCTATATGCAAATCAGTCTTGACCCTGTGCCTCATGGGAACAGTCCAGCCCGAACTGCCAAGCCATGTCTTCCCTGGACCGGAAACAAGCATCCTGGGACCGGTTACGGGCTAACAGCCCTCATCAGCCAGGCTAGCTTGAATCCAGTGGCAAAGTGAGCAAGGGACCCACGTCTGGGCATACCCTGCCAACTTAGGGCGAACAAAGCAAACAAAAGGAAATGCTGGACGGAGCGCTGAAACTTCTCAGACACTCACCCCCAGTCACAGATCTGGGTTGAATCCATCATAGTTCTTTAGCTCACTTCGCCACCCCAGTTCAGACACAGCTATATGCAAATCAGTCTTGACCCTGTGCCTCTGGATTCAAGCTAGCCTGGCTGATGAAAGGTGATGCCCTGAAACTGGCCCCAGGATGCTTGTTTCCAGTCAAGGGAGAACCCGGCATGGCAGTTCGTGCTGGACTGTTCCCACAAGGAACAGGGTCAAGACTGATGTGCATATGGCTGGGTCCAAACTGGGGTGGTGTGGTGAGCAAAAGAATGATGGATTAAACCCAGATCCTTGTGACTGGGGGTGAATGTTTGCATTGTCCAGCATTCCGTCCATCAATTGTTTCTTTTGCATATGTCGCCCTAAGTGGGAAGGGTATGCCCAGACGTGGGTCCCGTGCTGACTACACCACTGGATTCAAGCTAGCCTGGCTGATGAAGGGTGATGCCCTGAAACCGGTCCCAGGATGCTTGTTTCCAGTCAAGGGAGGACCTGGCTTGGCAGTTCGGGCTGGACTGTTCCCACAAGGAACAGGGTCAAGACTGATGTGCATATGGCTGGGTCCAAACTGGGGTGGTGTGGTGAGCAAAAGAATGATGAATTAAACCCAGATCCTTGTGACTGGGGGTGAATGTTTGCATTGTCCAGCATTCCGTCCATCAATTGTTTCTTTCCCAACCTTAAACCTGCCTTTGCCAAAATACACACACTTAAACAGTGAATGGGGCTGTACTGAGTAGCGCGCCTCTTTACTTTGAAATGGAGAATACCTGCACTTCTCAGCACTGCTGCAATACATTTCAATGGGCGAGTACCGGCACTTCCCAGGACCAAACAAGTCCTCTCAACAGTGAGTGTCTACACTTCTCAGCACTGCTGAAATATCTTTAATGGGAGAGTACCAGTACTTATTAGGACCAAACAAGTCCTCTAAACAGTGAGTGTCTGCACTTCTCAGCACTGCTGAAATATCTGTAATGGGAGAATACCAGTACTTATAAGGACCAAACAAGTCCTGCAAACAGTGAGCGCCTGCCCTGCATTAGGACTCCCAGGGAGCTGTAGCGCCTAGAACCATGTCCTGGGCCTCCATACTACCCAGCTCTAGGTCTACAGTGCTGGCTGTAGTCCTTTCTTTGTGTTCATCGCGTCGTGACTCTGCCGATGACGTTCTGCACTAGGCCGTAAGGCGTGCGTTCCACGTGACGTCGCACCGTGGTCAAGGGTCATTCCTCTAAGTGCCTGGCGCCGGCCGGGCCGCGGGGCAGCAGAGTGCGCGTGCGCACCGCCACCCGGAAGTGAGCGCGCTGGAGAGTTTGACAGGCCCGGGTGTAGGCCGTGGGCGGGGAGAGAAACTCGAGGAGAAGCGCCCGGGGGGACCGGGAGGAGGCCGCGGAGGGGAGCCACCTACAGGAGGTAAGGGGTGGGCCAGAGGGGAGGCACCTGGGCACACCCCCACCGGAGGGCTGGGGCTGTCACAGGTGTCACCGGAGCTCACCCTCGTGTCATACCCTCCTGTCACCCCATGCCTGCTCCCCCACCCTCCTGTCACCCCATGCCTGCTCCCCCACCCTCCTGTCACCCCATGCCACGCGCCCCACCCTCCTGTCCCCCCATGCCTGCTCCCCCACCCTCCTGTCAGCCCATGCCTACTCCCCCACCCTCCTGTTAGCCCATACCTGCCTCTCATGCCTACTCCCCCACCCTCCTGTCAGCCCATGCCTGCTCCCCCACCCTCCTGTCACCCCATGCCTGCTCCCCCACCCTCCTGTTAGCCCATACCTGCCCCTCATACCTGCTCCCCACCTTCCTGTTAGCCCATGCCTGCTCCCCCACCCTCATGTCTGCCCATGCCTGCTCCCCCACCCTCATGTCTGCCCATGCCTGCTCCCCCACCCTCCTGTTAGCCCATACCTGCCTCTCATGCCTGCTCCCCCACCCTCCTGTCAGCCCATGCCTGCTCCCCCACCCTCCTGTTAGCCCATACCTGCCTATCATGCCTGCTCCCCCACCCTCCTGTTAGCCCATACCTGCCTCTCATGCCTGCTCCCCCACCCTCCTGTTAGCCCATACCTGCTCCCCCACCCTCCTGTTAGCCCATACCTGCTCCCCCACCCTCCTGTTAGCCCATACCTGCCTCTCATGCCTGCTCCCCCACCCTCCTGTCAGCCCGTGCCTGCTCTCCCACCCTCCTTTCACCCCATGCCTGCTCCCCCACCCTCCTGTCAGCCCATGCCTGCGCCCCCACCCTCCTGTCAGCCCATGCCTGCGCCCCCACCCTCCTGTCAGCCCATGCCTGCGCCCCCACCCTCCTGTCAGCCCATGCCTGCTCCCCCACCCTCCTGTCACCCCATGCCTTTCCCCCCCACCCTCCTGTTAGCCCATACCTGCCTCTCATGCCTGCTCCCCCACCCTCCTGTTAGCCCATACCTGCCTCTCATGCCTGCTCCCCCACCCTCCTGTCAGCCCATGCCTGCTCCCCCACCCTCCTGTCACCCCATGCCTGCTCCCCCACCCTCTTGTCGCCCCATGCCTGCCTCTTATGCCAGATCCCCATCCTCCTGTCAGCCCATGCCTGCTCCCCCACCCTCCTATCACCCCATGCCTGCTCCCCCACCCTCTTGTCGCCCCATGCCTGCTCCCCCACCTCTTGTCGCCCCATGCCTGCTTCCCCATCCTCCGGTCAGCCCGTGCCTGCTCTCCCACCCTCCTTTCACCCCATGCCTGCTCCCCCACCCTCCTGTCAGCCCGTGCCTGCTCCCCCACCCTCCTGTCAGCCCGTGCCTGCTCCCCCACCCTCCTGTCAGCCCATGCCTGCGCCCCCACCTTCCTGTTAGCCCATGCCTGCGCCCCCACCTTCCTGTCAGCCCATGCCTGCGCCCCCACCTTCCTGTCAGCCCATGCCTGCGCCCCCACCATCCTGTCACCCAATGCCTGCGCCCCCACCATCCTGTCACCCAGTGCCTGCCTCCCACCCTCCTGTCACCCCACCCTCTTATACCAGTCCCCCACCCTAAGTGTGATCCCATGCCTGTTCCCCATCACGGGTATCACCGGACCCTTAGCCAACTCATCCCCATAACTGTCCACCAGGAATAACCAGACCCTCAGCATATGTCCTGGGGCCCCATCCTATGCCTGCCTCCCATACCAAACACCCACACTCCTGTCACCCCATGCCTGCCCCCCCCCCTGTCGTGTCACCCCACCCTCCCACACCTGGTTCCCACCCGCTCATATCAGTACCCCACCCTAGTGTGATCCCATGCCTGTCCCCCATCAGAGGTATCACCAAACCCTTAGCCGACCCCTCCCCATGCCTGTCCACCAGGAATAACCAGACCCTCAGTATATGTCCAACAAACTCATCCTATGACTCTCACCATGTCCCGGTATCATCAGACCATCAGCATATGTCCGAGGGCCTGATCCTATGCCTGCCTCCATCACAGGTATCACCCGACCCTCAGCATATGTCGGAGGGCCCCAACCTATGCCTGCCTCCCATCACCGGTATCACCAGACCTTCAGCATATGTCCGAGGGCCTCCTCCTATGCCTGCCTCCATCACAGGTATCACCAGGCGTTCAGCGTATGTCCGAGGGTCCCATCCTTTGCCTGCCTCCCACCATGTCCCGGTATCAACAGACCCTCAGCATAAATTCGAGGGCCCTATCCCATGCCTGCCTCCCACCATATCCTTCCACCGTATTGACGCCGGCGTTACTTGTTCCAGACCCCTCAAGCAGATTCACTCTTGCCCCCCCCAAGGATCCGCTTCAAAACAATGGACCCTTTGCTCCGGGCGCCTTTCATCCGGTTCCTCCACAGCGATCCATGCGCACCCTGCGCCTTAACCTCCACCCCCCGCATGCAAGGTGCTCACCCTTCATGATCCTTGAATTTCCACAACGCTACCCGGCTCCAGCACATTGACTGTGCACTCTCCGAGTGGTTTCCATTGCATACACCATTCAGCACTGTTGTTGTCCTCAAAATTCATAACCTGGTCCTGATGATGGCCTAAATTGTATACAGGCCGAAACGCCATCAACATCTACAGTGCAATTCAGGGCGCCTTCCTAAGGTTCCCCAAAAAACTACCTCTGTGCATAATGTATCAAGTTTATGGGTTCCACTAAGATTTCATTGTATATATTATTGTTGTTTCTGCGCCGTATTTCCCGCTGTACATATTCCTTCACGTGTCACCAGCGCCGTTCACCTTTTCACGAGCACCTGTCCACACCTTAGTACGGGTTACATGACATTCAATGCAACACAGTGCTTTTCTATATGTTTTCCTTGATCTTACAACCAAATATATGAAAAAGAATTGCACCATTCAATGTTTCTTGGTCTCTTGTCTCCCTTCTTCCCCATCCATTGCAATTCATTTTGCTTTTCTTTATAAATTGTCTACTGAATAATACCTGTGGAGACATTGTTGTATGCTATATCCCACCAGACCCTCAGCATATGTCCAAGGGCCCCACCCTGTTCCTGCCTCCCATCACAGGTATCACCAGACCCTCAGCATATGTCCATGGGCCCCATGCTATGCCTGTCTCCCATATCTGGTATCCCCAGACCCTCGGCATATGTTCAAAGGCCCTATCCTATGCCTGCCTCACATCACAGGTATCACCAGACCCTCAGCATATGTCTGAGGAGGCCCCCGCCCTATGCCAGCCTCCCATCACGGGTATCACCAGACCCTCAGTATATGTCCAAGGGCCCCATCCTATGCCTGTCTCTCATCACAGGTATCTCTAGACCATCAGCATATGTCAGAGGGACCCATCTTATTCCTGTCTCTTATCTCAGGTATCACCAGACCCTCAGCATATGTCTAAGGTCCCCATCCTATGCCTGTCTCCCATGGCAGGTATCACCAGACACTCAGTATATGTCCAAGGGCCCCATCCTATGCCTGTCTCCCATCACAGGTATTTCCAGACCATCAGCATATGTCTGAGGGACCCATCTTATTCCTGTCTCTTATCTCAGGTATAAACAGACCCTCCGCATATGTTCAAGGGCCCCATCCTATGCCTTCCTCCCACGATGTCTAGGTATCATCGGACCCTCAGCGTATGTTTGAGGGCCCCACCATCCTATGCCTGTCTCCCATGGCGGGTATCACCAGACACTCAGCATATGTCCGAAGGCCCCATCCTCTGCCTGCCTCCCATCACAGATATCACCGTGCCTTCTTCTGCATATGTCCGAGGGCCCCATCATATGCCTGCCTCCCACCCACCATGTCCCGGTATCCACAGATCCTCAGCATATATCTTAGGGCCCGATCTTATGCCAGCCTCCCATCACGGGTATCTCCAGACCCTCAGCATATCTCCAACAACCCCATCATATGCTTGCCTCACATCACAGGTATCACCAGACCCTTATCATATGTCCAGGGGCCCCATTCTATGCCTGCCTCTCATCACAGGCATCACCAGACCCTCAGCATATGTCCAAGGGCCCCATCCTGTGCCTCCCTCCCATCTAAGGTATCTCCAGACCCTCCGCATATGTTCAAGGGACTCATCCTATGCCTGCCTCCATCACAGGTATCACCAGACCCTCAGCATATGTTCGAAGGTCCCATCCTATGCCTGCCTCCCGTGACTGGTATCACCAGACCTTCAGCATTTGTCTAAGGGCCCCTTCCTATGCCTGCCTCCCACCATGTGTAGGTATCACCAGATCCTCAGCATATGTCCAAGGGCCTCATCCTATACCTGCCTCCTGCCATTTCTAGGTATCACCGGATCCTCAGTATATGTTCGAGGGCCCCATCCTGTGCCTGTCTCCCATGACCGGTATTACCCGACCCTCAGCATATGTCCAGCGGCCCCATCCTATGCCTGCCTCCCATCACAGGTATCCCTAGACTCTCAGCATATGTCCCAGGGCCCCATCCTATGCCTGCCTCCAATCACAGCTATTGCCAGACCCTCAGCATATGTCTAAGGGCCCTGTCCTATGCCTGCCAACACACCATGTCCCGGTATCACCAGACCCTCAGCATATGTCCAAGGGCCCAATCCTGTGTCTGTCTCCCATCACAAGCAACACCAGATCCTGAACCCCGGCCTGTCCTCTGTCCCATCTCCTTCAGTGCCTTCCTTCTAACACAGCAGAGCTTTAAGTGGGCCGGTCCATCCAGATCTCAGGCCTGGCAGTAAATAAAAGCACATTGAAAGGGGTCCCTATAATAATGTCCTTAGCTTCATAGGCAAAAAACACTGATCAAGTAAACAACAAAAGTAAAAACCAATAAGGTAATCCATGTCAGCATTCCTGCTTACATTTGGCAGGTTTTATTTCATCTTGCATTCCTTAAGTGGGTTTGCTGTTTCAACAACAGTAAGTTTTTGTAGTTTTTCTCGTGCAGGGTATTGATCTTGGATTGTACTTCATGCGGACTGAGTCATCTCGGGGTGTTTCTGTGAGTTCAGCTTGTGGGTGAGTGTTTATAAAAGGCCCACAATTGAGAGCTCTGAAGTTGAGGCCAAAGGCAGTCTGAGTTTCTCACAATGTCTTGTCAGTGGATCATGAAGGGGTTCAGAATAGATGTTCCTCCAATCCTTGGGCTCTCTCTAGATCTCACAGAGCAGCGGTTATGTGTGAAAATTGTAATTGTGATTCTATGAGAAAGTGTGTGAAGGAGGTACAAAGCTGTCAAAATATCAACAGTGCGACAGTAAAAGAAAATGCAGTGCATCCAGGTGAGTGGATGCAATGTGTGTTTAGATCGGTGAAGTGATGGAAATGCAAGGAAGTGGATGCAGGAGAGGATGGAATGAGGTGCTGAAGAAGAAAGATGAGGTATGAGATGTGCAGATGGGGATTTCAGAAATGTGGGTAGAAATTGGGCAGAGGTGTGTAAAGGAGAGACTACAGATAGAAGCAGACTGACTGGAAGAACGGGAGTGCTTGAGACACTCTGAAGCCTGCAGTCAAGGACAAGACCCCTTTAGGTATATTTCACATAATAATAAACCCAAACACTCTTCTCATCCAAACTATCACCAAGGCATAACACCAACAAGGGCTCAATACATCCACAATATAAAGATAATTCCACAATGTAAAAATATTTTATTAATTTTTTTTCAAAATTTCATGAACATGAAATCAATATACACAATAAAAAAAGTTTAAAATTAAACAATCAAAATATATCAATTAATCATAGGGGGAATTGCTAGAAAGTACATACTGTTCATCAGCAAAAGCAAAGCATTAGATCAAGATCATATGTGAAACACTAGCCGCCCAATACATTCAATATTAATGCTTTCACAGATGTCACCACAATCACTAGTTTTGCCATTTCTAGTTGGCGTCGACGCGTTTCGGTGGATAACTGTTTTCAAAAACCACCTTCCTCAGGACAAAGATATTGTTTCTCCCACATGGACAAATAGATCTAAACATTTTTATAAAAAATACAAAGAACAATCAATAAATATTTACATTGCAGAATTTATATTACCCTTCAGTTATATACAGTGTTCATATCCTGGTGATGCAACTCAATCCCATTTACTCAACACAAATCAAACCACTTTCAAGCATACAAGAACTGGGAAACTGGAGTTTGCGTAAAGAAATTTTCTTTGAGTCCCGCCTGAATTTTAAGTTGATCGTATTATGTGCGCTAGGGCCTAGTGTCTTAAATGCGAGGATGTGAACATGAGAGAGAGAGTTTCTCTCTCCTTTTTTCGCTGTTGAGTTAAGTAGGAGGTAGTTGGTCCCCACTTAAAACGGATGGTGTAGTTTGCCATGTCCCATTATTTTTTTGTTAATTTAGATTTCTGTTTAATTTTTTCAGAAATGACACGCATTGCCTGACTAGGCTATATAACGTGTATTAAAGGAGAGGATAGGTACCAAGGAATTCGTGGAGCCGTTGTGGCCTTGGATAGTATGTTGACGAATATGCCATACTGCCATATTTTTTGAAGGTAATAAACCCAGATTGAACTCTATAATTATATAAGTGGGGTCATGTGGGCTGGTTGCCTCATTATGTGTTATCCCTTATTACAGCGGTTGGGATTCACTACTCCTGACAATATCTGGATTACAAGGATTGTTTTTAAATTTGAAGGTACGATTTGTCTCAAAATTAGCTTTTTAACATGCTCTACAGCAGAAGTTGTTCATTTTAGTAAGGATTTCTATTCTCCACAGATTGACCTGTATGTTCGAACAGGAAGCCCTACGGTGGGATTTTAGAATTCCCGGATTGTGCCTTCTAACTATTTGTATTGTGGCTGAAATTAGATGTGCCTCCTGATTTTCTTCAGGTATTTAATATATATGTTTCTGTCCCCTGCAAACGATTTCTTTTTCTTGAGACCTGTATCATTTATGTAACGAATTGGTCTTGAGTGTGTATTCTTCTTTTACATGCATTGGGAATACACTTAACTATAAATCTCCAAGGGATATTTTAGCCTCCTAAATAAACAGGTTTACTTAAATAAATTTCCTTGATCTATGTATGCTTGAAAGTGGTTTGATTTGTGTTGAGTAAATGGGATTGAGTTGCATCACCAGGATATGAACACTGTATATAACTGAAGGGTAATATATATTCTGCAATGTAAATATTTATTGATTGTTCTTTGTATTTTTTATAAAAATGTTTAGATCTATTTGTCCATGTGGGAGAAACAATATCTTTGTCCTGAGGAAGGTGGTTTTTGAAAACAGTTATCCACCGAAACGCGTCGACGCCAACTAGAAAAGGCAAAACTAGAGATTGTGGTGACATCTGTGAAAGCATTAATATTGAATGTATTGGGCGGCTAGTGTTTCACATATGATCTTGATCTAATGCTTTGCTTTTGCTGATGAACAGTATGTACTTTCTAGCAATTCCCCCTATGATTAATTGATATATTTTGATTGTTTAATTTTAAACTTTTTTTATTGTGTATATTGATTTCATGTTCATAAAATTTAGAAAAAAATGTTAATAAAATATTTTTACATTGTGGAATTATCTTTATATTGTGGATGTATTGAGCCCTTGTTGGTGTTATGCCTTGGTGATAGTTTGGATGAGAAGAGTGTTTGGGTTTATTATTATGTGAAATATACCTAAAGGGGTCTTGTCCTTGACTGCGGTCTAGTTGGTGCCCTACCCCTTTGGTGGTTAAGGGGCCCCTCTCATTTACTTTGTAGACACTCTGAAGCCTACCACCCCTTCCACAGACCTCCTAATGTTTAATGCACTCAGGATATTCAAACTGAATCTTTTTCGATACTAATTGTTCACCCCAAAAAATATTACTCATTTATCTTATACTGGTAACAGGCATTGGTAAAGTAAGTCAAAAAGTTTGGCTTGGCTTAGGTGCATGTCAGTTATTGTGTGATATGTCTTTGATTAAAGCTCACAGATAGGCTCCAAAGTACTGGTCAGTGATATTATGGGAAACACAGGCTTTTACTGTACATTTTTTAAGCCCTGACCGTAACTATATACGCCACACACTTTGCGGACGATTCCTAGTTATGTATCTTAAGTGACACCCCTTTTAGGGACCCCCACTTTTTTATCTCACTTAAAGGCCCCACCCATCCATGTCCCCTCCTTGTCCATTTATATGAGTTCTAGTAGAATCACTGAAATATCCAGGTATCAGCAGATGCTCCACCCGGACATGTCCCCTCCCCGTCCGTGCATACGAGTTCTAGTAGAATGACTGAAATATACAGGTATCTGCAGACTCTCCACCCGGCCATGTCCCCTCCCCGACTGTGCATAAGAGTTCTAGTAGAATGGATGAAATATCCAGGCATCCGCAGACTCTCCACCCATCCATGTCCCCTCCTTGTCCATTTATACAAATTCTAGTAGAATGGCTGAAATATCCAGGTATCTGCAGACTCTCCACCCGGCCATGTCCCCTACCCATCCGTACACACAAGTTCTAGTAGAATGGCTAAAATATCCAGGTATCAGCAGATGCTCCACCCGGCCATGTCCCCTCCCTGACCATGCATAAGAGTTCTAGTAGAATGACTGAAATATCCAGGTATCCACAGACTCTCCACCCAGCCGTGTCCCCTCCACGAATACGAATTTTAATGGCTGAAATATCCAGGTAACAGCAGACTCTCCACCCGGCCGAGTCCCCTCCCCGTCCATGCATATGAATTCTAGTAGAATGACTGACATATCATGATCACTTTCCTATACTGTTTTTCTGAGTGTTCCACTGACAATGTGAAATGTTAGGTGTAGGAGGCTGGCTTAGTATATGGTGCACACTTTAAGTGAAGCACCTTACACAAATCCAGACAACCCTTATGGTGATTTAAGAGGTCTTAGACAACCATAGAATGCTCTCTAAGTGGTAGCTTTGGAGAGCAGCCTTCTGGCTTATCCAGAAGGAGTGCTAAGCAGGTTGTTTTACCAGATTTAATCATGCGGTGTGGGTTAAACGCAAAAGAACCACACGTATATATAAAAATGTCTATTTATTACACAACATTCACTAACACAATGGTATATTCCAACCCGGAGATATCAACACAAATACACAATACTTCAATTGCAAAAGGTATGTAGGCACAATACACAGAGGGCTCCATGAGGAGACCAAACCATATACTAATAAAGTGGAATGTGCACTGCGACCAAAGTTGGGACTTGAACCAGGAGGCTCAGAAGAGCAGGGGACACAGGAACCATCCAAGGTAAGTACCAAGGAACTCCATGGAGGCTGTGTGCAGAGTGGAAACAGCCGCGTACTCAATTGAAGTCAATGGGAAAGTCGCGGTTGCAGTTTTGAAGATGAAGGACCCTTCCCATTGGACCCTGAAGAAACCCTGTGGAAGACAGAAGGTTGGATAGTCACCCTACCTGTGTATACCCCAGGAACCAGGATACCCACACCAGGGAAGCCGGGTACGAAGTGACATCGGAAACTGCTGTAGACCACAATAGAGGACTTCAGTAAAGATGCCGCTGGCGAAGACTGTGCAATAGTCTTATGGAATCAAAGGGTGGTTTCTTGAAGAAAAGAACCTGCAAGCAGAGGGGACAGAGTATATGCCACTCAGAGGTGACCAGGAGGCACGGATGAGCAATACTCACCGATGTCGTAAGGTGGAGGAGTGATGGCAGTGACCTTGTTGCTGCAGCTGTGAGGACCAGGCGACGCTAAGGAAGACAAGGAGCCGTGCACGAGCTGTCCCACGTCGTAAGTCAAGAACCAGAGGGTCGGTGTCCGGCAGGAGCACCAACAAGCCTTGGCAGATGCAACAGGCGTGGAAAGTGAAGAAGGAACAACGTTGGGACCAGCAAGGTCCAAGGGGCTCATCACAAGCAGGAGAGTCGGAGCAAGCAGGGGAGCCCAATGAAGCAGGAGTAGACCCTCGAGAGGACCCACGGGCCGAAGGCACAGGAGTCGCAAGAGGATGCAGTGAGGATGATGATCTTGGCAGGAAGAGATGCTGGAGGCTGGAGCTTCTTGTAGCCCAAAGAACTCTGGAGTGCAGAGCCAACAAGCCTTGGCAACATCAAGTCAACGAGGTGCACAGGGTTTCGGTTCCAACAAGGGATACTGGCCTCAAACTTCCTTAGAGATCAGGTCTGCCCTCGAGGGAGTTGCAGAACCACCACCTGTGTTGCTGAGCCTTTCGAAGTCGCGGGATGTCCGGAGAAAACAGACCGGTCAGCTTTGTTGTAGTGCCTGCAGATGCAGGGAAGTGACCCCTTCACTCCAAGGGAGATTACTTCGGGTGTCCTTGATGCCCACAGGTCTGTTGGAGATTCTGGAAGAAGCACAGACGCAGATGACGAAAAAGACTTGCAGAACAGTGAGACCAGGAGCAGCAGTCATCATACTTGAAGCAATCTCGGTTCCAGGCGAAGTTCAGCGAAGTCCAGACAGTCGTAGAGTGACGTGGTTTCATGCTAGAGTCTCGTCCCACGACGAATCTGAGGACCCACCCACTGGGAAGCCCTATTAGACCCTAGGAAAGGGATTAGGACGACTAAAGGGTCCCTCCCAGAAGAGGGCTGGACGGAGGGGAGCATACTCCCATGTCCTTTGTCCAGTTTTGCGCCTGAGTGGGAGCCAAGGGCTCCCTGAACTGGCTCAAACCAGAGTATGCAAGGAGAACACCAAATGTGCCCTAAAAATCAGTCGGGTGGTGCTGGAAGCGCCCCCACCCCAGCCCAATACACTAAGTCCTGCCTGGGAGGTGGTCACACCTCCCAGTGACAGGAAACCTACTGTTCTACCTTCCCCTGCTCAAGCTCAGCTCAGCAGCAGGAGGCCAGAATTGTGTCTGGGGTCGGCAGCAGCACTAGCTTGCTGTCAGACCCTGGCTAACCCGCAGGAGCCCCCCAGTGCATGGAATCATGCCTCCAACACCGGTAATGGTGTTGGGGTATGATTCCAACATGTTTGATACCAAACATGCCCAGGTTCGCCAAAGCCACTATATAGTTAGCCATCGCGTAATTACGGATGGCCACTATGTGTATTAAAAAAAAGATAAGAATCTGCGACGTCAGGACGAGAAAGAGGAGAGGCGACGGCAGGCCGAGATAAAGGAGTGGCAACGGCAAAGGGAACGGAGACGGCAGGGCGAGATAAAGGAGCGGCGACGGCAGGGCGAGATAAAGGAGCGGCGACGGCGGGGCCAGATAAAGGAGCGGCGAGGGCGGGCGATGTAAAGGAGCGGCGAGGGCGGGCGATGTAAAGGAGCGGCGAGGGCGGCGTGATGTAAAGGAGCGGCGAAGGCGGCGTGATGTAAAGGAGCGGCGAGGGCGGCGTGATGTAAAGGAGCGGCGAGGGCGGCGTGATGTAAAGGAGTGGCGAGGGCGGCGTGATGCACAGGGGCGGGGAGATGCAAAGGAGCGTGACAGCAGGGTGAGATAAAGAATCGGCGACGGCGGGGCGAGATAAAGGAGAGGCAACGGCGGGGCGAGATAAAGGAGAGGCAACGGCGGGGCGAGATAAAGGAGAGGCAACGGCGGGGCGAGATAAAGGAGAGGCAACGGCGGGGCGAGATAAAGGAGAGGCAACGGCAGGGCGAGATAAAGGAGAGGCAACGGCGGGGCGAGATGAAAGGAGCGGCGACGGCAGGGTGAGATGAAGGAGCGGCGACGGCAGGGTGAGATGAAGGAGCAGCTACGGCAGGGTGAGCTGAAGGAGCGGCTACGGCAGGGTGAGCTGAAGGAGCGGCGTCGGCAGGGTGAGATGAAGGAGCGGCGACGGCAAGGCGAGGTGAAGGACTGGTGACGGCAGGGTGAGATGAAGGAGCGGCGACGGCAGGGTGAGATGAAGGAGCGGCGACGGCAAGGCGAGGTGAAGGACTGGTGACGGCAGGGTGAGGTGAAGGCACGGCAACGGTAGGGTGAGATAATGGAGTAGTAATGCTCTGACAAATGAACCGAATGAGATTTTGGAAAACACAATATGGGTCCACTTTGAATTGTCTTGTGGGTAGCATTCCTCCTGTAAACCTGCTAGAAACAGACATAAGGTCCATAATACGAAATGCTGCAGTAAAATAAGTAAGCGTAGTCTCTTGAGCAGCATTTGTCTGTGCCTGCCAGGACACCTCAGCAAGCATCAAGAAGACGGCAGATAAAGGAGAAGCAGAACGTCTGTTACCACTCATCTCCTTAAGTGCTGCAACCCGTTCATGAACAACAAAAGATTCAATTTGGAGTCAGTTTCCAAACTCTATGCCTTTTTCGCCGTTGAAATTATTTTTCCCAGTTTTGTGCTACATTACTTTCAATTCCAGGATTCTTGAAAGAATTCCAGGGACTTCTTAACTGTCTTTAATAGCTAGGGACTGATCTGTTCAAATATTTGACAAACGTCTGTGCCTTATTTCGAATTTAGCTATCTCAGAACTCTGTGTGCACAGAATAACAAACTTTTGTTTGAATACATTACTAGCTGGTCTGCTGGCTGATGCCCAACATTGTGCCCTTGGCCTCATTTTCTCTGCTGGTCGAAAAAAGTAACAAACCATAGGCAGATGTCTAAGAAGAAAAGAAGGCCCATTTATGGTGATGGTGTTTCCAACCTGCTTGCACAGGGCTTGATGAAAGGCGAACAGCCATATATGATCCAAGGCATTGTTCTGCAGACATGGAGCAAAACTATGGACCCTATGTCTCTCGGATACTTTACTTCCATCTTAGTTTTCATGAACTGGCGTCGTGCATGTGGGTTTTGTTAAGAACCCACTCGATTATCACACTTAAAATTAAACAATGACCTGCTTACGTCATGAACGTGTGTCCTTGTTACATGAATTTGTACAGTAACCATAGGCACATGTATAAATGAATGTCTGCTTTACAATCAGTCACAAAACATGATTGGAGGAATTCGTGCAGCTAGTGTAATGGCAGTGAATGGCTCTGAGAAGCATTCCACCCCATCGTTTTTTACCCACGGACCCACTCGACAAAGGACTGCCTTATGTAGATCATTACTGGACCCCACTTACGGGAATTCCTCCTGAGCTGCCAGTTCTCCTTTAGTGATTGCCAGGGGTTAGGCACTTTGCAAGCATTCATCCCATCAGTTTCTGTGTCATTGGTCTGCCTTAATAATTTGGCGAGTAAGAGTCCTGGGTTGTGGCACAATTGTTCACTATGTTTCACTTTTAGCTTAACAACAGCCTAACTAGTTCATGCAGTAGTCACTGGTATCTGTTTAAAGTGCTGTGCTGCCCTTCACAAGAAGGCTTGAAGCACTTCCCTCTGCCTATGCAACCACAGGCAGGCGGAATTAGAGGTAGAAGACATACCAAAACTTTACACTCCATGCTTCCAACTGGTTATTGCTCAGTTTTGAGAAACTAAGAGACTGCAAGGCTGAAACCACACACCTAGAAGTTAGTCGTTCGGGGGACCCTGAGCTTGCCTTCTAAAATGCATCCCAAGAGGAGAGAACCCAAGCTGAATGATGCCTGTGATGCACCTCTTCTGGAGCAGGGGAGGCTTGCAATGAAGACTTTCTGGGAGAATAGACTGGTTATGGTGATAACAGGCATGCCCATATTAGTTTAGGACTAATAACACTATGAAAATTCCAACAAGAGGCTAATGTTCCTGAAAAGGATAAAGAAGGAGGCACGGTCTCTCAAAAGGTGGAGAGTGCCTTGGTCAGGGTACTGAATAGGGGCAGTCAGTGGGACTGTTTATGGTGCCCTCACACATCCCCTAGGGGATGTCATGCTTCCTCATAGGGCGGTGTTCCTCGTCAGGCTGGCGCTGCAATGCCCTACAGGTCCCCCGAAGGGTCACTTTGGCGGAGATCTTTTAAGAGGCTGCCGTATGATGAGTGCGGGTGAGCCGCCCTATGATGAACATTTTCAGGAACATTAGCCCCTTGTTGGAATTTGGATTCTATCTAGGAGCACGGGCTTCTGGACCTCACAATAAGGCTCCCTGTCCCCCCAGTACCCCTTCCTTGTTAGCAAGGGGTCCTTCTTGATAAGTAAAAATACTATGACCAGGTATCTGGTCAATAATGGGTGCGCTGTGGCTCTGGAGACACCTCTAATGGGTTTTTGCAAGTCTGAAATGGTCTGTGACAGAGGTCCTGGTCTCAGGCCAACTCAGATCCAAGATTGGGGCTTGTGAAGAGAATGATCGGTCTTGGTGGGTGTTTGGTCTAGCTTGTCATGGGGACTGCTCTCACCTGTGACTTGGCGGTCAGGATTGTTTTGGGCAGCATCAAGTCTGTGATGGAGGAGTTGGTAGTGTCTGCATTGATGGTCATACCTATGATAAAGTGCTAGGCCTGTGATTGAGGGGCGATTGGTCAGGCTTGTAATGGCTGGGGTGGTGATGAGGCTGGAGCTACCCAAGCCTGTAATGGGAGGCGTGGGTGAGGATCTACTGATATCTGTGATGCGAGGCAGGCGTCGTTGCATGGTCACATTGGGTAAGCACTCTTCTTGTTTTGCATTCAGTGCTCATATGCCTTTGAGGTTGTCCTGGTCTGCAGGTTCTGGTGGTTAATTCGAAATATGGGTGACTTTTCCCTTGAGGTTTTTCCATGCTTGTGTTTTTAGGTCTCGCCTACGCAGCGCATGCGCTGCATAGGAGGGGACCTCTTGGAATTGATGAGCTTTTTCGGCCAAAAACGTGCACGCGTTGCATTGCTTACAATGGCAACGCGTGCACGTTTGGCGATTCCCTTGCGGGAGCGAGCAGGGGCCCCATCTGGTACCAATTATCGCCTGCTGCTGCTCGCTCTCGCAAGTTAAAAGCCAGACATGCCCTCAGTGTCTACAGGCATTCAGTATCCTCTTACTAATTAGTTTACTGCCCTCTTCCCTTGGGATGTGTTTACAGTTACATTGCTGATTAAACACATGTCCGTAGTCTGCAGATTTTAGATGGCGCGTGTAATTTCTTGAAGGGCTCGCGCATTAACTCCTTCGCGCCACAGGAAAGGTGCCGCACTTGTGTTTCAGTGCTTGTTTCACTGTGGGATTCTTTAAAAGGGGAAGGGGAGCGAAGGATGCGTGCGCTCAGCCTGCATGAGAAAGTCCCTGGAAGATTGGCATCTCCACCCCTCCTCCCTCCTAGGGGGCCACACTCTTCAGATGCCTCTTGTACTTTAAAGCAGCCCAGATTGCGTTATAGTTTAGCCTAGCATAACATGTGTATCACTTGTTGCCCCTTGTGATATAGAAACTACATTTTCAGCTATTTTATTTTCACGATGCACACGCTCATTAATTAGAAATAGAGGAGACACCAGTGTGCGTGGCAAGAGCCTCCGGAAACCAAGGCACCACTCGGTTCGGTACCAATGCGTGTATGAGCCCCAGAAATGGCAACTTGCCCCTTGCCTACCCCGAGGGGACGGCGAACAGTTTTGTCTTTTTAAACTCCCCTTTGATTCGCGTGGCAGGGGTATGCGGGTGTTAATCGTTGAGTGTTCCTTGATGTTGAACTGTCCTCTGGTTGCTTTGAACCAGATCGACTTTCAGTCCATTTTCTGCCTGAAGAGGACGAGCAGACCTTCCCAGTTCGGTCACTCGACATGTATCTGGTATGTTTGATTTGAAGAGTTCCATGAAGCACTGCACGAGGAGACGGTATTCAGTGTTTGTTGTCTGGTTGTCCGTCATTTATACAGCACCCAAAAGCCCCTCAAAAGAAGGAAATAAATAATTGCAATGCCTAGAACCCGGCAGTTTTTAGGTCTCGGCCTGCACCAGCGCTTGCGCTGGTCTGGCCGAGAGTTTTAGTAAGCGGGTTTTGGAAGTGCAAACACTGGCTTTCGGCTGGCGACCAGCTTGCGTTCACGATGGCGTGCACGCGCGCAGCTGCCATCTGTGTTTCCTATCTCTTCCTCATTTCCTCGTCATGGCTCATTAACTCTCTGGACTCTGATGTTTCAATCGCAGCAGCAGCTCACATTACCAACTGACGGACCTGGACTACAGTCACATGAAAAACAACAGCGATTAGCATTGAAATGCAAGCTTTTTTTTGTCTAGTTAGAAATATTGCTTCGGTGGGTTGATTTCACCTTATATCGCTATTTGTTTTATATACGGAGTCACAGCCTAATTACCAGTATTTTTGTCTCACTCTGTTTTTTTTTAAATATTTATTCGCGCAAAGCTATATTTAAGGTTACTTTTTCCGCGTCACTTCTTCACTCTATTTAAACTCCACACCCCCACTCTTATTGTCTCTCTCCTTCTCTCTCTCTCCCCTCTCTAATTCTCTCTCTACTTAATTAACTCTCCCTCTCTATCTTTTTAGCCTTTCATTCTCTCTCACCCCTTTATCTGTTTCTCTTTCAAACTCCTTCATTCACTCTCTCTCCCCTTCTTTCTCTCTCTCTATCCCGCTCCACTCTTTATTCTATGTACACCCTTTCTCTCTCACCACCCTCTCTAATTGGGCATTATATCTTCACTCTATCTCTCACTCGGCAACACCACAGCATCACTCAGCGCGACCACAGCATCAATCAGAGCCAGCACAGCATCACTCAGCACCAACACAACACCACTCAACGCCATCACAGCATCACTCAACGCCATCACAGCATCACTCAACGCCATCACAGCATCGCTCAACGCCATCACAGCATCGCTCAACGCCATCACAGCATCGCTCAACGCCATCACAGCATCGCTCAACGCCATCACAGCATCGCTCAGCGCCGCCACAGCATCGCTCAGCGCCGCCACAGCATCGCTCAGCGCCGCCACAGCATCGCTCAGCGCCGCCACAGCATCGCTCAGCGCCGCCACAGCATCGCTCAGCGCCGCCACAGCATCGCTCAGCACCGCCACAGCATCGCTCAGCGCCGCCACAGCATCGCTCAGCGCCGCCACAGCATCGCTCAGCGCCGCCACAGCATCGCTCAGCGCCGCCACAGCATCGCTCAGCGCCGCCACAGCATCGCTCAGTGCCGCCACAGCATCACTCGGCACTACCACAGCATCACTCAGCACTACCACAGCATCACCACAGCATCACTCAGTGCCACCACAGCATCGCTCAGCACCGCGACAGCATCGCTCAGCACCGCCACAGCATCGCTCAGCATCGCCACAGCATCGCCACAGCATCGCTCAGCGCCGCCACAGCATCGCTCAGCGCCGCCACAGCATCGCTCAGCGCCGCCACAGCATCGCTCAGCGCCGCCACAGCATCGCTCAGCGCCGCCACAGCATCGCTCAGGGCCGCCACAGCATCGCTCAGGGCCGCCACAGCATCGCTCAGGGCCACCACAGCATCGCTCAGGGCCACCACAGCATCGCTCAGGGCCACCACAGCATCACTCAGCGCCAAGACAGCATCACTCAGCGCCAAGACAGCATCACTCAGCACCACCACAGCATCACTCAGCACCACAGCAGTATCACTCAGCAAGACCGGAGTATCATTCAGCATCACCTCAGCATCGTCTCCGTAACAGTCACCACCACCACCACCACCACTACCACCTCAGCATCCCTCAGCACCACCTCAGCCTGCTCTCGGAATCTGGCATCTGTTGATTCTCCCCTAGCGTCTGGCCGCTGCTAGTGTTATAATACAGGTACTAGTTCCCAACCTTCACCCTCCGATTGTTTATGCCCCTCAAAAAAAAAGCTTTAACAAACAACCATTGCAATAGGCAGAAACCAGTTGCCAGCATTGCAACAACAAAAGAAAACTGAGGAAATTTTTTATTGTAAATACTTTTTTTAATATGGTCGTTCAGTTTTACATAATGCCTTCTTGGTCATATATAAAGTAACAAAAATGGTTCTGACACTTTTTTATTATAACTTTTCAGCATGCTGCACAGCAGCCACACTTCTCTACAGCACAGCTTGAAGACATTGGCAAAGTCAATAGCTCTGGCTAAACACTTATAAGGCCCCAAAGGCGAGACCTATTGGCTATGCCAATGCTTGTTTTGTACTCAGTCTTTCTTGTGATGGACACTTAGGACTTCGACATTAGCGCTGCTTGATTGCGGGTTATCTTGGACCATTAGTGACCTTGCGTTTATTTGGTGTGTACTTTCTTCATTGTTTTGTGATTTTATATGGAGTCAGTTTGCATCATCACAGCTGTTCAGTGATTTTTTTTGGTTTGCATTTTTTTGGCGATTCTTTTCTCTCAGGGTGATATTTTATTTACTCTATAGAACATGTCGCCCAGCAATTATAACTTGCCTTTCTGGGAAATCTGCACGTTTGACAACACAGTTTGTAAAGTTCATCCTCATAGTAGAAAAAAAGATAACTTCTAAGTGCCCTCTTGATACTAAGGGTAGTTTGTAATAACTAGTAATCTGTTCTGTTGATATTCCATCTTTTAAAGCGTGCTGTGAGACCTGACCACGATGATCGTTAATTGTAACTTCATACAATATTGAGTTTGAAGATGCTTAAGAGCGGAAATTTCATATGGTTTTATTTGATTGTAGTAAGCTGTAATAACTTTAACTATCAACTCCTTGACTGACTTGCCGTATGCTGACCCATGAGAAACATTTTTATTTCTTTAAATAATAATATAGACTGTTGTTTTAAGTAAGAATGGCACTTTTGGAATGAGATGTATAATGGCATCTTAACTATGGCCCTTTAACTTAGGAATTTAAAAAGTAATGTAGCATCGATAGTTTATGGAAGATTTTATTAATACATAAAGAAGCATTGTCTTAATAAAGAAAGATAAATGAATTGAAATATAAAATGCGGAATGAAATGTAACCTTAGGGATGGATAGCAGTGACAGATATGTTATGCTACCCCCATAATTATTACAAAATTAGTAACGTATTGTCCTGCATTTGTTGACTGAAGAAAACACAATTGTTGGATTAAGTTTATATAATTTTATTTATTTACAAATATTTCTTGATTGTAATGATTTTTCTTAATCAACAATAAAGATTCTTCTTCTATTTACTCCATTGTTCGGTTGGTGCTTCACTTGTGTATGCATTCACCAGGGTTTGCAGTGTGATCTCTTTTTACTTCATGGTTTTAGCATGGGAGTCACTGGATGTGTTAGCTTCCTTATCTAAGATCAATATTTTGCCACAACTGCACAGCATTCTATATGTTTTCGGCATTCGCTTATCCATTTATTTAGAAATCGAGTTGGCCCTTTTGCTCAAACATACAGGTCTGAGGATTGTCTCGTATATGAAATACTTTAGAGACCGAAACGTCCATACACAATCCCCATCTTCCTTTTGACATAACTAAGTGCCAACTTGACAACAGTTCATTCAATTCATGGATAATTATGGGTACAACTGTGCTTGAGCGGAGTAGCAGGAATGTGCCCGAGCATTGTGCACGTAATTGGTGTTTTGCTGCTGGACATACATGTGTATAAACTGCAACTGAACCTCTTATGCTCAGAGTATTGAATTAACATTATGTCTGTGATTGTGTTCTTGTATACAGTGCACTCCTTAATCCATTCACCTACATGTGAGTGTAGATTTACCTGCATTTATTGCTACATTGAGGCTTGATCTCCGTCCTCTTCAGATTCGTTCGAACAACTGCCCCACCTAAGTTGATGGGCAGTTTCTTTGGGTGCAACTGTTCATGCTGTTTGTATCTCATATTCTGTTAGTATCTAGGACTGTTGGTATGGTAGGTTTTTGGGCTCTCTGTCTCCAGTGCGGGGGTACGCCTTTGGACGTAACCATGCCCCTTATAAATTTGGTTATTATTATTATAATTATTATTAGTCCATACCCAAGCTCTCAAGGGGTTATTGGGCTGCCTTTTCTTAGTACTACATGTTTCTGTACCCACCCCCTCAGAGGTTATTAGGGTGCCCTTTGTTAGTACTACGAGTTTCTGTACCCAAGCTCTCAAGCGGTCATTGGGCTGTCCTTTATTAGTACTATGAGTTTCTGTGCCCAAGCTCTCAAGGGGTTATGGGGCTGCCCTTGGTTAATACTGCGAGTTTCTGTGCCAAAGCTCAGAAGGAGGCTATTGGTCTGCCCTTTGTTAATACTATGATTTTCTATACCAAAGCTCTCAAGTGGTTATTAATTAGGCTGCTCTGTATTAGCACTACACGTTTCTGTACCCAAGCTCTCATGTTATCATTGGGATGTTCTTTGTTAATACTACGATTTTCAGTACCAAAGCTCTCAAGGGGTCATTGGGATGCCCTTTGTTAGTACTATTAGTTTCTGTACCCAAGCTCTCAAGAGGTCATTAAGCTGTCCTTTGTTAGTATTACAAGTTTCTGTACCCAAGCTCTCAAGGGGTTATGGAGCTGCCCTTTGTTAATACTGCAAGTTTCTGTACCCAAGCTGTCGGGTTATTGGGCTGCCCATTGTTTGTACTACAGATTTCTGTACCCAAGCCCTCAAAGGGGAATTGGACTGCCGTTTGTTAATACTCCGATTTTCTGTACCAAAGCTCTCAAGGGGTCATTGGGCTGCCCTTTGTTAGTATTACCAGTTTCTGTTGTGGCATTGGTTCGCTTGGGAAAGTTAGAGCATCACTTAACAAATTGTTTCGGATGGAGCGTCTTTTTTGTTGATGGGCCATGTATTCCCTGAACCTATATTTACATTTGTAATATGAATCCTGATTCATTCTGATACATCATTCTATCAGGACAGCTGTCCCTTTTGTTACGATTAGCGATGCTGTAAGGCTGATATTCTTCACCACCACTTGTTAATGGTGAAAGCCATATACACTCGCTTGTGAGTAATTTAGTGGTCACTTTAAATCTGTTTTCTGTGTCCCTCTTTGACTCCTTAGAAGCTCCTATCGCAGGGTAAGTCTCAGTGCTTGTCACAACGAACGATGTTCACCATATAGCACCACAGGCAAAACGAATATATATATGTCTATGGTCCTTGCTGCTTTGTGGGAAACGTAGACGTTTCACAACATTTTCTATTTCACTTGTTGAGCAATTTTTTTAAATTTTGCATTGCAGGGTGTTAAGTTTTAGTTTACAGTTGTAATTTGTCCCTTAAATGGTGGCCGAAGAGCTGTTTTGAAACCCTGAATTTCACGTATCTAAACATATGGGGCCAAGTGATTGTGCCAGAATTCATCAGAGGGTCGTTTACACGGGTTCCACTTCATTTGGTTATAATACCACATACAGATTGTCTTGCCTCAGTTGCTAGCCTGCTCAGTTCATGCTATGTAAACACCATACGTTGGATAGGATCTTTAAGTTTTGATATAGCTTTCCTTTTGACTTGGTCTGATCACAGGGCAGTCTTTTTTAACCTCGCGGTCCCAGCTTGAAAATCCTGTTCTTTTAAATCTCAGAATATCATTAAAGTTCACCCCATGCGTAAAATTGATACTTCTGAGCTAAACAGCAGACTAAAAACGCATAGCCCAGCACTGGATACCAATATTGAAGATGCTAGTTTCAATTATACTAACTGGATAGATTCTGCAGTTTTCAGGATTAGCCCCAGAAAAGACGATAAAAAGTTACAGAAAAAGTCTAACTGCCCCTTGGTATTCTCCTGAGCTAAGAAAGCTTAAACAGAAATGTAGGGCCCAAGAACAGAGGTGGAGGAGGGAGTATAGCATTGAAGAGAAAAATAAATATAATTTAGTCCTTGGCGAGTGCAAAGCACTAATCGTGTTAGAAAAATGAAATGTTTTACAGTAAAAATAAATACCGCTGAAGACTCTGCAAGAGAACTTTTTAAAACTGTCAATACCCTTTCAAACTTTGATCAAATTGAACCTTCATCCCTGATCAAGTGTTCTGCAACAGATTGGCAGAATGTTTTCCAATCAAAGATAAATAGCGTTTATGATGAGTGCTCCCGTAATTAAAATGATAATAGCCTGGGCGTCTTCTCGTATGCCCCTATTTTATTTCCAGGGTGGCACGATAATACTAACGGCACCCAAAATACTCTGGAGAATTTCACTGCATTAACTGAGGATAGACTAAAAGAATTCTTGGATCCCATTAAATCAGGATCCCCGATGGACCCCAGTTCTCCTTTCGTGTTGCAGTTGGTTTCTAGTACGATCTCTGAACAGCTTCCCAAACTGCGGAACAACATCCTGGCCACCGGTTTATTTCCTGTAGCGTGGAAAAAGGCTTCGAAGCATCCCATTATTAAAAAAAAACCCTCACTCGACCCAGGTGATGCTAAACATTTGTGGCCCATTTCAAGACTGCCTTTGCCCGCCAAGACTCTTCGTCTAATCTGGTGCTCACTCTCTCCTAGGCTCGCGCCGGGACACTCCTCGGAGTAGCCGTGCGCGTTATAAATATAAATAACATAACATTAATGAAGAACTGACTACTTTTCTTGATTCTAATAGTCTTTTGGACCACTGTCAATATGGATTTAGACCGCAGCACTCTACAGAATCTGTCTTAGATGTCGCTACTGAAGAGATTTGGATGCTGGTAGAGGGCGGCATGAGGGCCGCGCTGATCCCGCTCAACCTCTCTGCCGCGTTTGATACAGTAAATCATTTGGTGCTTGTGAACCGGCTAGAGAGGATCGGGGTTAGAGGCGCGGGCCTCACCATCCTTTGTTCTTTTTTATCCAACAGAGAGCAGACTGTCGCTTTTGAGGAGTTCTTATCAGATTTGTTCTCGGGTGCCACAGGGTTCATCTTTATCCCTTACACTTTCCAACATCTATGTCACCCCCCGGTGAAACGTATTCGATCACACAGTTTCTCTGTAGTTTCGAACCCTGATGACATAAATAGTCGTGTCAATTTCATCTGATGTCGACGTAACAGTCAACAAATAAAAAAATTGTTTGGTTCAGATTGCAGTCGGGATGCAGGAAAACTGCCTTAAATTAAACACTAAGAAAACGGAGGTGATCCTCTTTGGCCACAACACAGCTTTCTGGAATACCTCACGGTGGACTTATAATCTCGCCCCACTTCCATCTTCAATTTGGAAACTGAAGAACCTAGGGGGTCTGTTTGATGTACAGCTCTGCTTCTCCGACCAAATTAATCACATCATCTCTTCTTGCTTCCATCTTTTTAGAGTAATAAAAAAAGTTTTCCCTTTTATTCCCCTGGTATGCAAAAAATGGTCATTGAAGCCTTGGTTCTCAGTAAAATTGACTATTGCAATGCATTATATTTCTTCTAAAAATACCCAAATTCTGTTTTGTATCAAAGAACATTTGTAGCCTTCATTGGCTTCCAGTCTGTGAGAGGGTCAAATTTAAGGCTTTGTGCATGGTCCATAGGTCCCCTCTATTTTCAGAGGCTTATTTCTCGGCATACCCCTCATCGCAATCTTAGATCAGGAACATTTCAAATTAGTGTTCATCCCGAAGATAAAGAAAACCGAGTTGGGAGGCAGATGTTTTTTTTACTCGGCAGGTAAAATTTGGAATAGTTTGCCTTTCACTCTGAGATCCTAACCCAGTCCGGTTGGTTTAAAAACTTCGCTTTTTACCTCATGCAAGAAAGAGTTTTCCCATTATGCTTTTGTTATAGGACGCTAGCGCCAAGACTCCTCAGCATTCGTGGGCTTTACAAGCCTCTTACTTACTTAGGTACTCCCAGATGTACAGGTAGTATGAATGAGTAGAGCCTGTGCCTTCATTGCTAGCCAGCTCGGTTCATGGTATAGAATCACCACATACATACAGATGTACATGTAGTATGAATGAGTAATGCGTGCACACTGTTCTGTCTCAGTAGTGAGACAGCTAGGTTTTGGCTTTGGAAATACCAAGCATAAACATACATTGTCTCTTGCCATGCCATTTCCGTCTGGAGCTCATGTAGATCAGTGAGTCAGACCTTGAAACAGCATAGATTCCATCTCCAGGGCTTACAGAGTAAGGCATATATTTCCCATGGCAATTTATCATTTTTAGATGACCAGCAACATTTCACCAAATTACACAAGAAGGTGGAGCCCCAGTATCCTAATGTAATCTTAATTTATACCTGCATAGTAACGTGTGTAGGCTCTATTACCATAATCCTCTGTACAAGCATGATGGCTCCTGTAAGCTTCAGTACCCTCATCCTCTGTATCAGCTTGGCGGCACCTGTAGGCTTCAGTACCCTAATCCTCTATACCAGTGAGTCAGACCTTGAAACAGCATAGAGTCCATCTCCAAGGCTTACAGAGTAAGGCATAGATTCCCCATGTAAATTTATCATTTTTAGATGACCAGCAGCATTTCACCAAATTACACAAGAAGGTGGAGCCCCAGTATCCTAATGTAATCTTAATTTATACCAGCATAGTAACGTGTGTAGGCTCTATTACCATAATCCTCTGTACCAGCATGATGGCTCCTGTAAGCTTCAGTACCCTCATCCTCTGTATCAGCTTGGCGGCACCTGTAGACTTCAGTATCCTAATCCTCTATACCAGTATGGTAGCCCCTGTAGGCTTCTGTACCCTCATCCTCTATACCAGCATGGCGGTGCCTGTACGCTTCTGTACCCTCATTATCTGTACCAGCACGGCGGTGCCTGTAGGCTTCAGTACCCTCATCCTCTATACCAGCATGGCAACCACTGTAGGCTCCAGTATCCTAATTATACCAGCGTGGTGGCGCCTGTAGGCTTCAGTACTCTAATCCTTTATAACAGCATGGCGGTGCCTATAGGATTCAGTACCCTCATTGTCTGTACCAGCATGACGGTGCCTGTAGGCTTCAGTACCCTCATCGTCTGTACCAGCATGGCGGTGCCTGTAGGCTTCAGTACCCTCGTCTGTACCAGCATGGTAGCGCCTGTAGGCCTCAGTATCTTAATTATACCAGCATGGCAGTGCCTGTAGACTTTAGTACTCTCATCCTCTGTACTTTCATGGCAGTGCCTGTAGGCTTCAGTATTCTAATTATGCCAGCATGGCGGTGCCTGTAGGCTTCAGTACTCTAATCCTCTGTACCAGCATGGTAGCGCCTGTAGACTTCAGTACCCTAATCCTCTAAACCAGTATGGCGGCGCCTGTAGGCTTCAGTACCCTCATCCTTTATACCAGATTGGCGGCATCTGTAGGTTTCAGTACCTTAATCCCGTATACCAGTATGCCGGCACCTGTAGGCTTCAGTACCCTAATCCTCTAAACCAGTATGGCAGTCCCTGTAGGCTTCTGTACTCTCATCCTCTATACCAGCATGGTAGCGGCTGGAGGCTTCAGTACTCTAATCCTCAGCACCAGCATGGTAGTGCCTGCATGCTTCAGTACTCATCCTTTATACCAGCATGGCGGTGCCTGTAGGCCTCTGTACCCTCATCCTCTATACCAGCATGTCGGCGCCTGTTGACATCAGTACACTCATCCTCTATACCAGTATGGCGGCACCTGTAAGCTTCAGTACTCTAATCCTATATGCCAGCATGGTGGCACCTGTAGATTTCCATAACTTAGTCCTCTGTACCAGCATACTGTCGCCTGTAGGCTTCAGTACCCCAATACTCTATACTAGCATGGTAGCGCCTGTAAGCTTCTGTACCCTCATCTTCTATACCAGCATGGTTGCGCCTGTAGGATTCAATACCCTAATCCTCTAAATCAGCATGGCGGAGCCTGTAGGCTTCTGTACCCTAATGCTATATACCATCATGGTGGCGCCTGTAAACTTCAGTGCCCTAATTCTCTATACCAGCATTGCAGCGCCTGTGAATTCAGTACCCTAATACTCTATACCAGCATGGTAGCGCCTGTTTGCTTTGGTATCCTCATCCTCTATACCATCATAGTGGCGCCTGTAGGCTTCAGTACCATCATCTTTTATACCAGTATGGCATTGCATGTAGGCATCGGTATCCTCATCCTCTATATCAGCATGGTGGTGTTTGTAGACTACAGTACTGTAATCCTCTATACCAGGATGGTGGCGCATGTAGGCTTCAGTACCCTCATCCTCTATACCAGCATGGTGGCGCTTGTAGGCTTCAGTACTCTAATCCTGTATAACAGCATGGCAGCGCCTGTAGGCTTTGGTACTCTCATCCTCTTTAGCAGCATGGCAGCGCCTGTAGGCTTCAGTACTCTAATCCTCTATACCAGCCTGGTAGCGACTGTAGGCTTCAGTACTCTCATCCTCTATAACAGCATGGCAGTGTCTGTATGCTTCTGTACTCTCCTCCTCTATACATGCATGGCAGTGCCTGTAGGCTTCAGTACTCTAATCCTCTGTACCACCCTGGTGGTGCATGTAGGCTTCAGTACCCTCATCCTCTGTACCAGCATGGTAGTGCCTGTAGGCTTCAGTACCATCATCCTTTATACCAGCATGGCATCGCATGTAGGCTTCAGTACTCTCATCCTCAGCACTAAGTAAGCAGCGCGCCGAGGGCTAATTTGGCAGACTTTCACTTCGGATTGCTCCTTTTTAAAAATACGTGTTCTTATCTATGTTTTTAAATATATTTTTAATTGGGTTACCTTAAATGTTGTAGCACATTGCACTTCTCTGCTCCCCTGGTTGCTCCCCAGTCCGCCACGGCATTCCTGCCGATTGAGCGGAGGGACGGAGCTCCTCCCCCTGGCTGCACCAACTTCCGGCAGGTGATAGGCTTGCTGGCTACTTAAGCAGCATGTGTAGCCGGACGCACCGCCGGCGCGCCAAAGGCAAGCCCGTCCGCGCCTGTACTGCGCCCAGCGCCAGAGATGCTGCCAGTCGGTTTAACCCGACTGCACGCCTCGTGATTTATACAGGCAAGGAATTATGGGCTCTAAATCACATACATACTATTCGTTCTATTAAATGTCCATGCTTTGACCCTAACAAATTGTCTATCAAGAAATTGACCACCTGTTCTAGCTGTGGTTTCTCTCTAGCACGAATGTCAAGACCTCACACACTCCCACTCAACACTGCTCCTTCGCCGGAAGATACCATCAATCCCCTGCTAACACCTCGTGGAGCCCTTATTAATGCACGGTCTTTGCCTAAACACATGTCGGACATCGCTGAGCTGATAGATGCTCAGGGTCTTGACATGCTCTTTATTACAGAAACATGGGCTGATCAGGCATCAGGCCCTGATTTCTGCATCGCTGTCCCACTGGGTTTTACGGTTTTCAGACATGACAGAACCCACAAAAAAGGCGGAGGGCTAGCCCTGATCTACCGGGATGCTTATACAGCCTCTTTTGAGCCGGTACTCTCTCAAGACTGTGAAGCTTTCTTTTTTAACCTCCTCGTATTTAAAGGGCTGTTGCTTTATCGTCCCCCTGGGGCAAAAAAATGGTTTCCTTACTTTCCTTAACACACTCCTTGAAACCTATGCTCTTGAAAACAGTTTCTATATCTTAGGTGACTTTAATTTCCATTTAGAAGTTGTTACTGACATAAACACTATCTTCTTACTTGATACCTTGAAGATGGCAGGCTTAGACCAAAGGGTTACCGGCCCTACACATCGGGCATGCCATACTTTAGATGGCATCTTTACTAACAATGATCGAATCAAAATTAAGGAGTTCTTACCTCAGACCTGGACTGACCATTTTGTGGTTATCTTTGAGTTTAAGAGTACTCTTAAGGACCAACCAAATATATCCAACAGGCCAGTCCGATCCTACCGCAACTGGAAACGGGTCGACAACACCTTGCTTAGGCTTCAGCTTTCACGCTCGCAAACAAAAATGCCGGAAAAGGAAGAACAGGCTTCATCACATTTTAATCAATGGCTCATGCAGACAGCTGATAATATAGCTCCCTTTCAAAAAATCTCAAGCAATAGGAAAACCCCAACAGCCCCCTGGTTTTCAGAAACCTTGAGAGTAAAAAAGCAAGAGTGTAGAAGACGAGAGATGTTGGAGATTACATTATAATGATCATGAACTCGCTAAGTATAAGATAGTAATAGCTGACTATAAAAATCTAATTCTGACAGAAAAACGCTCCTATTTTTCCAAACAAATTAAGGAGGGGGAAAATTCCACTAAAGAGCTGTTTCGAGTGGTAACTAGCCTGTCTACCCTACCAGGTAAGATAGCGAATAATCATTCTCAGGACTTCTGTAACTCACTGGCTCAAAATTTTCAATGTACAGTGGAACAAATCTATACCACCTTTGACAATGGGACAAGGTCTGAGATTCGAAATCCAGGTATCCAGCGACATCCTAATGCTCCGACCTTCAAAGAATTCAGATTAGTAACGGTGGATGAGGTCACCACCCATATTATACAGGCCAAATCTGGCTCTCCCCATGACCCCTTTCCCCCTATAATTTTTAAACCAGTTCCTGAGATTCTCGGCCCCAGTTTAACCTCAATTTTTAACTCTGTTTATGGAGGGTGTCTTTCCCTCCATCTGGAAGAGGGCATCGATTCTGCCTCTTCTGAAAAAATAAAATCTTGATCAAACTGATACTGATAATTATAGGCCCATTTCACGTCTCCCAGTTCCTGCCAAATTTGTGGAAAAAGTTATGAATGATCAACTTACACGATATTTACAAGAATATAACTTTTTGGATAATTCCCAATTCGGTTTCAGGGCAGAGCACAGCACCGAGACTGCCTTGATAAAAGCCACTGATGAAATCAGGGCAGTCTTGGATGCAGGTGGTTCTGTGGCCCTTATCTTGCTCGACCTGTCGGCAGCGTTCGACATGGTCGACCATAACCTACTACTTACCCGTCTAAATGCGTTGGGCATTACGGACAACGCTTTGCTTGGATCTCTTCTTTTTTATCTGATAGGATACAATCAGTTACCTTGGGCAATTACGATTCCCCGTTTTTCACTCTCCCATGTGGGGTCCCTCGGAGCTCTTCAATGAGCCCTACACTCTTCAATGAGCCCTACACTCTTCAATGAGCCCTACACTCTTCAATGAGCCCTACACTCTTCAATGAGCCCTACACTCTTCAATGTATATGTAGCTGAATTGGCCGCATTAATTAGATCTTTCGGGATGGCTTTACCATCCTACGCGGACGACACTCAAATCGTCCTGTCCATCTGTAAAAATGTCATACCACCAGCAACAAGATTTAGATACTGCATGTTGGCAGTCAACGCATGGATGAGTTCGCACTGCCTTAAGCTTAATTCAGGAAAGACAGAGGTGATCCTGTTTGGGAATTACTCCCCTAACTGGTCACAGATCTGGTGGCCGGATGAATTGGGAGCAGTACCCATCCCGGTCACCAAAGCAAAAAATTTGGGAGTGATCATAGACAAAAGACTAAATTTTGAAGCTCAAGTCAAAGCAGTCTCATCACTCAGTTTTCTTCTACTTAAGAGGATCAAGAACATTTTTACCTCTGATCCCAGTAGACAGCAGAAAAATAGTGATTACCTCTCTAGTCATGGCTAAACTGGACTACTGCAATGGGCTTTATCTTGGAATGCCCGTGAAGCAGATACATAGATTGCCGATGATCCAGAATGCAGCCGCAAGGCTCCTGCTGGGGATCCCTAAGTTTCAATCAATAGGCAAGCATCTTCGGAGACTGCATTGGCTTACAGTCAAGAGTCGCATTAAGTTTAAGGCCTTATGTGTTACATACAAGGCACTTCACTGTACCGGCCCTCAGTTTTTGAGACGATCATTAAACTGGTACTCCCCAAACAGATGTCTTGGGTCTGAAGGGGCAAAACTAATGCTCTCTCAGAGATTCTGTAAGGCTAATTGGGGTGGTAGAAGCTTTACTGTGGGTGCTACGAAACTCTGGAGCACCCTCCCCTTCTCCATCAGAATTCTTCCATCTTTAACATCCTTTCGTGAAGCCCTAAAGACCTGGCTCTTCAATGAATAGTGCACCTGCCTGCTTCCGGACTGTTAGCGCCAAGACACCGTTGGTATTCGTGCGCCGTATAAATCTTAGTAACATAACATGACATACCAGCATGGCAGTGCGTGTAGGCTTCAGTACTCCAATCCTCTGTACCAGCATGGCCTTGCCTGTAGGCTTCAGTACTCATCCTCTATGCCAGCATGGTAACGCGTGTAGGCTTCAGTATCCTAATTATACCAGCATGGTAACACCTGTAGGCTTCACCACCCTCATCAGCTGTACCAGCATGGCGGTGGCTGTAGGCTTCTGTACTCTCATCCTCTCTAACCAGCATGGCAATGCCTGTAGGCTTCAGTACTCTAATCCTCTGTACCAGCATGGCCTTGCCTGTAGGCTTCAGTACTCATCCTCTATGCCAGCATGGTAACGCGTGTAGGCTTCAGTATCCTAATTATACCAGCATGGTAACACCTGTAGGCTTCACTACCCTCATCCGCTGTACCAGCATGGCGGTGGCTGTAGGCTTCTGTACTCTCATCCTCTCTAACCAGCATGGCAATGCCTGTAGGCTTCAGTACTCTAATCCTCTGTACCAGCATGGCCGTGCCTGTAGGTTTCATTTCTCTCATCCTCTGTACCAACATGGCAGTGCCTGTAGGCTTCAGTACTCTCATCCTCTGTACCAGCATGGCAGTGCCTGTAGGCTTCAGTATTCTAATTATGCCAGCATGGCGGTGCCTGTAGGCTTCAGTACTCTAATCCTCTGTACCAGCATGGCCGTGCCTGTAGGTTTCATTTCTCTCATCCTCTGTACCAACATGGCAGTCCCTGTAGGCTTCAGTACTCTCATCCTCTGTACCAGCATGGCAGTGCCTGTAGGCTTCAGTATTCTAATTATGCCAGCATGGTGGTGCCTGTAGGCTTCAGTACTCTAATCCTCTGTACCAGCATGGTAGCGCCTGTAGGCTTTAGTACCCTCATCCTCTATACCAGCATGGCGGTGCCTGTAGGCTTCAGTACCCTTATCCTCTATACCAGCATGGCAACGCCTGTAGGCTTCAGTATCCTAGTTATACCAGCATGGCGGTGCCTGTAGGCTTCAGTACCTTCATCGTCTGTACTAGCATGGCAGTGCCTGTAGGCTTCAGTATCCTAATTATACCAGCATGGCGGTGCCTGTAAGCTTCAGTTCTCTAATCCTCTGTACCAGCATGGTGCCGTCTGTAGGCTTCAGTACTCTAATCCTCTGTACCAGCATGGCGGTGCCTGTAGGTTTCGGTACCCTCATCCTCTGTACCAGCATGGCAGTGCCTGTAAGTTTCAGTACCCTCATCCTCTGTACCAGCATGGTGGCGCTTGTAGGCTTCAATACTGTAATGCTCTATACCAACATAGTTGCTCTGTTGAGTTCAGTTCCCTAATCCTCTCTACCAGCATGGTAGCACCTGTAGGCTTCAGTACTCTAATCCTCTGTACCAGCATGGCGGTGCCTGTATGTTTCAGTACCCTCATCCACTTTACCAGCATGGCAGTGCCTGTAGGCTTCAGTATCCTAATTATACCAGCATGGTGGTGCCTGTAGGCTTCAGTACTCTAATCCTCTGTACCAGCATGGTAGCGCCTGTAGGCTTTAGTACCCTCATCCTCTATACCAGCATGGCAGTGCCTGTAGGCTTCAGTACTCTAATCTTCTGTACCAGCATGGTAGCGCCTGTAGGCTTTAGTACCCTCATCCTCTATACCAGCATGGCAGTGCCTGTAGGCTTCGGTATCCTAATTATACCAGCATGGTCGTGCCTGTAGGCTTCGGACTGACACAGAACTGATCAGAGTGATTGTAAATCAGTCTTATAGCACTGGTGGTTCACACCTCTGAGTATTTGCACATGATTATCAGTGCATGGATCATGAGGTGCCATCTTTTCCGTACACTCCGTTCAGTCCAAGTACTGTGTTAGCGTGAAGGGATGCTTTGTGGCGGATAACTTACATTGGGCTAAGATACTGCTACACAGATTCTTAGAGATGATTGGTAAAGATAATGTGTTAAATTCTAATCTGTTTTGCAGTTTTCCCTGCATCCTGCATAAACATTTCACCCCTGCATGTATTACTGTGCTGTTTAATTGCAAGAGTCAGCTAATCAGCCAAGAAGCCTCGGCAGGGGAAGCAGCCTTACTTATAGTACCTCCCAGTGACCTAGCCTATGCAGTTTGCTTTAGATAAAACCGCTTTTTGTCTTACTGATGGAAAAATCTAGGAGGAAAATCTTAACTGTCCAGTTTTACAGCATGAAATGCACAAATGCATATTTGTGAGTTCCAACTGGATTATGTGTTTTATGTGCAGGTCACTAGGTCTAGCCCCATCCCATTCACCCTTCGGAATTAGAAGTGTTTAATTATCATGAGGTCACACTAATAAAAACAAGGTGTGTCAGGAAGCTCTTATACCAGTGCTTTTATTTACAACTTGATGAATCTCTTACCAGTGCTAAGTATAGGGCTTCCCAGAGGGTATGAAAGAGCAGGAAGCAGAGTCCTGTTCTCTGCAAACAACCTGCCACCGTTGCTTGTGTGCTGTAGTGCTTTCCATGTGTGCCCCTGTGTCAGGCAAGCTTTTCTGTCCAAAGCTGACACATTTGGAGCCGATCTCAACTATGTATTAGGCTGAGAAGAGCGAGCTGACATGTTGCAGCTAGTGAAATCTGCCATACTTTGCTTGGTACGTGACCGGTTCTGAGCTGCAGAAGCCTTAGTTGACACTGAATTCCCATGCCTGTAAGACTGGGGGTCCTAAAGTACCTTCCAACATCAGCATGCCTTTGATAACCTTTTTATTTCTATTTTGATGACCTGTAATCTTTTTTTTATTTCTAGCCTGATTGGTAAGAGTAGGTAAATATAGATTGAGAACATGTCTTTGATAATTTTTAATTCGAATATATCCGCGCATATGTAAGCAATGCATTATTTCCTTTTTACTGCTCCCTCCCAAAGCTGAAGTCGGAGTTTAATGTTCAAACGTGGCGCTAGTTTCTGCAATGCTGGAGTTGAGGGAGAATGTAAGGTTTGACCGGTGGTTGGAGTTCCATGACTCAACAAGGCACCTAGAGGAGACAGTAGTGTTGAAATTGTGACGAAGGTTATAGCGTGGATTGCACTTGCTTTCTTCAATGCTAAAGTCAGAAGACCATGGGCTACAGCTCCGATTTTCGCTACTGGAGTTGGGGCAGAGTTTACAGTTTGTATTGTGGTCTCCCTGGTACTAGAGGCGTGGGAGAGTTTACAGTTTGTATTGTGATCTCTCTGGTACTGGTGTTAGGGGAGAGTTTACAGTTTGTATTGTGGTCTCCCTGGTTCTGTAGTTGTTGCAGAGTTTACAGTTTGTATTATGAACTCGCTGGGCCTGGAGTTCAGGGGAGAAGTTACAGTTTGTATTGTGGTCTCCCTTGTGCTAGAGGCGTGGGAGAGTTTACAGTTTGTATTGTGATCTCTCTGGTACTAGAGGCGTGGGAGAGTTTACAGTTTGTATTGTGATCTCTCTGGTACTGTAGTTAGGGGGGAGAAGTTACAGTTTGTATTGTGATCTCTCTGGTACTGGTGTTAGGGGAGAGTTTGCAGTTTGTATTGTGATCTCTCTGGTACTGGTGTTAGTGGAGAGTTTGCAGTTTGTATTGTGGTCTCCCTGGTTCTGTAGTTGTTGCAGAGTTTACAGTTTGTATTATGAACTCGCTGGGCCTGGAGTTCAGGGGAGAGGTTACAGTTTGTATTGTGGTCTCCCTTGTACTTCAGTTAGTGGAGAGTATACAGTTTGTATTGTGATCTCTGTGTTACTGGTGCTAGGGGGAGAGTTTGCAGTTTCTATTGTGATCACCCTGGTTCTGTAGTTGGGGGAGAGTTTACAGTTTGTATTGTGATCTCCCTGGTACTAGAGGCGTGGGAGAGTTTACAGTTTGTATTGTGATCTCTCTGGTACTGGAGTTGGGGGAGAGTTTACACTTTGTATTGCGATCTCTCTGGTACTGGAATTGGGGGAGAGTTTACACTTTGTATTGAGGTCTCTCTGGTACTGGAGTTGGGGGAGAGTTTACAGTTTGTATTGAGGTCTCCCTGGTACTAGAGGCGTGGGAGAGTTTACAGTTTGTATTGTGATCTCCTTGGTACTGGTGCTAGGGGGAGAGTTTGCAGTTTCTATTGTGATCACCCTGGTTCTGTAGTTGGGGGAGAGTTTACAGTTTGTATTGAGGTCTCCCTGGTACTAGAGGCGTGGGAGAGTTTACAGTTTGTATTGAGGTCTCCCTGGTACAAGAGGCGTGGGAGAGTTTACAGTTTGTATTGTGATCTCTGTGGTACTGGTGCTAGGGGAGAGTTTGCAGTTTCTATTGTGATCACCCTGGTTCTGTAGTTGGGGGAGAGTTTACAGTTTGTATTGAGGTCTCCCTGGTGCTAGAGGCGTGGGAGAGTTTACAGTTTGTATTGAGGTCTCCCTGGTACTAGAGGCGTGGGAGAGTTTACACTTTGTATTGAGGTCTCCCTGGTACAAGAGGCGTGGGAGAGTTTACAGTTTGTATTGTGATCTCTGTGGTACTGGTGCTAGGGGGAGAGTTTGCAGTTTCTATTGTGATCACCCTGGTTCTGTAGTTGGGGGAGAGTTTACAGTTTGTATTGAGGTCTCCCTGGTGCTAGAGGCGTGGGAGAGTTTACAGTTTGTATTGAGGTCTCCCTGGTACAAGAGGCGTGGGAGAGTTTACAGTTTGTATTGTGATCTCTGTGGTACTGGTGCTAGGGGGAGAGTTTGCAGTTTCTATTGTGATCACCCTGGTTCTGTAGTTGGGGGAGAGTTTACAGTTTGTATTGAGGTCTCCCTGGTGCTAGAGGCGTGGGAGAGTTTACAGTTTGTATTGAGGTCTCCCTGGTACTAGAGGCGTGGGAGAGTTTACAGTTTGTATTGTGATCTCTGTGGTACTGGTGCTAGGGGGAGAGTTTGCAGTTTCTATTGTGATCACCCTGGTTCTGTAGTTGGGGGAGAGTTTACAGTTTGTATTGAGGTCTCCCTGGTACTAGAGGCGTGGGAGAGTTTACAGTTTGTATTGAGGTCTCCCTGGTACTAGAGGCGTGGGAGAGTTTACAGTTTGTATTGTGGTCTCCTGAGTCCTAGTACTGAAGTTGGGGGAGAGTTTACAGTTTGTAATGTGGTCTCCCTGGTACTGGAGTTGGGGGAGAGTTTACAGTTTCTATTGCTATCTCCTTGGTACTGGAGGTTGTAGGAGAGTTTACGATTTTTATTTTCAGTCAATTTGTAGGATTCACTTTATAAATGTTGCAAAGCAGCATGCCTTCATACTGAAGCCTGGCAGAAGTGTGCCTGCAGGTGTATCAGTGCACCATGTTGAATGTGAAGAGGTTGTGAGTACATAAGGGGTCACCTAACCAAAGGCAGGCTGATTTGAGAAGTGAAACTGATGGCTTTGCTTTTGGTTTTGCTAACAGTGTAATTTTTATTTTACAAATGGAGCTTTGCTTCTTCACAGCATTCTTTCAACAGTGCTTTCTGCTTCCCTTTATCCAGCACTGTTAGAATAGATGTTCATTTTTCATATTCATTTTCATGTTCAGTGAGTCTGTTTTCTTAGGGACATTTAATTGCATCCGATAATTGCATGTACCACTTTTTACCCGAGTAGAAAATAAACACCAGGAAAAAAAATTAGTTTTAGGCTAAATTTAAACCAACTACAAATGTAACAGAAACCACTTTTGTTCAGCATGCCAACACCAACAAAGCTGAGAACACTGTAAAGCAGTAAATTAAAAACAAGTCAAAGTTTACACTTCATAAAGTGGGAATATGTTTTTATCTATTTCTCTGCTATACATTCATGTGTATTTCTTCCAAGTGCCTGTGACCCACACATTTCCTGTTTTTTAGCTGGTAAGCTTAGCATAATGCACTTGAGGGTGTGTTTTTACTATCATACCTATATGCCTAGAAGCCACAATGTGCCAGATTAATCTGACAAAAACCCCAAGACTGACTGACTCATGACAAGGGGCACTTTTGTATCTAGACAGATGTGCATAAGAGCCTGCATGTGAACCGTGTATGTGCCACCCTTTGTGCAATCTGTGTACATGGGCGCACGTTCAAAATTGGGTTTTTTGAATATGGTATCTAACCACAGATAGTTGTCGGACCCTATAACCAAGTGAATCAAATGCATTAGAAAGAAGGACTTAAATTGCTCTTCTTTTTCTTCTAAAACTCCTTTTCGAGCCTTAATATTATTTTTC
The DNA here is from genome assembly GCA_963921515.1 of Calotriton arnoldi. NCBI lineage: Eukaryota > Metazoa > Chordata > Amphibia > Caudata > Salamandridae > Calotriton > Calotriton arnoldi. The sequence continues at coordinate 973,703 of CAWUFW010006172.1, read as the reverse complement.
TTGATACCTCGTTGACTCAACCTGAACCCACTTGCAACACAAGTTATCCCTCCGCAATGCATACAGCCTCGCGAGACACCTTACTACATGCCAAACCTGCACTTTCCTCAGCTATTCCCCCCCCCCCCGACCAAGTCTTCAAGGCACATGGCCCCCTTTGGGCTTTAGATGCTTGGCCCAGTGCTTCTCCCTCACCCTGAAGCATTCTTGCTCAGTGTGCCACTTGCTTCGGAGGCACCATAACCATTGCACGCTTTTAGCCAGCTCCTCCACCCTTTTGGCTCCTCACCCACCGCTCCTTGAAGAGACCCTCTGGTGAGTTGTACCCTTTACTCCTTTGCGGCCATTGTCTTGTGTTACTCAGGCACCGTTGTCCCACCTGCTTTCCCTTGCGTTGTGCCTCCCCTGCTGCTGTGTTCTTCACACATCCACAGCTTCTGCATTTCTTATGCCTCCACTGCCACTGTGTTCTTCACGCCTCTCCAGCCACTGCGTTTCTCACTTTTCCACTGCTTCTGCCTTTCTCACATTTCCACTGCTTCTGCCTTTCTCATGCATCCACTGCCGCTGTTTTCTTCACACCTCTACTACTGCTGTGTTTTTCACACCTCTACTACCGCTGTGTTCTTCACACCTCTACTGCTCTTGTGTTCTTCACACTTCCACTGTGTTCTTCACACTTCCACTGTGTTCTTCACACTTCCACTGTGTTCTTCACACTTCCACTGTGTTCTTCACACTTCCACTGTGTTCTTCACACTTCCACTGCCACTGTGTTCTTCACACTTCCACTGCCGCTGTTCTTCACACTTCCACTGCCCCTGTGTTCTTCACACTTCCACTGCCCCTGTGTTCTTCACACTTCCACTGCCCCTGTGTTCTTCACACTTCCACTGCCCCTGTGTTCTTCACACTTCCACTGCCCCTGTGTTCTTCACACTTCCACTGCCCCTGTGTTCTTCACACTTCCACTGCCCCTGTGTTCTTCACACTTCCACTGCCGCTGTGTTCTTCACACTTCCACTGCACCTGTGTTCTTCACACTTCCACTGCACCTGTGTTCTTCACACTTCCACTGCACCTGTGTTCTTCACACTTCCACTGCACCTGTGTTCTTCACACTTCCACTGCCGCTGTGTTCTTCACACCTCCACTGCCGCTGTGTTCTGCACACCTCCACTGCCGCTGTGTTCTGCACACCTCCACTGCCGCTGTGTTCTGCACACCTCCTCTGCCGCTGTGTTCTGCACACCTCCACTGCCGCTGTGTTCTGCACACCTCCACTGCCGCTGTGTTCTGCACACCTCCACTGCCGCTGTGTTCTGCACACCTCCACTGCCGCTGTGTCCTTCACACCTCCACTGCCGCTGTGTCCTTCACACCTCCACTGCCGCTGTGTCCTTCACACACCCACTGCCGCTGTGTCCTTCACACACCCACTGCCGCTGTGTCCTTCACACACCCACTGCCGCTGTGTCCTTCACACACCCACTGCCGCTGTGTCCTTCACACACCCACTGCTGCTGTGTCCTTCACACACCCACTGCCGCTGTGTCCTTCACGCCTCCACTGCCGCTGTGTCCTTCACGCCTCCTCTGCCGCTGTGTCCTTCACGCCTCCTCTGCCGCTGTGTCCTTCACGCCTCCACTGCCGCTGTGTCCTTCACGCCTCCACTGCCGCTGTGTCCTTCACGCCTCCACTGCCGCTGTGTCCTTCACGCCTCCACTGCCGCTGTGTCCTTCACGCCTCCACTGCCGCTGTGTCCTTCACGCCTCCACTGCCGCTGTGTCCTTCACGCCTCCACTGCCGCTGTGTCCTTCACGCCTCCACTGCCGCTGTGTCCTTCACGCCTCCACTGCCGCTGTGTCCTTCACGCCTCCACTGCCGCTGTGTCCTTCACGCCTCCACTGCCGCTGTGTCCTTCACGCCTCCACTGCCGCTGTGTCCTTCACGCCTCCACTGCCGCTGTGTCCTTCACGCCTCCACTGCCGCTGTGTCCTTCACGCCTCCACTGCCGCTGTGTCCTTCACGCCTCCACTGCCGCTGTGTCCTTCACGCCTCCACTGCCGCTGTGTCCTTCACGCCTCCACTGCCGCTGTCCTTCACGCCTCCACTGCCGCTGTCCTTCACGCCTCCACTGCACCTGTGTTCTTCACGCCTCCACTGCACCTGTGTTCTTCACGCCTCCACTGCACCTGTGTTCTTCACGCCTCCACTGCACCTGTGTTCTGCACGCCTCCACTGCACCTGTGTTCTGCACACCTCCACTGCCGCTGTGTTCTGCACACCTCCACTGCCGCTGTGTTCTGCACACCTCCACTGCCGCTGTGTTCTGCACACCTCCACTGCCGCTGTGTCCTTCACACCTCCACTGCCGCTGTGTCCTTCACACCTCCACTGCCGCTGTGTCCTTCACACCTCCACTGCCGCTGTGTCCTTCACACCTCCACTGCCGCTGTGTCCTTCACACCTCCACTGCCGCTGTGTCCTTCACACACCCACTGCCGCTGTGTCCTTCACACACCCACTGCCGCTGTGTCCTTCACACACCCACTGCCGCTGTGTCCTTCACACACCCACTGCCGCTGTGTCCTTCACACACCCACTGCCGCTGTGTCTTCACGCCTCCACTGCCGCTGTGTCCTTCACGCCTCCACTGCCGCTGTGTCCTTCACGCCTCCACTGCCGCTGTGTCCTTCACGCCTCCACTGCCGCTGTGTCCTTCACGCCTCCACTGCGTCCTTCACGCCTCCACTGCGTCCTTCACGCCTCCACTGCCGCTGTCCTTCACGCCTCCACTGCCGCTGTGTCCTTCACGCCTCCACTGCCGCTGTGTCCTTCACGCCTCCACTGCCGCTGTGTCCTTCACGCCTCCACTGCCGCTGTCCTTCACGCCTCCACTGCCCTTCACGCCTCCACTGCCGCTGTGTCCTTCACGCCTCCACTGCCGCTGTGTCCTTCACGCCTCCACTGCCGCTGTGTCCTTCACGCCTCCACTGCCGCTGTGTCCTTCACGCCTCCACTGCCGCTGTGTCCTTCACGCCTCCACTGCCGCTGTGTCCTTCACGCCTCCACTGCCGCTGTGTCCTTCACGCCTCCACTGCCGCTGTGTCCTTCACGCCTCCACTGCCGCTGTCCTTCACGCCTCCACTGCACCTGTGTTCTTCACGCCTCCACTGCACCTGTGTTCTTCACGCCTCCACTGCACCTGTGTTCTTCACGCCTCCACTGCACCTGTGTTCTGCACGCCTCCACTGCACCTGTGTTCTGCACGCCTCCACTGCACCTGTGTTCTGCACGCCTCCACTGCACCTGTGTTCTGCACGCCTCCACTGCGTTCTGCACGCCTCCACTGCGTTCTGCACGCCTCCACTGCCGCCGTGTTTCCTCGTGCCTCAACTGCTACCCCCTTGCTTCACACCTCTCCTGCTGCTCCTTGCCTCTCCTGCCACTGTGTTGTCTCGTTCCTCGCTTGCTGCCCCCTTGCCTCATGCTGCCCCTTGCCTTGTATTTCCTGCTGTATATCACCCTATTTCTGCTACTGGACAGGGCTCTATGTAACTGTGTATGTATGTGTGCCTGTATGTTTGAAGCATGTGATGCACCTAGTGAAAACGTGTTCTGAGTATTTATTTCTGTCGGTGTGTGCAGAAATTGTGCTGCTCAGTGTACATGCTAGCTTTTATGGTTTGCATCTAGTTTTATATGTCCCTGTTCGTCTTGGCTTGATGTGTGGTTTGGTAAACATGGGAGAAAAGGCAAGGAGCTGATGGTGTGATCTAGAGGGCAGTGATTTGCATCCTCTGCCAGTGACTGAGCACTGTGTACACGACTGATGTGTATGTGATGGAAGCTCAGTGCTTGGTCTCTGGTATACAGAAGCTTCCAGCCTGGGATAATTCCAGGCTGGAATCTGTGGCTGGAGCTGGAATGGAAGCTGTGAGTCACTGGGACAGAATCTGCAGCCTAGGTTTGTGGAAGCAGAGAGCTCTCATTCGCCTTAGGAAGAAGTCAGTGGGAAAGCGTCTGTCCTGAGGTTGTTTGAGGAACAGATGCTTTGTGCTCCTGGAAAAATCAATACATTTTATTTTCATACTAATGAAATTTGAACCTACAATTCTAGGTGAGCCTTTATCATTTTAAGTTATATTCCACAAAAATAAGGTTGATTTTTCTAGGTCAGTATAACTATGCCATTCTGTAATTAACCCTGTGCATGCATCTCCTCTAACAAAATTGTTTTTTTTGCATTATTGTGTTGCTTATACCAAATTTGAAATATTTGCAGGAAGACAGCAGAGCAGCCCCCCATGATCAATAAATACTGATTAACTTTATAGCACCATGTGCAGGTCCGGTTATCCCACTCATACTTTATAGGTGTTAGTGTATTTCCCTCGTACAGTGCGTTTGTGCATGTAGTAGTGAGAGAAGGTAGCCTTGAAGATGAAAAGCATGTATTCAGATTCCTTGGCATTTAGCGTAAGATATTTGCTTGTCTAAGTTGAGTTCCTGTTTCACCTTGTACGGAAACTTTGTGTTCCCATTTGGGGTTTCCCAGGCTTTATAACTACAAGAGAGCATTTTGTGTGTTAAAGGGTAATGCAGGGTGGATTCCGTTTGTATTTCTTTGGAAGAGCCTACCTTTTGATTAGTCAAATGTGATATCAAATGTTGGCTTTGTATATTGAGGACCATACAGTTTCATCTTAGATACATGTTTACCCATTAAAAACTCAGTAAGATTAAAGCACTATAGTGTTGTCGTCGTGTATGTACAGCACCTGACTTCGAACCTTTGAACTTCGTTGTGTGTTAGGCAGGGGAGCAGTCTGAAATGTTAATGTACTATTTGGGAATACAGAGAGGTTGAAAGTTCACTTTTTGTTTTTGCTCTCTATCAGTATTGCAGCGTGCCCCACGGTGTAGTAATACTTCATTGGTGGTTTGTGTTTAGGCAGAAGTCACTTTAGATTACTCAAGGAATAAACAGGTAAGTATGTGCCTATGTATTCTGATGGATACTTCTAACTGCAGATTCCTCAAGTTGTGAGTAGACAGACTGGAGCTAGAAACTTAAAAGCAGTGCTCCTGCATGCCTATTAGTGGTATCGTGTGACTCTGTTCTGACATCTTTTCACTCCGGAAGTGACGAGCAGAGCATATAAACACCACCTATGCATGCTGATGTCAGTTCCTTTCTTTTCACACCTTCAGACGCGGATCTGGAGCTACTCCATCATTGACAGGACTTTTCCCAATAAAATCTTTTTTAGTTTGCTAGTGAAAATGTCGCCTCCTAAAATGACAGGGTTTAAATCTTGTGCGGACTGTCACAAATTGAGGTCTGTGACCTATCCTCACGTGGTATGCCTTTGGTGTCTGGGGTCAGAACTTGCCCCCAAGGTCTGCGATTACTTCATCCAGATGAATCTGAAGGCCATTTGGGACCACAAGACGAAACTCTGTTGCCAAGCATCAAAAAACTCCATGCAGTCACAAGTCGAAAGGAAGGTCCCGTTCTCACTCCCAAAGTCCTTCCCATGGAAGATCTTTGTCGAAGTCTTCGAGTAAGTCGGAGAAGAAACACAAGAAGTCCAACTGGGATTTGGCCCCTTCCTTTCACTCTTGAACTCCAGAGAAGGAACAACAAAGTCTACATACCACCAAGTCTTGCTCCTAAACTTCTGAGGAGCCAGTTCCAAGCTTAATCCCAATGCACCCTGAGTTTCTGGGTTCATCTGCGATGCAGCAGCAATTTGAAGCCTGTAGGGAGGCCATGCTGCATATTATTGTCACTTTTTCTTGTCCACTCTGGTGCATTTTTGGTCCTTAAAGATCCCCAGGCCTCCAGTCGGACTTCTGCCGGCGGGTCTACACTTGACGCTGTGTGTGCCCCCTGAACCTACTTCAAGTTCTGCACCAACTCCGGTACCGGCTTTGGTCTTGGCTCAGCTCCCTGCTCCGATACCTTTCACATTGATGCTGATGCTGCAGCTGCCAGAGGAGGTTGTAGAACACCTAGTGCTTTCGGACTCCGAGCTGAACTCGTCTCAACCTTGACGGAGGCCAGATTTCGATCCCATCAAAGCTCAGCCACTTAGCAACCCATCTGATTCGGTTATCTTGCCTTTGCCTGGTTGTACATAATATGTTTGGCTCTGATTCAGACAGTGACAATTTTAGTGAAGGGGATAAACTTATTCCACAATAAGATGAGGACAATTTGTATGATGAATTACAGGATACTAATAACCTTGATACTTCCCTCGACACGGACTCTTTTACTCCTCTTGATCCTGTATCAGAGGAAAGCACCTCCTTTGCTGTCGTTATGCAGAGAATGGCAAAAGTACTTAACGTACAACTACCCACTACAAAGGTAAAGAAGGGTTTTAAATAGTAAAATAGTTACTGTGGACGAGAGATTGGGCACTATGCAAGGCAAACTTTTAAAGCCTGTAGCAACTTCCTCCACTGGTTCTGGTCCTGGTGAAGCAAAGGTAGGCAACATAGGCGACCCCTGTGTGTATAATGATCTGTTGTTCATTGAACCAGACACTGTACCATCAATATTTAGTCCACCCCCAGCCAAAAAGAAAGGATGTTCCTCATGTTATACATCAGAAGACTTAAACTACTTCAAATATGCCTGGTTCCGCTTCAAGCCCCTCTAGTGGGAAAGCTGATGCACCCAGCGGGATGAGCTCGAGTGACTTCAACAGCTAATGACGAAGCAGCTGGATGATCATCAAAGTGCAGTGAAAGCCTTGTTCACAGCGCATTTGATGCTGTTTTTCTTAAGTCCAAGGGCTTTGAATCTTTGTTATCTACTCTTACCTAGTCTGTAGCTAGTATAGGTTCTAAAGGCAGACGAATGTTGTACAACAGGGTCAGATAATGGATAAGAGCAATTTAGTGTCTGACTGCGTTACCACCTCTCTTCAGTAGAGCAACAATGAAGAAGCATTGGCAGTGACCAAGCATCTGACTTGCATTGTAAGGTATGCCTGTAATATACAAAAATAAGCCCAAGGTGGAGCCATTATGTGAAATTATGAAATGGAAACCGTCTTTAGGAATTACTTACAGTGTGTAACCTTCTGTGCTAGTCCGTGCACCGTTATTGATGATCTTGGCACTCATAGTAGATGGATAAAGTTCTTATAGTCAGAGGCTACCTAGTAACCTTTAGTGGATGCATCTGAATATTTGTTGATTTTTCTCTACAAAATACAAGCATTAAAGGAAACCACGGCTTGCATGTGACTGCGCTTCCTTTGTATGCTGAACCAAGGCCGTTCGCTGACAAACTTAGGTATTTGTTTTTTATTCTGGCCTCTTGAACAGAATATGATCACGTACCTAGTGATGATGAGCGGGCGTTAAGGTACTCCCCATCATCACGGACCTAGTGAGAATGAGCTGGCGTTATGGTACTGCCCATCATCACGGACCTACCGATGATGAGCTGGTGTTAAAGTACTCCCCAGCTTCACAGACCTAGTGAGGATGAGCTGGCGTTAAGGTACTCCCCAGCTTCACAGACCTAGTGAGGATGAGCTGGCGTTAAGGTACTCCCCATCATCACGGAGCTAGTGAGGATGACCTGGCGTTAAGGTACTCCTGAGGATGAGCTGGCGTTAAGGTACTCCACAGCATCACGGATCTAGTGAGGATGAGCTGGCGACAAGGTACTCCCCATCATCACGGACCTAGCGATGATGAGCTGGCGTTAAGGTACTCCTGAGGATGAGCTGGCATTAAGGTACTCCCCATCATCACGGACCTGGTGATGATGAGCTGGTGTTAAGGTACTCCCCATGAGCTTTGCTAGCTAAGGTACTTAAATCCCTTATTCTGATGGATAGCAGAAGACACAGTAACATTCTTTTTTAAGAAATGAGTTTCTTCTTGTGACGGAAAAGTCCTACGCACCTTTGTCCTCAGTGCTCCAACTGTAATGATGCCTGGATCCCTAATGCTGATTTTTGTTGTCATGGGCAAACACGGATCATGCTTGTGTGCCGTGGCGTGGGTTTGTCTCACCGATTGTGGTATTTTTAAACCTGGTGGGGCACACATAGCGCTACCATCATAGTGGTTAAAGCCTATTGTCTTTGACAGGAGTTAAGCAGCACGAGCGCTGTGGTGTAGTGATCAGTATGAGTGTACAGGTACTTTTTAGGTCGAGCCTGGGCAGCGCATGCGCTGCTCTGCAAGGCATGCTGTTTTCAGGTATAGACTTGAAGCTCCGCCCACTCTCTGCCCATATTTTTCATTGGCTTGTGTCATTGTCCTTTGTAAATGCTGGCTTCTGATTCGTTAATAGACTTGTTAGTACCTACTTAGTACCACCTTGTCTTCATTTCTAACCTCCCATGAGGACTGGCCCTTTTACTTCTGTTGTTACACAGTACGTCTTATTTAGTCTGTAAGCACTATTTTCTTTAATGAGTTTCTCCTACTGCAGGCACGACATGCTTTCCTGCAACATTCAGGGCGCCATGCGCGCTTTTACTTTCCAAGTAGCCCGGGACAATGGCGGCCGCTTTTACAAGAGTTTGAGCTGTTGGCATTGTAAATGCCTTTTATTTATGTGTTAATTATCCAAACAGATAAATAAAAGGCATTGTTATTTACAATGCCAATAGCTTAAACTTTCGCAAATGCAAGATCTATTGCATTGCAAATGGTTGTTACCTGTGTCACTAGTTTACATTTTCGCTGCTCTGTGCTTAACTCCTCCTTGGCTTACCGGTTGTGTTTGTAGCGTTGTGCAATACGTGTGTAGTACACGTGTTCTGATTGTATGTGTACCTGTGTCTATGCAGTGCGTGTATGCTATAGGCATGTGCTGGGTGTTTGTGTCCCTGTGAGTGGTACAATACATGAATAATGCAGTACTGTGCAGTGCGTCTATGCTTTAGCCATGTGCTGGGTGTGTGTCCCTGTGAGTTGTACAATACATGAATAATGCAGTACTGTGCAGTGCGTCTATGCTTATGCCATGTGCTGGGTGTGTGTCCCTATGAGTTGTACAATACATGAATAATGCAGTACTGTGCAGTGCGTGTATGCTATAGGCATGTGCTGGGTGTGTGTGTCCCTGTTATGTTATGTTAAAATATTTATAGCGCGCATGGCTGCCCCAGCAACGGGCGTCCCAGCGCTAACTGTCTAGTATAGTGGGAAACAAAGGCAAATTAGCGATTGGAGAAGAGCCAGGTCTTCACCATCCTTCTAAAAATCCAGTGATCAGTGATGCTATGGATAGAGGGAGGTAGGGTGTTCCACAGGGCAGGTGCCAGTGCTCTGAATGAACGGCCACCCGCTCTAGCCCTCTGTATCCGAGGCACTCGTGCCAGATGCAGATCTGCTGAGTGCAAAGCGCGGTTGGGTACATAAGGGGAGCACATAGCGCTCAGAATCCCAGGGCAAAGGCCCAAAAAGATCTTATGGATGATATAGAGAGCTTTGAAGTGAATTCTTTGTTCCATGGGTAGCCAGTGTAGCCGGCGGAGGAGATCGGAGACATGACAATGTTTAGGAAGTGCAAACAGAGCACGGGCTGCCGCGTTCTGGGCACGTTGGAGCCTTTGTATGACCGCTTTGTTGGATCCTAGGAGTAGCACATTGAAGTAGTCCAACCTAGCCATGGTGGTGGATTGGATAATCAACTGCCGAGTATGAGAATCGAAAAGACCTAAGATAGGCTTTAGTCTCTGTAACAGTCCGAAACAGGTGCCTGCCACTGATTTAGCATGAGCCTCAAAAGAGAGCTCATTGTCCACCCAAACGCCCATGTTCTTGACCACAGATTTAGGCAAGGGGGGTGCAGCAAGAGCAGGAGGCCACCACTGGTTGCCCCAGAGGTGGGAGTCCCTGTCCACCAAGAGGATTTCAGATTTGGTGGAGTTCAACTGCAAATAGTTGTTAGCCAAATTTCGTTGAGTCCTGGCTGGGGTTATTAGAGAAGGTGAACACCAGCTGGGTGTCGTCTGCGTATGACACCAGAGAGATGCCCCGGGCTTTAGCCATCAGAGCCAACGGTCTGATGTAGACTTTGAATCCCTGGGGGACACCACGGCATAATGGATGGGTGCGGGAGGAGAAAGGGGGGGGGGCGATGACTTGAAAGGTCCTGTCAGCCAGAAAAGACGAGAACCAGGAGAGGGTCTTGCCATCGACACCAATCTCCATCATCCGGTGGAGCAGGATCTTATGTGAGACTGTCGAAGGCTGCACTCGGATCAAGCAGAATCAGTGCTGTGGTTCTGCCCTCATCCAAAGAGGACCGTAGCTGTTCTGTAACTGCCAGCAAAGCGGACTCAGTGCTATGTCGTGGTCGGAAACCATTTTGAGATGGATCCAGTATTAAAATTGACTTTCAGGTATTGGGTTAAAATAGTGTTGACATATGATTCCATGATTTTGGATAGAAACGGGAGCAGAGAAATCGGTCGAAAGTTTTCAGGCTTGGACACTGCCAATGTTGGCTTTTCAGCAGAGGAACAACTTTGGCGTGTTTCCACGACTTGGGGATTGACGCCGAGGATAGGGATAGATTGATCAACTCCAGGCACTCAGGTAGAAGACATTGTTGGAATTGTATGAAAAAGTCAGGTTTCAGAGGATCGTCTGGAGACCCTGATTTTACCTTTACAAACAGAGTTTCCAGGGCTTTGGGGGAAATAGGAGGAAACGAGGAAAGGGGATGGGTCTCAGAGCCCAAGGGCAGACTTCTCCTGGGGCAGGGAGAAGTATCCCCAGGGCAGAAACTGCTGTAGATACGCTCGACCTTATTAATAAAAAATTTAGCCAGTACTTCGCACTGCAAATTGGAGGATATGGTACTGTCGGGGGCAGGAGTGTAAAAATAGTTTTGGTGGGGTTGCCACTACTAGTGATCATGTTGACATAATGTGCGGCCCTAGTCTTGCAGACCAGTTAGTGGTATGCTTTGATCGCAGTTCTATACCGTGCTTTCGCCAAAAGGTCGTAGGACCGTCTCCATACAAGTTCTAGGACCTTACAGTTCTTCCTAGCTGTAGTTAGTGGCTCATCAAACCAGGCATTAGCCCGCGCACATTTGGGGTGGGTTAATTTGATCGGGATGCAGTTATCCAGTGCTTGAGTGACCCACCCCAGGAAAGATTTATTAGCTGCTTCAATATTAGTGGGCCGTTCTGGGAGCTGGGTACTTAGGGCAGCTTTAAAGACAACAGGGTCCAGCTTGTGCCAAGGACGTTTGAGTGAGGGGTTGCGGTGAGGTTGCGTTTTGGGGCCAGCTAGCGATATCCGTAGGGAAATGAGAGAATGATCGGTCCAGGACATAGGAAGGGGGGCCTGCACCTCTAAGGACTGAAGTTTCGAAAAGATGGGGTCCAGGAGGTGACCAGCTAAATGGGTCGGCCCTGGGACCAGTTGGCAAGCTGCCATGTCCCAAGGTAATTGAGAATGTCAACAGCCTCCTGTGACTCCAGGTGAAGGTTCAGATCACCTATGACGTTAAAGTTGGCTGTCTGAAGAGCTAGTGTAGTGACGGCATTAGCTAAGGCTTCTCTGAAGATTTTTGATGGGCCAGGCGGGCGGTAAATGAGTAGCCCAGAAAGTGTAAAATTGTCTGTCAGCGCAATTTTAAAAAGTCCTCTTTCACAATCGGGGATGTCTTTAGGGGTAAGGCTACAGGTAAGGCAGCTTTGTATATAATTGAAATGGCCCCCTTCTCCCCCCGCTCTATTCAAGTTGTTCATGGCATAACCAACGGGAAGGGCCAAGGCTGGTATGGCAACGGAATCCTTGGAGAGCCACGTCTCCCTGAGAAATAGGACATCAGGAGACCCTTCATGTAGGAGGTTGAACACCTCAACATAGTGCTTAGTCAAAGAGCAGCAGTTTTGACTACAGATTTTAAAATCCTTCGTGTTGGAGGTGGAGGCTACGGAGCGCAGGCAAGGGCTGACCTTGAAGGTGCACCGATTACAATGTGAGAGGCAGGCATTAGGTGCCCAGTTGTGTTTACTGCAGGAAGCTTCATGTCGTAGAGCAAACAAGGCTTCACGCGAGTAGACTAACCTGCGGGATGAAGGTGGAGCAGAATGCCTGGCTCCTGGCGACACCCGGGCGCCGACTAGCTTGCCTTTGGCGCACCAGTGGCGCGACTGCGCTGCGGCATGCATTTAACGCCTGGGGGGGCACAACTGGCTCCTCCCAGGCTGGTCTCCGATTGGCTGAAACTGGCCAATAAGAGCGAGGCACTGCCGGAGTTTTAGAAACTCCGGCGGTGCCTCGCCCTCACCCCTGTGAGTGGTACAATTCATGAATAATGCAGTACTGTGCAGTCGTGTAGGCTATAGGCATGTGCTGGGTGTGTGTGTCCCTGTGAGTGGTACAGTACATGAATAATGCAATACTGTGCAGTGCGTCTATACTTTAGCCATGTGCTGGGTGTGTGTCCCTGTGAGTTGCACAATACACGGATAATGCAGTACTGTGCAGTGCGTGTAAGCTATAAGCAAGTGCTGGGTGTGTGTGTCCCTGTGAGTGTACAATACATGAATAATGCAGTACTATGCAGTGCGTGTATGCTTTAGCCATGTGCTGGGTGTGTGTGTCTGTGAGTTGTACAATACATGAATAATGCAGTATTCAGTAGTGCGTGTATGCTATAGGCATGTTCTGGGTGTGTGTCCCTGTGATTGGTACAATACATGAATAATGCAGTACTATGCAGTGCGTCTCTGCTTTAGCCATGTGCTGGGTGTGTGTCCCTGTGAGTTGTAGAATACATGGATAATGCAGTACTATGCAGTGCGTGTATGCTTTAGCCATGTGCTGGGTGTGTGTCTTTAGGGGTAAGGCTACAGGTATAGGCAACTTTGTATATAATTGCAATGCCCCCCTTCTCCCCCCGCTCTATTCAAGTTGTTCATGGCATAACCAACGGGAAGGGCCAAGGCTGGTATGGCAACGGAATCCTTGGAGAGCCACGTCTCCCTGAGAAATAGGACATCAGGAGACCCTTCATGTAGGAGGTTGAACACCTCAACATAGTGCTTAGTCAAAGAGCAGCAGTTTTGACTACAGATTTTATAATCCTTTGCGTTGGAGGTGGAGGCTACGGAGCGCAGGCAAGGGCTGACCTTGAAGGTGCACTGATTACAATGTGAGAGGCAGGCATTAGGTGCCCAGTTGTGTTTACCACAGGAAGCTTCATGTCGTAGAGCAAACAAGGCTTCACACGAGTAGACTAACCTGCGGGATGAAGGTGGAGCAGAATGCCTGGCTCCTGGCGACACCCGGGCGCAGACTAGCTTGCCTTTGGCGCGCCAGTGGCGCGCCCGCTGCGCGACTGCGCTGCGGCATGCATTTAACGCCTGGGGGGGGGGGGCACAACTGGCTCCTCCCAGGCTTGTCTCCGATTGGCTGAAACTGGCCAATCAGAGCGAGGCACTGCCGGAGTTTTAGAAACTCCGGCGGTGCCTCGCCCTCACCCCTGTGAGTGGTACAATACATGGATAATGCAGTACTGTGCAGTCGTGTAGGCTATAGGCATGTGCTGGGTGTGTGTGTCCCTGTGAGTTGTACAATACATGAATAATGCAATACTGTGCAGTGCGTCTATGCTTTAGCCATGTGCTGGGTGTGTGTCCCTGTGACTTGCACAATACACGGATAATGCAGTACTGTGCAGTGCCTGTATGCTATAGGCATGTGCTGGGTGTGTTCCCCTGTGAGTGGTACAATACATGGATGATGCAGTACTGTGTAGTGTGTGTAAGCTATAGGCATGTGCTGGGTGTGTGTGTCCTTGTGAGTGTACAATACATGAATAATGCAGTACTATGCAGTGCGTGTATGCTTTAGCCATGTGCTGGGTGTGTGTCCCTGTGAGTTGCACAATACACGGATAATGCAGTACTGTGCAGTGCGTGTATGCTATAGGCATGTGCTGGGTGTGTGTGTCCCTGTGAGTGTACAATACATGAATTATGCAGTGCATGTATGCTTTAGCCATGTTGGTTGTGTGTCCCTGTGAGTGGTACTATACATAAATAATGCAGTATTCAGTAGTGCATGTATGCTATAGGCATGTTCTGGGTGTGTGTGTCCCTGTGGGTGGTACAATACATGAATAACGCAGTTCTATGCAGTGCGAGTATGCTTTAGCCATGTGCTGTGTGTGTGTCCCTGTGAGTTGTAGAATACATGGATAATGCAGTACTATGCAGTGCGTGTATGCTATAGTTTTAGAAACTCCGGCGGTGCCTCGCCCTCACCCCTGTGAGTTGCACAATACACGGATAATGCAGTACTGTGCAGTGCGTGTATGCTATAGGCATGTGCTGGGTGTGTGTGTCCCTGTGAGTGTACAATACATGAATAGCAGTACTATGCAGAGCATGTATGCTTTAGCCATGTTGGTTGTGTGTCCCTGTGAGTGGTACAATACATAAATAATGCAGTATTCAGTAGTGCATGTATGCTATAGGCATGTTCTGGGTGTGTGTGTCCCTGTGGGTGGAACAATACATGAATAATGCAGTTCTATGCAGTGCGTCTCTGCTTTTGCCATGTGCTGGGTGTGTGTCCCTGTGTGTTGTAGAATACATGGATAATGCAGTACTATGCAGTGCGTGTATGCTTTAGCCATGTGCTGGGTGTCTCTCCCTGTGAGTTGTAGGATGCATGAATAATGCAGTTCTATGCAGTGCGTCTCTGCTTTAGCCATGTGCTGGGTGTCTCTCCCTGTGAGTTGTAGAATACATGGATAATGCAGTACTATGCAGTGCGTGTATGCTTTAGCCATGTGCTGTGTGTGTGTCCCTGTGAGTTGTAGAATACATGGATAATGCAGTACTATGCAGTGCGTGTATGCTTTAGCCATGTGCTGGGTGTCTCTCCCTGTGAGTTGTAGAATGCATGAATAATGCAGTACTATGCAGTGCGTCTATGCTTTAGCCATGTGCTGGGTGTGTGTGTCCATGTGAGTGGTAAAATACATGGATAATGCAGTACTATGCAGTGCGTGTATGCTAAAGGCATGTGCTGGGTGTGTGTGTCCCTGTGAGTGGTACAATACATGGAAGACTCTGGGTTCCGTTTTGGGAGACCCTGGGCTGAAGGGAGAAACAATTCCCCCAGACAGATTTGTGTATTCCTCTCTTCCTATAAACTGGGTGGGACCCACTGGAGGAAGGGAGAGCCAGGCTCTTCAGTGTACTTCAAATGGTGCTCTTTGACTCCGAGAGAGGTCACTGAGAAGGAGCCTGGGCACATCTCAGGAGGAAGATGGTACTGATAAGAGAATAATAAAGCGTAGGGCAGAGGCTCTAGTCACGCCCATGGCCTGCGTTGTGGGGCTGTCAAATGTGGAGTTGCCCCTGCTACGATCGATTGCTTTCTGGAGGAAGGGCAAGGCAGAGAAGAGGGCACTTCAAGAGGAAGCAGACCCCCGACATAAACTTCAAAGACTCATACTGTAAATCACATTTAGTGTAAATAAATCCGTATTTGTAAAGCGCGAACTACTCACCATTACGGGTCTCAAGGCGCTGGGGGCCGTCGTGGAAATTAAGTGAGCTATTGCCCAGAGTCACATGGTGCTGAGCTGAGCTGCCGCCGGAGCCGGGGATCGAGCCGTGAGCCCTATGCTCCGAAGTCAGCTGCCCTGGCCGCTGCACCACACCTCTCCACCTGAAGATGGTGTCCTGAAATGGACTATAAGAAGGGGAGCTGGAGACCTCAAAAATTGTCAATTGGAAATCAGCCAGTCTGGCTGTGCGAGGAGAACAAGCTCTTCAAGACTTCTGCCTGTGACCAGAACTGGAGACCAAGGCCTGCTAGTCTTCCAGCTTGGAAAGGGGACATCACCCAGGGAATCCAAAACCACCTGCTCTGGAGCGTGGAACACTGGAGCCTATCTGCTTGCCAAGATCAGTTTGCCCTCTGAGGAAGAGGATATTGTTGGTGGGAGTGAGGTCCAGTGGGGGAATCCTGGAAAGTTGATCCCTGTAGCGAGGTGTGAGGAGACAGCTGCTGCACCGATCGGGCCGTTGCCCGTGTGTGGTTTCAAGTCGGCGATCCTGTATGCCCGGTGGGGCTGCCGTAAAAATTGCAGCTGTGCCAATCGGGCCAGAGCCTTGCGTAGAAGAGGAACGGTGACCTCATATGCCATAGGGGACCACCTCGACCAAGCAAGAAGTGTGGTCTGGTTGCTTCCCATCAGATGTTGCTTTCAAGGCTCTACTAAATTGGCATCTGTTGGTGTCCGAGTCACTACTTTTAATTGGATCAGACCTCTGATAGATCATGCCAATAGGTCTCTGACACTCTTTGAATCAAGTACTAGGATTCACGAAGTAAAGTGAAGTGAAGTAAAGTCCTGCAGTAGTGGGTTCTTTCCCTACTATTTTTATTTGTATTTTTGTCTATTAGCCTATATCAGTCCAAAGTTTTAGATTTTCTTTCATGAAGGTCCCTAGGCAGTGCATAGTTGGATGTGCTGCAGTTATTTAAAATTGAATGGAAAGAAATTCTTTCTCTGTTGAATGAAACTTTGTAGTTTATTACTTCTGACATCATTTTTGGGTCCCACCCGAGTACCAGATGTTAACAAACGGGGAATTGAAATCTACTTGAAGCTGTACCTACTTCCTCAGGTTAAGGTAGTGCATTGGTCCTGTTTCTCAAAATCTGCAGGGCTGGACAGTTACTCCACTATTTTTGCTTTTTCTCAGTTTCACTAGTGAACACATGTTTTACCACCCTCTTTATTGTTACACTATGTACTTGATCATTTGCAGGACTTTAATTCAAAGATTGCAGCTGAATTCAACTCTTGGAGGTCCGACTCACCCTGTCAGTCCTCCCGTGGCTGCCTTTGATTGGTTGCTGATCCAAGACTATATAAAGTACAAAGCTTTGTGCAGTGCCTAAAGTCTTGGATGGAGTACGTCCAGTCCTCTCATCCTCCTGAGAGGTCATTGGATGCTCTGCTTTTTGTCCAACAAGCCTTCTCCAGAGTACCCAGCTGTGGAATTGTAGCCAGGTAGACTCATTTAAGCAGACATATTGTAAACATAGTTCTGAACACTCCTAAAGGCTTGGCTGTATCCTCTCCCATTTCTAAGGTATCCCCTTTGTCTAGTGTCATGAAGGTTCCGGGCGCAGACTGCTCTTTACATACCCAATAAACACAACTAATTTAGTATCCAATAATGTAGGGAAGGTTGAAGCATTCCAGTATGCTGCTCAGCAGTGATGAAGCTGTGGCCCAGGGCAGTATCTCAGTGGAGCACTACCTGGTGACCAGTATTGTGCAGCCTTGTTCTCCTGTGCCCACAGGCTCTTATGCTGGAGAGAAACAGTCAGGCATAGTTTCTAGTAGGAGCAATGTGTGCCAGCCCTTCCTGTAGCTTACTTTGTATCAGCAATGAAGTGGGGCAAACCTGCAACAAGCCACAGAGGTAGTTCCACCCGCCCCATGTAATACAGGTTTTCAAGTTGTAAATATGCTGCCATATGTGTTACACCTTGTTGTAAGTACACCAGTGTACATGCGTAGCACTACGTGACGTCCATGTAATGTTGTCAAGAGAGGTGCTTCAAGTGTCTCCTTATTGCACTGACGGTAGACTCTTCTCCCTGCCATGTGTTTACTACGCAGAGCAGTGGTGGCAGGAACCATGTTTTGTGAATCCATCATTGTGTAACCAAGCTTTATCTGTGTCACTAGAGTGGAAACGTCACTGGCCCACTCATGTAAAGTTCCACTTCGGTGCGTTAACATCCCAAGTGTGTGTGTGTGTGTGTGTGTGTCCCTGCGTGTCCCTGCATAGCACATGCATTGTGTGAATCGGTAAACTGGAATAATGGAGGCCTGTGAGTTTCCTTTTTAGAGGTCCCTGACTGAGCCTTGTGCACAAGACAGGGGTGAGGTTGTTTTTCCCAGACAGGGGAAGGGTATTGCTGACATTCCTGAATCTGGAGGGAGGGGACCTAGGCACTGAAGTGAGAGAAGCTGCTAATGAGTCTCCCTGAGCACCACGGCTTGGTTGTTAGGGTTGCAAACAGTGGAATCACATATATCTCCTGCTTTACCTGCATAAAAGAGGGACCCATCAATCCACTTGTTGTTTCAGTTCCAAGTCCTCTATGGCCAAGGATGGGAGTGCTCTGCAGAGTACTCCGAGGACTTCTGTGCAACCAGTGCTGGTGTCTGCCTTACAGCCGGCCTCCCAGATGTGAGTGGACATCACCTGAGTCTATCCCTTGCTGGAAGAAGATATTTATCTGACCTTTTGCACCTAAAAGCCAGCCTGCCTCCTTAGAGAGGGAAGGAGCCTACCAACCGTGCAGGAGGAATAACTGTCCAGGAAGTGCCAATGGTTGCGAGAGCACAGTGCTTCTGCGGTCTGCCAGTGGAGGAGGGTGATCTGCGTGCCCCAGGTGTCATTGAGCAGCAGACTCTCTGATTCACGGCTTCCGGTGGCCAAAAAGAATATCACTACTTGACCTGCACTATTGTGAGCCAAAGAAATTGCGGCTTGTCCTTGCCCCACTGTGCATGAGAAGAGTGTGGTCTGGCCCAAGTGCATTTCTGAGAGGGGTGGGGTCTTTGATAATTTTACTTACCTATACAGATAGCCTGTGCAGAGCTACAACAATATCTGCCCATGTGGGGCTATCGCAAGCACAGAACACCTGCTGGCCTACTCACGGCTTGCTGCGGTGTCGACCCTGACCACTGTTCCTGCTGGCGACACTGCTGCCTGCAAGTGGCAACCTTGTTAAAGTTGTACTTTGCATGACTTCCTAGAAATTGGAGAAGGGCTGCGCGATAACAAAGCCCGGCAACTGCCTGACAACCAGAAGCTCAACTGACTAGCCTGACTTGGTGATATGAGACTTTTCTTTTAAATTAGTGCACTTATATAAACAAGCATTGGCAATGCCAAAAGGTTGCACTTTCGGGACAAATTGACTTTGCCAATGGTTTTTAGCATAAGTAAGTAAAATGTCTCGCAAGTGACAGCACATGAGGGATAATCTTCACCTGAGCCTGAATCATGCTGTCCTGTATATTCCTGTGGGGAAAACACAGACCAGACAACTGACCCGGAAGGGGAAGAAGATTACAGACAGAGGTGCAGCCAGCCTCAATCCCCAACACACTAAATTGCATGTTGCCAGTATTGTGTGTAGTATTTTGTTGTAAAGTTCATTAAAGTACTTTTCTTCCTGAAAGTAAAGCACTGGGTTGGACATTCGGTTATTGCCTTCCAGTGATTTTTTTAATGCTGAGCTTGAGTTCCCCCACACTACCTTCCTGAGAAGCCTGTGGCTTGACGCCATCGCTACTTCCCTCAGACTGTGACTGCTTGCCATCGCTATCTCCCTGAGAAGCCTGTGACGGCTGCCATTACTACCACTGAGAAGCCTATGGCTGCTCACCATCGCTACCCCTGAGAAGCCTGTGACTGCTTGCCATCGCTACCCCAAAGAAGCCTGTGAATACTCTCCATTGCTAACCCTTAGAAGCCTGTGACTGCTCGCCATCGCTACCCCTGAGAAGCCTGTGACTGGTCGCCATCGCTATCCCCTAGAAGCCTGTGACTGGTCGCCATCACTACCCCCGAGATGCCTGTGACTGCTCGCTATCGCTACTCCTGAGAGCCTTTGACTGCTCGCCATCGCTACTCCTGAGAGCCTGTGACTGCTCGCCATCGCTACTCCTGAGAGCCTGTGACTGCTCGCCATCGCTACCTCCCTGAGAAGCCTGTGACTGCTCGCCATCGCTACCTCCATGAGAAGTCTGTGATTGCTTGCCTGCGGTATCTCCCTGAGAGCCTGTGACTGCTCGCCATCGCTACTCCTGAGAGCCTCTGACTGCTCGCCATCGCTACCTCCCTGAGAAGCCTGTGACTGCTCGCCATCGCTACCTCCCTGAGAAGCCTGTGACTGCTCGCCATCGCTACCTCCCTGAGAAGCCTGTGACTGCTTGCCTGCGGTATCTCCCTGAGAAGCCTGTGACTGCTCGCCATCGCTACCTCCCTGAAAAGCCTGTGACTGCTCACCATTGCTACCTCCCTGAGAAGCTTGTCACTGCTCGCCATCGCTACCTCCCTGAGAGCCTGTGACTGCTCGCCATCGCTACTCCTGAGAGCCTGTGACTGCTCGCCATCGCTACCTCCCTGAGAAGCCTGTGACTGCTTGCCTGCGGTATCTCCCTGAGAAGCCTGTGACTGCTCGCCATCGCTACCTTCCTGAAAAGCCTGTGACTGCTCACCATTGCTACCTCCCTGAGAAGCTTGTCACTGCTCGCCATTGCTACCTCCCTGAGAAGCCTGTGATAGCTCGCCATTGCTACCTCCCTGAGAAGCCTATGACGGCTCGCTATTGCTACCTCCCTGAGAAGCCTGTGACGGCTCGCCATTGCTACCTCCCTGAGAAGCCTGTGACTGCTCAACATTGCTTCCTTACGGAGAAACCTGTGACTGCTCGCCATCGCTACCTCCCTCAGATGCCTGTGACT
This sequence comes from Calotriton arnoldi, assembly GCA_963921515.1. Taxonomy (NCBI): domain Eukaryota; kingdom Metazoa; phylum Chordata; class Amphibia; order Caudata; family Salamandridae; genus Calotriton; species Calotriton arnoldi. Next base: position 953,164 of record CAWUFW010006172.1, on the reverse strand, counting down.
GCTGCCATCGCTACCACTAAGTCAAGTGTGGAAGGGGTATACTTGGCCCAGTTTGCAGAGCCGTAGTAGGACGGGCCCTGGGACCTCAGAGGCAAACAACCCAAACTCCCAGGTTGAGTGAGACCCAGTAGCCCCTGCTCACCCCATTGCCCCTCCATACTGAGTCTCATGGGTTGTGGTGAGAAATGTATCTAGATCATTATGAACAGAAACAGTTTTACTTTCTGTAGCTGGTACCCCTTTCCCAAGCACCCACAAGGCATAGTTCAAAGCTTCTGGCCATGTCCTTTACACCGCACTCCATTGCATTCATGGTTTTAGGGCACACCCTACCCAGTACCCTTTGGTTCTTCTTGCCTTTCAAGATTTTTATTTTTTCCTTGTCGTTTTGTTGGCATCTTAAGTGTAAAAGATATCATTAATTTGCCGTCTGTGTCATGAAAAGGACGATGTGAGTAATGAACCTCATGGCTCAAGTCCAGCTGTTTTCTGGGGCTACAAGCATTTTGGGTCTATTTGTTTGCCTCCTGGTTTTAGGGTGTGCTGAAGCCCAGCATATGTTTATTGACAGTGGGGTTCATCAAGATTTCAACAAAAACTCTAATGCTATCCTTCACAGCAGTGCTGCATTTATTCCCTAAGCAAAGACGCATAGAAGTGGGATCAGAATTTGAGCTTTGATTGACCTTATAGGAGAGATGCATAGTATGTTTGCATACTACTCAGATGAAGTTTAGCAGATTTCTTAGGAAATACGTTCATACTCTGTACCTTGTGTTGGTCCGTCTGTTATGTTATGGGATTTGTAAAGCGTATGGCTACCCCAGCAGCGGGGCATCCCAGTGCTGATTCCACAAATAACCAGACAGAGAGGAGAGGCGGGTAGGTGGATTATTCAGAGAAAAGCCCGGTCTTTACTGCCTTCCTGAAAGCCCCATGATTCTGCATGCTCCTGATAGTACATGGAAAAGTGTTCCAGAGAGAGGAAGATAAGGCACGGAATGACCGACCTGCAGCCCATGCTCTTCTAACACAGGGGACACATGCCAGATGTTGGTTCGAGGAGCGCAGGGCGCGTTCCGGAGCATAAGGGATAAGGAGATTAGCTAAAATGGAAGGGGCGTGTGCATAGCGGGTTCTGTGAGAGATGCACAAGGTCTTAAAGTGAATTTTCTTCTCAACTGGAAGCCAATGCAACTTGCGTATAGATTTGGAAATAGAACAAAATTTAGAGAGGGCGAAGAGAGTCTAGTCCGCGGCATTCGGCGCACTCTGAAGATGATTAATACCAGCTTTATTGACACCCAGGTAAAGGGAATTAGAATAATCCAGTCTAGAGAGTATAGTAGACTGGATAATGGTCTGACGTGTTTGAGCATCAAAGAACCCAAGTAGTGGCTTAATACCGCGAAGAAGTCCGAAACAAATGCCAGCCACTGATTTCATCTGTGCCTGAAAGGTTAGAGCACAGTCATCCCAAACACCCAGGTTTTTTACAATTTTCTTAGAGGGTGGGGAGGCTCCCAGCACAGCGGGCACCAGCGATCACTCCATAGATGTGTGTCTCTTCCCAGAAGAAGAATGTCGGATTTGCTCGCATTCAACTGCAGGCAGTTAGCTGCCATCCAATGCGCGATGGCCATCATATCATTCTGGAACTTGGCTATGTGTTGGTCCGAATTGTTAGACAGAGAGATTGCAAGCTGAGTATCATCAGCGTAGGAGACCATGGAGAGGCCCCTACTTTTTGCACCTTCCGCTAGGGGTTGTGTGTGTGTGTGTGTGTGTGTGTGTATATATATATATATATATATATATATATATATATTAGCAAATAGCGTCGGGCTCAGAGCCGAACCCTGCGGGAGCCTTTGACGTGCGGTATACACCTGAGAGCCATATGGAGGGGAAATCACTTGAAAGGATCTATCTGATATGAAAGGTACGAACCAGTTTAGAGCGGAGTCTATCAAGCCAATCTCTTGTAGACGTCGCAGCGGCCTCTTATGAGATACAGTGTGGAAGGCGGCACTGAGGTCGAGAAGGATCAAGGCTGAGATATTGCCCTCGTCCAAAGAACTCTGCAGATGTTCAGTAACTGCCAGCAGATCAGATTCGGTGGTGTGGCAGGGTCTAAAGCCATTCTGCGAGGGGTCCAATATTTTGTTGGACTCAACAAATTCAGTCAGAATAGAGATAATGTGAGACTTGGTGACTTTGGCCACAAAAGGAAGCAGTGAGATAGGGTGAAAGCTTTCTGGCTTAGAGGCATTCAGGGTCGGCTTTTTTAGCAAAGGAATGACCTTGGCGTGTGTTCATGAGGCGGGTACTTCTGCTGATGCCAATGGCAGTTTTATCAGCTCTCAGATAGTAGGTAAAAGCTGAGGTAGGAATTTCAGAAGCTGATCTGGTTTTAGTGGATCAGTTGGTGATCACGATTTTATTTCATTACAGAGGGTACTCAATACTTCATAGGATAGTGCCGGGAAGGAGGATAATAAGGTGCCAGAGCAACTAGACAGATCTATGTGACCTTCAGTGCTAGTAGAGGGGGAAGGATTTGTGGATGTCCTCAATCTTTTTGACAAAAAAGGTTGCTAACACCTCGCACTGAGAGTTCGAAGTGATGGCGTGTGTACTTGCCGAGGAGGGGTTTCTAATATTCAGCAAGGAGAAAATACTTTTAGCAGGATTGCTGCTGTTTTTAATTTTTTCTGCGAAGTAGTCGGCTCGCGATTTTTGTATAGATTTATGATAAGCCTTAATAGCTAGGCTTGGAGTGGGTGCGGGGAGGCGGGCTTTCACCATGAAGTGTCATAGAGATAAGAAAATGGTCTGTCCAGGTCATGGGGAGGGGAAATCGAACTTTTAGGGAAGGTATATTGGTGAATACCGGATCTAAAAGGTGACCAGCACTGTGTGTCGTACTGGGGACACATTGTAATAGTTGACAGGCTGCGAGATCCGCCAAAAATATGGTGATCTCACCGTCTTGACAGGCCTCCAAGTAGAGGTTAAGGTCCCTCACGATATTGAAATTAGCGGATTTAGTTGCCAAAATGGCAACTAAATTGGTAAGTGCTTCCCTAAAAAATGTTGACGGGCTGAGGGGGTGGTAGATGAGCAGTCCTGATAAAGTAAAAGTCTGACAATATAACTTGGAAAATCGTAGCTTGCACATTTGTTTTTAAATGTCTACATTTGAAGTTTGTATCCCCAGGGAGTCTTAGTGTGCTTCAGATGTGATGTGCATGAAGGAGGTGTCATCGAGTCTAGCTGAAGCAAGCAGTGTGTGACCTTTTATGACCATTGGCTTGTCGGACATTTGTAATGTGTTACAATGTGGGATATTAATATTGTAAGACTGAATTCTGAAACCTCTTTGCTTTTTGTGTTGTGCTACAATATTGTAAAACAGACACCTCTCTGCTTTTTGTGTTGTGCTACAATATGGTAAAACAGAAACCTCTCTGCTTTTTGTGTTGTGCTACAATATTGTAAAACAGAAACCTCTCTGCTTTTTGTGTTTTGCTACAAAGTTGTAAAACATAGCCTATTCACAAACTGCATTTTGCCTACATTTACCACTACAATAATACTACTTATGTTCTACAAAAGTGCTGTTCGTCAACCAACATTTGGATGTCTATGCCTCTGCCTTACCTGTCTTTTCTGTGTGCAGATCTCAGCAGACGTAGCCATACGTTTTAGTAGTAAGTGGGAGTGGCTGGAAAATGGGGACTATTTCCTGTTACATGTGAGTGGTTAAGAGTGGAGTAAGAAGGGTTACAGGGAGGATGAAAGAGTGTTAGGGAGGGGCTTGCGCCCACCCACAAAAGAGTAAGCCAATTGTTAGTCACAAAATGCAATTCTATAGTCACTACAGCAAACGAGACCTGTTGCACTGCAAATGCTTGTTTTATTGCACAAACGTAGCCTGAGGACATTAGAACGTTTTATTAGAGAGATAAAGGTTACACATTTCTAGGCACAAAACAAGGCTGCCAATTGCTCTTTCAACCTGGAGAGAAAACACTCAGGGAAGCACAGCTGATAAGAGTAAAGAAAGAAAGACGTATGTTGCATGCCGCGCATCCTGTGGAGAGATGGAAGCCTCAGGCGATTTGATCTTGAAGTCAGAGGACGGGCCAAGCTGCATCCTTCTCCTGTTTCTTGCCCCATCACCACCCAAGGCTGATAGTGAATGGACACATTGGCCTTTCAATGTCACATTCTGGAGTCCAGTTAACACTGTACTGCTTTCATAGGGCGCATGGAGCCTCTTGAACCTTCATTAGCCGATACACTTATCACTTGAATGGAACTTATTAAAATGCAAGAGCTAGCCCCTCACCTGCCTCCCCCTCCTGAAAAGGAATGCATACTAATTTCTTTACTAAAAATATAAAAATACTCCCATTGAAATGTATGCCTTGAAGTTAACGCAAAAGTACATTAGCACAACACTTTGGGAATTGTGGATTCTTTGATGTTGAAAACTACTTATAAAATCGGTATCAGAGTACATTGTAAAGAATGTTTCTAGCATACGTAAAATTAAAGTGTAATGCGTTTACTTGATGTACATTTTGTGCAGTTTTATATTGCGTAAACGGGATCTGATTACATGAGCACCATTTACATTCCACAAGGTCACATTTATGCTTTTTAAGGCACACGTAGAGCTGACGCAAGACTCCAATCTGGTTCCCCAGTTCCAAAGTCAGCTCTGGCCTTAACGCCACATCCTCTCCTTCTTTTAAATGTGCCACTCGTTGCTGATTGTAAAGTAAATGCTAGTGCTCATTGCAACAGGGAAATGGCCCTTGTCACCCAGACTGCCTTAAGACAATTCTGGTTTCAGCTAATCTCAAATTGCATCATGGGTTTTGTGGATTTGATTAAACGCGGAACATCAGATCTCTCAAGTTTCCGATTAGGCATGTGTAGCTCTTCAACTTAAGTTGTTTGATTTGCATTCTGGGACTTGTGGTCCTCTCTATGCCGTTATTAAATCAAGACTAAGTCCTAGAATGCAAAGCAATACCTGGACTGGATACGCTACTGAGGCATTTACAGGGGAAATTTAATAGAGCTGCAGAATCTCAACATACAAAGCACTGTAGCAATATAAAACATGATGTGTTGCTCTTATCTTAAAATTACAGCTGTTCTAAAAAACATTTTGCCTTTTTAACGTGTCTCTGTATATATTACATAATGTATAATTTATACTACATAACTTTTGTGATGCACAAATACTTTGTTGATACACTGACAGGAATTTTGGTTAGAGCTGGGACATGTGGATGAGTAGAAGAGGGTTTGGGAAGAAGATCAAAGCGCTGTTCGGGGAAATCTGCAGCATCGGCTACACGCTTTAGAGAGGATTTTTTAGATAAAGGCTGGGCTTTGCATTGTTTATTATGAAGACGGTACACCTCTGCGGTCGCTGGCTCACAGCATAGGGGTCAGATGTAAGCTAAAAGAATGCTGTCTACATATTGTGGAACATTACTGATTTGTGGCTAAAGTTAGTCCCAGTGGCACGGAATGTGCACTCACGGACTTGCGGGACTTCAGCAAGCGGATGCATCAGCTGAAGGGGGCAATCAGTCCCCCGCAACGGGTGCTTTGGTGGTCTCTCTGTGGTCTGTGGGCGCAGCACCTACTCTCCTAGCAGCAGCAAGGCGACGCTCTGCCAGAGACCAGGAGCAGGGTGGGCTCTATCCTGGGATGAAATAACGAGTACAGCTCCTACATCCCTTATCCCCCTGAACCGCACGATCAAACAAGTTGTAGACTGTTCTCATTTAAATAAAACTGTACGTTACAACACAGGCTGCTAATTGAAGTGGCTCTCCCAGGTAGCCAAGGCAAGCGCTGCCCTCCCTGATGGGAGGGAACGGAGGGCTATAATTTTATGTGAGAGGGATCCTGGACACCCCCCCCCCGGAGAGGGGGTGGGGGGCTGCCTGCCTGAGAGGCGGGGTAGAGAGCGTTCATTTGAGTTCAGAAAGGAGAGAAAGGACTTGGAGGGTGCGAGAGAGAAAGGCGACTCATAAGGAAGCCAGGGAGCAGCAGGAGAGTTAAGGACAAATGTAGATAGTCGGTGAGAGTGTAGCAAGTAGAAAATGGGGCTCTGGGTAAGAGTGTGAAAGAGCAAATCGTTAGGAGGCTGGTGAGATAAATAGAACAGTAAGGCAGCAGCCGAAGCACAGCAGAAAGCTAATAAAAAAGAGCCCCCCTCTCCTTCCCCTTCGCAGAAGTCATCTGCTCACAAATGGAATGCAACACTTTCAGAGGATGGCTGCAGCACGGGCCTCCCGACCTCATGAAGGAAGCCGCATCTGGATATAATACATATTCTGTGTTTTGCCGAGCCTAATGGGACAGATAGAAAACATGTTCTAAACCCCAATGCGCTGGGTTTCAAAGATCACAGAGCATAAGAAAATATCTAGCCCCAAACTCTTTTCTCTGCTACTCACAGCGTGTTCACCTATAAAGAAAGCTGCCACGCCGTCATTATGTCCGCATTGCTCAATATGGGTAAAGTCGACCAAGTGCGTTTGCGGCCTCTGAGGACGGGCAAGCAGCAACTCTTTAGGAAGCCCCAAGTATAGATGAGATGTTTGTCAGGACCGGAGTGCACTCACCTGAGTCGGGCTGCGCGGGGAAGCGTGTGAACTGACCGTCACCCGAGGCTATGGCTTTTCAGTGGGAGGTGACTGGTGCGGGCGACCCCCTCTTCCTCTCTAAGCGCACGGAGGAACCTAGGTGACCGGCGAGTGAAACCTCATGAGTCGTGACCCGCCCATGTCTCCAGTCAACAAACATGCACTTGCAGCTAGCTCTTCTCCAAGAGTTTATTACGACTGACTGCAACCACTTTCTCCCTGGGCGCTGCCGGGGAGATGTCACGACGTTTACCCAGATCAGTTAGCCCGATCCTAGGATCCAAAACCCACGTCTTCCAGGCAACTCTTAGGGGCGAACACGCCAGTGAAGGGTTCGCACGCTTGAATGGTTTGGTGATGAGATATCGGATAATTATCTTCGCTTTGTCACAGTCCTGTAACCTTAACCCAGTGCATAATCACTCTGCCCCCATCCGATTTCTCATATTTCTATTATGTGCGCACCCAAACAACAACCAGTGGTGCGCGCGCACCACAGAAGAGCGAGGGGGGGGGAAGGAGGAGCGCGGCAGCAGACGAACGCGCGCTGATGCGCGTTCTGGCCACCGTCGGGAATGGGCGCGGCAAAGGCGGGACATGCGCCCGCCTTTGACCAATCGCGTGCCGTCTCCATCAAAAAAACGTACGCTCCAGCCAATGTGGGCTTCCGAAAACAAAACCACACACACGAGCGTGTGGGTCGTTTTCAGAAGCCCTTTCTAGAGGTCTCGCGCTGCGCGAGCAGTGCTACGCACTGCAACGCTAGGCGCGAGACCTAAAAAGGACCTAAAACAGTGGTAAATGTACTTCTGTCAGCATAACACATGGCCACCCATTGGTACTGCCACACCCTTCCATAGAAAATAATGGAGGCAGGGACTTAAAATAAAAGCCCATTGGAGCTAATATTAAATTAACTTATTTTAACTTTAAAAAATATACATTTAACATAAAGTAACTTTGATTAAAAAAAATAATAATACTATACATGTAATGCTTTTCACTGCATGAATAAATGCAAATTTGATATTTTAGGTGGGATATTTTTAATTTAAATCTTAAAAAGAATTTTAATTGAATATACAAAATAATTAAATATTTAATACAATATTAAGTTAAAATGCCATATTCTTTTTTTTTTTTTTTTTAATTTTTTTTTTATTATGTTCTACAGTTAAAATAAATATTTGAAATTAATTTACATGATATTTTATCTTAAAGATAGTTCTGCTTTTTTTTTTTTTAATCTTTAAAAACTTTGTAGCTTTTTCCTGCACTTTACCACATGAAGATCTCCGCCTCGATGTAAAACGTTATAGTTGTAATTTTACACTCGTAAATTATTGATATTTCTTCTTTTTGTAACTTAAGGTCAGATGCAACAAAGTTGGTATGCACAAGGCAGTTGGTATTGAAATTACACAAAGGAGTAATTTTTCTTTTCCTTTAGCCCCAGTTATGAAGTCCATGGCAGCTGAGCATTGTTTTGTTATGAGTTCTTGGGTTTCAGAGGCTGCAGCACACAAGCCGATCAGGGTCTTGCGAGGTTGGGAAGGTTGTCAAAGAGCAGAGATGATCACAGTAGATCCTTGACGACGAATATTTGACCATACAGAGATTCTGTAGCTTAACGTTCACTGGAAACCACTGCTAGTTGAATTTAGTTTTACAAGGGCTTTTTGGAGCAGGGTGGGTTTAATTCCTATCTGGACCTAAGGAGGTGGGAATGCAACTTTTGACATTCCTTTATTCTGGTGTTCAAAGGGTTGGTGAGTTGTGTTATTTTGTCTCACAGCAAAGTCTTTCCCGGGAAGGCCTCTTTTTAGATTACCAAGTATCACAGGTTGATGTGGGCCAGTGAATCATCATTTAGCACTTAGGGGCGCTGTCTTTTAGAGCAGCTCAGTGTAGAGTGAATAGGAAGCTTATTTTAACTCTATGCTTGCTCATGTTTCCAGCCTATGCATGCACAAGTTATACATGCCATCCAACACCATAGTTCTCTCAGCATAGAGAATTGTGAAAACTACAGCTGCAGATGTAGCATTGAAATTATTTCTGCTTCTGGCTAACCTTCCCTTATCTTTCTTGCAGACACATTCACCATGGTTGGTGAGAAAGGAAATGGCAACCTGCTAGTACAACTGGGGCCGCGACTGCAGGCCTACCCGGAAGAGCTGGTGCGTCAACGCCGTGCTCACGATGGCCATACAGAATACCTGATCCGCTGGAGCATCATCAGCCTGGACGACAATGCAGGAGCAAACACAACAGCCTCCTCATCTGAGAGCAAAGCTGAGAACATCCTGATGTGGATGTCGACTGAGGAGGTTTACGCCAACTGCCCAACGCTGCTGGGGAAGCGCAAGCACGAGGGGCAGCGGGTAAAAGAGGAGAAGGCACCCAGCACATTCCCTTCTGATGGCACGCTGGACCAGGTCTCATTGCAAGAGATGAAGGCAGATGTACGCTTGTTGGTGCAGCGTGCCTCCAAACAGATGTCCAGGACAAGCGGCCCAGAATCGTCCATACTGAACACCATCCATGTGCTGAGTGCATATGCTAGCATTGGCTCCCTGACTGGTGTCTTCAAGGAAACGGGTGCCCTGGACCTGCTGATGAAGATGCTGTGCAATGAGGAGAAACAGATCCGCAGGAGCGCAGGGAAGATGCTTCGAGCACTAGCCTCGCATGATGCAGGTGAGATAACTGTTAGGACTATATATGCATCACTGTGCCTTTCTTCTTCGTCTGTCCTGAAAGCTATTTTTAATTTGTTTTATGTCGACCACATGGGTGCTTTTTTGCAGACTTATTTGGGAAAGGAGGACCCCCTTTTTTCTCTGCACCCTAAAATGCATCCCTAGCCTTTTCTGTCCGATGCATGGAACTGGGATTTAGCTGTCTGAAATTTGTTCTCATGTACACCATCAGACCTCTGGCTACAGCTACTGGAAAGCAATCTCAGATTTAAATCTATTTTGCTCATGGAATTGAGGTTTAGTTAACTGGAATTGCCTCTCCTGTACACCATCCGCCCACAACCACATGCAATGGCAGTTAACGGGAGTCGCCTTCTGTAGCTGTGTGTTTTGTGTCTACTCTCTCAGAAGAGGCAGTGTCCCAATGTTCTATGCTGTTATTTACATTTTCTCTGTTTCTACAGATTTTTCATCTTTTCAGTCTTATATAAATGGTGTTTGGTATGTGTTGCTCTGCTATGCTTTTTGTGTCTGTATTTGCACATCCTGGTGATTTAAGTGTCAGCAGGTCATCTTCTCACACCCTAACCCACAGACGTTCTCTTGTAAGCTCTGTGAGACAATTAATTTTGCTTTCTTGTGTCTGGAACTGCATGTAACTGCTGTGGGTTTTGAATCTCTCCTTCCCAAGAAACGTGGGACTGAAAAACTTGACCTCTGCCATTGTGTGGCTTCCTTTTCTTCACCTTCAGTTTCTATTCACGATCCTGGAACCAGCTCTAAAAGAACCCATAGCATGTTGTTTTCATTTATATATTAATGGGGATTTCTAAACGTCAGTCACTCCAGGTGGAGTCTTTTGCTGCTTGTGTCTCCTGGTGGTGTGGGAGGGGATGGACAGTGGAGAAGGTAAGAGGAAGACCAGGACATTTTCTGAAATGAAGGAGATGAGGAATGGAGCTGATGTCCGAAGGAATGGAGTTCCTGAGTTTGCGACTGAGCACGCTGAAATCCAGCTACACCCTTGGGCAAGTAGAACAGTGGGAACTACAAACGGACGCTGGGAGCTTAAACGAGAGGGATGACATTTGTTGAATTTGTGGGACAGAAATTTAGGTACTCTGCCAGCCTGAATTTTGTGCATATTGCTTTGAATAGAATCATTTTATCAACTGGAAGCTAATGCAAGGATTTCCGATGATAGGAAATATAGTCACATTTTCTTAGATGAAAAATACTTCTAATCCAATAGTTTTGGAGCTTTTGAAATCTGGTGATGGCTATTTAGGGATGTGCAGGTAAACTGCGTTATGGTAGTCAAATGTGGAGTTTCCTAAGGCATTGGCAGTGATGATGAGATGGGGGAAGGAAAGGAATCTTAAGATCCTCCTGGGTAGCCTAATTTGAAGAAAGGATTTGGTGACATTTGAGATTTTGGAATGGAGATCAAATTTATGATCTAGAAGTGTGCTCAGATTCCTGATATTGGAAACAGGGGAGGGATATTGTTTCAGGTTTTGAGGCCGGGCCGGACTGGTGAGCCAAATCAACCTGCCAAAAATGCTAAAACCAACCCGCTTCCTTCATCTCCTTGTGCAATCTCTTCCTTTCCATCAATCCTCTCTCTTCTCCCTCTCTGATATCTTCCTCTCTATCTTTTCCCTCGCTCTCTTTCTTGACGCCTCCCTGTGCCTGCTGCAATTAACCCAGGGTAGCTGGGGAAAGTGACAGAGGCACTAGGAGCATACCCCAGCCCTAAATAAACGGCCTCCAGGGCCTGCAGCCCACCAGGGGAATGCCTTTTGTAATAAAAGGCCTACCCTACCCTGTTTGAGGCCATAGGGAGTTGTTCTTCGAGATCAAGAAGCAGCTGCATGTTCACCTGGCTTTTCAGTTCAGTTTTAAAAAGGCAGGACCTCTGAAAGAAAGACTATTGCCTTTCCTACTGTTATAATTCCTGTAAGCTCCTTACTCCCTGTCCACACACAGAAAGCACAGGGGTGCCTGCCCAGTTATATCTGACAGGACTAGAGCCCTGCACCCTTTTTCTATTCCTACAATTGTTTGAAATTCTTTTTGAGTTTTTAGCCTGTCCTCGCCATTATTAAAGAAAGATGCGTTAACCCTCTGTGCTCATTTCATACCCTCGTCTACTTTGGATTTAGATCGCCAGTGTAACTGACTGAGATTTCGAGACACTCCAGTTAAGGTCTAACCTCTGAATGGGCGATTGATGGAGGGCGAGAGGTTATAAGCCTTGATTGGATAAAACAAAGATGATGTAATTGACAATAAATTTAACATAGTATAGTATGCCTAATTGAGGTGAGAAAAAGCCAGTGACAATCTAAGGCATACCCCAATGAAAGTCTTTGGATGAAAACCTTCCCAGAAGCTCCTTGTCCCACATTAAAAGAAATGGGTAATACTTTTGATCAGTTTCCATGTAGAAGTGGTGAACATTTCTTCCAAAGGTATATTTTCACAATGCTAATAAGGCAGACCATTCCTCTTCTAGGGTAGACAGTAGTTGGATAAAGAAATTGGACCGTCTTTAGTTGGCAAACTGTCATAGAGGCTAAAAATGATACGGCTATTCCTTGTTTTAAGCAACCTTTCCCGCCGATCTGTGAGCTCAATAAAATGCTAGCTTATTTGAAGTCTGTGCAATGGACTGTTGTTTTCAGCTGGTGTTGTGTTATGCAAGAAAAAAATAAAGGTTACAGGGATGTTATAGGTAGGCTCAGATTTCACTTGTACAAAACAATTGAAATTCAGCAGTTATAGTTACCTGAGCTAACTATAACTTATACCCCGCAATACACTGCTTATGACCTCACATATTGTATTACTCATGACATGTTCAGTGACATCACTCATGACATCACTGTTGACATAAAGTGAGTGTGTTTGTAAGAGTTTATGGGTGTTAAACATATATACTAACCTACTACAAAAGTTAGATTACTATACTAGTTGTACTACTAATGAGTGATACTATCGCTAACATATGTATTCTGAGTGGGTGTGTGACTGTTTCAGTGTGTTACTGGGTGTGTGAGTGGCTGTATGGGTGGGTGTGTGAGTGCATGCATGAGTGACTGGGTGAGTGAGTGGATTTCTAACTAGGTTTGTAGGTGTGCGAGTGGGTGTGTCAGTGGTTGTATGGGTGTGTGAGTGAGTGGTTTTGTGGGCGTGAGAGTGCCTGTTTGGGTGTGTGGTTGTATGGGTGTATACGTAGGTGTCTGAGTAGTTGTGTGGGTGAGTGAGTGGATGTGTGAGTAACTATGTTGGTGAGTGGGTATGTCAGTGGCTGTATAGGTGAGTGAGTGGCTGTGTGATTGACTGGGTGAGTGAGTGGGTGTCTGAATGGCTGTATGAGTGAGTGAATGGGTGTATAAGTGGCTGTATGGGTGAGTGAGTGTTTGATTAAGTGAGTTGGTGTGAGTGGTTGTATTGGAGAGTGAGTGACTGTGAATGACTGTGTGAGTGAGCATATATCGGAGTGGTTGTATGGATATGTGAATGGGTATGTAATTAGTTGTGTGGGTGACTGCTTGTATGGGTGAGTGAATAGCTGTATTGAGAGGCTGAATGGGTGAGTGAATGGTTGTGTGAGTGGCTCTATGAGTGAGTGGATGTGTGAGTGGCTCTATGGAGGAGTGAGTAGTTGTGTGAGTACTTGAATTGGTCTGTGAAAGGGTATGTGAGTGGGTGTTTGAGTGGGCGTACGAAAGGTTGTATGGGTGTGTGAGTGGATCTGTGGATGATGTTGTCAGTGATGTCACTGACCATGTCATGAGTGATGTAATATGTGAGGTCATAAGCAGTGCATTGCGGGGGCATAGGTTATAGTTTGCTCTGACCGCCAGAAGGAGATCTATATTACCTACTGGCGTACCCCAGTAGGTAGTTAAAATTAGGACCTAGTATCCATAGGAAGAGCGTTTTTTCACATGCCAATAACTTTGGCGTCGTTTGACAAATCCTCGCTCACTTCAGCTGCTGTCTTGAACGTTTTGGGGTGATCCGTCAGACGGGCCGAGAAAAAGGGGGGGGGGCGGGTTCCCAAAACACGTTTTCCCCATGTTGATTCCTATAGAGATTATAGACATGACTATGGCTCGAACTGCTGAATGGAATTACACCAAATTTGGCAGAAAGGTAGCTGCTGGTCCAAAAAGCAACCTTTTTGTAAATTGGCGTACATCTGTTCAGTAGTTTTTGAGATATTAAGAGAAAAACCTAATTCTATATATAGGAATGCAAAGGCTCCGCGAGCCCTCCCGACCTTGTGCTGAGATCTGATTGGCTGCCAACACTTCAAACCAGGAAGTGTTGGCAGCCATCTTGGGACTCTGCTTGAGCAGAGCCTCACAAAAAAAGTTTTAAAATAAGAGAAGGGGGCGGGGTAGGAATACCCTGATCCCCTAGGTCTCTTGTGGGGGTCCCACAAGGACCCTGAAGGGGAAAATTAGATTTTTGGCAGAAGTCATACTGGATCAGCGGCTCCCACCGAAAAAAAGAAAAACCAGGAGCGGCCATAGTCAAAATATATATGCAGGCAGGCCCAATGGGTCCGACCGCTACCTCCCCGGGACAAATTAAATTAATGTGTGGGTGGCCCCCGCAGCTTCTGGGAGCGCCACCTCCCCGGGCAATTTATTGCATTTAAGGGGGGTGCGATATATATCTCCTACTGGTGGTCGCCAATTAGGACCATGTTTCCATGATTTGTTTTTTGATTTGCCTAAATATTTGGCGCTGCTTGACGAAATGTTCCCAAAAACGTTCCCCGGTGATTTTTGTTGTTTATGGAAAGTTTCAGGGCGATTCGTCAAATGGCGGTTGAGAAAAGGGGGTAGGGGGTAAAAAAAGAACTGCGTTTCCCATGTAAATTCCCATAGACTCTTCAGACACGGCTGCAGCCCGAACCGCTGAACGAAATGACACCAAATACGGCAGAAAGAAAGCGTTTGGTCCGCAGATTGTGCTTTTTGTTATTTGGTGCAAATCCGTTCAGTAGTTCGCGAGATATTAAAGGAAATCAAAATGTGTATATCTATGATCGCGAAGCTTTCGCGAATAATGACGAGCTCGTACAGAGATCTCTGGAGCTCTGATTGGCTGCCAACAGTTCAACCAGGAAGTGTTGGCAGCCATCTTGGGACTCTGCTACAGCTGAGTCCCCCCAAAAAAATGAAAAAATGAAAAGGGGACAGAGTAGGAATATCCTGAACCCCAAGCCTTGGTCTTAGGGTTCCAGAGGGACCCTGGCAGTGTGAAAAAGCATTTATTTTTTTTGGTAGCCTGCGCTTGTTTTAAATGTAGCCTCAAGGTGGCAAGGTCCCGCTTGCATGCAGGCTGTAATTAAAAATGGAGGTGGGCGCACGGGCCCCCTCTCCAAGGGCTTAAAAATGCCCTGGGGACCAACACCTCCGTGGGGCTAATTTTAATAATAAGTGGGGTGGGCCGTGCAGACCCCTCCCCGGGCCCCGGGAACCACCACCTCTGCTGGGCTACAAATTAAAAATTATATGGGGGGGCCGCGTGGACAGCTGTGACAGCTCCCACCAAGCAAAAGCAAACACTCCGGTTACAGCGGGCGGGAGCTGTCAAACAGCTCCTGCTTGCTTGAAGTGGAGGTTTAATCTCGCTCTCTGTCCGCAGATATGCGGGCAGGGAAATAGATGAAAATATTGCTCTTGCTCACAGGGAGCTAAATGTCCGGCAGCTCCCTGTGTGCAATAGCAGTGCCGGCTCTCGCAGGAGGCGGGGAACCTGCTAGGACCGTTGGGGCCTGAGGCTCCCCCCGTGGTCCCCGTCCTGCACACTGGGTGTCCTGGCTGGGACCAGGGCACCCAGGAATACATGGCCGGGCCCCGGGATGGGGTCCCCAGGGCCAAACTAGGGACGGGGCGCTGCGCGGCTCCCCTCCCCATTGAGTTAAGGCCAGGCCCTGGGGGTTGGGGTCCCTTGGGCTGAAATCGGCCCGAGGAGGGAGGCCACGTGGGCCCCGCACCACACTGTATAGTGGATGGGTCCCAGGGTCTGGGGTTCTGGGGCCAAAATCGGCCCGGGGAGGGTGGCCGCGCGGGCTCCTCCCCCACTGTATCATAGCTGCCAAGTTTTCAGATCTCTTATGTGTGTCATTTTGAACATTTCAGACTGTCTGTGAGTGCCATTGTTGTGTCAAACGTGTGACACTTCGAGTTACACTTTCTTGCGAGCAAATCAAAACAATGACCACTGTTTGAGTGTCTCTGTGAGTTTTTAGGTTCTGTATTGAGACATGTCACATATGCCTATTGTATACAGACATATCGCATGCGACAAGACAGACCAATCGGCGTTGAAATGCCAGTGCTTATTAGCCAAATCAGATCAGTGCGTAACAAGAAATAAAAAAATATTTTGTTAATAGAATAAAAATGATTTAATTCTGAAAATATTAGACTACAACCAAACAATTCAGAATCTGTGGTAGTGACATTTGGAGCGTCTCACTCACTCATGGTCTCACCTTCACAGTGTTTTCCTCTGCAGTTTCTCATTCTATAAGCCACTTACATTTTTCTCCTCACATTTTTCTGAAATTCTCCATTTTCATTATCTCACAGATCATCTTCTTCAGCACTCTTTTCACTTTCTTTCTGTACGTCCTTGTTTCTCATCTTGACTATGCTCTATCTCTCCGGCACACACAGACACAGACACACATGCACACACACCCTCACTCACCTATAAAAACACTATTTTCTTATTATTCGTTTTGTGCGGTCAGTATTTTCAAAATGGCGTACCTCCTCCATAAACCCTTACATAAAACTGTAATTACAATTAGCATAAATTTGACGATTGGTCTGTGCATTCTGTAGAGAGCCCAAAGATTGGATGACAATGCAGTAAAAACGGCATTATGATTCCTTGACAGGCACTGTCTGAAATTTGCTCTGCATTTAGTTATAGCACTGGAGCTCAGTTTTGTGCTTTAAGTGGAGCCAGCCACCCCACTGCAGTCACCTTCAGTGAGTGCTCGCTGCTGGACTTAACTGTGTCCCTACCAAAAGAAGGACCTCCTCCCTACAGTGCCAGGCCGAGCCAGAGAGAGTGCCTTCGGCCCATGTTCTGCAAGGGGTCAGTGATTTCACAGTGGCACAGCTGCTGTACTTGAAGGTAGGTGCCTGCCGTCTCACAGTTTTGGTGCACTGCTAACCGAGAGTTGGATCCACTTGCCTGGTTGCTGCGCATCCACTGCAGCTGGGCTCAGGCACCACACTAGGGCTCTCCAGTTGTGTGTGCCAGTGCCAGGTCTCTCATCTGCCTCTTGCAGCTGCGCGTCATCCTCTTCCATTCTACCCTGCAGTCACTGGCAGATAGACGGTCGCTAGCCCTTTTGAGTGAGCGCCCATACTGAGAGTATTGCCTTGGTCCCCTTGCATATGTGCCCGCTGACGAGGGCAGGCTAAGTTGAAAGTTGTTCAGGTCGACACATTCATGTGTCAAAAACATAATTTATAGATTCAGCAGCAAATGTGTGAAGTTTGTGTTGGCGGCGGCCCAAGAGAAAACAACCCGATCTGTGCCTGCACTGCAACGCCTCCTTCACAGGGACACATTTGGTTGATCGCATTGCACCGCAGAGTGGAGATAGTCTGTGTCCTGTCCACAGGTGATCATACGAACCTGAGAGATGCAGCGGTTCTAGGAAATAACATTTAAAAAAACATAGAAATTCACTTAAAAAAACAAAGGTTTCAGGGACATTATAGTTAGGAAACAACATTAAAAAAACCTTAGAAATTCACTGAGAAAACCAAAGGTTACAGGGATATTATAGTTAGGAAATAGAATTTAAAAAAACATGGAAATTCAGTGAAAAAAACAAAGGTTACAGGGACATTATAATTAGACTCACATTTCACTCATACAAAACCAGAGAAATTCAGCAGTTATAGTTAGACTTACGCCCCCGCAATGCACTGCTTATGACCTCACATATTAAATCACTCATGACATGGTCGGTGACATCACTGATAACATCTCAAATGACGTCACTGATGACATCATCCCCAGAAGCACTCACACACCCACTCACACCCCTATACAACCTCTCATACACCCACTCAAAACACTCACACACCCACACAACCACTCACATACCCATTCACAGACCCATACAAGTACTCCCACAACCACTCACTCATCCATAGAGGCACTCACACACCCACTCGCTCATACAGCCACTCACAACCACTTACCCCTACATGTACTCATACAACCAGTCACTTATCCATACAGCCACTCACACAGTCACCCAGACAGCTACTCACACACCCACTTATTTACTGAATACAGCCACTCGCTCACCCATACAAGCACTCACACAACCACTTACATACCCATTCACACATCCATACAAGCACTCACACTTCGCTCACTCACCCATGCATACATTCACACAGACACTAACTCTACAATGCAGCCACTCACACACCAACACACTTAACCAAACACCCACTCAAACAGCCTCTCACTCACCCATACAGCCACTTACACAGCCAATCACTCACTCATACAGCCATTCAGACACCCACTCACTCATACAGTCACTTGCACACTGACTCACCCACCCATACAGCCACTCACAGCCATACTGACACACCCACTCACTCACCAATACAGTCATTCAAACAGCCACTCGCCCACACAGCTACACTCACACCTACTCACACACCCATACAGGCACTCCGGCACCCACTCTTCCACACGGATACACACAGTCACACAGCCACTCACATAATATATGTTAGAAATAGTATCGCTCAGTAGTACACAAAGTATACTATTTTAACTTTTGTAGTACCTTGGTATATATGTTTAACACTGATAAACTTTTAGAAAGTGCTCACACTCACTGGATGAGGTCATCAGTGATCTCACTGACCATGTCATGAGTGATGTAATATGTGAGGTCATAAGCAGTGCAGTGTGGGGGCGTAAGTTATAGTTAGCTTAGCTAACTAGAACTGCTTAATTTCACTAGTTTTGTATGAGTCAAATGTGAGCCTAACTATAATGTCCCTGTAATCTTTGTTTTTTTAAGTGAATTTCTAAGTTTATTATAAATTCTTTTTCCTATCTATAACGTCTCTATAACCTTTTGTTTTTTCAGTGAATATATATATATTATCTATATATAGATATAGAGATAAATACATTTTTTGTTGTTGTACCAGTACGATGCTGTAACTGGGGAAGCCATGCGTGGCCTGTTCTGTTCTGTAGCCAAATGTGGGATTTATTTAGCAATATTACCAGTTTACAGGACGTAAAAAATGTAGCATTCATGAACCAACTAATTTAAGGACCACGTTGATATCTTGAGCCAAGTTCACCTCTAAATTGTGAGTGTTAGAAACTGATGTGCTTTGGGTAGAGGCCGTTCATAGCAAATCAGAAATAGAAAGGTTGTCTACAGATACAACAATAATATAATTATATTATCTCCCTTTCAAGCTGGCTTCAGGGAAAAAACTAGCACTGTGGACCCAGTATTCCGTTTCCTATTATTGTTCTGGAAAACGGTGCTAATTGGCAATGGCCACCTGTATGAGGCCTTGTTAGACCTGGTACCATTGGCGTGAGTCTCGCTTCCACTTTTTTCTGATTGCCTCCTCTGTTTTTTATCTGTTTGCTGGTTTTAGATGTTTTGGGCACTGTGCCACTGCTATTTAGTGCCACAGTGCAAGTGCTCCCTATGTTAAATTGATGTATTGATTAGTGACTCCATGATTGGGTTATTTGATTTACTTGTCAGACCCTAGTATAGTGCACCATGTGTGCCCAGGGCCTGTAAATCAAATACTGCTGGTGGGCTTGCAGCACTGGTTGTGCCACCCACAGAAGCAGCTTGTAAAGTGTGTCTCAGGCCTGCCATTGCAGAGCCTGTGTGCAGTCTGTGACTGCCATGTCGACTTGGCAAGTGCACCCACTTGCCAGTCCCTAAACCTTCCCTTAACTTCATATCAGACACCCCTAAGGTAGGCCCAAGGGCAGGGTGCATTGTAAGTCTAAGGTAGGACATGCCCTGGTGTGTGTGGCATGTCCTAATAGTGAATTACAGCCATTTACGTTTTTCACTATTGCAAGGCTACCTGTTCCCCATAGGCCAGAATGGGCAGTTTGATTATAACATCTTATAATCCTAACTGACCCAGGGAACATGGTAGAAAAACGAATTTAGTATGCCTGAACTCAGAATGATAAAATACATCTTTTAGTGAAGTTGGTTTTAACATTCTGTGTTTGAAAATACCACTTTTAGAAAGTAGGTATTTTCTTGCCTAACTATCCAAGCCTGCCTCTGCTAGGTTGTGTATTGTGTCTGGTTTTGTGAGTGACAGGGGCTGGGGGATTCCAGGAGACAGGGTGAGTCAGCACAGGGCTGAATATAGAGATCTACATGTAGAGTGGTGGGAGGAGTTGCACCTGGGACCTGAATTGGGCTGTGCCTTCCCTCCACAATGCTGGCTCCACCTCCTGTGGTGCGTCTGATGTCCCTGGCCTACACTGTGAAAGGAGAGAAGGAGTCTTGTCAACAAAGTGCTCCAGGACTGACCGGAACTGGTTTGGACTAGGCAAAGGCCTCTCTGCCTTCAGAGAACAAAGGGAAAATGAGTATAAAAGAGGGGACCCAGACCCCAGAACTTTAGATCACTTCTGGAACAACAAGACGAACCTCTGCCAAGGAGAAGAACCAAAGGAAGCTGTAGGAGTTGGACTGCCCCCCTGCCAGTGTGCTGTGTTGCTGGGTTGGCCTACAGTGGTGTCTTCAGTGCTAAGGAGAGGAGAAGGAACTTTTAAAGAACTTTCATCATCTTGCAGAGTATTACTCCAAGGGCTTGAACTTGTGCTTACCTCCTGCTGAAGTCTCAGGGACAAAAGACTTCACCACCAGCTCCCCTCTGAATTTCCTTGCTGGGAATTCTGTCTGCAGAAGCCTGCGTGTCGCTGGGAGCTGGAAGCGCGACTCAACGAGAAGAAGCGTGTCGCAGTCGCAGCTGTTGCCGTCGCATCGCAAGAGAAGCGTGTCGCCGCCGCATCACCAGAGAAGCGAGCTTTCGTCAAAGCTGTTACCCGACGCATCACTGGAGAAGCGTGTCGCCACCGCAAGGGTCGCCGTCGCATCACCGGAGAAGCGTGTCGCAGGGCCTGTCGCGGCTCCAAAGTTAGTCGCCGCACAGCCACCGGGCGTGCACGCATTGTCTTCACGTCGTCGCATCAAGGGCGCCATCTTATCGCATCGTACCGGATCATCGCATCGAGGCGCCATCTTGTCGCATCGCAACCGGAACGCAGTACGAGAATCTACGCATCACCTCCTCTCCGGTAAGGATCAAGACGCATCCCCTACTCTGCGCAAGCATTGAGGCGCGACGCATCGTCTCCCCCGAAGCAAGGAACTGACGCATCTCCATCCCTGCGAACCTTTTGTTTGTTTTGCGTTACGCATCCAGGTACTTTTGTGAGAACTTTGTCGCACTTACCATCAACTTGAACTAAGTTACTTCTACCATCTTTAAGTCAATTTTGAGTACAGTATTGTGGATTTTTCTCGTTTGTGGTCTTGTGTTAAGTCTATATAAAGAATACTTATTTTTATAACACCTGTGTGGTGTCCATCTGTAGTGTTTTCACTGTATTACTGTATGTGTTCACAAATGCTTAACACACTGCCTCTGAGATAAGTCTGTCTGCTCGTGCCAAGCTACCAAGGGGGTGAGCAGGGGTTATCCAGTAGTGTAATCCCCTTTCCCTGACTTAGAAGCAAGGGTCCCTATTTGGTCAAAGGTACCTACCTCTGCCAACTAGAGACCCCCAGTTCTAACATTGGTGGTCAGCGGTGAGGATTCTGGACTTGCATTTGTGACTCATATACAGTGATTAGTGTACACTACTAGTGAGTGCAGACCAAACGCAACCACATACTTTTTTTTGGTAGATAATGCTAAAGAGCTGAAAGCCTTCTGTAGAAAATTTAAAGTTGCTATTCCAGGTCTCACTAAAAAGGATGAGTTCCACAAGGTGCTGAGGGCCTGGGTGGAAGCAAGAAATGCATCTGAAAATGTGGAGCACCCTGTGGAGGAGGTGGAAGGGCACCTATATGGGCCCCTGGGTCTAGGGGGGGAGAAAGTACCTACCCCGCCAGGCAGCAGTGTTTCTTCCAAAGACCTGTCCCCAGGAGAGCTGGAGGATAGGGAGAGAAATAGGGCACACAAGCTGGAGATGGCTAGGCTCAAAATGGAGGGTCAAAAGGACCTAGAGAATAAGAAGCTGGAGTTTGAAATTAACAAGTTATCTTTGGAGAGAGAGAGAATGAGATTAGAGCATGAGAGAATGTTGAGGGAGTTGGAGATCAAAGCGCAGGGCTTAGAAATCAATCCCTCTGGTGGCAGCGCACCATCTGTGCCTTCAGAAGGCAGGGTATATATTCCCAAGGATGTCATCAAAGATTTCCATAAACATGAAGATATTGGGCAGGGGTTTGCAGCCTATGAGAAAGCAATGTTGTCCCACCGGGTCCCTGAGAAGGATTGGGGAGCTGGGTTGTGGGGCTGCTTTGTGAGTGAGGGGAGGGATACTTTGTTAGACCTACCCAGTGAGAATAGGATGTCTTATGCCCATATGAAAGAAGCCCTGATGACAAGGTATGGTTGGACCCCAGAACTCTATAGACCGAGGTTTAGGAGTTGCAAGAAGCTGGAGGGAACCACTTGGGTAGAATATGTATCTTTCTTTTGCAGAGCCATGGATGGTTGGGTGAAGGGTAGCAAAGTGGATACTTTTGAAGCGCTCTATGATTTGTTTGCATGGGAGCACTTGTCTGCTAATTGTTTTCCAGAGCTACGCCAGCACCTTATTGATAGCAAGCTAACTAACCCTAGGAAGCTTGCTGAGGAAGCGGACCGCTGGGTCAGTACCAGGGTCCACAAGGGTCATGTGGGAGATTCCGCCAAAGGTGGGCAGGGTCCCCAGCAGAAGAGTGGGGGGGGACAAGGGTAAACAGAGGGAGTTCCAGAAAGGGCCCCAAAATAATCCCCAAGGGAACCAAGGGAAGGGTTCCCAGCCTCCCCCTGAGAAGAAGCCAGAGGCCCCGACAGGTAGACCTGTTCAGAGGGGCCCCTACAAGTGCTTTACGTGTGGTCAAGTGGGCCACCGTTGGTATGATGCACAGTGTCCCATGAAGGATTCCAAAGCACCACCCCGTGCACCACCCTGTCAGTTGGCGAGTGTAGCCCTGGGAGGGGAGGAGATGGGTGCCCAAGGTGGGTGGGGTCCCGCAGAAATGTCCCTTGTCTCGCTAGGAGACTTTGAGATGGTCCCTGAGACCCAGCTGCCTGATAACACTAAAAAGTACAGGCAGTGGGTGACCATCAATGGCCATAGGGTGGAGGCTCTGAGGGACACCGGGGCTAGTGTGACAGCTGTCAATTGCCGGTTGGTGTCCAAGGAGCAGGTTATCCCTCATGCATTCTTCCCTGTAGTTGCAGCGGACAACTCGCAGAGCCAGTGTAAGGTGGCTCAAGTTCCCTTTGAGTGGGGGGGTCTCAGGTACTCTCCAAGTAGCTGTGAGGCGAGCCATGCCTGTTGATTGTCTGTTGGGAAATGATTTAGAGAGCTCCCCTTGGGCTAAGGTGGAGAGGAAGTCTCATTTGGAGATGTTGGGTCTGCCTGAGTGGGCGTGTGTCACCACTCGGTCTATGGCAGCCAGTAAGGGTGTTCAAGAGATCCTGGGGCCTGAAAGTATGGCCCAGGGACCTGCCTTAAAGAGAAGAGGTGGGGGACGCGGGAAACCAGCCCCCATGGTTCCCACGGTCCAGGAGGAGGCAGACCTTGAGGGGGATGCCCTGGAATCTACAGGGGAACAAGTTGCTGAACTGGGGGACCTGCCTGAGCTGACCCATTGGCAGCAGGAAGGAGGCCCCTCCAGGGAGGAATTTTGTGAGGAGCAGAGGAAGTGCCCTTCTCTTGAGGGTCTGCGGCGACAGGCCACAGCCCAGGCAGCAGGTGATAAGTCTGGATCACATTGGATCTACTGGGAGAACGACCTCCTGTATAGCGAGCCTAAGGTTGCTGAGCCTGGGTCAGCCCGTGTGCTCGTGGTACCCCAGCGCTTCAGAGCCTTCCTACTGGGTTTGGCTCATGACGTGCCTTTAGCTGGACATCTGGGACAGGACAAGACCTTTGAAAGGCTTGTCACCCACTTTCTTTGGCCCCAGATGCGGAAGAGTTCAGACACTCGTTGTAGGACATGTCAAACTTGCCAGGCAAGTGGGAAAAGTGGAAGGAAGCAAAGGCTCCTCTCCAACCTTTCCCTGTAGTCAGTACCCCCTTTGAACGGGTGGGCATTGACATTGTGGGGCCACTGGACCCCAAGACAGCCATGGGCAACAGGTTTATCCTGGTCTTGGTGGACCATGCTACCCGGTACCCGGAAGCCATCCCGCTCAGGACAGTGACGGCCCCGTGGTGGGACGTGCACTGATGGGGATTTTCTCCCGTGTGGGGTTCCCCAGAGAGATGGTGTCAGACCGTGGTACAAACTTCATATCCAACTATATGAAGTCCCTGTGGCAGGAGTGCGGTGTTACCTATAAGTTCACCACTCCTTACCACCCCCAAGGTAATGGGCTGGTTGAGAGATTCAACCGGACCCTCAAAGGCATGATAATGGGTCTTGAGGAACCTATGAGGCGTAAGTGGGACGTCCTCTTGCCATGCCTCCTGTTTGCTTACCGTGAGGTGCCACAGAAGTCCTTAGCGTTCAGTCCCTTTGAACTGCTCTATGGTCACCCAGTAAGAGAACCTTTGAGTCTGGTCAAGGAAGGCTGGGAGCAATCTCCCAGGAAACCTCTCCAGGATGTATATAGTTACATGCTGGCCTTCAGGAACCAGACCAGGCGATTCAGGCAACTCGCTGAGGCGAATCTGGAAGCCAGCCAGGAAGAGATGAAGCGTTGGTACGATCAGAATGCCACTCTGATTGAGCTTCAACCTGGACAGAAAGTTTGGGTCATGGCCCCTGTAGAGCCCTGTGCACTCCAGGACAGGTGGACCGGACCATTTGAGGTGGTGGAGCGCAAGAGTGATGTCACCTACCTGGTGAACTTACGGTGTCCAAGGAACCCTTTGCGGGTCCTACATGTTAACCGCCTGAAGCCCCACTTAGAAAGGTCCGAAGTGGGCATGCTCCTAGCGACGGACGATGGAATGGAGGAGACTGAGCCTCTTCCTGACCTCCTGTCTGCACCAGAGCAAGATGGGTCAGTGGATGGTGTCAGCCTCTCTGCCACACTGACCCCTGATCAGCAGCAAGATTGTCGCCAACTGTTGGGACAATTTCCTGATTTGTTCTCCCTGGTTCCTGGTGTCACTGAGTGGTGCGTCCATGACGTGGATACTGGGGACAGTCCTCCTGTGAAGCACAAGGCTTACAGAGTGACTGATAGGGTCAGAGCTCACATCAAGGAGGAGGTCTCCAAGATGTTTTCCTTAGGGGTGATTGAGTCCTCTCACAGCCCATGGGCCAGCCCAGTGGTCTTGGTCCCAAAAGCTGCCGCGCCTGGTGCCACACCCGAACTCCGGTTCTGTGTGGACTACCGAGGGCTCAATTCAGTCACCAGGATTGACGCGCACCCCATCCCCAGAGCTGATGAGCTCATTGATCGGTTGGGGGCTGCCCGGTACCTCAGCACGTTTGATTTAACGTCTGGGTACTGGCAGATCGCCTTAACTGATGGGGCCAAAGAGAGGTCAGCATTCTCCACACCAGATGGGCACTACCAATTCCGAGTTATGCCCTTTGGGATGAAGAATGCCCCTGCCACCTTTCAGAGGTTGGTCAACCAGGTGTTGGCTGGACTGGAGGATTTCAGTCCCGCCTACCTGGATGACATTGCAGTGTTCAGCGCCAGTTGGGAAGAACATCTGCGCCACCTCTGGGAAGTGTTGATGGCACTGCGAAAGGCAGGCCTCACGGTCAAGGCAAGTAAGTTCCAGATCGGGCAGGGTTCCGTGGTGTACTTGGGGCACCAGGTGGGGAGCGGCCAGGTGGCGCCCCTACTACCCAAGATTGATACCATCCTGGCATGGGAACCCCCAAAGACTCAGACACAGGTGAGAGTCTTTTTAGGACTCACGGGGTACTACAGGAGGTTTGTCAAGGGGTATGGCAACATTGTTGCACCCTTGACTGAGCTGACTTCCAGGAAGCAGCCCAAGAAAGTGAACTGGACTGACACCTGTCAGAAGGCTTTTGACGCCCTGAAGACTGCCATGTGCACAGCACCCGTGCTTCAGGTGCCCAACTTCTCAAAGGAATTCATTGTTCAAACAGACGCTTCAGAGCATGGTGTGGGGGCTGTTCTATCACAGATAAATGAGGAGGGCCTAGACCAACCTGTAGCCTTCATCAGTAGGAGGTTACTTCCACGGGAACAGAGGTGGAGTGCAATTGAGCGTGAGGCATTTGCTGTGGTCTGGGCACTGAAGAAGTTGAGACCATACCTGTTTGGGACTCACTTCCGGGTTCAGGCAGACCACAGGCCCCTCAGATGGCTGATGCAGATGAGGGGTGAGAACCCAAAGTTGTTGAGGTGGTCCATTTCCCTACAGGGGATGGACTTCACGGTGGAACACCGCCCTGGTACAGAACACGCCAATGCTGATGGTCTGTCCAGATTTTTCCGCCTTAGTGAAGAGAACTCCCAAGGGGTTGGGTAGTTCTCCCCACATTTCAGCTGAAGGGGACACGTGTTAGACCTGGTACCATTGGCGTGAGTCTCCCTTCCACTTTTTTCTGATTGCCTCCTCTGTTTTTGATCTGTTTGCTGGTTTTAGATGCTTTGGGCACTGTGCCACTGCTATTCAGTGCCACAGTGCAAGTGCTCCCTATGTTAAATTGATGTATTGATTAGTGACTCCATGATTGGGTTATTTGATTTACTTGTCAGACCCTAGTACAGTACAGTGCACCATGTGTGCCCAGGGCTTGTAAATCAAATGCTGCTGGTGGGCTTGCAGCACTGGTTGTGCCACCCACAGAAGCAGCTTGTAAAGTGTGTCTCAGGCCTGCCATTGCAGAGCCTGTGTGCAGTCTGTGACTGCCATGTCGACTTGGCAAGTGCACCCACTTGCCAGTCCCTAAACCTTCCCTTAACTTCATATCAGACACCCCTAAGGTAGGCCCAAGGGCAGGGTGCATTGTAAGTATAAGGTAGGACATGCCCTGATGTGTGTGGCATGTCCTAATAGTGAATTACAGCCATTTTCGTTTTTCACTATTGCAAGGCTACCTGTTCCCATAGGCCAGAATGGGCAGTTTGATTATAACATCTTATAATCCTAACTGACCCAGGGAACATGGTAGAAAAACGAATTTAGTATGCCTGAACTCAGAATGATAAAATACATCTTTTAGTGAAGTTGGTTTTAACATTCTGTGTTTGAAAATACCACTTTTAGAAAGTAGGTATTTTCTTGCCTAACTATCCAAGCCTGCCTCTGCTAGGTTGTGTATTGTGTGTCTGGTTTTGTGAGTGACAGGGGCTGGGGGATTCCAGGAGACAGGGTGAGTCAGCACAGGGCTGAATACAGAGACCTACATGTAGAATGGTGGGAGGAGTTGCACCTGGGACCTGAATAGGGCTGTGCCTTCCCTCCACAATGCTGGCTCCACCTCCTGTGGTGCGTCTGATGTCCCTGGCCTACACTGTGAAAGGAGAGAAGGAGTCTTGTCAACAAAGTGCTCCAGGACTGACCAGAACTGGTTTGGACTAGGCAAAGGCCTCTCTGCCTTCAGAGAACAAAGGGAAAATGAGTATAAAAGAGGGGACCCAGACCCCAGAACTTTAGATCACTTCTGGAACAACAAGACAAACCTCTGCCAAGGAGAAGAACCAAAGGAAGCTGTAGGAGTTGGACTGCCCCCCTGCCGCCAGTGTGCTGTGTTACTGGGTTGGCCTACAGTGGGGTCTTCAGTGCCAAGGAGAGGAGAAGGAACTTGTAAAGAACTTTCATCATCTTGCAGAATATTACTCCAAGGGCTTGAACTTGTGCTTCCTCTGAGATAAGCCTGTCTGCTCGTGCCAAGCTACCAAGGAGGTGAGCAGGGGTTATCCAGTAGTGTAATCCCCTTTCCCTGACTTAGAAGCAAGGGTCCCTATTTGGTCAAAGGTACCTACCTCTGCCAACTAGAGACCCCCAGTTCTAACAGGCCTTTGTCGACCTGAAGTCTGCATTTGACTTGGTTCTCCGGCAAAAGCTGTGGCAGGTATTAGAGTAGATGAGAGTGCCTCTGAATTTACTATCAATCATCATCTGACTACATGAGGACAACCATGCTAGTGTTCGCTGGGGCGAACAGGGACAACTTACGAAACCAATTCCAATCAGAAAGGGCATGGGGCAAGGCTGTGTACTTGACCCAACCCTATTCTCCTTCAACTTGAATGAGGTAGTACAGTTCCTTGCGGCCATACCAACGGACGCACCCTCTCTGGCAACTGTGAAGATACCCACACTGCTGTTCACCGACGACACCCAATGGGCAGCAAACCCTGTTTTTTTTTTTAAAAATCTGTTTTATTGACATTTTGGTTATATAAAGCATTTCCTCCCTACACCACATATTCTATATTATTCATATACAGTTTTGTATTCAGAAGTATGCAATCTCTAATATCTGAAAGAAACACGTTAATGATAGATTCCTTACCTTAGAATTACCCCCAGGTGTCAGACTGGATCCGGAAAGTTTTCGTTAGCAGTATCTCTGCGCGTCGGAAGGTGGTGTCGGTCGGCTCCGCGTCCGTCGTCGGCGTCGTGGTTGCCGGGATGACGTCGCGGCAGCTACTTAGACGCCGCCCTCGCGTGCTGACGTCAGTTCTTTCTTTTTCCGCGCCAGTCAGCGCAGATCCGGGAAGAGCGGTACCTCAGTAATTTTTTGACTAAGTTTTTCTCGACTTTTGTCGACGTCTTTTTCGAGTCTCACAACTCCGTAAGGTGCACGAGGGATGCCAGGATTCAAGGCCTGTGGTTCCTGTAGTCGACTGATGTCGGTGACGGATCCGCACCGCATGTGCCTTTTCTGCCTGGAGCACGAACCCAAGTCATGCTCCGACTGCCGGTTGTTGACGCCGAAAGCTTTGCGCGAGCGGTCCCGAAAGCTGCTTGAACGCTGATAGTCGGCTCCGCGCCGTTCGAGGTCCCGGTCGAGAGGGAGATCGAGGGACCGGTCGCGGAGCCACCATCAGTCAGGGTCGAAGTCATCAAAGTCCTCGCACTCGGGGTCGGGTAAGTCGAAGCACAAAAAGAAGTCGAAGAAGCATCGTCGCTCTGCGACTTCTCCTCGTCGGTCGGCTGACCCGACGAGGTCCGCGGGTGGAGCCCCTCCCGCGGCTCCGCGTGCGGAGCCCGAAGAGTCGACTCCGAGTTTCCCTCCCTTTCCGGGACACGGGGCGACTCCCGCCCAGCTTCGTACGTTCTACGAGGCGATGCTTGCCATCTTTGGGCAGCCCGAACCCGCCGGCGTGCCTTCGGGCCCCGCGGACTCGGCTGGGGGGCCGGGACCTTCATTGCCGGCGGCTCGGGCCCCGGCGCCGCAGGCCCCCCGTGGATCCAGGCCTGGATCCGGATCGGCGCCGGTTGACCTCATCACACCTCCACCGGCGCCGCTTCCGACGGCACCTCTACCGCGCCTGGCCGCGGGGCCGGCCGGCGTCGACCCCGACCTCCTTCTGGATGAAGACACGGAGCCGGACCGGCTTCGACCGACGCCTGATCCGGCGCCGGGTGGGGTTTTTGTGCCCCTGTTAACTCCTGGAGTCCCATTTAGGCCAGATTGGCACCCAGAGGACGAGGAGGATTGGGAGAGGTCAGGTGACCCTTTAACGGAACAACTGGAACAGGACTGGAGAGAGGACCTGGGGGATGCCAGTGGTTTGGACACCTCGCCAGACCTTGGCATGCTGTCTCCTCCTACCGTGGCTACGGAGGAGGGAGTGTATTACGCAGTGGTGTTGCGTAGGGCGGCCGAGGCTCTTAACCTCGAGCTTCCTACGGTGGCAGTCAGGACTAACCTCCTGACAGAGGTACTTCAACCGGCAGCGAGCTCTTCGGAGCCCCTGCTGCCTTTCAATGAAGCTATCTCAGATATCCTTTTGGGCACTTGGTCCAAGCCCACCACAGGGGCTCCTGTGGATAGGATGATTGCCCGACGCCACCGCCCGGCTCCGGGCGACCCCTTGTTCCTTTCCCAACACCCTTCCCCTGAGAGCTTGGTGGTCCAAGCCTCGACGTCCCAGAGCGCCTTCCCTACCGCACCCCCGGATAGAGAATCCAAGAAGCTGGATCACCTTGGTAAGAAGTTGTTTTCTTCCTCCAGCTTAGGGCTGCGGTCAGTGAACACTGCATGCCTCTTGGGCCGTTACTCCCACTCTGTGTGGGACTCGGTGGTGCAAGTGCTGCCTCAGTGTCCGGAGCAGGTCCGGACCCTGCTCTCCCGTGCTGTTGCTGAAGGGAGAGACGCAGCTAAGTTCGCCATTCGGTGTGTGGGCTGGATACCGCAGACTCACTGGGCAGAACGATTTCCACGTCGGTGGCAATCAGACGCCACGCCTGGTTGAGGACGACTGGCTTTTCGGGGGATGTCCAGAACACCCTAATGGACATGCCTTTTGATGGCCGTTGCCTGTTCGGCGACAAGGCGGACAGTGCATTGACGCGTTTCAAGGACTCGCGGGCTACGGCCAAGTCCTTGGATCTTTCCACCCTGCGTCCTGCACAGTCTGCTTTTCGCCCCTTTCGTGGTCATGGAAGGGGTGCCCCACCACGTTCCCTTCAGGGCCACAGGGAGGCGCAGAACTTTTCATCCCAGCGCGGCCGGGGACGTGGGAACCAACGCCGTGGTTCTGGGGGCCAGCGGGCTGGCCAGTCCACCTCCACCCCCTCCGCCGCAGCCTCCAAGCCCTCCTAGTCCGACATTTCAGGGCCACCAAACACCAGTGGGCGGGAGCATTCGCCATCACCTCCCCCACTGGTGCACCATCATGTCGGACAGGTGGGTTTTGCAAATCGTCCGAAGGGGCTACTCCCTCCCCTTCGAGACTACCCCTCCCTCCATGCCACCCAAGTACCATCGCATATCGGAGGATCACCTGTCCCTTCTCCAGCAGGAAGTTACGGCTCTCTTGGCCAAGGGAGCCATCGAGCGCGTTCCTGTCCCAGAAGTAGGTCGTGGTTGTTATTCCCACTACTTTCTGGTGCCCAAGAAGGACAAAGGACTGCGTCCTATCTTGGATCTCAGGAACGTCAACCGCTTCCTCTGGAAGGAGAAGTTCAAGATGTTGACCCTGGCTCAGGTCTTGTCTGCCCTCGACCCTGGAGACTGGATGGTAGCGTTGGACCTGCAGGACGCTTATTTTCACATCCCCGTCCTGCCGGCCCACCGGCGTTACCTGCGGTTCACAGTAGGCCACGAGCATTTTCAGTTCACCGTGCTCCCCTTTGGCCTTACCAGCGCCCCTCGGGTGTTCACAAAAGTGATGGCAGTGGTCGCAGCTCATCTGCGCAGATCAGGGGTTCCAGTCTTCCCCTATCTCGACGACTGGCTGTTGAAGGCGGGCTCGCCCCAGGCTGTCGTCTCCCACCTCCAGACTACGGCCGATCTCCTGCACTTGCTGGGGTTCTCCATCAATGCGCCGGTCGCATCTGATTCCCTCTCAGAAGCTCCTCTTCATCGGAGCGGTTCTGGACACAACGCAGTTTCGGGTTTATCCTCCTGAACAGCGAGTCCGGGATATTCGGGCTATGATTCCGATCTTTCAGCCTCTATCCCGGGTGTCAGTCAGGAAGACCTTGAGGCTGTTGGGACTCATGGCCTCCTTCATCCTGCTGGTCGATTATGCCAGGTGGCATATGCGGGCTCTGCAGTAGGACTTGAAGTTCCAGTGGGCGCAGCATCAAGGAAACCTGTCCGATTGCGTCCAGATCTCGGAGGGCACTGCACGACATCTGCAGTGGTGGCTCACGAACCAGGATTGGGTCAACGGCAGATCCCTCTCCCTTCCCCAACCAGAACACACTGTGGTGACAGATGCATCCCTTCTGGGATGGGGTAGCCACATGGGAGAGGCGGAGATCAGAGGCCTCTGGTCTCCGGCGGAGTCCGGGCTCCACATCAACCTCCTGGAGCTTTGGGCGATCCGTCTTGCACTCAAGGCATTCCTTCCCTCTGTCCGGGGAAGAGTAGTGCAGGTGTTCACAGACAACACCACCGCCATGTGGTACTGCAACAAACAGGGGGGGGGGGGGAGGTCGTGGACCCTATGTCAAGAGGCTCTGCGTCTCTCGACATGGCTGGAACATCAGGGCATATCTCTGCTGGTTCAACACCTGGCAGGTGCCCTGAACGCCAGGGCGGACGAGCTCAGCCGCAGGTGCATGATGGATCACGAATGGCGTCTTTACTCGGAGGTGGCGCAAGGACTCTTTCAACAGTGGGGAGAGCCTTGGTTAGATCTGTTCGCCACCGAAGAGAACGCGCAATGTCAGCAATTCTGCGCGTTGGAATGTCCAAGGCGGCATTCGCTAGGCGAAGCTTTTCGTCGCGAGTGGAGTTGCGGTCTTCTGTACGCCCCTCCGCCTATACCACTTCTGCCCAGAGTGCTGAAGAAGATCAGGCGCGACCAGGCCCAAGTCATTCTTGTGGCTCCGGATTGGGCACGAAGAGTATGGTATCCCGAGCTATTCAGTATGTCCATCGATCCTCTGATTCGTCTGCCTCTTCGGGAGGATCTTTTGTCGCAGCAGCAGGGGACGGTCCTCCACCCGAACCTGTCCAGCCTCCACCTCCTTGCGTGGAGATTGAGCGGCGGCAGTTGACGTCTTTCGACCTGCCTCCCGAAGTCTGTGACGTAATCTTGGCAGCCAGGCGTCCCTCCACTAAGACGGTATACGCCTGCAGGTGGAACAAATTTGTGGCATGGTGCACAGCAAAGGCTGTGGATCCCCTTTCTGCCCCTCTTTCTGATGTTCTCTTGTTCCTTCTTTCTTTGGCCCAGCAGGGCTCTGCTGTGGGCACTCTAAAGGGCTATCTTTCGGCCATTTCTGCCTTTCTCATGCTTCCTGATCAACCTTCTCTTTTTAAGTCCCCTGTTGTTAATCGTTTTCTGAAATGCATAACGCATCTCTTTCCTCCGGTTCCTTTCGTTTTGCCTCAGTGGGACTTGAACCTGGTCTTGACCTTTTTAATGTGTGCTCCCTTTGAGCCACTTCACAACTGTCCTCTTCGTCTCTGGACGCTTAAGACTGCTTTCCTGGTGGCCCTCACTTCTGCTAGGAGAGTGAGTGAGCTCCAGGCTCTTTCTTCTAAGCCTCCATTTCTGGCTATGCATCCGGACAAAGTGGTCCTACGCACTCGTCCATCCTTTTTTCCAAAGGTGGTTACATCTTTTCATATTGGCCAAACCATCACGTTGCCCACCTTCTTTCCGCCTCCGCATCCTTCGAGAGAGGAAGAGAGGCTCCACCGTCTGGACCCAAAACGTGCGCTCTCCATTTACCTAGACCGCACAAAACAGTTCCGGGTGGATGACCAACTCTTTGTTGGCTACGTGGGCGCCAAGAAAGGTCGGGCTGTACACAAGCGGACCATCTCCAGGTGGGTCGTCTTGTGTATCAAGGCCTGTTACTCTTTGGCTGAAAAGGAGCCTCCAGTTGGGTTGCGCTCCCATTCCACCAGGGCAACGGCAGCCACCACTGCTTTGGGACGGGGAGTTCCTCTAAGCGACATCTGTCAGGCAGCTACGTGGGCATCGCTGCACACGTTCACCAAGCACTACTGCCTGGACAGCCAAGTCCGGAGAGATGGCTTCTTTGGCCGTTCTGTTCTCCAGGACTTTCTGGTGTGATCTTGGTTCGCAGACCCACCACTGGGGTTGGTATTGCTGGGGTATCTATTCTAAGGTAAGGAATCTTTCACTAACGTGTTTCTTTCAGATGCACAAGTTACTTACCTTCGGTAACGATATATCTGTAAGAAACATTAGTTAGTTATAGATTCCTTACCGCCCCACCCATCCTCCCCGTTCTGCGAACTGATTTCTAGGGTTAAGGACATCCCTTCAGGGCCCTAGTTTTGTGCACCAGTGGTCAGTATCTTGCATGGCTCTGCGTTTCTGGTGCGGAAAGTCGCGTACAGAACTGACGTCAGCGTGCGAGGGCGGCTTCTATGTAGGTGCCGCGACGTCATCCCGGCAACCACGACGACTGACGCGAAGCCGACCGACGCCACCTTCCGACGCGCAGAGGTACTGCTAACGAAAACTTTCCGGATCCAGTCTGACGCCTGGGGGTAATTCTAAGGTAAGGAATCTATCACTAACTAATGTTTCTTACAGATATATCGTTACCGAAGGTAAGTAACTTGTGCGTTACGTTCATCATTGTAAGCTAACGATTCTGCTTTCTGTTTTTTTTAGTCCATATATCACTGTTCCTACAATAAGTGCCACTGCATATTGTAATTGTGGTTTTATCTATTTATTAATTTTATTTCCCATGTAATCTTCGTTTTCCAGGTCTGCTTACAGTGTCTGGTGTGTAGCCTGTACTGAACTTTGATTTTTTTCCCCTTAGATTTTCACTATATACTTAACAACTCTATATCAAACAATGTTAACTCTGCTCTGCCATTCGTTCCTCATCCGGGGCGCCCCCACCCCTTTTTTTCTTTTCCATAATCTGTATATGTTAGCTTCTGTATCGTTTGTCATTGATCCAATCAATCGGGAGCAGGGAGGGCAGGTGGGGGGGGCGAGGCACCCACGGACCTACTGCTTCTCCACTATCGCTAAGTCCTGTGACACGTCTCTTCCCGTTTAAATGCCTTTCCTTTTTATCCTCCTAGTTGCTCGGCTGACTTTCTCTTGTTGTACTCGGAGGGCTGCAAACCCTGTTGTTACGCTCTAAGGAGTTCTGTTTGCTTAGAGGTCAATGCAGCAAAGACAAAGTACATGGCAATACGACAGCACAAATCATATAGAGGGAAGATGAACTTGGGCAGTGAGGAACTTGAAAGGGGCGATGCTTTTCAGTATCTAGGCATCAAACTATCTTCTGGAATGTTATGGAAACCTCACATAGACAAAGCTACCTTAAAGTACAAGCAAATAGCAGGTGCTATCTTGAAGGAGCACCGTCTTGCAGGTAGCAAACCTATTGCACCTCCTTTGCAGATCTATGATTTTAAAGCTGTGGCTGCGGCACTGTACGGTGCAGAACTATGGGGGTTTTCCAACTTGACGGGTATGATTGCATCCAAGCGTAAGTTTGTCAGAACTTTGCTGTCCCTTCCCCCAGTACTACTTCCTACCCGCTTGATTTGTATCTGGGTAGGAAAAGCATAGCTGACAAACCCAGGGTTAGGCCAGTTCTGTTCTGGTGGAGGCTCAGAACCACTCCTGACCTTATCAAATATGCAGGAGCGTTTCAGGATGAAATGAGGGTGGATAGATTTAATAAGATTGGTGCAAAAATACCAGAAAGATGCTTTTATCCCTAGGTTTGTCTAGCCACTGAGAGCAACCACTTCCCGAGCTAATTCCCTCGAAAGGGCAAATAAAAAAACTGTATTGCCATTGGGTAGCTCAGAGAGAGTCTGACAACATCTCCAGAGGTTCTCGCACTATGAAGCGAAGTCCTTTGTTTGATGAATACCTGGACTGCATTACCATCCCCATAGACGGGAAGTTACCTCTCAAGTCGTTTACTGCAAAATGGTCCTTGCAATCTGAGCTCTCTTTCACCTGCCCAAGCTGTAAAAAGGGCAAAGAAAGCTTAGCCCATGTGTTGTTTATTTGCCTGGCCTATGCCCAGATGTATTTATTCCGGGAAAAAAATTGAATTTGATATTAACGTTTCTTAGATTAATGCCAACAATGAGAAAAGTATATAAAACATTTTTGCACGTTTAGAACAAAACAATTACAATATGTCAGTTTCTATCTCCCTCATGCACATCTTAAGTAGCCAGTTTGTTCTGAGTTCAAGGTCTCTGTCTCCATCATATGCCATCAAGCACATGTCTCTCTGCATCATTTCTGTGTCATGCTGCTGGGGTACAGAAGCGGCCGGTGTTTGGGACGAGTGGCGGGGCGGCATAGGGGTTGAGAAGGGCAATATAAAAAATATAAAAATTGAAAAAAACTTACCTTCAGCCGCCCGCTTTGTGCTCTTCTGCTCCTCTTCTTCAGGCACAGGCTCCCAGAATGCCCTGTGGCCAATCCTGAAGCTGCTCTCACATAACAGCAGCTCCAGGATTAGCCTGAGCGCCCTTGAATAGCGCTCCAGGACAGACTGGGAGTCTGTGCCTGTCTCTCCAACCCCAGCAATGCAGCTGGGGTTGGAGAGAGCTTAACTGCCATTGACGATTTGGCCGGCCTGAGATGGCCGGCCAAACCATCATGCGCAGTGAAGGGAGTTCACTACCACTCCACTCAGTGCTGTCACCCCCCAAAACCCCACCCCTAAGACTCGTCCGGAAAAGAGAAATAAAACGACTCTTTTTATTTTTCCTTTCCTGCCGTTTTTGGGTGGGGCTACGCTCCTCCGCCATAGCGGAGGAGCTGCCGCTGCTGGGGTATTTCCTTTGCACAGGAGATCAAATAAAGCTCAAAGGACCTTGGAGTAATATTTGATATATTTTAATTTATTTATAGCACCTAAAGTTGATGCAACTATGACATTTGTTATCCTGTTTTATATTGGTTACGTAGGGATGTTTTCTTCCTATTACACAGTATAGTATATAGTCAGCAAGATAGCCGAATGTGAGAGAGCTCCTCCTGGAGGCTCCTAGGGCTTGGGATCGCCTTCAGTGCAAATCCCTCCAAAAGCCCTGCCATCGGACTCCTGCTCACAGAAGGATGCAAGGAGCCAAGTAAGCAGCCTCCAGAATAGAACGAGGATCAATGTCGAGAAGGGAGGAATGAAGAGATATGATCAACAACTCACAGAGCACCCCAAGGCCAACGACAGCCCCGTTTCACTCGGCCAACCTGACCCCAACCCTCCACTCACTGAACTGAACCTGGAGAGTTCCTGAGGCCCCTGGGGGTTTTCAGCCATGACACTCGGCTAAAACGACAGGGCTGGACCCGTGAAGGCCGGAGGGTGGTGAGTGTCCTGGGTCACTGAAGCTACCCGCCCTGAGCAGACACTGCAGGCTACATTGATTCAAGGAAGCCTGCGGTCCTGCCACCCCACCGAAGGGGCACTTACTCGCGCCGATCCGCATTTATTGTCCAAGGTGCCTGATGTGCAGTCCCAGTCCCTACCGACACTGCAGTGCCAACCGCCACTGTAATAAACTCACAGCGCCTCTACCCTGCTTTGCCAAAAAGGCACTTCGGACGCTGCTTTCGCCGCTGCACAAGGAGGAAGCTGAGCGCGGCTCGCACTGTGCTGGCTCTGGCACCTGCAGCCGAGGCTCCGTAAGAGGGTGCGAGCGTGTTTGTCTTAACGCCTTCATTTTAGCTGCCCTGGCCAGACGTGCACACCGCCGTTATTCAGAACTACTGGCATCTCTTATCACCACTGCCCTGCATGGGAGGAGAAGCTCTGTTGGCCGGGCGGTGTGGTCCTCAAGGCTGGTGTGGACTATTATAGAGGTAAGGAGCGAACCTGCCACCAAAGAGTGACTAGAAAAAGAGTGACTTGCCACAGGAGTCCCATAAATCCCCCGGAGTCAGATCTCCTGGGCAACATGGCAACCCACTCAACTGGCCACTCTAGTCTGTAATACCTGCCAAAATCCTAAGGACTGCTCCACAGGTTCTCGGAGCATAGTCCGGAGTTGTCAGAGATGCCTTCGCCTACGGCACTGCTGCCCTTAAACATGTTTTTTGTATCCAATCTTAACCTTTTGTATTCGGCTAACTTTAGTAGGAAAGTTTGGGCTACCTCATCAACCTGTATTTTGTTTGGACTACCCCTCAGTTGGAAACTGATTTGGGCTACTTCTGCAACTGAGATGTGTTTTGTGCTACCTCTCCAGTAGAATTTCTACCAGCCTCCAAGACCAGCCCTCAGTTTGGGCTACCCCTGTAGTGGAAAGGTATTTGGGCTATTTCCTTAGTTGGATTTCCACCAACCACCAGCATCTGTTTATTGCTTGCGCTACTTCCTAGGTGGATATGTACTTAAAGTACCTCCGCAGCAGGCGCTCTACCAATCACGATTGCCTAGGCCTGCTCTTCAACCATATGCCAATTTCGAGACATGGTCACAACTACACCAGAACTTGATACTGGACACCGTCATTGCTACACTGTGTGGTTTTTAGGTCTCACCTAGAGCGTAGCGCGCAGCGCTGCTCTAGGAATGACCTTTAGGAATCGGTCAGCTCTTTTCAAGCACTCGTGCTTGTGCTGGCATCCACCTTGCGGGAGCGAGCACATGGCTCTTGCGCCGCCGCTGCTCGCTCCCGCAAGGTGGATGCCATAACAAGCACGAGTGCTTGTTTTTCTTTCCACTGCTTGTCTTGGGGCCACTTCTAGCGCACGATCCGTCTTCCAGTGTCACCGGCCGGGCCAGGCCGGTGACACTTGTGCTTACACAGACTCGGCCTGCTGACATCCGAACACCTCAGTAATGAGCGCACGCAAGAGAGCACAGACCCCGTCTCATTTCCACACGCTCTGACACGGCTCTCTTCCTACAGTCTCCATCACTTGTAACTCCACTCCTTCCTCTCTCCCTCTTCCGCGCCCATACACCAGTCTCTCTAGGTCCCCTCTTCATCTCTCTCTCCTCCCCTCCCCCCACTTCACTCTCTCTACTGCCCTTTCCACCTCAATCTCCCTCACACACTCTCCTTTCCACCTCAATCTCCCTCACACACTCTGCACATTTCCCCAGTGCCAGCGGCTATATAAGCATCTGCAATGTCCGCAGGCTCCTCTGATCTTTCACAAGCGTGCTCGCTTTGAAATAATTTTACCCTCTGCTTGCACCCTGGTCACGGGGACTTAACACTGACCGTATTCAGGGGATACGTGTGTTTTTTCAGCTTCCTCTCTGACTTCTTAGCACTGCTGAGCATGCATACCATCTGCAACTGCAGGGTCGACAGCGCCCTCTGCTGGCCATATTTCGAACTTGCTGCCCAGCACATTTTGCTGATGTTCTTCTAAGGCTTTCGAAAAAAAAAAAAAACAAGGATTGGCAAAGACAATTGTCTCGCCTTTTCTTTGTCAATGTAGACCTATTGTCTTTGCCAATACTTTTTGCATATGTAGTGCAGCATTGGAAACAAAAGCTAAAAGCGTATTTTACCCTCACAGCTATAATGACACATGTACATGCGCGCATCACAACTCATGCGCATACATACGAAATGAGAGATCCTCCATTTTGTTTATTTTTTTATATTTACCAATCCATTATGGTAGGCACCGATCTTGGAACGATGAATAAAAATAAAACGAGCCTTTCCAAAAATGCGTTGTGTAAAAGGAGCAACCCAGCAGCAAACTGCAGTTGGCAGGCCCTCTAAAAAATAATAATTAAAATAAGAATTGGCATAGCCAATAGGTCTCGCTTTTGGGACCTTATAAGTATTTAGTTATGCAGCACAATATCCTTGGTGCAACAACATCAACCGTTGCATGGCTAAACACTTATAAGGTCCCAAAGGCGAGACCTATTGGCTATGCCAATGCTTGTTTTGTACTGCTATGTATACACTGTTACACAGGCTTATATAATACTTTTGCCTATCCTTTACTAATACTGGTGCGAGGCCTGAACATACTTACATCAGATCTGAGCTATTGCCTACCCTTCACCAATAGGGAAGGATGCTTAAGCAAAATAATGTCAAATTTTGTGCACTGGACACCTTTATCTTGCGAGTTTACCAGACTTCTCACTGCTACATATGCCTAAAAGACGTTTTTACTGTCTTACACCAATATTTGTCTTTCTGTGCATACAATGTGATTTCATACTGATGCTGTCATCTATTGCCCGTATTGTGACTATTCTACCTCGTTCCAACAGCAGTAGCCAACCTTGTTTGGTGTTTATCAGTCCATGTTTACCCTGATACCTTATCCAAGCCCTGTAAATAGGTTTTTCTTGCCTACTCTACCTCACAGCAGCAGTAGCCCGGCATTCGACTCCTTCACTATCTTGAGTGTTTCGTGTGTTTCTTTGCTCATACTGTTGCATATGCATACATGATCATTACATGTGATTCACGCCAGTATTGGTACTATATGCCCGCGTTATTATCCTGAGCGTTTTCTATGTTTATATGTACTCACTAACACCCTTGCATATATGTTGATTTAGCCTACCGTACACTAATATAGACGTAGATAGTGACATACACTGTGACTTTCTGTGAATGCCGGCTCCTTTCTACCTACACTGTGCCTTTATCTATTCGACCAGTGCCATTAACAGTGACCCTACTTTCCTGGAATCAGGTAGTCCTTGGTTACACTGACTGCCCAAACTGCTGATACTGCAATAGAACCACTCACCTATGGCCCACGGCAACATCATCATGGAGAGGCACGTCCCCAAATCATTCTGCATCAAATTCCTGCGAAACATCTCTAAACTTGCCACAAACAAATTCAAACATAACACTCTCAAAGACAATCCAGAAACACTAACAACAGTCCCACTCACGGAGGCCGCAAAATAGACTTCATGTCCTCCACAAAAAAACTCGTCAAATGGGGAGTGAACTTTCGGCAGCACCTCCACGTAACCAAGACTACCATCATCCCCCATGGAATGAAGCTCGATATATCCCCATCACAAACCTTCAGCGGGGAAGTATCCATAACTGTTTACAGAAATGGGAACCTTCTAGTTCAAGCTTCGGAACAAAACCTAGCCATTTCTGACCGTCATTTCCCTATGCTAGGTGCCACCTTGCTAGCCGGTCCTACCTCCGCCCCTCTCCTCTCTAGCCAAGAACCAATCCCTCCACTGACATCCGGTTCCACTTCCTCCTCCCTCCCCTTCCCCAGAGAACAAACTCCTCCACTGCCATCCAGTTTCACTTCCACTCCTCTCCCATCTCCCAGAGAAACAACCTTTCCTTGGCCACTCAATCCCACTTCCAACCACCTCCCCAATCCCAAAGTACCAACCCCCTCTCCCAGTGAAAGGAGCCACGCTCCCACATCGTCACCAACTGAATCTTTAACCCTCATTACACTTTGCACTGTCTCTGCCGACACACCTCCTCCAGCCTCCGCCACCCCCAGACGTATTGACACAACGACTTCGCTGCCAGAATTGCGCTCCCCCTCCACGCCCAACTGGAGTCATCGCCCACACCCATAGCATCTCAGCCCTCCAATCTCAATAGACTGGAACATACCCCAGCAGACTCCGACGAACTCCATCACACTCAAACAACTGCAGCCCCGGCAGTCTCTCAGCTGATCCCATTAATAGGAAGGGCCTGGCCAGGCAGTTCGGGCTGGATTGTTCCCATGAGG
This sequence comes from Calotriton arnoldi, assembly GCA_963921515.1. Taxonomy (NCBI): domain Eukaryota; kingdom Metazoa; phylum Chordata; class Amphibia; order Caudata; family Salamandridae; genus Calotriton; species Calotriton arnoldi. The sequence goes on along the minus strand of CAWUFW010006172.1, from coordinate 912,196 downwards.
AACAGGGTCAAGACTGATTCGCATATGGCTGGAATGGCATGGGGAGCAAAAAAAACGATAGAATCTGAAAGAAACACATAGTGATAGATTCCTTACCTTAGAATATCCGCAGGCGTCAGACTGGATCCGGAAAGTTTTCGTCAGCAGTACCCCTGCGCATCGGTAGGGGCGTCGTGCGGCTCCGCGTCCGTCGTTGGCGTCGTGGTCGCCGAGATGACGTCGCGGGCGCTACTTGGACGCCGCCCACGCGCGCTGACGTCAGTTCTTTCTTTTTCCGTGCCAGCAAGCGCAGATCCGGAGAGAGCGGTACCCCTAGTATTTTTTGACTAAGTTTTTTGAGATCTTTTTCTCACCCTTTTCGAGTCAATACGACTCCTGGTGCAGTTAGGGATGCCCGGGTTTAAGTCCTGCGAGGACTGTCATCGGATGATGTCGGTGACGGACCTGCACCGCGTGTGTCTCTTCTGCCTGGGGCGCGACCACGACCCCAAGTCGTGCCCCGACTGCCGGTCCAATGCGCCGAAGTCTTTGCGGGAGCGGTCCCGAAAGCTGCTTGAAGCCCGGCAGTCGGCTCCGCGCCGTTAGAGGTCCCGGTCCAGAGGGAGGTCGAGGGACCGTGCGCGGAGTCATCATCGGCGATCGTCGGGATCGAAGTCTTCGCACTCGGGGTCAGGTAAGGCGAAGCACAAGAAGTCGAAGAAACGTCATCGTTCTCCGACTTCCCCTGGCCGGTCGCGCGACGCGGCTGAGGGTACGGGTGGTGCCAACCCCGCGGCTCCGGCGGAGTCCATGCAGTCGCCGACTGACTACCCGCCCTTCCCGGGGTCGTCGGCGACTCCGGCCCAGATACAGGACTTCCTGTCGGCCATGGCTCGCCTCTTTGGGCCGTCGGGTCCCGCCGGTGCGCCTTCGGGCCCCGCGGTCCCGCATGGGTGTCCTCGCGTTTCCTTGCCGGCGGCTCCGGCGTCGCTGTCGGCTCCGGCCCCAGCGCCGCAGGACACCCTTGGATCCAGGCCTGGATCCCGGTCGACGCCGGTTGACCTTGTTACGTCTCCACCGACGTCGACTCCACCGGCACCGATCCTGACGCCGCCCGCTCCTCTGGACGACGTCGACCTCAGATTCAGCCCCGAAGTGGACGCGGCGTCGGTCCGGCGTCGATCGATGCCGTTCTCGACGCCGTTTGGGGATTTCTATCCCCATGTCCCTACTCCTTGTTGAACAGCCTGAGGAGCAAGGGGAGGACTGGGAGGGGTCGGACGACCCTCTCGCTGCAGCCTGCGAGTCTGAACAGGACTGGGCTGAGGAATTGGGGGACGCCAGTGGTCTGGATACCTCACCAGACCATGGCATGCTGTCTCCACCTACCTTGGCTACGGAGGAGGGAGCCAGTTATGCAGTGGTGTTGCATAGGGCGGCGGAGGCCCTACACCTCCAGCTCCCTACTGTGGCCGTCAGGATTAACCTCCTGACAGAGGTGCTTCAGCCAGCAGCTACTTCTGCGGAGCCGCTGCTGCCCTTTAATGAAGCCCTTTCAGACGTTCTTTTGGGCACTTGGTCCAGGCCCACCACAGGGGCTCCTGTGGATAGGAACCTGGCCCGACGCCATCGCCCGGCTCCGGGTGACCCCATTTTCCTCTCCCAACATCCCACCCCCGAGAGCTTGGTTGTCCAAGCCTCTGCTTCCCCAACCGCCTTCCCTTCCGCCTCACCGGATAGGGAATCCAAGAAGCTGGATCAGTTTGGGAAGAAGATTTTCTCTTCCACCAGCTCTGCGCTGCGGTCCGTGAACACCGCATGCCTCTTGGGCCGTTATTCCCACTCTCTGTGGGATACGGTGGCGAACGTGCTGCCCCAGTGTCCGGAGGAGGCCCGGCCTGCTCTCGCCCAGGCTGTTGCAGAGGGGAGAGATGCAGCAAAGTTCATGATCTGTTGTGGTCTAGACACCGCCGACTCACTGGGCAGATCCATTGCAACGACGGTGGCGGTTCGCCGTCACGCCTGGTTGAGAACCACTGGATTTTTGGGGGATGTCCAAAACACCCTTATGGACATGCCCTTTGATGGCCGTCGCCTCTTCGGCGACAAAGCGGACAGCGCGTTGGAGCGGTTTAAGGACTCACGGGCTACGGCCAAGTCCTTGGGACTCTCGGCAGTCCGCCCTCCTCCGCCTTCCGCTCCTTTTGTGGCACAGGAAGGGGCGCCCCGCAGCGTTCGCAACAGAGCCACAGGCTGGCGCAGCAATCATCCCAGTGCGGCCGCGGACGCGGGTTCCGCCGTGGCGGATAAAGGGGCCAGCGGGCGGGTCAGCCCACCACCACCCCGGCCACCACTGCCTCCAAACCTTCCTAGTCCGAACTTTCAGGCCCATCAAACGCCAGTGGGCGGCAGGCTCCGCCATCACCTCCCCCACTGGCGCACCATCACTTCGGACAGGTGGGTTTTAGAGATAGTCCGGAGGGGCTACTCCCTCCCCTTCGAGACTACCCCCCCAGCCATGCCACCTCAATACCACCGCATGTCGGGGGATCACTTGGTGCTTCTTCAGCAGGAAGTTGTGGCCCTCTTGGCCAAGGGGGCCATCGAGCGCGTTCCGACGCACGAAGTAGGTCGTGGTTGTTATTCCCACTACTTTGTGGTGCCCAAGAAGGACAAAGGCCTGCGTCCTATCTTAGACCTCCGGAACGTCAATCGCTTCCTCCGCAAAGAGAAGTTCAAGATGCTCACTCTAGCTCAGGTCTTGTCTGCTCTCAACCAACAAGACTGGATGGTGGCGCTGGACTTGCAGGACGCCTATTTCCACATCCCCGTCCTGCCAGTCCACCGGCGTTACCTACGGTTCACGGTAGGCCACGAGCACTTTCAGTTTACCGTGCTCCCCTTTGGCCTTACCAGCGCCCCTTGGGTGTTCACCAAGGTGATGGCGGTGGTCGCAGCTCATCTGCGCAGATAAGGGGTCTCAGTCTTCCCCCTATCTCGACGATTGGTTGTTGAAGGCGGGCTCGCCCCAGACAGTCGTCTCCCACTTCCAGACTACGGCCGACCTCCTGCACTTGCTGGGGTTCTCCATCAATGTGCCGAAGTCGCACCTGATTCCCTCCCAGAAACTCCTCTTTATCGGAGCGGTTCTGGACACAGCGCAGTTTCGGGTCTATCCTCCCGAACAGCGAGTCCGGGATATTCGGGCTCTGATTCCCATCTTTCAGCCCTTGTCCTTCGTTTCGGTCAGAGTGACTCTGAGGCTGCTGGGCCTCATGGCCTCCTGCATCCTGCTGGTCAATCATGCCAGGTGGCATATGCGGGCTCTGCAGTGGGACCTGAAGTTCCAGTGGGCGCAGCATCAGGGAAACCTGTCCGATCACGTCCAGATCTCGGAGGGCACTGCACGACAATTGCAGTGGTGGCTCACGAACCGGCATTGGGTCGACGGCAGATCCCTCTCCCTTCCCCAACCGGAGTTCACAGTGGTGACGGATGCGTCCCTCCTGTGATGGGGCGGCCACATGGGAGAGGCGGAGATCAGAGGCCTCTGGTCTCCGGCGGAGTCCCGGCTCCATATCAACCTTTTGGAGCTGCGGGCGATCAGGCTTGCACTAAAGGCATTCCTTCCCTCTGTCAAGGGGAGAGTAGTGCAGGTGTTCACAGACAACACCACCGCCATGTGGTACTGCAACAAACAAGGCGGGGTGGGGTCGTGGACCCTCTGTCAGGAGGCTCTGCGTCTCTGGACATGGCTGGAACATCAGGGCATGTCCCTGGTGGTTCAACACCTGGCAGGTTCTCTGAACGCCAGGGCGGACGAACTCAGCCGCAGGTGCATGCTCGATCACGAATGGCGTCTTCACTCGGAGGTGGCGCAAGGTGTCTTTCAGCAGTGGGGAGAGCCTTGGTTAGATCTATTCGCCACCGAAGAGAACGCGCAATGTCATCAGTTCTGCGCGTTGGAATTTCCAAGGCGGCACTCGCTCGGCGACGCTTTTCGTCGCAAGTGGAGTTGCGGTCTGTTGTACGCCTTTCCGCCTATACCACTTCTGCCCAGAGTGCTGAAGAAGATCAGGCGCGACCGGGCCCAAGTCATTCTTGTGGCTCCGGACTGGGCTTGAAGAGTATGGTATCCCGAGCTACTCAGTATGAGCATCGATCCCCCGATCCGACTGCCTCTTCGGGAGGATCTTCTGTCACAGCAGCAGGAGACGGTCCTCCACCCGAAACTGTCCAGCCTCCACCTCTTTGCGTGGAGCTTGAGCGGCGGCAGTTGATTCCCTTCGACTTGCCTCCTGAAGTTTGTGACGTTATTCTGGCAGCCAGGCGTCCCTCTACTAAAGTGGTATGCGCCTGCAGGTGGAACAAATTTGTGGCATGGTGCACAGCAAAGGCTGTGGATCCCCTTTCTGCCCCTCTTTCTGAAGTTCTACTGTTCCTTCTTTCTTTGGCCCAGCAGGGCTCTGCTCTGGGCACTATCAAGGGCTACCTTTCTGCTATTTCGGCCTTTCTCAGGCTCCCTGATCAGCCCTCTCTTTTCAAGTCCCCTGTTGTAAATAGGTTTCTTAAAGGCATTACTCACCTTTTTCCTCCTATTCCTTTCGTGATGCCTCAGTGGGACTTGAATCTGGTTCTGACGTACTTGATGTGCGCTCCCTTTGAGCCCCTTCACAACTGTCCTATTTGTCTTTTGACGTTAAAGACTGCCTTCCTGGTGGCCATCACTTCCGCCAGGCGAGTGAGTGAGCTCCAGGCTCTTTCCTGTAAGCCTCCTTTCCTTTCAGTCCATCCGGACAAGGTTGTGCTCAGGCCCCGTCCTTCCTTTTTGCCAAAAGTGGTTACGGCCTTTCACATTGGGCAGACTATTACCATGCCCACCTTTTTTCCGCCTCCGCATCCTTCCAGAGAGGAAGAGAGGCTCCACCGTCTGGACCCAAAACGTGCGCTTTCTTTTTATCTCAACCGCACACAGCAGTTCCGGGTGGATGACCAGCTTTTTGTTGGCTACGTTGGCACCAAGAAAGGTCGGGCGGTCCATAAGAGAACCATCTCCCGCTGGGTTGTCTTATGTATCAAAGCCTGTTACTCTTTGGCTAAAAAAGAACCTCCGGTGGGGCTGCGTGCTCATACCACCAGAGCTACTGCAGCCTCTACTGCATTGGGACGTGGTGTCCCCCTGCAAGACATCTGTCAGGCAGCCACGTGGGCCTCGCTGCACACGTTTACCAAGCATTATTGCCTAGACAGCCAAGTCCGGAGAGACGGCTTCTTTGGCCGTTCTGTTCTCCGTGACTTTCTGGTGTGATCTTAGTTCGCAGACCCACCACCGGGGTTGGTATTGCTGGGGTATCTATTCTAAGGTAAGGAATCTATCACTATGTGTTTCTTTCAGATGCACAAGTTACTTACCTTCGGTAACGATATATCTGTAAGAAACATTAGTAGTGATAGATTCCTTACCGCCCCACCCATCCTCCCCGTTCTGCGAACTAATTTCTAGGGATAAGGTCATCCATTTCAGGGCCCTAGTTTCAATGCACCAGTGGTCAGTATCTTGCATGGCTCTGCGTTCCTGGCGCGGAAAGTCGTGTACAGAACTGACAGCGCGCGTGGGCGGCGTCCAAGTAGCGCCCGCGACGTCATCTCGGCGACCACGACGCCAACGACAGACGCGGAGCCGCACGACGCCCCTACCGACGCGCAGGGGTACTGCTGACGAAAACTTTCCGGATCCAGTCTGACGCCTGGGTATATTCTAAGGTAAGGAATCTATCACTACTAATGTTTCTTACAGATATATCGTTACCGAAGGTAAGTAACTTGTGCTTTAGGCCCAGATCTCTGTACTGGGGTGAATGTTTCGCATTGTGCAGCATTCTGTCAATCAATTGTTCTTTTTGCACAACGACTAAGCTGCCAGAATTGCTCTCCCCCTCCACCGCCCAACTGGAGTCATCGCCTACACCCGTAGCGTCTCAGCCCTCCAATCTCAATAGACTGGAACATACCCCAGCAGACTCCGACAAACTCCATCACACCACTGCAGCCCCAGCAGTCTCTCAGCTGATCCCCATAATAACCAGTCTAGAACTTAAAATCAGTACTATTCTGGAAGAAATTGAATCGCTCCGCATAGATGCAGAGAATAAACATACCATGGCCCAACCCTATGCACCCTAAGTGAACACCGACCCTGCCACATAGACTTGTTCTGACCCCTTACCACTCACCCCTAACCAAACCATCCCCCACACTCATCACCGCATCAATCCCAGACGCACCATCCGACTAGATTGTCGCAGCAGGAATCCATATTGCTGAGCAACACCTATGACAATACCACAAACCAGTCAGTCCACCACAAGATCCTGGTCGTTTTTAACTCACATAGGACCCTGAACACCACTCGCCCTTCCAGACCGCCTGCCCAACGAACAACTTTCCAATCCAGCCAACCTGTATCGAGAGTGTCACCTTCACCCAGCTGCTTGCTACTGAACTGCCGATCTGCTGCCAGGCATGCCACTGATATAACTGAAACTATTTCACAACACAATATCGACATCTGCTTCCTAACTGAAACCTGGATAACTGACCACTTATCCCTTTACAGTGACCTCCTCACCCCACTGGGCTTCTCAATCATCCGCAGTGACCGTAAGGGTCACCGAGGTGGCGGAGTAGCCATCATACACAAAAATGATCTTTGCCTTACTCACTTCCACACCACCAAATACCCTACCTTTGAATATTTAGGAGTCAAGCTTTCCTCAAAAGGCCCCAACCCCATCAGATTTCATGCCATATATCACCCTCCGGGGGAAAATCTACAATTCCTCAAAGACCTAGCAGACCTAATATTGCAAAACTCACTAAAAGGCAGCACTGGCATTATATTAGGGACCTAAACCTGCACCTGAATAATGCTAAAGATCCTCTAGTACAAACCTTTACCACACTCCTGGAAGCGAATGACCTTACCCAACACTGCAAGAAACAAATCCATAACAAGGGCTCTACCCTTGATGCACTCATCTCCAAGCATAACACATTATCCCTTGACTCTATCCTACCATCCGACTGGACCGATCACCACCTTATTCTCTTCGACCTCAACACCTTCCATCCAATGACCCGCCACCAACCTAGCCGTCGAAAGCGCTGAGTGAGGAACATCCATCAAATCCCACAAGCAGTTAGTAGCTCTAGTCAACTCCCAGATCATACCTCGGCCTGACCTCTCCTCCACTAATGACCTCACCGACCACTACCACACAAAGATGACAGAACTCGTTGAAGCAGTTGCCCCCTCTGAACCTCAAGAAGTATCCCCTCTAGATCCTGGTTCAATAACAACCTTAGTAATGAAAGACGGCAGCTCCGTCGAGCCGAAGGAAACTGGAGACAGCAACCCTCTGATTCTAATCTCACTATCCTCCGGGCTGAACGCCTAAAATACAAAAACCATATCTTCAGAGAAAAATACTCCTTTTTCTGAGAACAACTAGACAGGTCTAAAAACAGACCCAAAGACTTATTCAACATCAGCAAACCTCCTCTTTCCCCTAAAGCTCAATGAACAACGCAACCGAAAGCTGTGAAGAATTCGCCACATTGTTCTCTGAAAAAGTATCTAATATTGAACTCTCCCATTAGCCTCCCACCCCCCTATCAAGCTTCAAGGATGCCCCCTCCGAAAAGGGCCCGCCTGAAACTTCACCTCCAAATATTGGCTGTTCCCCCTCCCTCAACAACACAGCTCTTCAACCCCCACTCCTTACAACCGAAAAATAATGCAATCTGGTCTGAATTCAACCTTGTCCATGAAGAGGAAGTTATCAAAGTACTTGCGAGCATGAAGCCGACATCGCACATCTCTGACCCCTCCCTATGGCACTTGTTAAAAATCTCAGTCACATCATATCTCCTATATGGACCAAGATCATCAATTCCTCCCTAACGAGTGGCTCCATGCCAACCTCACTCAAACTTGGCCAAGTATCCCCCCTCATCAAAAAATCAGAAGTCGACCAGAACGACCTCAGTAACTACAGACCCTTAACTAAACTCCCACTCCTCGCCAAAACCATCCAAAAATGTGTGCTTTCACAATGCAACACCCACATTGAAAAATACAACCTACATGACACCTTCCAATCGGGATTCAGGAAGGGCTGCAGTACAGAGACAGCCATACTGAACATTGTAGATGACCTGCACAGATCTCTAGATGGGCAGGCGAGCCTCCTAGTCCTCTTGGACCTCTCTACCGCCTTCGATACTGTAAACCATGACATCCTCCTAAACACCCTGTCATGGTGTGCAGGCAACGAGGGAACTGTCCGTCAGTGGTTCACCTCCTTCCTAAGTCAACGCTCACAGCTAATTAAACTTAATAATTCAACTTCAAAAGCAAGGCCAGTCTCACAAGGAGTCCCTCAAGGGTCAAGCCTATCTCTTCCCCTATTCAACCTCTACATGGTAGCCCTCACAATGATCCTGAAGCAAGCTAGAATTACCTATCACCTCTATGCAGACAATACCCAACTCTACATGAAAATCTCGTCAGACAAAGACATCCAGCACCTAAATTGCATTCTCCTCACACTCCAGTCCTGGCTGTCCAGCAACTATCTCAAACTCAACCCCAACAAAACAGAACTCCTCCTCATCCAGCCTAAAGATAAGTGCTTTCAAATTGATACCTGGTTCAACAACATCACTGCACTAAACTGCAAACTGTCTGTCTCAAACTCCGTTAAATCCCTGGGGATCACACTTGACAATCACTTGAGCATGAAAGAGCATATTAATACCTCTGTGAAAAGCACCTTTTACACGCTGAAACACCTGAAAAAAATCAAACTTTTCATACATATTGTAGGAAGGTAGGATCCTTCTAGCATGGTTACCCCCCACTTTATGCTTGGTGTCAGTGTGTTTTTGACCTAGTCCTGCCAATCATGACACCAGTCACTGTGCTTTCTCCCTAAATTGATCATGGTAAGTACTTTCGTGCATCCACAATTGGCTACTGGTGTACCCTTTTAAGTCCCTAGCATATGGTACTAAGGTACCCAGGGCATAGGTACACCAGGGGTCTTCCATGGGCTGCAGCAGGTATTGTGCCACCCATGGGAGTCCAATCAAACTGTGACTACAGGGCTGCCATTGCAGCCTGTGTGAGTTGGTGTTTGCACCTCTCACAACAGATATAAGTTTTCTTATATCTGAGGTCACTATACTTAAAACCTTTAAGTCACCTCTATGGCAGGCTCTTCAGTCCTGAGGGCAGAGTGCTTGGTTATAAGTGTGAGGGTGCCCTTGCATGAGCAGGACACCCCTACAAACCCCGGAGTCGATTCTCCAGGCTTTGTAAGTACGGTCAGCCATTTTAATACATATAGTGGACATCAGTCATGACAAGCAGTCTAACTATATAGTGGCTGCACCGAACCCAGTCATGTTTGGTATCAAAGATGTTGGAATCATATCCCAGCACCGATTATAGTATTGGAAGTACGATCCCATGTACTGGGGGCTCCCTTGGGGTACCCTCCTGTACTCCTGGTAACAGCTTTTCAGGGTCTGCCAGCAAGCAAGCGCTGCTGCCGACCACAGACACGATTCTGGCCTCCTGCTGCTGAGCCAAGCTCGAGCAGGGGAAGGTAGAACAGTAGGTTTCTTGTCGCATGGAGGTGTGACCACCTCCCAGACAGAACTTAGTGTATTGGGGTGGGGGCGCTTGCCAGCGCCACCAGACTGCTTTGAAGGGCACATTTGGTGCCCTCCTTGCATACTCCAGTTTGAGCCAGTTCAGGGAGCCCTTGGCTCCCACTCTGGCGCAAAACTGAACAAAGGACATGGGAGTATGCTCCCCTCCGTCCAGCCCCTCCTCTGGGAGGGACCCTTGAGTCGTCCTAACCCCTTTCCTAGGGTATGAAAGGGCTTACCTGTGGGTGGGTCCTCAGATTCGTCATGGGACGTGACTCAAGCCTGAAACCACGTCACTCTACGACCGTCTGAACACTTGGACTTCGCTGGACTTCGCCTGGAACCGAGATTCCATCAAGGAAGACGCCTGATGCTGCTGGTCTCGTTGTACTGCAAGTCTTTTTCGTCATCTCTGTCTGTGCTTCTTCCAGGATCTTCACAAGACCTGTGGGCATCAAGGACACCCGAAGTAATCTCCTTTGGAGTAAAGTAGTCACTCCCCTGCATCTGTAGGCAACACAACATAGCTGACCGGTCTGCTGCTCCTGATGTCCCGCGACTTCGAAAGGCTCAGCAACACAGGTGGTGGTTCTGCAACTCCCTCGAGGCCTGACCTGTCCTCTTTGCAATTTAGAGACCAGTATGCCTCGTCGGAACCGAACCCCTATGCACCGCTTTGACGTGCCGTTGCCAAGGCTTGTTGGCTCTGCACTCCAGAGATCTTCGAGCTACAAGAAGCTCCAGCCTCCAGCATCTCTTCCCTCCAAGCTCAGCGTCCTCACCGCATCCTCTGCACCGTGGGCCTTCATTCTTGGTGAGCTGCTCGAGGTCCTGTTGCGACTCGTGCCTTTGGCCTGTGGGTCCTCCTGAGGGTCTTCTACTGCATTAGTGGGCTCCCCTGCTTGCTTGGGGCCTGCCCCGACGCTCCTGATGGTGAGTCCCTTGGACCTTGCTGGTCCCAGCGTTGCTCCTTCTTCGTTCTCCATGCCATTTGCGGCTACCAAGGCTTGTTGGTGCTCTCACTGGACACCCACCACCTAGTCACCGACATGCGACGTGGGACAGCTCGTGCATGGCTCCTGGTCTTCTTCCGTGTTGCCTGGCCCTCACAGCTGCAGCGACAAGGTCACCGTTGCCTCTTCTGAACCTCCTGACATCGGTTGGCATTGCTCTTCCGTGCCTCTTGGTCACTTCCTAGTGGCTTAGACTCTGTCCTCTCTGCTTGCAGGTTCTTCACTTCCAGAATCCACCCTTGGATTCCATCGGACTTCTTCACCTTCTTCTCGAGAGGCATTTTCTTCAAAGTCTTCCAAGTAGTTTACGGAGACGCCCCAAAAACATACCTAGCCCTTTTGGAAGCAACACACCACGCAGCAGTCAGGCTTCTATTGGAGGGAGAAGGCGCTATGACCACATCACTCCTACTCTCAAGCAACTCAACTGGTTTCCAGGCGAGGCAAGAGCTATAGAGCTATACTCAAAACTGCATGCATAACCCACAAAGCTCTGTACACGGGTAAACCAGTCTACCTGTCAAACAAATTATCAAAAGCCGGTCAAAGGTGACTTCTACGAAGCTCAAACAGTCTACTCCTGATTCCACCAAAATTTAAGAACGAGAAATCACACTAGAATCTGGAATGCACTACCCCAGGACTTACATGACAATCAGTCTTTCCCCCACTTCAAGAAGAAACTGAAACCTCTTCTCTTCAACAAATATTTGAACCCATCCCCTTAAAGCATCCTGAGCTCCATTACCCTGGGGGAAACTGGGTCTCTACCTCCTCCCCCCCCCCCGCCTCTACGAGGCCCTGCCCTAGCTACCTTTAAACAATATTTTGTATTTATTTTTCCCGTATGTCTTAATTTTCCATCATAATACATACTCTATGTATTTTAATATATTCCTCTTGTAATCTTGTGCAACTGCTCCTGTATGATGTTAAGCACTAAATATACATGCATGGTATAATCTACCTCAAAACTGCATCAGCACCTTAGCCTAATGTAATTTTGTGTATTTCGCTTACGTACTCCCACGATATCTGTATACTTACGCCAAAGGTACCTCACATGATTGCTGTTAAGCAGACTCTGTAAAGCTCTCTGATGCCTTTGAGTCGAGTTCGCGCTATACAAAACTCAAGAAATAAAAAAATAAAAAAATGATCGAAAAGAGATCTTTAAATTATAGCAGTCTCCACCATATTCTGTTTTTCAGAATACAGTGTTCCCTTTTGCAGTGGCCTTCTACAATTCCTAGTCTATGAATCATGAACTAGGAAGTTGGCCAACTTTGCGACAGTTAGAAAAACTTTAGCACAGGTAAATTTGGTCCATTATTCTCAATCTCAATAAAGCAATCTTGATTTGTCCTAAATATCTTCAAAACTTGTTTGTATTTCATCAAGCTCATTGGTTCTTTGCTACTACTGGTCAGTAGCTTTTAAAGATCAGGTTCTAATTTATCTGTCCCTTTAAATGACACCAAAGGATAGCTGGACCTATGTATGACAAATCTCCAATAAAGTGTGTCCTGGGATCTGATGAGGTACTCAACCAACAGTTTTCTCTGGTCTCAAAATCAAAGAGTAAGTTGTGTGAATTGGTGCTGTCACACTGCCAAAGCGCATTCCTTGGCTTTCTTCCTATGCTGGTGTTATCTAAACAGTCATTGGACACATCCTCAGTTACCAATCACTAGCCTGTGTTTTACCTGTTTTCGGTTCCATTATTCACTCTGCTTATGATTCATTCATTTCTGCTCTCCGACCTGCACTAAACAGGTTTTTGTCATGCTGTCTGTTTCCTTGATGTGTAAACTTTGATGTTGCTCTTTCACCAACAATTTAAGTATATCTGGCTCATGTAGTTAAATTCCAGATATACTTTAACTCATCTTAAATAAGTGTTTTTATGGGACTGAGATTGGGGTTTTGGAGAACTAATGTGTTATAACATGATTTTGGGAGATTCTTGTTAGGTTGCAATTCTACCGTTACTGTACGTTTTGGGAATCACTGAGTATTGGGATACATTTTTTTTAGTACATTTAGAAATTAGATGTATAAAAATATTTTTGTTTTGGAAAGTCTAGGGTATTTTTGGTGTTTTCTTTATTAGTTGCTTCAACAACATGGGTCATAGAAAAGAGGCTTTGCCCTCAACTTACTGCCACAAAGTGGCAAGAGTTGGCGTTCTTCTCCATGTTTCTTTTGATGTTGCATTGTGCCACTCAAGCTTGTCAGGATCTGCATGTTTGGTTAATCTGTTTGGCATCATTCATCTGATTCCTGTGTTTATTGAGTTTTGATTTGGTGGTGTGACTGTCTACATCTTCCCAATCAGGTGGTAGCTAGTGTAGTAGCATTGTCGCTGGGATGACCATTAGAAGACCGTATCATGATGGGTTTCTTTTTCTGGTTTGTACAGGGAGCCGGGCCTATGTCCTCCTGTCCCTGAGCCAGCAGGATGGCATTGAGCAGCACATGGACTTCGACAGTCGCTACACCCTCCTGGAGCTGTTTGCAGAGACCACATCCTCCGAAGAGCACTGCATATCCTTCGATGGAATCCACCTGCCGCAGGTAGGATTATATTGTTGGAGGCTGGTTGAGAATGATGTTGAGTGAAAAGCATTCTCTAATATTGTGTTAAAATGAATATTCTTAGAGGTTTATTCTGGAAGATTAGGATTGGATGGAAGTTGAAGTTGGCTATCAACATGGCAGACGGGCAATGGAACTGTGGGCATGAGCGTGAATCGGGGTTGATCATTATCCTTTCTTCATGTCTTACAGATTCCTGGGAAGCTGCTTTTCTCTTTGGTGAAACGTTACCTGTGCGTCACCTCCCTTGTGGACAAACTGAACAGCAGCAGTGAAGAGGTAGTGCAGCCCCACAATGGGGCTGCAAATTCGAGCCCTCTGGGGGAGCAGAGCCGTGTTTTGAGGGAGTTTGAGTTCAGTATGGCCATGGCTAACCTCATATCTGAGCTGGTACGTGTCATGGGTTGGGACCGTGGACAGCACATAAAGTTTCGATCTCCGTGGGAGGTGCAGCCCCGCATCCTCCGTTCCATTTTCCAGCCAAAAGTGCCCTCTTGCAACAGTGTCCAGTTGGCTCCTCCTCCTCGTAAGAAGTCCTCCAATGGTTTCAAGACACGTTCAGACTTTGCAAGTCGCAGTGGTTACGTTGAGTATGTGCAGGAAAACCTAAAGCCTGGCATGAGTGTACGGATGCTGGAGGACTATGAGCAGGTCAGCACGGGTGACGAGGGGGAGTTTCGACAGAGCAACGATGGGACGCCGCCTGTCCAGGTAATGAGTGCAAAACTGGAGGGCACCTTTTAAGAGACACTTCTTGTTACCCTTGGATACGATGAATGGGTGTGTGTGCGTGTCAATCCTTGAATACTGTCATTTTGTAGTAATTGATCTACCTGTCTGTATTGTTGCACCAGACCCGTCTGTATATACCAATTTAAATTTCTTCCTTACAGCCTTTGCTGTCAATTGGTAAATTCCTCCTAATTTGCCTGCTGTGTCCTTTGCGGATGTTGTTGTTCCCTGCAGCATCTTTGTTGACTAGGCAAGAGTGCTGCTTTCCTCGTCTATTACTGCACTCTTGTCCCAGGGAATGTGGCTGGTCAGCTGGCATTCTATGCACACATCTTTCTTATGCTCCTATTTATGCAGCTCTTATTTTACTTTTCATAACACCCATGTGTTCTACAGTTTTGGTGAATTGTTTGTGTTCTTTATTTGTCACTTAAGACCCAAATTGCATCCTGGCGTGCCCTATATTCTGTGGCCGGTGTTGTCAAAAAGTGTGCTATTCAGGCACATGCTTCAAAAGCATTCTGATTCTTCAGTGAAACATCGGAGAGTGAAGCCTCCCTAACATTCTAATAAGGAATCTCCTTTGAAGTCATCGTGACATGTTCTTAGCCCTGAGCACTTTTCACTGGATATCAACGGGCATGTTCCAAATAATCTGGATGATTGTGCAGTTTGTTCAGAATTTTAAATTATGTTTCTGCATTTGAGTACAGTGCTGTGGTTATGCTCTTTCCGTTATATAGAGCCGTACATGACAGTAGCTGTTTTTCCACAGCTGTGCCTCCTCGGATTCAATTGCTTTTGAAACCTCTGCTACTTTTCCTATTTTTTCAAAACCATTTGTTTCTTAAAGGGGACATTCAGGAACAGTTCTTCAGAGATAAACATCTAATTTATCTTGCATCAGTGTGAGGAAATCTATACTGATATCAGCACTTAGGTTTCAGTAATTAATAGAAAATGTGCAAAACAATAGAGATGGGTATTTTCGTAGAAAGTGCACAGTTGTATCGCTGTCACGTTGGGTCTCATCACAGGGAAGAGAAGAAAGAGGAAGGTTAAAGATAAAAAAAACATTTTTTGTTTAAAAAATCTTTTATTAACATTATAGTCACTGTATGATCACGCGCTGACTTTCACCAGAAACAAGTGGCGAATCTTATTTCTTTCTAAAATTGTGCTGTATTCAGTCACCCCTACTCAGCAACATAACTTACACTAGCTCAGACCTCAGCAGCATCAGGAATTCCTTTTTACTCCATAAATCATCATTACCCTAAGTAGTGCTGCCATGGTTACCATATCTTTCCCCATTTTTTGCCCATCCTCTACCCTCCTACACTTGCTTTCCGCAACCCACATTGAGCGGAGCGCTCTCTCCCCATTTTCTGGCAATGTTTCTTCTTGATTAAACCAAGGCAACCCAGTCGTTTGCCGTGTTTTTGGCAGGTGCCCACCCCACATACACTGAGTAGTAACCATTAGCTGCTCCAACTCCTTTCGAGCCTCTGGCAAGCCCCAAGGATTCCCTTACCCTCATCTTGAAGTGCTCCACATGGGGACAAGACCATCATGTATCTATGAATGTGCCCTTTGTTTGCAGCCTTTTGTGCATTTATTGCTGTCAGTCTTCCCCATTTTTAATTGTGTTTTCTTATGTAGTGTGATCTGTGCAGGATCCGCAGCTGTACGGTTCGGAATCCTGCTCTGAGTGCCTGCTCCTATTCTTTCTCCTCCATCTCACCAAGATCTCTCCCCTTCACTTCTCAGCTTCTTCAAAAGGATTGGGGAATAGATTTGTTTTGTAGATCTGTGAAATAGACTTTTTTGTAATGGGAGAGTCTCCTCTATGATCACACCCACCGAAATGGGAGTTGCTAGTGCGTGCTTGACTTGACTGTACCTTTAAGCCACCCGTGTTCGTCAGCTGGTACCTCACTGAAGAGAAACCCATGGAATTGGTACTCCACTGTTCCACTGGTCACCTATTTTACTTATTCCTTTGTGTTCCCACTTATGGAAACCCTTCAACTTACCCAACTCTGTTTCACACCGCTGTATGAGAGTGGTGTTTAATTGGTTAGTACTCCTTCCCATCCCACTTAGTTGTTTACCTCACTGCACTGATATTTTTGTGTATGGATAATTCTTTAACTGGTTTGGTTCTATTGAGGGCTGCATGGTATTCTCTGGATCCCATAGTGTGTCTGCCAATCCTTAGGGCTGGTTCCTCCTGTGGGGAGACCGCCCATTTGTTAACCATCACAACTGTGCTGCCCAATAAAATTTTCTTATACCCAGAATTCCCTTACACCTACTCCCCCGTTGCCCCCCAAGTGGGTCAGAACCCCCCCCGACCCCCCCGCCAGCCTCTTTGTCAGTTTATTGGAGGGGATGTATGCTGACTTTCTATTCTATAGGAGTAGCCTAACGTCAACCTCCAGCTTCTCAAAGAATTTCAGGGTCCCTGTAAAGCGTGTTTTGAAGGATGTAGAAGAACATGGGTAGGCCTGTCATCTTGAACATAGCTGTCCAACCTTTTAGCGACAGTGACCTCCAAATCCTCCAATCATTTTGTAATTTAGTAGTGTGTATAAGTTATTTTGGAGGAATTCCTCTGAATTTTGCTGTGTCCCCAGGGTGCTTGGACCAGGTTCCAATAACTCTCACTCTTTTGGCTTCTGGTACAGCAGTTCGTCCCACTGTCCATACCAAGCCCATTCCCCATTCTCTCCAAGACCCCAAACATTTAGGGCTACTCCAGGGTGTCAAATGCCTTGGTAGTGGCGAGCAATAGCACCACTGTTGACTCTAACACAGTGTACCCCATGCAGCTGCCTTAGATCGTCTGGTCAAAATGTATGAGGGTAGTAACCACCCATCCCAATCTCGTTGCCTATACCCTTGCCAGAATTCTAACCTCTGTGTTGAGCAAGGATATGGGCCTGTATGAGCCACAGTCATCAGGCTGTTTGCTCTCTTTTAATATTGCTGCTATTAAGGTGAGTCTTTGATTGTACGGAGCAAGTCCTTGCGTGTAGGCCTCTGAAAACATTTCCAGGATATAGGGGAAGAGTTTTCTGTCCATTCCTTTATAATGCTCAACTGGCAGGCCATTTGGTCCCAGTGCTTGCCTGATTGTAAAACTCCAATCACATCAACAATCTTGTTCTCCCGTGTCAGCTTCTAGGCCCAACCTGCCTTCTTGTGAAAGTCTAGGTGTTTTGAGGTTCTTTGGAACGTCCTGCATCTCCGCATCAGACATCGTGCTATTGGACCTGTATAGCGTTTGATCATAATTAAGGCTCCCTGTTTTCCGTTTTTACGGATTTTTACACATAAATACAGACAGAAAACAATGTGTTTTCTGTCTGCATTTATTTTTAAAGGCGGATAAATACAGAAAATTGTGCTTCTTTAAGTGAACCTCCGTGCGGTTTTTCATGAATTATAGCCCAACAGCTGAGCAGATGGACAGCATGGAAAATGAAAAAACAGGATGAAATTTCTTTAAATAATGGCATATGTCAACATGCATTTGTGGTATAATGCTAATATTTACCAATGGCTGTACTGGTATGTAATATCTGGTAGCTTAAATAGCGAAAACATGACAGACATCAAAGTATGAGTGTGCGTCGAACAGTTAAATAAATATGGAAATGTACAGTTTTAGAACTTAATTTTTACGCAAAACACAAAATAAATATGGATAAATACAGACGGAAATGTTAAAAAAATAAATACCATAAAACCGGGAGCCCTAATCATAATCAGCGAATGTTTGTGCAATGAGATTATTGCCTTCAACTTTCCTCTCAGTTAATTTGTGTACCCAGTTTTTGCTACGCTTCCTCCTTTCCAGCTATGTCAGTAGCCTCCCAGCCTGATTTCCAACTTCATATAACCTTCTTTGGGAGGCAAGGAAGCTGGTGCGTGCACCGTTCAATGCCAGATCTCAGTGCTCCTGCTGCTTCAGGCTGGCGACGCAGGTCATCCTCCTAAAATGACAAATGATTTGTTTTGAGTCCAAGAATGTCTGCCGGAAGTGTCTGCCTGTTCTCTGATCTGTTTCTTGGCCACTGCTATCAGCAAAATGGCCTGCTCCCCGATGACTGTCTCAGTGGTGGTATTTGCTTTCAAGTAGAGATCACCGTTGGTGTGCAGCTTGGCATCAAGTGCCTATCCTTCAGGTACCATGGGTCCATTAACTAGCCCTCTCAGGTCCTTTCTCTAGCCCGGAGCTATAGCCATATCCGTAAATAGTCAAAACTTCCTCGGGCAAGAAAGCTCAGCCCCTGGAATGTACCCATGTGATTATGTGAGAAATTATTGTGCCCGCCAGATGTTAATTAATCCTATTGATTCAGGATATCTGCAGAGTATTCCGTCTCCTTTTTTCCCCTCCCTGCGGGTATCTCCTGTCTAGCTTATCCAGCAGCACTAAGTTGAAGTCTTCACTTAGTATTAGGAAGCCCTTCAGCATTTGTAGCATCAGAGAGCCAACTGCATCCAGAGTTGCAGAGTGGAGTTTGGCGTTGGGCATATGGCATAAACGTTTGTGTCCATGTCTGCTGTGAGATGAAGGGCATAGTTTTCTTGCACATGGATGGCACTTCTTTTGTTCTGTCTTCTTGTTGCGTGTCTCCATCCAGCTGGTCTCCTGTGCTATTTCATTGTCCTTTGGGAGTCGGTTGGTTACTGCTCTTTGTTTCTTCTTCTTCCATGGAGGCCACCAACTGTTCTTTGTGTGTCTTTCACTTATTCTCCTCACAGCAACACTAAGGAGGTTGCTTGGATGGTGTCATGTAAGACCAGCGTAATATCTTTCAAGGATGGTTACACTTCTTCTTGATCTCCCTTTGTGGCACACTGGGTGGTATCCATTGCCATTGAGGAGGCCCCCCGAGACCGGTGGTATCCATTGCCACTGAGGAGGCCCCCCGAGACCGGTGGTATCCATTGCCACTGAGGAGGCCCCCCGAGACCGGTGGTATCCATTGCTATTGAGGAGGCCCCCCGAGACCGGTGGTATCCATTGCCACTGAGGAGGCCCCCCGAGACCGGTGGTATCCATTGCCACTGAGGAGGCCCCCGAGACCGGTGTTATCCATTGCCACTGAGGTGACCCCCGAGACCGGTGGTATCCATTGCCATTGAGGAGGCCCCCGAGACCGGTGGTATCCATTGCCACTGAGGAGGCCCCCGAGACCGGTGGTATCCATTGCCACTGAGGAGGCCCCCGAGACCGGTGGTATCCATTGCCACTGAGGAGGCCCCGAGACCGGTGTTATCCATTGCCACTGAGGTGACCCCCGAGACCGGTGGTATCCATTGCCATTGAGGAGGCCCCCCGAGACCGGTGGTATCCATTGCCACTGAGGAGGCCCCCCGAGACCGGTGGTATCCATTGCCACTGAGGAGGCCCCCCGAGACCGGTGGTATCCATTGCCACTGAGGAGGCCCCCGAGACCAGAACAGTACTTATCTATCACATTTTCTTGCAGTACTTGCCCCCTTTGTCCTGCCCCATTTTCAACATGTCAGGTTTGTCACTTCCAAAATCTCTAAGGGCGCATGTAAGAAAACAGGTCTTATTGCAGATGTCCCCCCACTTTCTTGCCCCCATTTCGACTACTAAATGCTGGTTTTCGACTCTGACAGAGCACTGAACCTGCTAACCACACCCCAATGCAAGGGTTCTCTCCCTAAAACAGATATATGTGAATTGGCAACTTCAATCGGCAAGGACTATAACTCCCTTATAAGTCCCTAGAATATGCTACCAGTGGTACCCAGGGCATGGGTGTTAAACGGGTCACCTGGGCCTGAAGCACTGTTTGTTCCCCCCTGAGTGACCCAAGTAAACTACTGACAGCAGGCCTGCCATTGCAGACTGCAGTGCAAGTGCAAACTGCTAGAACGTGACTTTCCCTCAGCATGTGTGGCAAAGTCAGTCACTATTTTTAGGTCGAGCCTGGGCAGCGCATGTGCTGCTCTGCAAGCCATGCTGTATTGAAGTGTGTACTTGAAGCCCCGCCCCGCCCATATTTGTCATTGGCTTGTGTCATTGTCCTTCGTAAATGTTGGCTTCTGATTTGTTATTAGGCTTGTTAGTCCCTCCTTAGTACCGCCTTGTCTTCATTTGTAACCTCCCATGAGGACTGGCCCTTTTACTTCGGTTGTTACACTGTACCTCTTCTTTAGTCTGTAAGCACTATTTTCTTTAATGAGTTTCTCTTACTGCAGGAGGGTCTCTTGTGCGCAGTTCTGACTACTGGCTTGTTTATTTTACTCGTAGCAAACGGGGAGCTCTTCAGGGGCCATGGGAGACAGAAAGGGGCAACTCAGCGATGCCTTCAAGCATTTGGAATGCCATAGGTCCTGCATTTACGAGAGTTTACGCTGTTGGCATTGTAAATGTCAATGCCTTTTATTTATATTTTAAAAACCAAAACATAAATAAAAGGCATTGTCATTTACAATGCCAATAGCTCAAACTCGCGTAAATGCGAGACCTATTGCATTGCAGATGCTTGTTAATATATGCCAGTCGCCCCTAAGGAATGGCCTACTAAGCTCAGGAGGCAGGGTGCATTATATTAAAGGTGTGGACATGTAAGTGCAAGCTTATATGTCCCTATCGTGGCCTTTACCTTTGAAGGCTACTATAAGTGATAGGCGGTCCATAGCATAACCTGTGCTATCATCCGGGCAAACCAGAGGTTGGCAGCTCCATTATAGCACCGCCGAAATAGGTCATGTTTGGTATCAAACAATGTGCCTCATCACCCCTGACACGCATCTCGTGTTGAGAATGATGTGGCATGCACCCAGGTGGCTATCTTAGAGGTTGCCCCCCTGACTGCCCCAGCCTTTCCTGTGCTCTGGTACCAGCCACAGCTGCTGCCGCCAAGACAGGAATTTGACCCCCTGCCAGGAAGTGTGAACTCGCCCAGGAATCAGAAACAATGGCCTGTACGGGAAGGAGATCACACCTCCCTCCCTGACAGGATGACTAGTGAAGTGGCACATCGAGGTCGTGAGCTTCAAAGGCTGTACTGCCTGTGATAGGCCACCAGGCTGCCTCCCAAAGGAGGAAACCGCTTTCCCCCTACCCTCAGGCACATTTGCACCTGGGCTGGCCGGAAAATTAGATATCCAGGAGGTGTACAACCCCCAGACGGCTAGCCACACCTCTAGGGTGGGCTACCTGGTCTCTACAGCTAAGGAAGACTTCTGCCATTTTAAAAGTTGGTAGAATAGAGGGTTTGGGTAAAAAAGGTGACCCCGCCCTCACCTCCTGGATTTGGTCACCTCATGGGTTGATTACCCACTGGGGCTAGTAGCCAATTGGCCACTTGCACCTACACCCCTAACACCCCTAAATCTAGGACTTAAGGGCTACCTCTGACACCAGAATCTGAGTTCTGGGCTAACTTGCAACAGAGGACACAAGAAGAGACCCGAGTCTGCAACAATAGGAGCTGCACAAACTTGATACTCTGCACCCATGGCAACCTTCCTGGAACTGCACAACTGCGACTCGTCCTGGACCAAAGCTCGGTTCCCCCAGACAGAGGGACCCCTTTGAGAGCCAAAGTCAACTCCAGAGTCCCCTAGACTAGTGCCACTAGTCCCCTGCACACTGCAGATAAAAACAACATTCTGGAACCAAAGAATCGCTGGCCATGGGGCCCTCAGAGGAATCGCCCAAAAGTAGATTATCCAGTGCATTGTGGGGAATATAGTCCTGACCTCCACCAAGCCCATCCCCCACCCAGAGTCCAGAATAACTGGCGAATCTCAAACATACAAACAAAATTCCAATTCTAATCAAGGCGGTATACACCTCGGAGAAGTGGCAACACTACGGCAGTCGATGCCCTTGTGTACTATGGTCCTGAGACGCTAGAAAAAAATTGGGTAGTGTTTAGAAAATGCCATATGTGTCACGGTGGAATACTAATAACAGTATGTTCAGTAGAGATGGACAGCAATAAACCAGATCTATAGTAGCAGACATAGCTTAATTGGGACGGTCGTGAGCGGCATTTGCAGCAGCAGCGTCCGGAGAGCGGTTTGGGATGGAATGGTGGGAAGGCGCTTCCTCTGCATTGCAGTGTTTGCAGAATGCAGTGCAAGGCTCGAAAAATCCACTCGCATTGTCGAGCAAGATTTATTCAGGACAATCTACTCGCCCTTTCTGGCGAGTTGAAAATCCTCTTAACTTCAGTCACAGAATAAAAAGTAAATGTAGGAAGACCAACTGACTTTTGACCTCTGTCTCTGAAAGCAGAGCAAATGTAACAAGATAACAAGATTTAAAGGCATCTTTATTGCTCACAAAAGAGCAATAAAGATGCCTTTAAATCTTGTTATCTTGTTATCTTGTCACATTTGCTGGCTTTCAGAGACAGAGGTCAAAAGTCAGTTTGTCTTCTTACATTCAGTTTGTGTTCCGTGACTAAAGTTAGAGGATTTTGTAAAGTGAACTGTGACACAACTGAACTGTGCAAAGCATGCTAAATGAAAGGCTGTAAGACAGTGGTTCCCAAACTTTTTAGACCAGCGGCTCCCTTGACTCTTTGGCCGTTGGCCGTGGCTCCCCATTACGTTACTTTTTTTTGGTGGGTGGGGGGGTGTAAGCCCGGCCTCAGGAGGCTTCAATTTTTCTCCCTAAAAATTATTGAGATGAAGCGGATGAAGATATTATAATCGTGGATGTCATCCTATTAGTCGTAGTGTCTGAAAGGGAGGGTAGGTTAGATAGATTGATAGATGGATTTGTGCTCGGTATGAGAATTACAAAGATTTTGTTTGATCATTTACATGTGTTTTCTGTTGGATTCGGCGAGTCTGACATTTGTATTTGTACATTTGAAAAGTCCTTCAAACAGCATAAGATAGCTGATGTGGTGCTATCCACGACTCTGTCTGGAGGGACAATCAAATGCCACAGGAACAATGGGACGGCAAGGTGGGAACTCCAGAGTGTGATTTATCTAGACTCGGAGATACCGGTAAGAGGCATGTACAGTGTTCGTCATCTCATGCATCAGTGCACACCATTGCTTCCAGGCAAACAGTGTTAGACAACGAGAAATATGTCAAGTACAGTTCGCTCGTGGAGCCCCAGAGCACAAACAGCGCCGCTTTCTAGGTGAATATAACTAATCACTGGATGCTCAAAAATCAAAACTTGCGAAGCCTGGAGGTTACGGGCACATTGCAGGGAACAAAATGTTCCTAATCGTGGTATGTATTACAAAGTGCTCTCGCACAGGCTATATAGAGAACTGTGCGGGGCGTGCATCCAGTAGCGATTACCGCACCAGCGTTGTCCGTGTGTTGGGTGAAGCGCGCATCGAGTGTCTGGGTAGATGAGCGCTGGGTGATGTAGCAAGTAGTAGTTGGAAGGTAAAAGGGGGCTGCACACATACCTTGACTCAGCGTGTGGCCCATCTTTAAGTGGTCTCGTATAAGTCCTCATTATGTTCTATTTGTAAGCCCGGGAATGTGGTCTCCTCAGTTAAGGTACTGTGGTACGCTCTATTGGTTATGAGGCATATTTGAATACCGGCTGCTCTGATTGGCTGGAGTTGTGCCATCACTACGTGCTGACGGGAAGTGTAGTTAATGCATTACGTTTGAAGGAGGCACGCCAATATTCCATTACTTACCTGGGCAAATCACTTAATATCCCCGTGCCTATCAAATAATGAATGTATCCTTGTTTAGCGTAACTGGTGCTCATGTAAAGCACTACAAGTCGAGTTCGCGCTATATAAAATAAAAAATAAAATTGCACAAAAAAAAAAGGTTTCTTGTACTTACTGTGTGCCAGACAGGCAAGTAGCCTTTGAGTAAAATATGGCCACACTCTGCTTGGCCCCACTTCAAAGGCATTTATACTCTGCCTTCCCCTGAACTCTACCACGTGTGCACACTTCAAAGAGCTCGCACTTCCTTATTTCTGTTATTGAAGCAAAGCTTCAGTGTCCTATGTTGCCCTTTTGTCTTACAAACATTTGTTACCGGGATTTAAATGACCTCGTTAGACGAGTGACTCATGCCTTTTGACATAAAAATTACTCCTAAAGGCTTAAACTGAGCAGCTCTTCCCGCTAGCGGAGCCATCGAAGCAACTACTTTATAGCTGTGGAGAATGCGGCTATGTTCACAGGCTGATTTAGTTTCTTACTTACACTGATGCCTGAAGGGCATGTGGCAAGGGTTGAAGGTCTCCCTTTCAACTGGCGCCGTGAGATGAGGGACCGCCTGTGCTTTGCCACCACTGCTGTGGTATCTGCTGCACTGCAGAGTGTCTCCGCAAGTGTATGAGCAGCTTCTATGCGTGTGGCCTCGTCGGATGAGCAGACGACTGAGCGATTTTCCTAGTCCTGGAATTCAGATTGTTTGCCGGCTCCAGGCACCCAGTCTTTCCTGTGGTCTTATTATGAGTTTTGAGTTGCTGCCCTCTCAGAACTGTTGCTGCGCCATTTCATTTCAGTCATGCACGCGCCTCAATATCCCCTTCAAAGCACTGAATTCCCATTAGTGCTCGCGGCGCCCCAGGCTAGTTTTAATGGCGCACCAGGGTGCCGTGGCGCACAGTTTGGGAACCACTGCTGTAAGATGTCAGGCTTTTTTCTAACACAACACTGAAATAGCTAAGTGAACTGTTCAAACATTTTAAATATATTTCACTTGTAATGAAGACCCATTTTTGTAATTCTGTGATGAACAAAAAATGTTTATAGGATCAAAACAAATTAGAACACTTTAGTTGGTGATGTGCAAATTTTAAATACTTTTGCTGAAACCCAATTTCCAAACATTGTTTATGCGCTATTATCAGTAAAACTACATATTAGTGGCAAGGTTTTGGGGCCATTTCAATGGAAAATATGCAATCTGTAAATGACAGTGCACTACCACATTATGCTTTGGTAATATATTTACGAAAAGTGAGTTTTAAAACATGAACTGGGAATTATTCCTGCTCCTGCCCAGATGACAATGCTATTAGTGAACTAAGAAGCAAGCCAGGGATCATGTGTACCCTATATATGGGCTTGATTCTTGTTATACATGGAGCAAACATTTAGTCGAGTAAATAAAGAGTTTTTGTACAGCAGAAATAGTGAACTTGCATATTTGAAGGTGCTCTCTAATGTGATAATAAACAAAAAGGCGGCTCCGTAAGACAAAACATTTGCCTAGGATCACCCAATTTGAGACCAGTTCTCGGGTCAAGTACATTACAGTTAGGTCGAATAGATTATTAAAGTTACTGGACCTGTAGGTTTAGTAACATTTTTATGATTTTAGAGCACTGCAAGGGCATCAGCAGGGGTGACAAAAATCCGAAACTGTCCATTGACTTCAACATGTAGATATGCCAGGTACAGCATACTATATTTGAGTCCCTGTTTCCGCAAGGTGTTTGACATCTGAGAACTTGAGCCTCGCCTCCTGTACAGCGATTGAGAAGTCAGGAAATACTGATATGGAAGAGCCTTGGTATTGTAGTGGGCCCCGTTACTGACTCAAATGCAACACGGTCTGTCTGTCCCTGTAGTTTAATAAACAGGCTATTATCGTGCAGGGAGGTGCTCTGAGTGCAAGCCGCGGTCCGAGCGACCTGTGGGCTGTTTCCACAACTAATGTATTGGGGAAAGTTTTGCTTAGTAAAAAGTTCAGTCAGTAGATGCTCAGTAAAGAATTCGGGATGGCCCCTGTTCGTGGATTCCCCAACCCCCATAATCCGAAGATTATTATGATGAGACCTTGCTTCGAGATCTTCGTTCTTGGCCGCTGTCAATGCAAGCATTTTTTCCACCTTTTCCAGACTTTTTGTCACATTGGCAGCATCATCTTTCTTTTTGGAGATCCACCACTCCGCATCATCAAGCATAACTATATGGCGATCTAAGCGATCGCCCATGCGATCCAACCTTCTTAGGAGGGTGTCAAAGCGGACGTCAATGGATTTAAATCCGGCTTGAATTCCGCAACAATGGCCCCTGCACCATCCATGGGTGCCGTCACACTGTCCTCGGGCGGGACCTCCTCAGTATCCGAAAGCGAAGACTGGCGCCTCGCACTCCTGGGCTGCTCAAAGAATAGCTTTTTTTGTTTATGGTTGCCGCGCCCCATGGTGAAAGCAGAGTGTGAGCTGGGAGGGGCCCTGTGCGCATGGGAATGGCACAGGCGCTGGGGTCGTCCAGCCGCGAGAGGCACGGTACGCAGCAGGGATCAATTAGCTATAGGTGCTGGGCCCAGAGTCCAGGTCTAGTTGGCTGGCAAGGAGGGTATGAAACAGTGAGCCCAGGTCTGCAAAGCGCACCGGGTACCCGCTGTAAGGGAGAGGCACTTTAGCAATAAGTGTCAGTGTCTTTGGGGGTAGGCCCCTAGAACTCACTCTGCGGCAGGTAGATCGTGCACTGCAGTCAGCGAGTGCCAGGCGTGAGGGGAGTCATTGCTAGGAAGCGCGCCGGTCCTGTAAGTTCCAGAATCCCACTGAGCCGCGTGGCATCTCAGTGCAACTCAGGGTGCATATGGAGTAAACAGAGGGCTGTCCGTCCTCCAAGCCGGGGAGACAAATGCAGGAACCCACCCTGATCCGATGTAGGCTTCCCAGCAGCAGAGCAATCAGGTGAGAGGGCCTCGCGACTCTGGGGGTGCTGACAGAAGATTATATGGATGCAGGCACAGACATGCGGAGCAGTCGAAGTGCGCAGCGGGATGGGCCTGCGTGCTCCCGGTATCAGCCTCCGGCCCCGTGTGTAAGGGCAGCATCTCCCACTGCAGCGGCCCTCACAGGGCTGTCGTGTAGTGGTGGGTGGGGGGAGTCAAGACCACGCAGGGTAGGCAAGCGACCCTGCGGGGCTCAGTAGCCCCGATCCTCGGGCTCACCCGTGGCCTCAGATGCCGCAAGACCTCCAAAGGGATGCGCTAGGCCGCAGCGGCCCACGACTTACCCCGGCTATCGGGCGTCCATCAGGTGGCAGTCAGACTGATCTGTTGTTCTGGCTACGGCCGTGTCACCAGGCATGTGGATGATGTTGGATACCATTGGAAAACCAACATATTTGGGCTATCTGCTCCGAGCTTCACTGGTGTCCACACCCAGCCACAGTACCACATCAAACCCTAAACTGACCAGGGTAACAGATGTTATTGGCAACCTCGAACATGACACTCTGATTCTCCGGGAATCTGTGGAAACAGATCGAACCCTTTCGTTTGGTCACTCTTGCATTCCCAAAATAAAACACAAGAAAGATACAACAATGCATTTTCAAACATTTATTGAAATGATCGTATTCTTGCATAAAAAGCATGAGCTGCAATTATTAGAAAGATGAGACATTTTACTGTAATCGGCATTATTAGAATGGTAAACAATATGAACAATCCAAACCTGTTAATTGTTGCTAGTGTTTGCTTATTCCTATCTGTATCTAATACTTATACTTAAGGGAGAATAGTGGGAGTACTATACTGCCAGATCAATTGGGATAGCCTATCACCCATACCTTGGTCTTAGGTGTCTGGAAGCTGGTCACAGTGCACAGGTTATCTTCCTTAGCAGGATGGAGGTCTGAGTCAGCAGGGCTGCATCTCAGTCACAGTGGTTCCATGATAATCCCAGCATAGAAATGCTCCTCTCGAAGAGCTTTAGCACGGAAGCTGTTTCCATAATAAAGTGCTGCCCTTATCAACTGTGGCAGAGGCGCAGAGCAGCTCATTTTATTTCGTCTAGCTAAAATGAATGAAGTGTCTCCTAACGAGCACAGAAAGAAAGGAAAACAAAGACATTGTGTTCTTCATATACGACTCTGGAAATAAGACTACAGGGTGTCCGTCCTTATCAGAGGTACATATCCAGCACATTCACACGTTAGCAGAAAAGTGTGGCAAAGGGCACCCCGAGAAATAGATGTCAACCTAAGGAGTTCAGCCGAAAATGGAGAATGCACATGAGCCACGTTACAACATGCTTCAGACATGCATATGTACCCTGTGGTAATAAGCGCAAATCCAAATGAGAGATCCGGGGGTTAAGCTCATGTTGCAGAGATCTGTTTGAAACCCTTAGGTCACATATTCTTATCCTTGTAAGATAATGTGACAATCATAAACCTGCTCCTTAGATCAGTGTGTAATGTACTCTTCAATTTCCAGTCCCAGTAGTACAGGTCGGGGTGGTTACATATCTATATATAACTTCCTGATCAGAGCTGTAAAATCCAGATTGGCCATCTCAATCCTTCAACCTCTCAAGGTTGAAAATAGTATTTTTGCACCAGAAGTGCATGCTTGCACGAATAGCACATGATGTCAGCACTTCTAATAAAATGAAATTATTATTTCTTACCCAAAATACCCCCTTTTTTTTTTTTTTTTTTTTTTTTTTAACTTTCTCTTATGAATATTGTGAGATAGTTAACCTGCTTTCCCTAGAGCACTCCTGCTTCTCTTTCAGTCACCGACAACAAATGCGTCTTGTATTACAACAGTGATGGAACTAAAGAAAGGAATATTTGTTCTATTAAGGGGAAACACGTTGCAGTAATCTTGGCTTTGTGCCTGAGAATGCTTTAAGTAGGCTAGAAACAAGCTGTCAGTGGAGGGGGGTATGGGCGAGGGGAGTAGGACCAGAGGGGGGGAGGGTGGCTGGTGTGGAAGCCGCAGGGGAGGAGAGCCAGGGAGGAGGTAATCCATCCTCCCTTCTAGATCTCAGTAATTCCCGCCAGGTCCCCAGTAGGGCCCCTCTAGCTTTGACAGTCTGCCCTCCTGACCCTGCTTTGGTGGGTGCAGTCTTCTTACTGCCGGTCTTTCTATACAGGCACTTCCCTTTTGCCGTGTCCGGACCACAGCCGCTCGTGTTCCTCATCGTGTGCCTCATCAGGTGCCTCACCCTCCTGCCCTGGCCTTCCAGAGACTTTCTTCCTCTGGGGAGCAGTTAGGAATGTGGCATCTGGCCCACACCAGTCCCCCATGTAGCCCCCCGTTTGAGCATTTTGTGCTAATGAGCACCTCGTTTTGTTTGGCTCACTGGGGTGCTCTGGCGCTTCCACTTCTATTCTTATCTTGTTAGCTAATGAATGGCGGATATTTGTATGGATGGCTTAAGCATTCTATGGTCCTTCCAGGCTCCAGATTGTGAAGCAGCAGTAATGTTCCACCTACTCTGCACTGTTCTTGAAATGGTTTGCTGAGAGTCTTCCTCTGAAGGCTGCAGGTTCTGTGATCATTTCTTGCTCCTCACCCTCGCGTGGGAAATGTTGGAGAACCCTCAGTTCCCAGAGGCACATCGGCCTCTCTATATTATGAATGCGCTCAATGTTCTTTTTACGTTTGGGGGATACCCACAGCCATACATGCCTTGAAGTGCAAGGTGTCTCCCAGTTTAGTCAGAACCTGAACCCTGTGCCGCACTCTCTTCAGCTCTTGCTCCACCCCTTCTCCAGCTCTTGCTCCACCCCTTCTCCAGCTCTTGCTCCACCCCCTCTCCAGCTTATGCTCCACCCCCTCTCCAGCTCTTGCTTCGGTAGACGAATGCGGCAATACAGACCTCCAGGACTCGAAGTTGAGACAGGCTGACACAAGAATGCGAGCGAAAATATCCTCGCGGAAATTTCCTGTCAAGATACGAAGCGCTGACTCAGATCGCTGCCTTCACTTCAGAAAGACGGTTGAAGTGCGAAGCGCACCTGGTACGCAAGCACAATCACCGTAACGCACCCCTCGAATAGGAGAGAACACTAGAATGCTAACTTCAATACCTTAAGCGGCTGCCATCTTGGAATACCGCCGAAGATGGCAGAAACCGCTTCGCAACCAGTTGGCTCCACTTGAATGGAGATTTCCTGAATGAAGTCCCCTGCTTAACTCTAGAATAGGGGGAAAATCGGCTCAAATTAGGGTAGGAACGCTCAGTCCTGACATGTATATTACCATTTCGTTAATATTACATTAAGGTTGTATCATTACCATTACAGTAATGGTACGTTAAGGTTCTACCATTATCATTAACATTACATTACAGCAATGGTACATTAAGGCTGTATCATTACCATTATCATAAGCATTACAGTAATAGTACATTCAGGATGCATCATTACTAGTACAGTAATTGTACATTAAGGGTCTACCATTGCCATTATTATTACCATAATAGTGCATTAAGTCTGTATAATTACCATTACAGTAATATTACATTATGGTTGTATCATTAACATTACAGTAATATTACATTAAGGTTGTATCATTAACATTACAGTAATATTACATTAAGGTTGTATCATTAACATTACAGTAATATTACATTAAGGTTGTATCATTAACGTTACTGTAATGGTACATTAAGGTTGTCTCATTACCGTTACAGTAATAGTACATTCAGGTTGTATCATTAACGTTACTGTAATGGTACATTAAGGTTGTATATTACCATTGCAGTAATTGTACATTAAAGTTGTATCATTACCATTATTAATTTCATTAAAGTAATAGTAAATTCAGGTTGTGTCATTACCATTAGAGTAATGATACATTAAGGTTCCACCATTACGGTAATGGTACATTAAGGTTGTATCATAACCATTATCATTACCATTGCAGTAATAGTTTAAGGTAGTATCATTAACATTGCTGTAATAAACATTAAGGTTGTATCATTACCATTACAGTAATAGTACACTAAGATTGTGTCATTAACATTTCAGTCATAGTACAATAAGGTTCTATCATTACTATTACAGTAATGGTATATTTAGGTTCTACCATTGCCATTATCATTACCAGTACAGTAATAGTACATTAAGGTTGTATCATTAACATTACAATAATTGTACATTAAGGTTGTATCATTAACATCACATTTATAGTACATTAAGGTTGTATCATTACCATTACAGTAATGGTACACTAAGATTGTGTCATTAACATTTCAGTCATAGTACAATAAGGTTCTATCATTACTATTACAGTAATGGTATATTTAGGTTCTACCATTGCCATTATCATTACCAGTACAGTAATAGTACATTAAGATCGTATAATTACATAAGCATTAGCATTACAGTAATAGTACATTAAGGTTGTATCATTAACATTACAATAATTGTACATTAAGGTTGTATATTACTATTATAGTAATTGTACATTAAGGTTTTATCATTACCATTACAGTAATAGTACGTTAAGGTTGTATCATTAACATCATTGTAATGGTACATTAAGGTTGTAGCATTAACATTACAGTAATAGTACATTAAGGTTGTATCATTAACATCACATTTATAGTACATTAAGGTTGTATATTACCATTACAGTAGTCGTACATTAAGGTTGTATCATTACCATTACAGTAATAGTACGTTAAGGTTGTATCATTAACATCATTGTAATGGTACATTAAGGTTGTATCATTGCCGTTACAGTAATAGTTTGTTAAGGTTGTATCATTAACAACACAGTAATTGTACATTAGGCTTGTATATTGCCATTATAGTAATTGTACATTAAGGTTGTAGCATTCACATTACAGTAATAGTACATTAAGGTTGTAGCATTCACATTACAGTAATAGTACATTAA
The DNA here is from genome assembly GCA_963921515.1 of Calotriton arnoldi. NCBI lineage: Eukaryota > Metazoa > Chordata > Amphibia > Caudata > Salamandridae > Calotriton > Calotriton arnoldi. The sequence goes on along the minus strand of CAWUFW010006172.1, from coordinate 880,544 downwards.
GGTTGTAGCATTAACATCACATTTATAGTACATTAAGGTTGTATCATTGCCGTTACAGTAATAGTTTGTTAAGGTTGTATCATTAACAACACAGTAATTGTACATTAGGCTTGTATATTGCCATTATAGTAATTGTACATTAAGGTTGTAGCATTCACATTACAGTAATAGTACATTAAGATCGTATAATTACATAAGCATTACAGTAATAGTACATTAAGGTTGTATCATTAACATTACAATAATTGTACATTAAGGTTGTATATTACTATTATAGTAATTGTACATTAAGGTTTTATCATTACCATTACAGTAATAGTACATTAAGGTTGTATCATTAACATCATTGTAATTGTACATTAAGGTTGTATCATTGCCGTTACAGCAATAGTTTGTTAAGGTTGTATCATTAACAACACAGTAATTGTACATTAGGCTTGTATATTGCCATTATAGTAATTGTACATTAAGGTTGTAGCATTCACATTACAGTAATAGTACATTAAGGTTGTAGCATTAACATCACATTTATAGTACATTAAGGTTTTATCATTACCATTACAGTAATAGTACGTTAAGGTTGTATCATTAACATCATTGTAATGGTACATTAAGGTTGTATCATTGCCGTTACAGTAATAGTTTGTTAAGGTTGTATCATTAACAACACAGTAATTGTACATTAGGCTTGTATATTGCCATTATAGTAATTGTACATTAAGGTTGTAGCATTCACATTACAGTAATAGTACATTCAGGATGCATCATTACTAGTACAGTAATTGTACATTAAGGGTCTACCATTGCCATTATTATTACCATAATAGTGCATTAAGTCTGTATAATTACCATTACAGTAATATTACATTAAGGTTGTATCATTAACATTACAGTAATATTACATTAAGGTTGTATCATTAACATTACAGTAATGGTACATTAAGGTTGTATCATAACCATTATCATTACCATTGCAGTAATAGTTTAAGGTAGTATCATTAACATTGCTGTAATAAACATTAAGGTTGTATCATTACCATTACAGTAATAGTACACTAAGATTGTGTCATTAACATTTCAGTCATAGTACAATAAGGTTCTATCATTACTATTACAGTAATGGTATATTTAGGTTCTACCATTGCCATTATCATTACCAGTACAGTAATAGTACATTAAGGTTGTATCATTAACATTACAATAATTGTACATTAAGGTTGTATCATTAACATCACATTTATAGTACATTAAGGTTGTATCATTACCATTACAGTAATGGTACACTAAGATTGTGTCATTAACATTTCAGTCATAGTACAATAAGGTTCTATCATTACTATTACAGTAATGGTATATTTAGGTTCTACCATTGCCATTATCATTACCAGTACAGTAATAGTACATTAAGATCGTATAATTACATAAGCATTAGCATTACAGTAATAGTACATTAAGGTTGTATCATTAACATTACAATAATTGTACATTAAGGTTGTATATTACTATTATAGTAATTGTACATTAAGGTTTTATCATTACCATTACAGTAATAGTACGTTAAGGTTGTATCATTAACATCATTGTAATGGTACATTAAGGTTGTAGCATTAACATTACAGTAATAGTACATTAAGGTTGTATCATTAACATCACATTTATAGTACATTAAGGTTGTATATTACCATTACAGTAGTCGTACATTAAGGTTGTATCATTACCATTACAGTAATAGTACGTTAAGGTTGTATCATTAACATCATTGTAATGGTACATTAAGGTTGTATCATTGCCGTTACAGTAATAGTTTGTTAAGGTTGTATCATTAACAACACAGTAATTGTACATTAGGCTTGTATATTGCCATTATAGTAATTGTACATTAAGGTTGTAGCATTCACATTACAGTAATAGTACATTAAGGTTGTAGCATTCACATTACAGTAATAGTACATTAAGGTTGTAGCATTAACATCACATTTATAGTACATTAAGGTTGTATCATTGCCGTTACAGTAATAGTTTGTTAAGGTTGTATCATTAACAACACAGTAATTGTACATTAGGCTTGTATATTGCCATTATAGTAATTGTACATTAAGGTTGTAGCATTCACATTACAGTAATAGTACATTAAGATCGTATAATTACATAAGCATTACAGTAATAGTACATTAAGGTTGTATCATTAACATTACAATAATTGTACATTAAGGTTGTATATTACTATTATAGTAATTGTACATTAAGGTTTTATCATTACCATTACAGTAATAGTACATTAAGGTTGTATCATTAACATCATTGTAATTGTACATTAAGGTTGTATCATTGCCGTTACAGTAATAGTTTGTTAAGGTTGTATCATTAACAACACAGTAATTGTACATTAGGCTTGTATATTGCCATTATAGTAATTGTACATTAAGGTTGTAGCATTCACATTACAGTAATAGTACATTAAGGTTGTAGCATTAACATCACATTTATAGTACATTAAGGTTTTATCATTACCATTACAGTAATAGTACGTTAAGGTTGTATCATTAACATCATTGTAATGGTACATTAAGGTTGTATCATTGCCGTTACAGTAATAGTTTGTTAAGGTTATATCATTAACAACACAGTAATTGTACATTAGGCTTGTATATTGCCATTATAGTAATTGTACATTAAGGTTGTAGCATTCACATTACAGTAATAGTACATTCAGGATGCATCATTACTAGTACAGTAATTGTACATTAAGGGTCTACCATTGCCATTATTATTACCATAATAGTGCATTAAGTCTGTATAATTACCATTACAGTAATATTACATTAAGGTTGTATCATTAACATTACAGTAATATTACATTAAGGTTGTATCATTAACATTACAGTAATATTACATTAAGGTTGTATCATTAACATTACAGTAATATTACATTAAGGTTGTATCATTAACGTTACTGTAATGGTACATTAAGGTTGTCTCATTACCGTTACAGTAATAGTACATTAAGGTTGTATATTACCATTGCAGTAATTGTACATTAAAGTTGTATCATTACCATTATTAATTTCATTAAAGTAATAGTAAATTCAGGTTGTGTCATTACCATTAGAGTAATGATACATTAAGGTTCCACCATTACGGTAATGGTACATTAAGGTTGTATCATAACCATTATCATTACCATTGCAGTAATAGTTTAAGGTAGTATCATTAACATTGCTGTAATAAACATTAAGGTTGTATCATTACCATTACAGTAATAGTACACTAAGATTGTGTCATTAACATTTCAGTCATAGTACAATAAGGTTCTATCATTACTATTACAGTAATGGTATATTTAGGTTCTACCATTGCCATTATCATTACCAGTACAGTAATAGTACATTAAGATCGTATAATTGCCGTAAGCATTACCAGTACAGTAATAGTACATTAAGATCGTATAATTACATAAGCATTAGCATTACAGTAATAGTACATTAAGGTTGTATCATTAACATTACAATAATTGTACATTAAGGTTGTATATTACTATTATAGTAATTGTACATTAAGGTTTTATCATTACCATTACAGTAATAGTACATTAAGGTTGTATCATTAACATCATTGTAATTGTACATTAAGGTTGTATCATTGCCGTTACAGTAATAGTTTGTTAAGGTTGTATCATTAACAACACAGTAATTGTACATTAGGCTTGTATATTGCCATTATAGTAATAGTACATTAAGGTTGTAGCATTCACATTACAGTAATAGTACATTAAGGTTGTAGCATTCACATTACAGTAATAGTACATTAAGGTTGTAGCATTCACATTACAGTAATAGTACATTAAGGTTGTAGCATTAACATCACATTTATAGTACATTAAGGTTGTATATTACCATTACAGTAATTGTACATTAAGGTTGTCGCATTCACATTACAGTAATAGTACATTAAGGTTGTAGCATTAACATCACATTTATAGTACATTAGGCTTGTATATTGCCATTATAGTAATTGTACATTAAGGTTGTCGCATTCACATTACAGTAATAGTACATTAAGGTTGTAGCATTCACATTACAGTAATAGTACATTAAGGTTGTAGCATTAACATCACATTTATAGTACATTAAGGTTTTATCATTACCATTACAGTAATAGTACGTTAAGGTTGTATCATTAACATCATTGTAATGGTACATTAAGGTTGTATCATTGCCGTTACAGTAATAGTTTGTTAAGGTTGTATCATTAACAACACAGTAATTGTACATTAGGCTTGTATATTGCCATTATAGTAATTGTACATTAAGGTTGTAGCATTCACATTACAGTAATAGTACATTAAGGTTGTAGCATTAACATTACAGTAATAGTACATTAAGGTTGTATATTACCATTGCAGTAATTGTACATTAAAGTTGTATCATTACCATTATTAATTTCATTAAAGTAATAGTAAATTCAGGTTGTGTCATTACCATTAGAGTAATGATACATTAAGGTTCCACCATTACGGTAATGGTACATTAAGGTTGTATCATAACCATTATCATTACCATTGCAGTAATAGTTTAAGGTAGTATCATTAACATTGCTGTAATAAACATTAAGATTGTGTCATTAACATTTCAGTCATAGTACAATAAGGTTCTATCATTACTATTACAGTAATGGTATATTTAGTTTCTACCATTGCCATTATCATTACCAGTACAGTAATAGTACATTAAGATCGTATAATTGCCGTAAGCATTACCAGTACAGTAATAGTACATTAAGATCGTATAATTACATAAGCATTAGCATTACAGTAATAGTACATTAAGGTTGTATCATTAACATTACAATAATTGTACATTAAGGTTGTATATTACTATTATAGTAATTGTACATTAAGGTTTTATCATTACCATTACAGTAATAGTACATTAAGGTTGTATCATTAACATCATTGTAATTGTACATTAAGGTTGTATCATTGCCGTTACAGTAATAGTTTGTTAAGGTTGTATCATTAACAACACAGTAATTGTACATTAGGCTTGTATATTGCCATTATAGTAATTGTACATTAAGGTTGTAGCATTCACATTACAGTAATAGTACATTAAGGTTGTAGCATTAACATCACATTTATAGTACATTAAGGTTTTATCATTACCATTACAGTAGTCTTACATTAAGGTTGTATCATTAACATCATTGTAATGGTACATTAAGGTTGTATCATTGCCGTTACAGTAATAGTTTGTTAAGGTTGTATCATTAACAACACAGTAATTGTACATTAGGCTTGTATATTGCCATTATAGTAATTGTACATTAAGGTTGTCGCATTCACATTACAGTAATAGTACATTAAGGTTGTAGCATTCACATTACAGTAATAGTACATTAAGGTTGTAGCATTAACATCACATTTATAGTACATTAAGGTTTTATCATTACCATTACAGTAATAGTACGTTAAGGTTGTATCATTAACATCATTGTAATGGTACATTAAGGTTGTATCATTGCCGTTACAGTAATAGTTTGTTAAGGTTGTATCATTAACAACACAGTAATTGTACATTAGGCTTGTATATTGCCATTATAGTAATAGTACATTAAGGTTGTAGCATTCACATTACAGTAATAGTACATTAAGGTTGTAGCATTCACATTACAGTAATAGTACATTAAGGTTGTAGCATTCACATTACAGTAATAGTACATTAAGGTTGTAGCATTAACATCACATTTATAGTACATTAAGGTTGTATCATTGCCGTTACAATAATTGTACATTAAGGTTGTATATTACTATTATAGTAATTGTACATTAAGGTTTTATCATTACCATTACAGTAATAGTACATTAAGGTTGTATCATTAACATCATTGTAATTGTACATTAAGGTTGTATCATTGCCGTTACAGTAATAGTTTGTTAAGGTTGTATCATTAACAACACAGTAATTGTACATTAGGCTTGTATATTGCCATTATAGTAATTGTACATTAAGGTTGTAGCATTCACATTACAGTAATAGTACATTAAGGTTGTAGCATTAACATCACATTTATAGTACATTAAGGTTGTATATTACCATTACAGTAGTCTTACATTAAGGTTGTATCATTAACATCATTGTAATGGTACATTAAGGTTGTATCATTGCCGTTACAGTAATAGTTTGTTAAGGTTGTATCATTAACAACACAGTAATTGTACATTAGGCTTGTATATTGCCATTATAGTAATTGTACATTAAGGTTGTCGCATTCACATTACAGTAATAGTACATTAAGGTTGTAGCATTAACATCACATTTATAGTACATTAAGGTTTTATCATTACCATTACAGTAATAGTACGTTAAGGTTGTATCATTAACATCATTGTAATGGTACATTAAGGTTGTATCATTGCCGTTACAGTAATAGTTTGTTAAGGTTGTATCATTAACAACACAGTAATTGTACATTAGGCTTGTATATTGCCATTATAGTAATTGTACATTAAGGTTGTAGCATTCACATTACAGTAATAGTACATTAAGGTTGTAGCATTAACATTACAGTAATAGTACATTAAGGTTGTATATTACCATTGCAGTAATTGTACATTAAAGTTGTATCATTACCATTATTAATTTCATTAAAGTAATAGTAAATTCAGGTTGTGTCATTACCATTAGAGTAATGATACATTAAGGTTCCACCATTACGGTAATGGTACATTAAGGTTGTATCATAACCATTATCATTACCATTGCAGTAATAGTTTAAGGTAGTATCATTAACATTGCTGTAATAAACATTAAGGTTGTATCATTACCATTACAGTAATAGTACACTAAGATTGTGTCATTAACATTTCAGTCATAGTACAATAAGGTTCTATCATTACTATTACAGTAATGGTATATTTAGGTTCTACCATTGCCATTATCATTACCAGTACAGTAATAGTACATTAAGGTTGTATCATTAACATTACAATAATTGTACATTAAGGTTGTATCATTAACATCACATTTATAGTACATTAAGGTTGTATCATTACCATTACAGTAATGGTACACTAAGATTGTGTCATTAACATTTCAGTCATAGTACAATAAGGTTCTATCATTACTATTACAGTAATGGTATATTTAGGTTCTACCATTGCCATTATCATTACCAGTACAGTAATAGTACATTAAGATCGTATAATTGCCGTAAGCATTACCAGTACAGTAATAGTACATTAAGATCGTATAATTACATAAGCATTAGCATTACAGTAATAGTACATTAAGGTTGTATCATTAACATTACAATAATTGTACATTAAGGTTGTATATTACTATTATAGTAATTGTACATTAAGGTTTTATCATTACCATTACAGTAATAGTACATTAAGGTTGTATCATTAACATCATTGTAATTGTACATTAAGGTTGTATCATTGCCGTTACAGTAATAGTTTGTTAAGGTTGTATCATTAACAACACAGTAATTGTACATTAGGCTTGTATATTGCCATTATAGTAATTGTACATTAAGGTTGTAGCATTCACATTACAGTAATAGTACATTAAGGTTGTAGCATTAACATCACATTTATAGTACATTAAGGTTGTATATTACCATTACAGTAGTCTTACATTAAGGTTGTATCATTAACATCATTGTAATGGTACATTAAGGTTGTATCATTGCCGTTACAGTAATAGTTTGTTAAGGTTGTATCATTAACAACACAGTAATTGTACATTAGGCTTGTATATTGCCATTATAGTAATTGTACATTAAGGTTGTCGCATTCACATTACAGTAATAGTACATTAAGGTTGTAGCATTCACATTACAGTAATAGTACATTAAGGTTGTAGCATTAACATCACATTTATAGTACATTAAGGTTTTATCATTACCATTACAGTAATAGTACGTTAAGGTTGTATCATTAACATCATTGTAATGGTACATTAAGGTTGTATCATTGCCGTTACAGTAATAGTTTGTTAAGGTTGTATCATTAACAACACAGTAATTGTACATTAGGCTTGTATATTGCCATTATAGTAATTGTACATTAAGGTTGTAGCATTCACATTACAGTAATAGTACATTAAGGTTGTAGCATTAACATTACAGTAATAGTACATTAAGGTTGTATATTACCATTGCAGTAATTGTACATTAAAGTTGTATCATTACCATTATTAATTTCATTAAAGTAATAGTAAATTCAGGTTGTGTCATTACCATTAGAGTAATGATACATTAAGGTTCCACCATTACGGTAATGGTACATTAAGGTTGTATCATAACCATTATCATTACCATTGCAGTAATAGTTTAAGGTAGTATCATTAACATTGCTGTAATAAACATTAAGGTTGTATCATTACCATTACAGTAATAGTACACTAAGATTGTGTCATTAACATTTCAGTCATAGTACAATAAGGTTCTATCATTACTATTACAGTAATGGTATATTTAGGTTCTACCATTGCCATTATCATTACCAGTACAGTAATAGTACATTAAGGTTGTATCATTAACATTACAATAATTGTACATTAAGGTTGTATCATTAACATCACATTTATAGTACATTAAGGTTGTATCATTACCATTACAGTAATGGTACACTAAGATTGTGTCATTAACATTTCAGTCATAGTACAATAAGGTTCTATCATTACTATTACAGTAATGGTATATTTAGGTTCTACCATTGCCATTATCATTACCAGTACAGTAATAGTACATTAAGATCGTATAATTACATAAGCATTAGCATTACAGTAATAGTACATTAAGGTTGTATCATTAACATTACAATAATTGTACATTAAGGTTGTATATTACTATTATAGTAATTGTACATTAAGGTTTTATCATTACCATTACAGTAATAGTACGTTAAGGTTGTATCATTAACATCATTGTAATGGTACATTAAGGTTGTAGCATTAACATTACAGTAATAGTACATTAAGGTTGTATCATTAACATCACATTTATAGTACATTAAGGTTGTATATTACCATTACAGTAATAGTACGTTAAGGTTGTATCATTAACATCATTGTAATGGTACATTAAGGTTGTATCATTGCCGTTACAGTAATAGTTTGTTAAGGTTGTATCATTAACAACACAGTAATTGTACATTAGGCTTGTATATTGCCATTATAGTAATTGTACATTAAGGTTGTAGCATTCACATTACAGTAATAGTACATTAAGGTTGTAGCATTCACATTACAGTAATAGTACATTAAGGTTGTAGCATTAACATCACATTTATAGTACATTAAGGTTGTATCATTGCCGTTACAGTAATAGTTTGTTAAGGTTGTATCATTAACAACACAGTAATTGTACATTAGGCTTGTATATTGCCATTATAGTAATTGTACATTAAGGTTGTAGCATTCACATTACAGTAATAGTACATTAAGATCGTATAATTACATAAGCATTACAGTAATAGTACATTAAGGTTGTATCATTAACATTACAATAATTGTACATTAAGGTTGTATATTACTATTATAGTAATTGTACATTAAGGTTTTATCATTACCATTACAGTAATAGTACATTAAGGTTGTATCATTAACATCATTGTAATTGTACATTAAGGTTGTATCATTGCCGTTACAGTAATAGTTTGTTAAGGTTGTATCATAACCATTATCATTACCATTGCAGTAATAGTTTAAGGTAGTATCATTAACATTGCTGTAATAAACATTAAGGTTGTATCATTACCATTACAGTAATAGTACACTAAGATTGTGTCATTAACATTTCAGTCATAGTACAATAAGGTTCTATCATTACTATTACAGTAATGGTATATTTAGTTTCTACCATTGCCATTATCATTACCAGTACAGTAATAGTACATTAAGATCGTATAATTGCCGTAAGCATTACCAGTACAGTAATAGTACATTAAGATCGTATAATTACATAAGCATTAGCATTACAGTAATAGTACATTAAGGTTGTATCATTAACATTACAATAATTGTACATTAAGGTTGTATATTACTATTACAGTAATAGTACATTAAGGTTGTAGCATTCACATTACAGTAATAGTACATTAAGGTTGTAGCATTCACATTACAGTAATAGTACATTAAGGTTTTATCATTACTATTACAGTAATAGTACGTTAAGGTTGTATCATTAACATCATTGTAATGGTACATTAAGGTTGTAGCATTAACATTACAGTAATAGTACATTAAGGTTGTATCATTAACATCACATTTATAGTACATTAAGGTTGTATATTACCATTACAGTAGTCGTACATTAAGGTTGTATCATTACCATTACAGTAATAGTACGTTAAGGTTGTATCATTAACATCATTGTAATGGTACATTAAGGTTGTATCATTGCCGTTACAGTAATAGTTTGTTAAGGTTGTATCATTAACAACACAGTAATTGTACATTAGGCTTGTATATTGCCATTATAGTAATTGTACATTAAGGTTGTAGCATTCACATTACAGTAATAGTACATTAAGGTTGTAGCATTCACATTACAGTAATAGTACATTAAGGTTGTAGCATTAACATCACATTTATAGTACATTAAGGTTGTATCATTGCCGTTACAGTAATAGTTTGTTAAGGTTGTATCATTAACAACACAGTAATTGTACATTAGGCTTGTATATGGCCATTATAGTAATTGTACATTAAGGTTGTAGCATTCACATTACAGTAATAGTACATTAAGATCGTATAATTACATAAGCATTACAGTAATAGTACATTAAGGTTGTATCATTAACATTACAATAATTGTACATTAAGGTTGTATATTACTATTATAGTAATTGTACATTAAGGTTTTATCATTACCATTACAGTAATAGTACATTAAGGTTGTATCATTAACATCATTGTAATTGTACATTAAGGTTGTATCATTGCCGTTACAGTAATAGTTTGTTAAGGTTGTATCATTAACAACACAGTAATTGTACATTAGGCTTGTATATTGCCATTATAGTAATTGTACATTAAGGTTGTAGCATTCACATTACAGTAATAGTACATTAAGGTTGTAGCATTAACATCACATTTATAGTACATTAAGGTTTTATCATTACCATTACAGTAATAGTACGTTAAGGTTGTATCATTAACATCATTGTAATGGTACATTAAGGTTGTATCATTGCCGTTACAGTAATAGTTTGTTAAGGTTGTATCATTAACAACACAGTAATTGTACATTAGGCTTGTATATTGCCATTATAGTAATAGTACATTAAGGTTGTAGCATTCACATTACAGTAATAGTACATTAAGGTTGTAGCATTCACATTACAGTAATAGTACATTAAGGTTGTAGCATTCACATTACAGTAATAGTACATTAAGATCGTATAATTACATAAGCATTACAGTAATAGTACATTAAGGTTGTATCATTAACATTACAATAATTGTACATTAAGGTTGTATATTACTATTATAGTAATTGTACATTAAGGTTTTATCATTACCATTACAGTAATAGTACGTTAAGGTTGTAGCATTCACATTACAGTAATAGTACATTAAGGTTGTAGCATTCACATTACAGTAATAGTACATTAAGGTTGTAGCATTCACATTACAGTAATAGTACATTAAGGTTTTATCATTACCATTACAGTAATAGTACGTTAAGGTTGTATCATTAACATCATTGTAATGGTACATTAAGGTTGTATCATTGCCGTTACAGTAATAGTTTGTTAAGGTTGTATCATTAACAACACAGTAATTGTACATTAGGCTTGTATATTGCCATTATAGTAATTGTACATTAAGGTTGTAGCATTCACATTACAGTAATAGTACATTAAGGTTGTAGCATTCACATTACAGTAATAGTACATTAAGGTTGTAGCATTAACATCACATTTATAGTACATTAAGGTTGTATCATTGCCGTTACAGTAATAGTTTGTTAAGGTTGTATCATTAACACAGTAATTGTACATTAGGCTTGTATATTGCCATTATAGTAATTGTACATTAAGGTTGTAGCATTCACATTACAGTAATAGTACATTAAGGTTGTAGCATTCACATTACAGTAATAGTACATTAAGGTTGTATCATTAACATCACATTTATAGTACATTAAGGTTGTAGCATTCACATTACAGTAATAGTACATTAAGGTTGTAGCATTCACATTACAGTAATAGTACATTAAGGTTGTATCATTAACATCACATTTATAGTACATTAAGGTTGTAGCATTCACATTACAGTAATAGTACATTAAGGTTGTAGCATTCACATTACAGTAATAGTACATTAAGGTTGTAGCATTCACATTACAGTAATAGTACATTAAGGTTGTAGCATTCACATTACAGTAATAGTACATTAAGGTTGTAGCATTCACATTACAGTAATAGTACATTAAGGTTGTAGCATTAACATCACATTTATAGTACATTAAGGTTTTATCATTACCATTACAGTAATAGTACATTAAGGTTGTATCATTAACATCATTGTAATTGTACATTAAGGTTGTATCATTGCCGTTACAGTAATAGTTTGTTAAGGTTGTATCATTAACAACACAGTAATTGTACATTAGGCTTGTATATTGCCATTATAGTAATTGTACATTAAGGTTGTATCATTACCATTACAATAATAGTACACTAAGGTTGTATCATTACTATTACAGTAATAGTACGTTAAGGTTGTATCATTCACATTACAGTAATAGTACATTAAGGTTGTATCATTAACATCACATTTATAGTACATTAAGGTTGTATATTACCATTACAGTAGTCGTACATTAAGGTTGTCATTACCATTATCATTACCATTATAGTACTAGTACATTAAGATTCTATTATTGCCATTAGCATTACTCATGCAGTAATAGAACATTAAGGTTGTATCATTACCATTACAGTAATGGTACATTAACAGAGAAAATCAGAATGCATAAGTAGACAGTTTAAAAAAAAAACAAATCTACAAATTCAGCAGCTTATCGCAGCACAGATATGTTTCTTCTGTTTAAATAGTGCATCAAGGCACCTGCACACCTAGAGACACCATTACGTAATATTTGTTTTAAGAGCATTTGTCTTGCCATTGAAACTCCTGGACAACAGAATAGAAGGCACAGAATCGATTCCTTTCTATAATTGCAAAGTCTGCAGTATAGCTAATCAGTAGCCAAGTTTTGCCAAGCTTTTCTAAATTCTATGATTTGTAACAACAGGAAGCGCGTATTAATCTCAACCTCTCAATCCGCATTCACATCACACCACACCCACTCGCACAGTTCAAACTCCTCACCCACACTTTCAAGGCACTAAATAACTCTGGCCCAGCATACATCAGCAACTGCATCTGCTTTCACAAGCCTTCCATACTGCTTCTTGCACAAATCCCACGCACACGCAAAACCAGATTCGGCGGTCGAGCCTTCTGCATTGCTCCTAAAGGGTGGAACGACCCACTGTTACACATAAAAACCTCCTCCTCACTTCTTGATTTCTAAAAGAAGCTGAAGACCTGGCTTTTTGAGAAGTCCCACTGGGCCCTAGGTGTGCCTAGATTCACACCTGCTAAACGCCAAGCTACCCTTCTGGATGATGGTGCGCTCTGCAGATCTGCACAACATAACTAATCATTTTTATGTCTGCACAAATTATTCAATGAGTCCTTTAAATATTCTTGCATTGTTAGTGTATTGTAAGAGTCAATCAGCAGGTCAGTATGTTTTGATTGCTTATATTTAGGGTTTCCTGTTTTCAGTTTCTATTTTTGGTAAATTCTGGTGGGTCTTTTTCAGTGTTTTCAAGTGATTTCAATACCTAAAAAAACAGTGGTTATCAGTGGTTATACATTTTCGCGCCATTAAAAACAACAGAAAGTGTTTTTCAGGTGTTTATGGAATGTTTTGCTGTTATTATTGCTTGCTTTGTGCACTGATAGTCAATGGTATATAGACAGTGTACGTACAGTGTATATGAGATCCAAATACATTTTTGCAAATCAAACTTATTGTAGTACACCATACAATACTTCTTCAGTGAGTCTTTGGTCATGTGCACTCACTTTTTCCTTCCCATGTAAACTTTTTGTCTGTGAAAAGGCCCTCTCAACATTGGCACTTGAGATGGGCAACGCCAGAACAGCCAGTACACAATTTGCTAACTCTGACCACTGACATAGCTTTCCATGCCAATAGTGGTGCACTTGAAGATTGCGATTCTCTGGGCAGGTTCGGGAACATTTGTGTTGAACTGGGCACTTATGCCCTCAGAGTTATTGAAGCGGTCAAAAATGAAGCAACACTTTTGAAACTGCTGAGAAAATTCCCCTTTACTGAAGGGATCTAGAACTTGTGCAGAGTAGCACAGTGAGGTTTCATTGACTTCAAATGCCATGGTTGGTGAAGGGAAACTTCTATGAATCATTGCAAGCCATTTCTTATACACTGTAAAATGAAAGTTCCTGAATTGCTTGTCAACATTGCTTTGCTTACCAAGTGGCAAGCACTCTAACATGGAACATGTTGCAGTGCCAAAGTCACTAATGGTGTCGCCCAGCCTACTCTCAAGGAGATGTTTATCATCGACACCAATTATGCTGAACACTTGGCAGACAAGGGTGTTTTCAGACTCTAGTTGTTTTATTATGTCCACTACAGCAGTTATGTTTTCCTGAAAAATCTAAGAATGCTGTAGAGTGTACTTTTTTTCACATCACTATCAATATGCGACCATAGATCCTCACATTTCTTGCCTTTGGCATCATCAATTCTGTAAACGGTTGCCACATGGATAATTTAGCATTCACAGCCCCTTGGACTGAGAACCATCAGCTAAGTGACACAGTTGGGATGACTCTTTCTTTGATGCCACACAAAGCAAAAAATGAGAAATATTTGCATTTTAGTTCCCACGCAAAACAAAACAGTGCACCAGAATGGACTAAAAAGTCAATAGCATTCTTCATTAACTCTGAAGATTGTAAAAATGCTTTCAGCATATCATCTAACAAGTGGCAAGGATCGCTTACAGGGAAGCACTTCAGCTCAGGTATCGATTTTGACAGGTCATCACACAATTTTTCATATACGTAGCTGAATCACTGCAAATACGAACAATATCACTCCAATCTTTGTTGAACTTGGAAATTAAAATTTTTGCTGCAGCATTCCAAGTCACATTGCGTTCCTTGTTTTCCAAAAGTCTGGTGTCATGTTTTCACCACTATCCCAGATGCTTGGCGATAGCACTCTTTTTACATATACTTGTCACTATACCTTGCATTGAATGTTTAAAGCCTGAGGTGTTGGCAATTCACCTACTATCAATACTGACTCACTAGAAACTGGGGGCTGATGTATCAAGGGTTTTTACCCATTCTCTGTAGGTAAATGTGATGGCACATATTGGGAAAGATTCTTATGAAACCAGCCATTTTACTTAACAGTGAAAGAATCAAACACAGCCAAAATGTCAAATATGGTTTTGTTATTGCCTGATTCTCTACAGTTTAAAAAAATCATTAAATAAGACCTAAAACATGCTTCCGAACCCTGCATCTTTAGACCAAAGACCACAAAACTGTAGAAAGCAAAGCGAAGAAGAAATAATATTTTAGTGACATCCCTAAACAACAAAACTCAAGCAAAATAATGTTAGCCCATCTTTCTTGCTGCTAGCTTGTATAACAAAGTTACATTGTATTGGCTCCTTGAGGAAGAAAAGAAATTACTCTTTCACTCTCCTTTTCCTTTCTTTGAATGGCATTTAGTTTGTGGTTCTGCAGGTGTTTTTTCAGTGTTTATATGTTTACACTGGTGAGGGCTATTTCCCTTTCGGTGGGGTTTTATCAGTTATTATAGGTTTAAACCTAAAACCGGACAGCCTACTTATATGCAACAAAGTCCGAAGTGCGTGAGATTAGTAGCAAATGACATTTAATAATATCTTTAATAGCGTTGGCTGATGGGTTGCTTGCCCATGTAGTTGAAATTCAAAGGTCCTTTATACAGATGCTAAGCCCATGGATTTGCGGTTGTTCATTTTCTGTCTTAAAAACAGGCTTTAAAGCACCTTTTATGGAATCTTTGTCCTTATTTCTGATCCAATGACAGTATTTCAAAGTTGTTGCTTTACAGGCTGAGTCTTGCCTAGTTAGTCCATTTTCTAGGCACATCTGTGAACTGGTTGTGCTCTGTGATAGGTGGCAAATGTTTCTAAAGGCCGTGCACGTAACAGGTCGAAGGAGAGGGCAATCCTTGATGGAAAGGTCACTTGGCTCTAATAACGTTCAATTTAGCTTCAGGAGGGGGGCATGGCGCAGATGCAATAATTTGACCTCCACCGGGAAGCCCATTGCAAAACATGCTAAACATATTGATTGCCTTTTACCAGTACTCATCGTGTGACTTCACTATTCTCGTGCATTGCACCATTTATTTCACTGTAGCATCTCAAAATGTTGTGTTGTAAATGTGTTTCTTAATGATTGACAACATATAAACCTTCTACCAGTCCCTGTCTGGCCTTCAGTTGATGTTTGTTTAATCAAACAACTAAATAAATCAAGTGCTGTGCCATCTCTTGTGCTCAGCGGGCCTGATCTCGTAATGAAGAGCTGTATCCCACTGCATGGTTTAACCTTCACAGACATTATTATGCCTGAACCGTTGTTGTTTTTACATATCCAGGTCCAAGTAGCGCAGGACACCCCGGTTTTTACTATATGTGGGATACAAGACTGTTTTTACGGACCTCTAGGTTTTCCAGTGCCTTTTCCTAGGCCCCTTCTCTGACTGAGTTGATTATTCTTGGATCCCTTACTATTCGTAGGGACCCCTGTGTCAGTAAATTCCTACTTTGTGTCTAGCCAGGTGAATCTTGTGTCACTGGACTTGGCATGGTGAGTTTGTATATGTCCGTTTTCCCTTCTTTTTGGGTGCTGGCACTCTTCTGTCACTCAAAATAGTCCCCATAGTTCAGATTCTCTTGTTTGCTGTGCTGCCATGCTAATTTCTGTCTTTCTGTTTTAGTATTAGGTTAGTGACTCTATATAGCTTTTGACTGTGCTCATCTCGTTCCATGGAGCTGTGACTTCTTTGGTTAGGGCAGTGTTTTTCCTTTTCTGGTCCCTAATATTGACTTCAGTTTTAGATCCCTTTCTGCTTCTGAGCTTCTCTTCTGTGAGTTGCTTATTATTGGTTAGAATTGTGACGAGTGCCTCTATTACTAGAGCTGTTATCTTTTCTTGCTCTTCCTGTATCCTGGAGGAAATGGATGTGGAGATTGTGAGTGCAGCTTTTCTTGTGTGCCTGTGGCTCGGTCTCTTTCTTTCAGAGAGGTGCTGTAACACGTTTAATGCTCTTGTGGTTGTTGTGGGCTGAAGAATCCTCTCAGATGGTTTGGTAGGCATGCTGTTAAAGGTGGTACATATAAAGAACTTTAGTTTCTGTGGACGTCTGTAAAACCACAGCTGATTTGTCAGGGAAGCACTGTTTCCACCAGCTTTAAGGATCCCACTCGTGCACAGTGTGTTTTGTCCCAGTGAGGTGGAGAATGACCTTATTGTAGCGTTTGAAAGGTGTTGATTCTAATGGTGTTGTTTTGAATAATTTGTTTTCTTCTAAACTGATATCCATTGGCCAGTTCAGGAGGGATGATCGACTTCACTCTGGGTAACAATCGATTCACTCCATGGGGGATGTAGGTTCCCATTTCTAGTCTCCTTGATTCAAGGCAGTATTTATTCCTAAGAGGGGCATCCTTTCCTTCTCATTGCCCAAAATCCCTGTGTTCCCACTTTGATTTTCAGTGCGCTTGTGTGTTGTTGCTTACTCTCTGGAGACATGACCCTGGTTCAGCGACGTGTGGTTCCTGTTGGAATATGTGTATTTCAATAGCTCGGAGTGATCTTTGCTACATGTCTTTCTTTGCTTCCCTGGTCTCATTGGGCGCACAGATTTTGCTTCATGAGTCTATGTTTTTTTGCCTCTGTTCCTTTCTCTGTGTTTCTTTCTTACCCTGGATTGCTTACTCTCTTCTAGAAGCAGGGGTCTACTCATTTTCCTTCTTCTCCACTTTTTGTTTTCTTAGGAGTTGTCCATTTGGTTATTTTTTCCATTACTTTTGTCTCAGTCAAAGCATCCACATCATTTCTGTGTTTTCTGTCACCCCTTCCTCCCCCGGATGTATCTCTCTTCATCCTGCTGCTCTTAGGCTTACTTATCTTGCTGCCCTCCCACAGCTCTTGACCTCCCCATCTCACTTTTGTCTGAGCGAGTAGCGTTTGTGGTCTCCCTTTACCCTGTCACTTGCATTATTTGGATCAAGGGGCAGGTGAGTAAGTCTTCACTTAAGTGGGTCGTCCCCCGAAACAGTGTGTATGAACCATGTTTTCTTTCTCTTTTTTTGCCCCTCTTGCCCCCAAATCTTCACCCTCCTCTTCTGCAGAATTGGAGTCTCAAAGGGTTACTCCACAATTCTCCTCGACTTGTCTGGGGGGCTTGAGAGTACGCTGAACATGGGACAAGGCAGGTGTGTGACTGCTCTGACCTGGAACAAGCTCCCAGACATGCAGCTGCACAAAATTTGTTTGGTTTCGGTTTTTCGGATGGATTGTGGACAGTCCCTCAGTTCCTGAGTTAACGGTTAAATGCCAGCTGTTCCAGGGGCTCACTACAGCCCACCCCAGGTACCACCGACTGGATGCCACCATTCCCTCTGACCTCCTACTGAGCCCTCCTGTGTGTGTGGGAGCTGCTCTCCTAGTGTGTGTTACAACAGTGGGGCTTGGTGAACGTCTGGCAGGCTGTACTGATGCTCATGTAGAGGCAAGCTTTAGGTCACCTAGCTCTACTCTCTCTGCTTCTGGTGACAAAGATCAGTACTTCAGGAATTCCTCATGTAACTTGCATCAACATCATCAGTAGATGAGACCGATGTGTCTGTACAGGTTCAAAGTTTGATCTTTGGCAAGACTCTAGTCCTGGACATCTCTCCTAGTCACAGAGGTCTTCAAGAGGTTGTGGTCCCAAACACCAGATCCCTAGGGCATAGTCAAAGTAATCCAATGAACAGTCCGGTAGCCTCTCAACATGTGGAAGAAGTGGACATGCAGTAAGTAAATTGGGAGCCAGAGGTGAATGAGGTGCATGACTCACCTCTGTCTGAAGCGAAGGATATTATGTCCTCGGTGGGCAATGCTGAGTGAGTTCAGATGCCCACCCCCCACTGCTCCAGCGAGGCTAGCCTGAACAGCATAAATGGCACTGCATGGTTTAGCAGAGCAATAGTGACCAAGCAATTGCAAAGTACACATGGAGAGTCCATACTGTCTTTAATCTTAGCTGGCCTACCCTCTTTCCCAGATCCAGCACTGATCAGTCTGCTGGAGCTTAGGTTGTTTAGAAAGGTTGGGCTAATCTATATATCTTTTGCATTTCCAAGTGCTTGTTGAAATTCTGGTTTTGCTATGCAGAGTATTATTAGTATGATGTTGTCCAGCGTGAATATCCGCAAAGGTCTAGTTTCTGGAGAGAGGTGGAACTGGGGGGAGGGAGGTCTCGACAAAGGACTAGAACTACAGGTTTAATTGCGGCAAGTGATGTGTACTTTGTACACATTTTAGTCCCTGGATGCCTTACCACATCCGTCCAGCTCCCAAGTGTGATGCGCTGGTAGCTTTCAACTCATGTCATCGTACTGTTGTGTACAGTGCTTTGTATGCATACCTTACTTTACCCTCCAAGGGAAACAACTTGTTTCTCTCCTACTGTGCTTGCTTTGAGATCCTGATATTTAACGTCAAAGATCTTCTGCTGAGCTGCTCCAAAGAGCTAACTCCCCTTTATAGAGCGACCTGTGGTTGTAATGTTCATTGAGATGCCTAGACAATGATGGCTTGGTTTCCTGGCCCAGTGCAATTCACGTGTATGATAGCTAATGTTTGGATCACACTTCCCTTCTTTCTAGGTGTACTGGCAGTCACTGGGCCGCACATACTGGGTCCATTGGCACATGGTTGAGATTATCAGCTCCTCTGGACAGTCGGAGAAGGAGACTCAAGAAAAGGCCTCCCATTTGACAGAAAACTTAAAGCTGACAGCAGGTGAGCACGGGCGCAGCATGTTCAGAAAGAACTGCCAGTGTAGATTTTGTCCAGTGTCTTCCACACAGTACAACAGGCTGGAAACCGTACGAGAGCCAGGACCTTGAGACTGGAGGCGTAGACTGTGATGTGGCAGTCAGAGATGCATTGTGATGGTGTCATGTCGTTGCCACTGGTAACTGCAAAAAGGTTACCAGCCCATGGCTGGCAGGCCAATGAGTTCTCTGCTAGATAGTAAGGAAGGCTATTATTGATGACCAGTTGAGGGTGGTCAAGATGGCAACAGCCTTGTGCCAAACCAAGAGACGAGTTGAGAAAAGAAGCGGCCCGGCTTAAGATGGATACCCGTTATAGTCAGTGTCTTTGGCTATGGCTGTAAGGAGGTATAGCCAGACTTTACCAGGAGGTGAGATGCAATACAAAATACTTTTAACACAGTTGGTGTAACATGTACAAACAAATAGTATATCATAGAAATAATAAGAAAATAACTTGAGGGAAAATAAATCTGCACACAACTGTATGTTTAATATGCAGATTTAATGGTCATTAGACCGGTTTTGTACTGTGAGACATATGCTATACTGACCACAGCCATATTGCTCCCACCTCTAACAGCAATACTGGAAAAAGTGAAACGTAATTCTGGCATTTGGATGAATATCCAGGTAGAAATGTTACACTTTTAGGAAATTATACAGAATCCGTCCTTTGTTTACTGAAAAACATGAAGCAGCAATGAAGTGTGTTCCTGCCAATTTATGGCCTTCTGTTTGCATGATGGTATTTTTGAAGCAACTACAGAGTGTGTTTCTGCCGCCTTACGGCCTTATGTTTGCATGATAGTATTTTTGAAGCATCAACAGAGTGTGTTCCTGCCAATTTATGGCCTTCTGTTTGCATGATAGTATTTTTGAAGCAACAACAGAGTGTGTTCCTGCCGCCATATGTTAGCATGATAGTATTTTTGAAGCATCAACAGAGTGTGTTTCTGCCGCCTTACGGCCTTCTGTTTGCATGATAGTATTTGTGAAGCATCAACAGTGTGTGTTTCTGCCACATTATGGCCTTCTGTTTGCATGATAGTATTTTTGAAGCATCAACAGAGTGTGTTCCTGCCACATTATGGCCTTCTGTTTGCATGATAGTATTTTTGAAGCAACAACAGTGTGTTCCTGCCGCCATATGTTTGCATGATAGTATTTTTGAAGCAACAACAGTGTGTTCCTGCCGCCATATGTTAGCATGATAGTATTTTTGAAGCAACAACAGAGTGTGTTCCTGCCGCCATATGTTTGCATGATAGTATTTTTGAAGCAACAACAGTGTGTGTTTCTGCCACATTATGGCCTTCTGTTTGCATGATAGTATTTTTGAAGCATCAACAGAGTGTGTTCCTGCCGCCATATGTTAGCATGATAGTATTTTTGAAGCAACAACAGAGTGTGTTCCTGCCGCCATATGTTTGCATGATAGTATTTTTGAAGCAACAACAGTGTGTTTCTGCCACATTATGGCCTTCTGTTTGCATGATAGTATTTTTGAAGCATCAACAGAGTGTGTTCCTGCCAATTTATGGCCTTCTGTTTGCATGATAGTATTTTTGAAGCAACAACAGAGTGTGTTCCTGCCGCCATATGTTTGCATGATAGTATTTTTGAAGCAACAACAGAGTGTGTTCCTGCCACATTATGGCCTTCTGTTTGCATGATAGTATTTTTGAAGCAACAACAGTGTGTTCCTGCCACATTATGGCCTTCTGTTTGCATGATAGTATTTTTGAAGCAACAACAGAGTGTGTTCCTGCCGCCATATGTTTGCATGATAGTATTTTTGAAGCATCAACAGAATGTGTTCCTGCCACATTATGGCCTTCTGTTTGCATGATAGTATTTTTGAAGCAACAACAGAGTGTGTTCCTGCCACATTATGGCCTTATGTTTGCATGATAGTATTTTTGTGCCGTGTGATTCTTTAATACCTTGACGAAGTCTTCAGTGAAGTAATTTGTAGGTGGGTCTGTTTACTATTGTGTCAAAGAGTTGTGTACCATGGCTCACTGACTCCTTTCATCCTTCAGTAGTTGATGAAGTACCATTAAAGTAGAATAGCCCCTTTGAGAAGTATGGGAGGACAGTACTGTTGATACTGGAGTGTATATTATTTTTCACACCTAGTCTATTTTATTCTAGCAAGAAGTGATTCACTTCAGTCTCTGACACCAAACTTTCTGATTACCTTAAGCTTAGCAAAAAGTTGTAGTCTTACATTCTGAGTTCCTACACTGGTAGGTTTTGGCATAGAAACGTTCTGCTCTTAAAATACCTATTTGTACCCAATCTTTCTTCTGCTTTTTGAATATTCAGTGTCGCAGACATTTTACTATAAGCCACTAGGGGGTCTGTACACCCTGCCGTACCTGACCGACAGCCAGAACGAGGCCTCTGCAAAACTCAGCCAGTCTGAATGGTGGGAGCTTCTCTTCTTCATCAAGAAACTTGAATCTCAGGAACAGCTGGAAGTGAACCAACTTATTCAGCAGAGCCAGAAGGCACTGGTGAGTGAGAGGAAATGGCACAAATGAGGTGAGAGAAGGGTAGATGCAGGAGCCAGTGAGTGAGGGGAAATGGCATGGATGAGGAGAGCGAAGGGTAGATGCAGCAGCCGGTGAGTGAGGGGAAATGGCAAGGATGAGGAGAGCGAAGGGCAGATGCAGCAGCCGGTGAGTGAGGGGAAATGGCATGGATGAGGAGAGTGAAGGGTAGAAGCAGCAAGTGGTGAGTGAGGGGAAATGGCATGGATGAGGGGAGTTAAGGGTAGATGCAGCAGCCGGTGAGTTAGGGGAAATGGCATGGATGAGGAGAGTGAAGGGTAGGAGCAGCAAGTGGTGAGTGAGGGGAAATGGCATGGATGAGGAGAGTGAAGGGTAGAAGCAGCAAGTGGTGAGTGAGGGGAAATGGCACGGATGAGGGGAGCGAAGGGTAGATGGGTAGATGGGTAGATGAAGCAGCCCGTGAGTGAGGGGAAATGGCATGGATGAGGAGAGTGAAGGGTAGAAGCAGCAAGTGGTGAGTGAGGGGAAATGGCATGGATGAGGGGAGTGAAGGGTAGATGCAGGAGCCAGTGAGTGAGGGGAAATGGCATGGATGAGGAGAGTGAAGGGTAGAAGCAGCAAGTGGTGAGTGAGGGGAAATGGCATGGATGAGGGGAGCGAAGGGTAGATGGGTAGATGAAACAGCCCGTGAGTGAGGGGAAATGGCATGGATGAGGAGAGTGAAGGGTAGAAGCAGCAAGTGATGAGTGAGGGGAAATGGCATGGATGAGGGGAGTGAAGGGTAGTAGAAGCAGCAAGTGGTGAGTGACGGGAAATGACATGGATCCTCTCTAAGTCCCACGTTATTCAACGTATATATGAGGCCACTGGCCGAGGTCATCCAGCCGTTCGGGATCAAAGTGGTCACCTACGCGGATGACACGCAGCTGGTGATATCTCTAAACCATCTGGGGACTGACCCTGCAGGCCTGGAGCTCTGTTTGGAAAAAGTTGCCACCTGGATGCAACATTCTTGTCTCAAACTGAACGGGAAAAAAACGGAAATCATGTACTTGGGCAATACTGCCAAGTTAGTTCCCACACTGTCCTGGCCTTCCTGCCTGGGTGCCCCCCCCAGTCCCGAAGTCCAAGATCAAGAGCCTCGGCGTGTGGCTGGATGACTCTCTCA
The DNA here is from genome assembly GCA_963921515.1 of Calotriton arnoldi. Classification (NCBI taxonomy): domain Eukaryota; kingdom Metazoa; phylum Chordata; class Amphibia; order Caudata; family Salamandridae; genus Calotriton; species Calotriton arnoldi. Next base: position 856,666 of record CAWUFW010006172.1, on the reverse strand, counting down.
AACTCGACCATCAGGCAGTGGCAGTGACGGGGGCTTGCCACGGCATCCTTAGAATGCTACGGAAGGTCCTTCCCCTACTGCCCACTGAAGCTAAGAAAATTGTGGTCCAGGCCCTGATTCTCTCGCGCCTGGACTACTGTAACTCACTGTACTTGAGAGCCCCAAAATCTACCCTAAGGAAGCTTCAGGTGGCACAGAATTGTGCTGCGCGACTTCTGACCGGTTGTGGCAGTACGCAGTCAGCTAGATCCAGTTTGAAAGCCCTTCACTGGCTGCCGATAAAGGAGAGGATCTCCTTTAAAGCCTTATGCACTGCTCATAAGACTCTTAGGGGCACAGGCCCCCGCATTAATCAGTCTCTGATCACCGCCTATCTTCCTAAGAAATCTCTTCGCTCGGCGAATTTAAATTTAGCCTGCATTCCTAAAATCAATAGGTTGCGTAGCGGAGGCCGCTCCTTTTCATATAACATAGCCAGACTGTGTTACCCTCCCTCTCAATTTGCGGCTTGAAACCTCCCACCTCTCCTTCCGGAAGGGTCTTAAAACATGGCTATTCCAGAACAGTAATTGCTAGCCTCCTCTTCTAACTTGATTTGCCGCTAGCGCTGGGATGCCTCAGGGTAGCCATGCGCTTAATAAATGCTAATTAATAATAATAATAATAATAATGAGGAGAACGAAGGGCAGATGCAGTAGCCGGTGAGTGAGGGGAAATGGCCTGGATGAGGAGAGCGAAGGGCAGATGCAGCAGCCGGTGAGTGAGGGGAAATGGCATGGAAGAGGAGAGCGAAGGGCAGATGCAGCAGCCGGTGAGTGAGGGGAAATGGCATGGATGAGGAGAGCGAAGGGCAGATGCAGCAGCCGGTGAGTGAGGGGAAATGGCATGGATGAGGGGAGTGAAGGGTAGATGCAGCAGCCGGTGAGTGAGGGGAAATGGCATGGATGAGGAGAGTGAAGGGTAGAAGCAGCAGCCGGTGAGTGAGGGGAAATGGCATGAATGAGGAGAGTGAAGGGTAGATGCAGCAGCCGGTGAGTGAGGGGAAATGGCATGGATGAGGAGAGCGAAGGGCAGATGCAGCAGCCGGTGAGTGAGGGGAAATGGCATGGATGAGGAGAGTGAAGGGTAGATGCAGCAGCCGGTGAGTGAGGGGAAATGGCATGGATGAGGAGAGCGAAGGGCAGATGCAGCAGCCGGTGAGTGAGAGGAAATGGCATGGATGAGGAGAGTGAAGGGTAGATGCAGCAGCCGGTGAGTGAGGGGAAATGGCATGGATGAGGGGAGTGAAGGGTAGATGCAGCAGCCGGTGAGTGAGGGGAAATGGCATGGATGAGGAGAGTGAAGGATAGAAGCAGCAAGTGGTGAGTGAGGGGAAATGGCAAGGATGAGGAGAGCGAAGGGCAGATGCAGCAGCCGGTGAGTGAGGGGAAATGGCATGGAAGAGGGGAGTGAAGGGTAGAAGCAGCAAGTGGTGAGTGAGGGGAAATCGCATGGATGAGGGGAGTAAAGGGTAGAAGCAGCAAGTGGTGAGTGAGGGGAAATCGCATGGATGAGGGGAGTGAAGGGTAGATGCAGCAGCCGGTGAGTTAGGGGAAATGGCATGGATGAGGGGAGCGAAGGGTAGATGCAGCAGCCGGTGAATGACGGGAAATGGCATGGATGAGGAGAGTGAAGGGTAGAAGCAGCAAGTGGTGAGTGAGGGGAAATCGCATGGATGAGGGGAGTGAAGGGTAGATGCAGCAGCCGGTGAGTTAGGGGAAATGGCATGGATGAGAGGAGCGAAGGGTAGATGCAGCAGCCGGTGAGTGAGGGGAAATGGTATGGTTGAGGAGAGTGAAGGGTAGATGCAGCAGCCGGTGAGTGAGGGGAAATGGCATGGATGAGGGAATTTACAGGTAGCTGCAGCAACAGGTGAATGAGGGGAAATTGCATGGATGAGAGGAGTGAAGGGTAGATGCATCAGTGGTCGAGTGAGGGGAAATGGCATGGAGGAGGGGAGTGAGGTGTAAGAACATGGATAAGCGTTGTGAGGGTAACATTGCGCAGGAGGGGAGTGAGGTGTAAGAACGTGGAGGAGGGGAGTGAGGTGTAAGAACGTGGAGGAGGGGAGTGAGGTGTAAGAACGTGGAGAAGGACAGTGAGTGTAACCTCACGGAGGAAAGGGAGTGAGGTGTGGTGAAGGGGAGTGAGGGTAACATCATGGAGAAGGGGAGTGACGGATAATTAAAGCGAAAGGTGACCTAGGGATAAGAGCATGGAGAAGGGAAGTCGGTGTGGCAGCAGCAGCCGGTGAGTGAGGCGAAGCTTCACGGAGGAGGGGAGCGTAGGGTAACAGCATGTAGGGGTTCGGTTGTAGACACCACTAGAGCCAGTGTTAATGTTGAGCTTTAAGACTATTTATTTATTGTCTGATAGTGTTCAGTTGATTCATGACACATAGCAAGATAAAGCAATCAGCAAATGCTGTTCTTTGTTCAGGTGCTGTCTTGCTCCTTGGGTAAGGGTGGAAAGTTTCAGTCTGGGTCCTAAGGTGGTTATCTTTTCTTTTTCTTTCCTTTAGGTCTCCCTCACCGGCCCGGGTCGTCATCGCCTCCCCCTTGGGGAAAAAGAGAATGCTCAGGTGAGTAATTAGTGTTGGGGATAACATGAGTTCTCTACCGGTTGTTTATCTTAAGGCGCTATTACCAGTAAAGTATAATTAACCCTCTAAAGGGTAGGAACTCTCCCTTCCATTTCCCTTGGTTCTACCCACCCTGTCTGGAAAAGGGTAATTTTTCAATTTTACGGTAAGGGGAAAAACAGCAATTAAATAAATAGGATTTTTTTTTTTTATAAACAATTTTTATTAAGGAAAGAAAAAGAAAAACATAATGCAATGTCAAGACAATAATTGGGTCTACAGTATGGTTTTACACAGCACAGTGCAAACAGATTCTGAAAAGACCAATACACTCCCCCCTGGTTAAACGTAGCAAGAATTGTCCTGTACAGCCACCAGGCAGCCATTACATGAATGGTAAAATGTGGAAACCTGGCACCCACACCAGTTGACACTTCGTAATCGATCAATCACTTTAATCAGTCCCGGGCGTGGGCACATGGTCGAGCTCAGGGAGGTTCACGCTGTAATTCAACTGTAGGAGATAAACAGATTGTGCCTCTATATCTATTCCACTTCCCCCATTTGTGGTCCCACTTCTTAGGGCACCCCCTGTGCTTGAATACATCCTTCTCAGCAATCATTGCTCTGTCCATGTCAACCGCCCAATCCCGCCTGGTCGGGCCGCCCCCACCTCCCACTTTTGTGCAATATTATGTTTGGCGATGGCCCACCCTAGTGAGGCCCATGTTTTCTCCGTTTGTGTTAGATCTGTGGCATCCCAGACATTTAAAAGACACAACTGGGGGGAGGCCTTCAGAGTCTTACCACCCGCTCTCTCCATCTGCTCAGTAACTCTATCCCAATATTGTCGCACTATTGGGCAATCCCATAGAATATGAAAGAAGGTTCCCGGTTGACGGCACCGCCGGAGACACAGGGCGTCCTCTCTCCTACCCATTTTGGCCAAGGTCTTCGCATCTAAGTAGACACGGTGGAGGATCTTCAGTTGGACCAGGCGCAGTCGCATAGGAATGGCCACCTCTCGAGGAGAAGCCAAGGCGTCGCGCCAGTCCTCCTTGTCTAATTCCCCTAGGTCCCCCTCCCAGTGTTGCCGCAGGCGCAGCATGGGGTCTGGTCGATTGTTTTACAGCTTTTTATATGTGAGGGATATGGCTTTGTTAGGCATAAGGTCTAGTATCAGCCTGTCCTCCAGCGGAGAGGACTCGGGCAGAGGGACATCTTTGGGTAAAGCAGCTGTGATTGCATGGCTAATCTGCAAATACCTAAATGTCTCAGTACGCGCTAATTGATGTTTGGTCTGTAGGTCCGCAAAAGTAGCCAGTTTCCCCTTCACCCATATGTCCCCCACTGTCGAGATGCCTATCATGTCCCACCTGTCAAACCCAGGGCATTTACTAAGCTGACCCAGTATGTCTGGTTCCCAGAGCGGTGTGGCTTTCGTAAGTTTATTATGCCAGCCCCATTTCTTATTTATGGCATGCCAAATCTCCACTGTGCGAGCAGTGGGTCCCGTGAGGCAAAGCTTACGGGGGTTTGTGTAGAGTGCTCTATTGTAACCCCCCCTTCCCAATAGCCAACGATCTGTGCGGAAAGTGGGGTCATCGTATTCTCCATGTACCCATTTGTTAATGGCAACCAACTAGGACGCCTGATAATATAGTCACATGTCGGGTAGGGCGATGTCCCCGTCGTACCATCCCATAGTCCGTTTTCCCATGGCTATGCGTGGGGCCCGACCATCCCACAACAGTCCCCGCACCACACTGTCAATACTGGTAAAATAGGTGTCGGGAATCTCATTGGGGGTGTTCTGCAATGCATAAAGGAAGCGCGGCAGCGCCAGCATCTTAAACAGAGCCGCCCGTCCCAGGAGAGTAAGGGGGAGGGAGCGCCAATGCTTGACATCGGACCTGAGTCGAGTCAGGGGTCCCAGCAAATTCGATTCATAGAATAAGGTCGGGTTTGGTGTAACATATATACCAAGGTATATAAAGCCCTGGGATGCCACTGGTATATCATAGCCCCTAGGGTTGTATGGAGGTGCTCCCCACAACACATAGAGTTGGGACTTAGTCCAATTAATCGCATACCCCGAGTGGGCACCAAAAATATGGAATATATGGAGGACCCTTCGGAGGGACCGCGAGGGCGAGGCCAAATATAGGAGAATGTCGTCGGCATATAACGAAATACGGTCTTCGTGATCCTCCGTCCATTTTAATCCTCTAATCCCAGGGTCCCCCCTGACCCAAACAGCCAAGGGCTCCAGCACAAAGAGCAGGGGTGACAGAGGGTACCCCTGTCTAGTGCCCCTCTGCGACGGGAATTGCCTAGAGACGTGGTTATTAACTGTCACATGAGCGGTCGGCTGGGCATAGAGCAGTTGGATCCACTTGATAAAGTTGGGCCCAAATACCATCCTTGCCAGTACAGCAAAAAGATAGTCCCACTCAAAATAGGATTATTTAAATAAGATATGATTGTGCTTTCTAGTGCTTCCAAGCGCTGATTTGTGGGAGTCTTTCAGAAGGCTGTTTTGAGCCTTTCTAGTGGGTAATTCACTTGGTGAGCCTTAACAAGGCGGTGCTTTCTGAGGGGCAGCTTTTATTTTCTCAGGCAATTTATACAGTTTTAGTGTCAACTCGGTATCCTCCTTCCACCTCCTCACTTCATAAGTGCACTTTATCGAGACACAAATGTGAGGTCCCCACCTCCCTCCTTTGTTATGCTACGTGACTCTGGGCACTGGTTTAAGTAATGCGACCAGTTACACATATGATGGCTCACCAGACAAAGCCACTTCCCTCCAGGAACGTGGTAGGAGTCTGATGCCTGCCTGTCTGGTTGAAAGTTGGGTGGTGCTTGGGCTGCTTGCATTGCCTCCCAGAGTCTTCAAATCCTGCTCCACAGGTGTCTCCTCATCATCGGGTCAATCCTGCAAGTCCACTGTCCTCCGTGCGCTGATCACTCCCTTCTTGCTTGTGTGTCCCCTCCTCTCACCATCCTCCCCTCTGCAATCTCAGTGGCGACCCAGCCCCTTGCCTCTTGAGTCGCGTCCCATGGATAAGTAAACAATAGACTTTCCTGTGCCTCTGTGTCTTCCTGTTCTCATTGTCCCTCCTTTGTTTTAATGATCTTCCTTTCTTTTTCAGGGCTCGGAGCGACATGGCGAGTCCAAGGAAGAGAAGCTCCCTCAGGTGAGTCCTCTGATTCCTTACATGTTGCGTCCCTTAGCTTCTTCCGTTTGGGAAGAGATGTTTGGTACAGCTCTGCCAAGTACCCCGAATCAAGCGTTAGACTAACGCATTTCAGTGTGGTGCCCCGCATCACTGCACTGAAATGCGAAATCATGCATATAGCCCCCTCAGCGGTGCCTGTCAGGTGGCCCGGAGAGCGCTGGCTGCTAATTAATAACACCATTTTGCTGGAGTTGAGTGGCAGGCAGTGTGCGGCGCGCGCTGCTCGGCTGACTTGGGGGCTGGCTGAGCTCATCATGCTTGCTACTATGTAACAAAACACTGTGGAGTCGGTCCCTCCCAGGGCTGCCCGTGGCGTGCGCGCGGGGCAGTTGAATTCAGATATTAGTGGCTGCTGTCTGCAGTAAGTTAGCTGCGTAAATAATTCCTGCGACCTAGGCCGACTGTCACTGGAGCAGGGCTCACAGCGGGCGGCAGCCGAACACAGACTCAGTGGCTCACTAAGGCGGCCGGAGTGGTTGGTTCACAGCCGAACTGCTCCGAGGGAATGTATGACGGAATTCCGTATGCGTTTTTCACGCATGCCTTAGGAACTCAGCCAATTGAACAAATGCATCTTTAGCACACATTTGTTCTGCACGCAAGTCGTTTTAACGACTTGCCTTAGGGGGACGCTGGATATTGGAATAGTTTAATGTACTATTCCAACTCCAGTCTGCGCAACAGTAGGGAAGGTGTTGGACTTAATTCCAACACCACTCCACCATTGTGCCCCCCTAAAGCAAGTCGTTGTAACGACTTGCATGCAGAACGAATGTGTGCTAGAAGACTCATTACTTCTGTTGCCGGCGCTGTGAAGGCACAGCCTGATTCCGGCTTCGTCCTAAAGGGTGTTTCCCGCTCAGAGCACCAGGACCCCTGACTGTGCTGAGCCGAGCGAGCCTCATCATGCCTGGCAGCCGGCCACCAGGCACAGAGAGAGTCGAGCCAGGCTGTATTGATTGCAGCTGCTCTCGCTGGCCACCAGCCCTCGCTGAAAAAGTAAGTTTGCCTAGCCCTGGATAGAGGCATAAAAATCATTCAGTTGCCAGCGGAGTATAATGCTGCTTAAGTAAAGTTCCAAATGTGCTTGCACTCTCACACACGACACACCCGCAGCCACATACTTGACTTGCAGATAGCCAGTGACACGCACAGGCAACACGCACGGGCACGCAGGCAGCTGTCTCAGATGTGTAGAATTATTGCAGCATGTTATTAAACATTTGCTGGCTTAAAAGTGCTCACTGTCTAACACTTAGTGCAACCACACATCTTCACATTATTGCCCACATCATGCACATAATTGTGCATTTAATTCCTAGACAGCGTGCACTGGCCAAAATTGTGCGCAGTCACCCTACGGTCTAGGTTGCAGCTACAGTATTCACACATCATGGGCTGCATGATTTTTGTGGGAAGACAACTCATGCACTGCAGCGCCTAGACACAAATTAATACTAGTACTGCACCTACTAACAGACAGCACAGTCGACCTCTCCAGTGCACAACGTGCAGCTGCAAAATGTATTCGAAGCCTGTCTATTTATTTTGTTCTTGATCTGATCATCACGTGAACAAAGGAGCGGTGGTCGGAGGGAGTGGTGACTTTTCTAGAAAGTCGAACAAAACCACAATTTACGTTCATAATCGTTCAAAGTGTACAGTCTGAGTGTCTGCACAGCCAGTACCAGCCACATGTCTGCAGACAGAGTGCGGGTAAAGCTGACAGGTAAAAATTGGAGCCTTGCGAGGTCTGACATCGCGGAGTGTACGGTGTAGAGGGGTGAGCGCTGAGGCCACTTTTACAAGAGTGCACATGGAGGAGAGCTGATGTGAACCACATGGAACTCAGAAGGAACGTGCAAGCACATGTGGGCCACTGTATTTGTATGTGAAGCGCTCAGTGTGCAACATTGAGGAAGGCCTGCCTTTCTTATGCTGTGATGCCCCGGATGGTGGCATATCTTTTACAGACAGATTGGGGTGAGTGGAGTCCTACTGCTAATGTTGAGCACCAGGAGTCATATAAGAGGAAAGTGACATTGCCTGAGGAATAGAGGTGGATCACTCTGGGGGCCGCAAGCTGATTGATTGCATGAACCCTAACCACAGTAACAGCAATTTCTGCAGGCCCAGCCCCCCAGGAATTTTTTGTTAAAATCTGTGGATTTTAATATGGGGTTTGGAAGATAGGATGTTTTGTAACTGACAAAAATCTTGGATGGCTATAGGGAGGAATCCCCCTATAGGGATTTTGGAATTCCATGTTGGAGGCAGTTTTTCTTAGTAGATCGTTTAAAGGAGCTGAAATCTGTGAATAATCAGTAATAAACCTCCTGTGATGACCTAAAAAGCCCAAAAAAGCTCTCATACCTTGTTTATTTTGGAAGAATGGTATAGAGGTTATCGCTTTTATCTTCACGTCTTGCTGTTGGATTAAACCATTTCCCAGAAGATATCCTAAGTATTTCACCTTAACATGGGAGATGTATGTCTTTTATGGGTTTATGTGTAGCAGTGTGGACTGAAAAACCATCAATAATGTTAAGTGAGCGAGATGTTACTCCCATGTTTTGCCAAAAATGATAATGTTGTCTAAATAGGCAGGCTCTAGCTCTGATGGAGCTCTAAAATCTTATTCATGAGAGGTTGAAAGGCTGCAGGAGCGCCTCGTGGGCCGAAGGGTAGCACAGGGAATTGGTACAGACCCTAAGTGGTTGAGAAGGCAGTTTTTTCGTTATCTTTGGTTCTCACTGGGTTTTGCCAGTATCCCTTCGTTAGGTCGATGATGGTGACATACTTGGATTGCCTAACTGTTATATTAGTTTTTCAATGTTTAGTTAGGGATCTGGAATTTGTAGTTACAGGTCATAACTCTATGCAGAATCTTATTGAACCATCAGGTTTAGAGTCTATCATGTAAGGGAACATCACCCGCTATGTGAATGTTCTATTACCCCTAGCCTTAACATTTGCTCTACCTCTTGTTTAATAGCATTACGTTTAGCCTTTGGTATTCGACATGGATGTTGTTTTTATCACTCTGCCTTGTTTGGTGTTGATGGTGTGCATGATTAAATTAATTTTCCCAGTGAGAACTGAAAAGCTGGCCCTACATTGTCTCAAATTGGTTTGTAGCTCTTCACTTTGGGCTTTGGTAAGCTGGTCTCTAATGGCAACAGGGAGTTCATACCCTGCCGTTTTGCTTAAAGGGTCAGTGATAGGTACATCTCGAGGTACAGGACCATGGCATTTTGTTTGACAGGTTTATGTGAAAAATCTGCACTTTTTTTTTCTATTTCATGTGCAATTTATAGGTGACCGTAGACACCTTTGTTAAGGGTGTTGCTATTCGGATCCGAATTCATTCTCGTTACTAGGGAGTATCCTAGCACCCAATTTCTAGTCTAATTTCTTCCCATTTTGTCTGGGTTGTTGCTGTTGGGCTTTTTCAAATTTGGTCACAGCCAAGTCTCGTAATTTTCCCAGATGGGTTTTTAACTGAACCACATAGTCTAGCAAATTCCTGTCTTCTTGGTACTCTCTACCTAGTATTACCAGGTCATCTCTAACAAGTTACCTGTTTTTGACCAAAAAGTAAATCAAAAGAGAAAAACCCCAAACTGTACCAGGTTTGATTATGGAGTACAAAGTGTGCTAAGGGTAACAGATTGCCCTAATATCATCCTATCTCGTTATACTCACTCTAAAGAAAATGTTAAAGTGTTCCTTTGTAACTTTTTACTCTACCGTGCAGAAGAAATCCCCTATATCCACCTCTAAGGCCTACCTTGGCTGGACGACCGACCTTGATCTCTGCTTACCAAGGCACAATGGCGATATTGCTGTAGATTGATCAAATCCCCTTCTCCAAACTATAAACTGTGCTTACATATCAAATTTCTCCATAGAATGTATTGCTCTCCTGCCCAGATGCATCGCACTGGCCTCGCGGAGGACTCATTGTGATGCAGGTTCAACTCTGATAAAGCTTTCTTTCTCCTGGTTGCGTAGGAGTGCCCTGTGGTTGCTCGCTTCTGGATGGCGGTCTATGGCACCCAGATTACAGACCACCATCCTCCACAGACCCCCCTTGATAGCCCTCCTGGGCTATGTCATGGACACACCCAGCTGGTTCTGGTGCCTTACTGCTATGCTATTACCTAAGGCCAAACAGAGGGTTGCAATATACTGGGGCCGCTGCCCAGCTCCATACCTGGAGAGCTGGTTGCCTGATGTGCACCTGTATACCTCCGTAATGCCGAACCAAGATAGAACACTTTTACTGACACTTCTACTGACTGGTGGGTTTTCTGCATGGTTGCCTATGATCGCTCCAGTACATGACTGATGGATATTACTTGCTCTGCAGACTCTTCTTTCTTTCTTTTGAACTCTCCGCTCCTTTTACTCTTGCTCCTTTGTCATGGTTTCCTTCCCTGTTTGATATGTTGTATACAACTCGGTGCAAACCTCAACAAATGAAACTTAAAATATATACAGTGTTACTTTGTATTGCTCCACAAGTCTGCAGATAACGCACAGAAGTGTGTTTGTGTTTTATCCCTATTTGACAAAAGATCTGTTGCATTAACTTTGATTCAAACGGGGTACCCTGATCAGTTGAGACTTTCTTAGGGAACCCTACTCGGTAAACATTTTCAGTGATAATTGTGGCTGTCTATTTTGTATTTATATCTCTCGAGGGAATAGTTTTGAGATATCTGGTAGTATAGTCCGCCATCACCAAGATATACTTATACTCTCCCGTGGAGGGAATAAGAGGTCCTATGCGATCTCTGCCTACCCATTCAAAGGGGTGCCCAATGATGTCCATTTCTTCAAGGGGTAGCTTTGAAGGCTTGTAAGGGTTTTTCTTCTCTTATGTGTATTTGTAAAATGCACTATCATCCGTGAGGGTATCCTGGCACTGAGTAGGTATGTGTGCCTAGCCCTGCCTATGCTGGTTGGTTAAATAAAAAGCCAGGTCTTCAGCTTCTTGCAAAATTCAAGAAGAGAGGAGAAGGCTCTGATGTGGAGTGGGAGGTTGTTACATGCTTTAGGAGTGATGTAAGAGAACACTCGTCCTGATCTGGTTCTGCTTTAGCGCCTTGACGCCTTTGGGCATTTGTTTTGCACTTTATAAGTTGGTCATTCATTCATTCATGTGTGGGATGTGTTTGGGTAGGAGTCCTGCGGAGGTGTCTGGGTGGTTGGTGGAAGGAGATGAGACTGTTCAGGTAGGTGGGGCCTGAGTTGTGTAGGGCCTTGACTTTGTGCGTTTGAGGAGTTTGAATTGATTTAGTTTGTTTATCGGGAGCCAGTGGAGCTCCATTAGGTGTGGTGTGATGCGAGTTCTGTGTGGAAGGTTGAGGATGAGTCTGGCTGCCGAGTTCTAGATGGTTTGTTGTCTTCTAGTGAGTTGCTTCGTTATCTCTTCATCGAGGGTGTTCCTACGTTCCCATAGTTCAGCTTGCTGGTGACTAGGGCTTGGGTGGCCATTTTTCTAGTGTTGCATAAAAAACATTTGAAGTTTTTACTCCTCATCTTCAGGGTGTAGAAACAGGATGAAGATCTTACTCGGCATCTTCAGGGTGTGGAAACAGGATGCAGTGAACGAGTTGACTTGTGCGGTCATGTCTGTTTGCTGTTGATGGTCATTCCGAGGTTCCTGCTGTGGGTTCTGGGTGTGGGTCTGAGTTTGGCCAGCCACCAGCTGAGTCCCAGGGTGAGGTGTACTTGCTGAAGATCACTACTTCTGTCTTGTCGCTGTTGAGCTTGAGACTTTCATGCAGTTAGTGAATTCGGTCATGCAGGCTGTGAACGTCTTTCTTGTGTTGGGGGCCTCGTCCGTGAGGGAGAGTAAGAGTTGCGTGTAGTCTGCGTACATGAAGATGTTGATGTGGTGTGCACGTATGACTTTGGCCAGAGGGATTATGTATGTTTTGAAGAGGGTGGGGCTGAGCGATGAACCTTGATTGTCCGCAGACGAGTATGCAGGCTTCAGAGGAATAAGGTTCCAGGTTGACAGCTTGTGCTCTATCCGTTAATAAGGAGCAGATCCAATAGAAAGCAGGTCCTTTGATGCCAATCTCGTGCAGGTGCCTGATGAGGATGGGGTGTGACATTGTGTCAAATGCTGCAGAGATGTCCAGGAGAATGAGGGCTGCCAGGTCTCCTCTGTCAAAGACCATGCAGATGTCAACTCTGGCGGCGATGAGTGCTGTTTCTGTACTGTGATTGGACCTGTGTGTCGTGGATGAGCTGGTGGATGCTGAGGCGGTCAGTGAAGCGCCGGTTGATTTAGTTTCTGTAAGACCATTGCCAGGTATGGAAGGAGGGAGATGAGTCTTTAGTTGGAATGCGTGACTCGATCAGCGGATGGTTTCTTGAGCAGTTGCATGATGGTAGCTTGTTTTCAGGTGTCCTGGAATGTGGCTGTCTGAGGAAATGGTGTGTATTATATAGTATGGTTGAGCGACGTCACCTTGTAATAAACTTATCGGCCTCTTTAGGAAAAATAGGTTTTGTTTGTTAAACCCTCTAGCTCGACCCTGGGTAACTGTGGCTCTGAGCAGCAGTGTTACACAAAGGAGCAAGTGTAAAGTAAATAAACAGCGCTATAATAATTGAATAGGAAATACACGAGACACTCCAAAAATCTGACTCCAATTTATAAAAATAGACTATATTTGTATGCATTTTTTGACACCACAACGAAAAAGAACCACCAGTGAGTTTTGGAGATTTAGATTTTACAGGGTATAGTAAGTATCAACTTTTTCACACGAGCAGCATGGTGGGCAAATTTGACACTTAAAATCTTTTTTTTTTAAACTTGGCCAAGTGTCAATGAGGTTACTTGGATGGATGTATTTTAGGTGACCAGCACCAGTAGGGAGCCAGTCAGGGGGGTCAACAAAGTCCACAGAAACAGAAAAGGTAGAAGCAGTCTTCAGTCAATTCCAGGCACTTTTATCCCTTTGTTGTGGGTTCCTATGGAGTGGTCCTGATGCAAGAGGTACAGCATGTTGTAGGTGCGATGCGAACAATGGGGGTCTTCCTGCCACTACTCCTTGGTCCACGTGCTTGGTGAGGCAGTCCTTGCCACAGGGTCGACGTTCCTCTTGGTCCTGGCAGAAGCCACCGGACGCCGTGCAAGATGGACTATAGATGTTGTCACTAGCTGACCCTCCAGAACTAGATGCGTCTCTCCAGGGCCAGTGCCCCCCATTTGCCCCTGAGTACCTGTTGAGGGAAGTCCTGGACTCCACTGCCACCCCAGGTGCTCTACAAGACAGCTAGGAAGCTATGGGGCCTGGGAGTGCAGGCAGCTGAACAAGATTCCCCCACGTGCAGGAGAGGAGAAGACTAGTGCAGGGAGCCAATAAATTAATCTCTCTAAGTGCACCCCTTAGAGGCCAGGAAACTTGTTAAAAATTCTTCTCTGGGCTAGAGCTCTCTACTAGGAGCAAAAGGAGCCAAAGATCGAGGAAAATTTGGTCCAACTGGACCAGAGTTATGCCTTTTAAAGAATTGGCCTTTAACCTAGCTAAGGCCAGGGCCCATCGCAGATTTATTTATTTCTAGAGGAGTGTGCGTGATGGGGGGGGATGGGGGCACTCTCCTGAATTCAGGGTGCCACCGGGGCTGCACCCAACAAACAGCAGATGTGCCGGAGCATTTATGGATAGGCCTTGGGACCCCACTCTTGGGGCTCAGAACTACTATAGACATACCTGGGACCCTATACCCCAGAACACAAAAGGCCAGCGAACACAGGAGCTGGGCATGAGGGTCGCTTCCATCTCCTTGTTCGTGTCTTGGGGGAATGGACGCACCCATTTTGAAAACCTACTAGCGTTCCACGAGGAATGCTCTCTTGTGCTCCTGACCTTCAGGAAGCTACTCAAGACCTGGCTGTTCGACCAGTAGCAGCATCCCCCCCCCATCCCTCTCCCCAGCGCCTTGAGACCCTCGCGGGTAAGTAGTGCGCTCTACAAATTCTGTGATTGATTAATTGATTGCCCACTGAGGACAGCGCGGGTGGGAGCAGCACAAATGAATTGCTGGCTCCTGCCGAGTGTATGGAGCCTGCTGGGTTATAAGGGTTTCGAGCTCCTGTAGCAGGCTCCCAACAAGCCCTCCAGCCTGTGGGTGTCCCTGGTGGGACTCTGGCACCCGAAAAAGAAAGAAATAGAGGCGGTGCGAGGTCGCCTCAAAATGGAAGAGCGGATGAAGCCGCTTATTATGTATTAGGTCCAAGGACTGCCCCATAATACCCCACCTGGGCTCATTTAAATATTCTTTATGCTTCTGTGGTGTCCTAAAATGGACAGAGGGACCACAAACGTTGGATAAATGTGATGTGGGGGACTGTATTAGGTGCAGTAGGCCCCCGTGTGTGCAATAGCCCGCCATGTGTGCAATATGAAAGCTTGCCCTTGGTCTGCTGGGGCCTCACAGGAGTGACCCCAGGAGAGGTTGTCATTAATCTTAAAGCACTCTTTGAGCTGCGCTTTTGCTATTAAGCTCTCAGGTGCAGGGCCCCTAGTGGTTGGTCCTATGGCTGCAATTTTGTGACCTGATGAACGTTAACAAAAACTATGACTTGTTATTTTGATTTGCAATGGTTTATCTAAAATATTTTATTGATAGTATTAATGATTATCAATGCAATGCATATAATGTATTGACTTAAATATGGTTATGTAACCCAATAGGCCTGTTCTATATATTAATATGGTGACCCCTTCACAAATCCATGGGCCTGCATTATTTAAAAATGACACCCCTCATATTGTGATGGTGCAGCTGGTATAAGGTGGTAGCATTGTGATTTTAGGGTTCAACACCCCATAGTGGTTTAAATGTGCAATGGGAGTGTCACCAAAGGTATTTTCATCTACCTGATGTATATATTTTGAAATAAACTCATAGTATTTAGTACTGTGTGGAATAAATGTACTTTTCATTTTTTTTTTAAAGCACAGACAATCATTTATTCAGTGTTATTACATGCCATTGAATGGAGTTTACTAGTCCACACCACCTCTCCTGAGATTACTAGTCCACACCACCTCTCCTGAGAATACTAGTCCACACCACCTTTCCTGAGATTACTAGTCCACACCGCCTCTCCTGAGATTACTAGTCCACACCACCTCTCCTGAGAATACTAGTCCTCACCACCTCTTCTGAGATTACTAGTCCACACCGCCTCTCCTGAGATTACTAGTCCACACCTCCTCTCCTGAGATTACTAGTCCACACCGCCTCTCCTGAGATTACTAGTCCACACCGCCTCTCCTGAGATTACTAGTCCACACCACCTCTCCTGAGATTACTAGTCCACACCACCTCTCCTGAGATTACTAGTCCACACCGCCTTTCCTGAGATTACTAGTCCACACCACCTCTCCTGAGATTACTAGTCCACACCGCCTCTCCTGAGATTACTAGTCCACACCACCTCTCCTGAGATTACTAGTCCACACCGCCTCTCCTGAGATTACTAGTCCACACCACCTCTCCTGAGAATACTAGTCCTCACCGCCTCTCCTGAGATTACTAGTCCACACCACCTCTCCTGAGATTACTAGTCCACACCGCCTCTCCTGAGATTACTAGTCCACACCGCCTCTCCTGAGATTACTAGTCCACACCTCCTCTCCTGAGATTACTAGTCCACACCGCCTCTCCTGAGATTACTAGTCCACACCGCCTCTCCTGAGATTTCTAGTCCACACCGCCTCTCCTGAGATTACTAGTCCACACCACCTCTCCTGAGATTACTAGTCCACACCACCTTTCCTGAGATTACTAGTCCACACCGCCTTTCCTGAGATTACTAGTCCACACCGCCTCTCCTGAGATTACTAGTCCACACCACCTCTCCTGAGATTACTAGTCCACACCACCTCTCCTGAGATTACTAGTCCACACCGCCTCTCCTGAGATTACTAGTCCACACCGCCTCTCCTGAGATTACTAGTCCACACCGCCTCTCCTGAGATTACTAGTCCACACCGCCTTTCCTGAGATTACTAGTCCACACCGCCTCTCCTGAGATTACTAGTCCACACCGCCTCTCCTGAGATTACTAGTCCACACCGCCTCTCCTGAGATTACTAGTCCACACCGCCTCTCCTGAGATTACTAGTCCACACCGCCTCTCCTGAGATTACTAGTCCACACCACCTCTCCTGAGATTACTAGTCCACACCACCTCTCCTGAGATTACTAGTCCACACCACCTCTCCTGAGATTACTAGTCCACACCACCTCTCCTGAGATTACTAGTCCACACCACCTCTCCTGAGATTACTAGTCCACACCACCTCTCCTGAGATTACTAGTCCACACCACCTCTCCTAAGATTACAAGTCCACACCTCCTCTCCTGAGATTACTAGTCCACACCGCCTCTCCTGAGATTACTAGTCCACACCGCCTCTCCTGAGATTACTAGTCCACACCACCTATCCTGAGATTACTAGTCCACACCACCTCTCCTGAGATTACTAGTCCACACCGCCTCTCCTGAGATTACTAGTCCACACCGCCGCCCCTGAGTAGGCCTTGGACTGCTTTGCTTGACTATCCTGAGAGAGGCAAGTTCTACAATGTGGTAATTGGTTCCTAGTAAGGAGACAATTGTAGACCTATTACTTGTGCAGCTCTAACATGCTGCACAACTCGTAACCCAATTTCGTACAGGTCTGATGAGCTCCCGGAGTAACCTTCTGTAAGGCTATTGCGTGTCGTGCGTTCTTCCCGCATGCACCAATCCACCCCTGCCTGCCATTTTGATATTGTGGGTATGTCCCTACTCCCCCATTTGCTAGCAATCTCTCTTTGTGCTGCAATAAGAACTATGTTACAGAAATGTAATATATGTCTGGGAAGTGTTCTGGTCCCTCCATATCTACAGGGTGCCCAGTGTTCATGTCGGCTCCACTGGGGACTCAACCACCTTGGAGAGACTTTTCCCCACTCGTGCTCAGTATGACTGGATGAGTGGACAATCCCAAATGCTGTGCACCAAGATCCCACGATGGCCACAGCCCTGCAGGCGCTTGTCATTGTCAACTTGCCAATCAGGAGAAGTTGAGTTCTGGTAATGTATGTGCAGTGGAGGATTTTCAACTGAATCAGTCAGTACCCATCCTTAACGGCCACCTCGCAGGGTTGGAGGCACGCCCCTTCCCCAGTCCTCATCCGTCAACACCCCCGAATCCATCTCCCAGCATCCCCGCAGCGTGGCCTGGGAGGTTTGGCAGTTGGCCCCCTGTGTCTTGTATGTGATGGAGATCGCATGGATGTGTTTTCCAGCGTTGTCTTGTCTGGAACTTTGCGTAGCATGTCTCAGTACTCTCGGAGAACATTTTGGACCTGCAAGTATCAGAAGTGTCGAAATGAGGCCATCTCATGTTGTGACTGTTACTTGGAGAAAAGGTTTGAGACCTGTGGTCCCGATATGTCACCCATTTTTGTTATCCCAATCTTGTCCCATTGGTATCTGCATTCTAGCCTGCGTAGTGCTTCCAGGACGACCGAGTCGCACTAAGGGGTCTCTAGCGTGGGTCTTCCCTGCCATCCCGTTTTCTTGGCCGCAGTTTCCCAAATTGTAATCACTAACTCGGTCGGGGAGGGGGTTCACGGAGGCCTGCGTTCATCATACAGTTTCCAGAGACCTCCCTGGGGGCCTAGCTGCCTTTGGTTTGCTTTCAGGGAGGGTTCCTCCTGAGGGGCAAATGTCCAGTCATTGACAACTTACACTTGTGCAGCCCAGTAGTTTAAATGAATATCTGGTAGACTGAGCGCCCCCCATCAAATGCATCCCTCGTCAATGTGATGCAGGGGGGAGGGGGCCACCATCCCACTGTAGGGTCCATGTTATTTGAAAGAATCCTCTGGAACTTCGAGCTGTGTATTTTGAAGTAGATAGAGGAGCTCAGGGAGTACAATCATGTTGTACAGGGATTGTCTGCCCATTAAGGATAAAGAAAGAGTCATCCAATGTCCATGTATCTCCTATACCTGTCTAGGACCCAGCCCAGTTTTATTCCAGTAATTCCTCGGGGTCGCACGTAATCCAGACTCTTAGATATCGAAATCGCTCCAGGGCCCAGCAGATCCGGCGGGCTGCAGAGGGTCAGTGGGAATGTGACCGATTTCTTCCAGTTCATAAATTTCCTAGAGAATTTGCCATATGTGTCGAGCATCTCAAGCTTCCTGGGGACAGATCGTAGGGGTTCGGCTAAGTATAACAATATATCATATGTTTACAGGGAGATGATATCCTCCCATTCTGTCGTTCATCTCAGCCCTCAGATTTGGGCGTCCACCCTCACCCAGTGGAAAATAGGAGGGGGGAAAATGGACATCCCTGTCTCTTCCCACGTCCTATGGAAAATCTACGAATGAGTACCCCTTTCACCCGTACCCTGCCCGTCGATTCGGTGTACAACAATCTGACCCAGGTTACAAATTCTTTGCAGAATCCCATTTTGTCTAGGACTGCCCATAGGAAGTCCCATTTGACCAAATCAAAAGCCTTTAAAGCATCCAAAGAAAGCAACGCGGCTGGTTCCTCCACGCCTTGTCTCCGGGAAGACACCTGAGGAGCCGACACCTGAGGAGCCGACACCTGAGGAGCCGACACCTGAGGAGCCGACACCTGAGGAGCCTCCACAGATACTGTTGGGTGGATCAGTTGAGCATAAAGCCCAATTGGTCAGGGGCTATCAATTTGTCGATCACCTGCATCAGCCTGATTTTTTTGTTTGATCTGTTTATTAGAGATTTTTGATTATGAACATATACAGAAGAAAGTACAACACCGTATAAAGTACCATACAAGGCTAGTAGAGATAAAAATCAAGCCTAAATCACAAAGGAGCTGTACATTAACATCAGTACACTTGTCAATCGTACATGGTTGAAATCGGCATATAGCATTTTCCATTAGTCAAATAACCTCTACCCACCAATCAGAAAGTTGCATCGTCAAATCATTACACAATAAAGAAAAAGGTGTTCGAGCAATTCGTGTCAAGCACAAGTAGACAACCCTTATGGCTTCACTCCGCCATATCACATTAATCTGTGTAGACAGCTTCACCACCTGCATCAGCCTGATGACGAGGATCTTTGCTGGTATTTTGACTTCCAAGTTAAACAGAGTCGCACTGCTCTGGGGGTTTGCCTTCTTTGTGAATCATGATGATGGTTCTCAGATCCAAGGGTAAGCCACCCTCCTTTCTGGCCACATACGGTGCATTGCTTCTGCCACAAAGTGGCTCACACATCTATAGAACTCCGAGGGGAAGCCATTAGGGCCTCCAAGTTGTCGCATGCTAGTTTCTCACTTGGGAGATCAGCTACAGAACCCCAAAGGTCCTCCATATGGCCGTCTTCCCCAGGACTATAGGGATCTGCTAAGTGACCCACGAATGTCTGTGCAATGTCGTCCACTGTGTGGTGGTATCCCCTGGCTATCTATAACATAATGTATCCACCTTCTTCCTTCCTCCTGGTGTGGAAGCCATGCAATCAATTTCCCAGCTTTACCTACTTTGAACAGTCTGTGGTGTTTAGAGCGATAGTGGGTTCTTACTGCTTCTTCAACAAGGTTCCGATATTCTTCCCTATCTAGGGCAGCACAGTACCAAAGGTTGGGAGAGGGCTGCTGTCCACAGTCTACCTCATATTTCATGAGTTGTTTTTCAAGCGTGGCTATCAGTTTTTGTCTCCCCAATTTCTTTTCCATAATGTGAGATATTAGATTGTCCCCTCAGAACCGCTGTATAGGCCTCCCATGTGATTAAAATGGAGCTCTGTGGTAGTCACCAAGAGATTCCTGGTGTTCCAGTATTGTAGTTCCCAGGGGTCTAACCTCCAGGTCCCCTCCCAAGCTTCCATATACTGGGGAGTGATCCGAGATACCCTGGGCAAGTAGGGTGCATCATCAATCAATCAATCAATCAGGGGGTTTATAAAGCGCGCTACTCACCCGTGAGGGTCTCAAGGCGCTTGGGGGGGAGGGGGTGGGGGGAGAGGCTCCGGTTCAGTCGAAGAGCCAGGTCTTGAGGTACTTCCTGAACGTGTGCAGGGTCGGGGAGCGTCTCATGTTCACAGGGAGCTCTTTCCAGGTTTTGGCTGCGATGTAGGAGAAAACTCTCCCGCCGGTTCTGTTTCTGCGGATGCGGTGGACCTCTGCCAGGGCGAGGTCGGCGGAACGGAGGTTCCTCTTGGGTACGTGGAAGGATACTCTCTCGTTGAGGTATTTGGGTCCGATGTTGTTGAGGGATTTGTAGGCGTGGGTGAGGAGTTTGAAGGTGACCCTCTTCTCGACGGTGAGCCAGTGGAGGCCTCGTAGGTGTTGGGTCATGTGCTCGTGGCGCGGTGTCCCGAGGACGAGTCTGGCTGCGGCGTTCTGGATGGTTTGGAGTTTGTGTAGAAGAGTTTTGTTGATTCCGGCGTAGAGGGCGTTGCTGTAGTCCAGTCTGCTGGTTATGAGTGCGTGGGTGACAGTCCTTCTGCAGTTGGGGGGATCCATTTGAAAGTCTTACGGAGGATGCGAAGGCAGTTGAAACTAGTGGAGACGACGGCGTTGATCTGGCGGTTCATGGAGAGGGAGGAGTCAAGGATGATGCCGAGGTTTCGAGCGTGGTCTGTAGGGGTGGGTGGGCTCCCCAGGGCAGAGGGCCACCAGGTGTTGTCCCAGGCGGAGGTGCAGGGTCCGAGGATGAGGACCTCTGTCTTCTCTGAGTTTAGCTTCAGGCAGCTGTCTTTCATCCAGGCTGCCACGTTCTTCATTCCTTCCTGGAAGCAGAGTCTGGTGTCTTCGGGGTTCTTCGTGAGTGAGAGGATGAGCTGGGTGTCGTCGGCGTAGGATACGATGCTGAGCCCATGCTGTCTGACGATGGCGGCGAGGGAGGCCATGTAGATGTTGAAGAGCGTGGGGCTGAGTGATGATCCCTGGGGTACTCCACAGTTGATTTCCGTGGGTTTGGAGAGGAAGGGAGGGAGTCGAATCCTCTGGGTTCTGCCGGAGAGGAAGGATTGGATCCAGTCGAGGGCGGCTCCTTGTATTCCCGCGTCGTGAAGTCTGGCTTCGAGCGTGCGATGTGAAACGGTGTCGAAGGCTGCGGAGAGGTCTAGGAGGATGAGGGCCGCAGTGTGTCCCTGATCCAGTAGCATGCGGATGTCGTCGGTGGCAGCGAGGAGGGCGGTCTCAGTGCTGTGGTTGCTGCGGAATCCAGACTGGGAGGCGTCCAGGATGGAGTTCTCTTCGATGAAGGCGGTCAGCTGGGCGTTTACAAGTCTCTCGGTGACTTTGGCCGCAAAGGGGAGGAGAGAGATGGGCCGGTAGTTTTTCAGGTCTGTTGGGTCGGCCGTTGGTTTCTTGAGGAGGGGTTTTACCTCCGCCCGTTTCCAGTCGTCTGGGCAGATGCCTGATCTGAGGGAGGCGTTGATGGTGCGTCCAAGTACGGGTGCGATGACGGTGGCGGCCCTGTGGAATATGTGCGGTAGGCAGGGGTCCGTTGGGGCTCCTGAGTGAGTTTTCTTCATGGTCGCGGTGATGAGTTCGACAGTAGCGAGATCCCAGGACGTGATGGTCGGCTCATCGGCGGCAGTGGGTAGGGGAGTGGTGTTCGTCGTTGGTTCGCTGAAGTTGTCGTAGAGGGCCTTGATCTTCAGATGGAAGTAGGAGCTGAGCTTGTCGCAGAGTTCCTGGGAAGGTGTGACGTCCGTGGCTTCGCAGCTGGGTTTTGCGAACTGCTGTATGATGTTGAACAGTTCCTTGGCGTTGGTCGCGTTGTTCTGGACCTTGTCTCTTATGAAGGTCCGTTTGGTGTCTCTAATGTGCTGGTGGTATTCCTTTAGGGCGTTCTTGTGGTTGTTCCGTGCTTCCGTGGTTTTCAGGTTTCGCCAGGTTTTCTCTAGGCGTCTGCAGGAGCGTCTGGCTTCTTGAAGTTCTGTGGTGAACCAGGTGAATCATGATATTGTCTTCCTTATCTCCAGGGAACCAGGAGATATTCAAGTCTAGACATTGAGCTGGCTGACCCCGCTGCGTTACTGCGCTATTAGTCAGCGGGGTGAATCTTGCTGTAGATATCCACAATTCCCATAGCCTCGTTGAATGCCTTTAACCAGTTATCTTTACCCAGGGGTCTCTGGCCTTGTGTAAGCCTGTCTAAGTCCACATCCATGACCAGTTTCAGGTCCCCTCCCATTACTGTGGTGGCTAGCGAAATCTGCGTCAACCAATCCTGGCCTTACTAAGCATCTCTGCTTGAAGGCCCGGCGGAAAAGTACCAAGAGGTTCGCCAGCTATTCTCTATTCCAATCACCCAGTATTGCTACATAGCAGCCCCCAGGTCAATCCAGGATCTCCAGGCCATTAGGGGGAACGATTTCTTGACCAGTAGGCCCACTCCCCAAGAGCCTAGGGTGAATCCAGAGTGTGCAAACATGAGGTATCAGCCCCTCCCCAGGAAAGCACAGTTGTTGCATACTAGGTGAGTTTTCTGAAGGAGGATTACATTTCGGTTCTGTCTAGTCAGGAAACGTGTTACTACCCCACTCTTTAGTTTGCTCCCCAGCCCATTTGCATTCCAGGAGAGTAAAGTAAGGCTTGATTCATACTCCTCAGCTGCCATCCCTCTTCCCGGGGTTTGTAGTCATAAGATTAGGTCCATAGTGTCTCCACCAATCATCGTCAGTTTGTGTTCGTATCAGTGTCCGCTCCCCCAACATGAAAGCTCCCATCCTACATCCTCAGGCTGCGAGTGTAGAACTACCCGCCCTCCCAATGCCTGTGGTGCGTGTGCCCTACCCTACCCATCATCAAACCTTAAGTCAGAATAACGTTCAGTTTCTGGACTCTTCATCTGGGGTTAGTGGTAATCGCTGATTTTCCCAGTGGACTGTTCAGGGCCGTCTCACCTGCTCCTCATCCTCTGCCGCGGCTTCATGTAGTACTTGGTCATTGTTCATGGCATCTTCCACACAGGACTCTGCGCCGATTCTCTGCAGTGTTGTCGCTCGGGGTCCCCCTGATGTTGGTGGACTTGCGGAGATTCTCCGCTTTGGTCCATCCGGGTGATTCCACTGCAGCCAATCACAGGCCTCCTCCGGTGTAGTACAAAGCCAAACTTTGTCCGCATCTACTATACATAGTTTTGTGAATACTGCAAGTTTCTCCTCCTCTGTTAGAGATTAATTTTGTCGAAGGACCTCCGTCGTGCCTGCACCTCTAGTGTGAAGTCGGGGAATGCCATGAGCGTGTGATTTTCAGAGGAGCCGACCATGCTGGAGGGTTTCCCTCAACACTGCGTCCCTGTCTTTGAAATTTAGAAAGCGGACAATTATCGGTTGCGGTCTTGGTATGGCCCCAGGCATCCTGTGGGCCCGCTCCACTGCAAATTGAGGAGGGAAGTCTGTGGAGTTCATCTTAGTGGAAAGGAACTTCTCACTGAATTTCTCGACATCAGTTTGTTCTGCTTTTTGAGGTATTCCCACGGAGTTAACATTATTACGACGGGATCTACCCTCAGTGTCCTCATCTCTGGCGTGGAGTTGTTTGGTAGTCTCTTTGAGGCAGTGGACTTCCACAATCAAAATGTTGACGGAGCCCAAGGGTTCTTTCAGGGTGGTGGCCATTGCTGTCACATGGTCTGCAATTTTCCACATTTCTGCCCGGATTAGCATGACGTACACCGATGTCTGTTTTCATTTCTAAGGCTGCCCTGGAGGCCTGAATGCCTTGTAGCAGTTCCTTAAGGGTGGGGTCTTCATGTTTTCCAGTTGCCTCCTCAGTCTCAGGATCTCAGTCTATCATGTGATCCTGTCCTTTTACCTCCCCCTTCCTCCAAAATACAGATTTCTCTTTCAATGAGATTGGGACCTCATTAAGCCTTTGTCCCTTACCATGTCTTTGCTCCGGCCGGTTTGTGCGGAGTGCTGTGATGTCACTGGGAGTAGTTGCTGAGATTCACTGGGGGTACCAACGCGAGGGGTGAGGTTTGGGGGGTTAGGAATGGGCGGAGGTGGGCATGTTTTGGGATGGGGATGGGGTCTGGCCCAGCCGATTAAGGGGTTGCTGTCTCCTCTGTCCCTTGTGCTAGCCACTGTAGAGAAAAGTTTGGCAGCTGTAGCGCACCTGCAGGCTCTGGGCTATCTTAGTGGCTGATCTTGATTGGCAGCAAGGCAGAGTCTGAAAAGCATTGGTCGGGTTGGCCACCCTCAGCTCCAGGTCGTCATCCTCCTCAAGTAAAGCCTTAGGGAGGCACTTGTGACTCGATGCGTCCAGCCACCAGTGTGGATGCGTGACTCGGCAGAGTAGTGGGTTGCCTGTCCGCACAGTACCCGTAGTGTCCACCGCTTTCTTCGTTCATTCGTATCCCTTGGGTTCACCAAGGGAGTCTGGTAAGCCTTCCGAGGGGGGAAAGGTCTGTCCGGCATGGAGTGCTGTCCTGATCCCGGCCCCTCTGCTAGGACACCTCCTGGTGTGGCAGTAGTCTGGGTTCCGTGGGGCAAATGTTAGGTTGGCTGCGTTCAGGTGGGGTCACAAGGGGCTGCGCTGTTACTTAGTGAGAGCCCTGCAGAAGCTTTTGCAGTGCGGTGGACCTGACCGCCATTTTGGGCTCGTGGCTTAGTTCAGGATTGGGCCGAGTTAGTGGCATATTTGTGCTTCCCTGGGGTGCCTGCAGTGTCAGATGCTTCTCCTTATCCTGTGATTACACCAAGTAGGTCGGGCGGGTCCCGGGGGACACAGGATTCTGACTGCGGCGGGCATACTGGAGTGGAAGCTCACTTAGCGAGAGCCATGTTAGATCGGAGTCCTGGCCATGGATCCCACTTCTGACACCACTTTGTGGGGGCTAGGTCATAGGCACTATTAGGGCCAAGATTACTGTTGAGGTTCAAGACTATTTATTCCTACTGTGATAGTGTTGAATTGATTTGTGATACAAATCAATTCAAATCAAAATAGCAAGCAAGATAGGAAAACTAGCGACTGCTGTCCTTTGTTCTGATCTTTTCTTGTACCTGTGGAATGGGTGGAAAGTGTCAATCTAGGCCTTAAGATGGTGATGTTTTATTTTTCTTCTTTCTTCTAGGTCTCTCCCACCGGAGTGGGTCACCATCGACTCCCCCTCGAAGAAAAAGAGAATGCGTCGGTGGGTAATTTGTAATAGAAATCATAGGAGATCTCTAACTATTCTTTATCTGAAGACGCTTTTAGCTGTCAAGTATAATTAGCCCGCTAAAGGATAGGGACGTTCCTTCTTTTCCTGTTGGTCCTGCCCACCCACCATCTAGTAAAGGATAATTTGCCGGTTTTATGATAAGGGGAAAAAACAACAAAGAAAAAAATAACATAAAGATACAAATGCGCTTTCTAGTACTTCCAATCTCTGGTTTCGAGGAATCTTTCAAAAGTCTGTCTTGAGCCTTTCTAGTGGGTAATTCACTTGGTAATCCTTAACGGGGTGCTGCTTTCTGGGGAATTACTTTTATTCACTCTGCAATTTATTCCTTCTTCTAGTGTGTTCTCATTTTCCTCTCTTCACCTCCCCACTTTATCGGGACCTTGACGTAGGATCCCCTTTTCCCTCCTTTGTAACTGTATATGCTTCTGGTCAGTGGCTTAAGGAATGTGATCAGTTACCCGTGCAAGACTCAACTGACAAAGCCACTTCCCCCCAGCAATGTTGCGGGAGCCTGATGCCTTCCGGGCCTGTTTGAAGGTTGGGAGGTGCTCCTGCTGCTTGTATTGCATCCCAGAGTCTTCAGCTGCTGCTCCATGGGCACCTTTGTTTTCTGGTCTCCCCTGGAACTCCACTGTCCTCCTCCATTTGCTGAGCACTGCCTTCTTGCTTGTGCATTTCCTCTCAGCGTTTTCCTGTTGGTAACCTCAGTGGTGTGTCCAGCCACTTGTGTCTTGCGTCGGGTCCCTGGGGATAAGTAAATAGTCTTTGATCTACTTCTATTTCTTCCGGTTTCTATTTTCATTGTCCCTCTTTTGTTTTAATGATCTTCCTTTCTTTTTCAGGACTCCGCGCAGTGTGGCGAGGCCAAGGAGGAGAAACTACCTCAGGTAAGTTCTGTTTCCTTACACTGCATCAACAGGTGAGCATGGTGTAACAACGAGGAGAAGATGAGTGAGTGATAACAGCATGGAGGAGGAAAGCAAAATGCAGCTGCAGCAACAGGTGAAAGAAGGTTAGCTTCATGGAGAAGGTGAGTAGAGGGGTAACTACAGGAAAAGGTGAGAGGTAAGAGCACGGTGGAGCTGAGTGAGGGGCAGGAACATGGAGAACGGGAGTAATGGGAACAGCATAGAGTAGGGGAATTAACTGTAACTGCAGCAACAGACGAGCGAGGGGTAAGAGCATTGAGGGGAGTGAGGGACAAGAACATAAGAGTAGGAGTGAAGGGTAACGAGATGAAGAAGAGGAGTGAGGGCATGGAGGGAAGGAGTGAGTGGTAACGGCATGGAGGAAGGGGGTGATGGGTAAGGAAAGCAGTGAAGGTTAACTGTATTGCGCAGGGGAGTAGATGGCAGCAGCAGTGGTTACTGAACGGGTGTGCTGAGTGTTTAGGACTGTACCGGACTGTCTGTCATTGAGTAGTTAGCAGAATGGTGTGTGTTTTGTGTTTGATTAATATTTGCTGTTGTCTAAACCAGAGCCCTGCAGATGCCTGTGAAAGGTTGAGCCCTACCCCATGAAAGGAGAGTAGTCCTTCCTATCAGAGCGAAGCGGGCTATGTACCTCAGGCAAACAGTGCAAGATCGCCCCTTTTCTGGAAGACGTAAAGCAGCTGGTACAAATGGAGCGAGATTTATAAATGAGATGGCGTTATTGTCTACTAAGACCTGCCAGAATCGGGTCTGCCCTGTGGGGAGAAAAGGGTGAGGAGAGGCACAGAAATACCAACCTTAACAAACCACTGCAATCAGATGACACTTAAGGCATGAATGTTGAAAAGGTAAATACCCTGGCATGAATTGGCAGTGATGCATTTGAGGCAAAGTAACTTGACCTGAGCCACCAACATGTTAGGCAGACGTACCATATATTCCTTTCTGCAGAAAAGGCTGCTGTTGTTTTACTGTGATCCTATTCATTTCTGGTGTGGAGTCAGTCATTTCTATAATGGATGATACCTCTAAGTGCATCTGTAACTGTCCTGTTCTACAGCTTTCAGAGTTTCCAGAAGAAGCCCTGGTCAAGCTATCCGTGCCCATTGAGTTGGCACAGAAGATATTGTGGTTCCTAAACCAACATTGCAAGGGCTGCACCCTCAGTGACCTGACCAGCTCCCATGTCTACATTAAATACTTCCTCGACAAAGGAGGTCCTGAGAAGAATGGGCAGAATGGAATCAGCATCCCAACAGAATACTCTGGAGCTGCTCTGTCCAAAAAATCCAAAAAAGACTCTCTGTCTGTCGATGCCACCCCAACACCAGGTCCCCCTACCGAGGAAACAGATGTACAACTTTTCAACGAGCTCTTGAAAGCAGAGGGAATACAACTTCCTGAGATGGATGAAAAATCCAGAGGTATGCATTTGGATTCCAAACACCTCATGAGGGTGATGTGTGCTTGAGATGAGTGGTCGAGATTTTAGAAGATACTGTTTTTTTGTTTGCATCTATAATAGCTGTATACTCGCTCCTCGATAGCATGTAGTTTCCTCTACATATGCAGGTTTTGGAATCATGAAGGATTCCTTCCTACCACCTTCTGGTGTATGCCTCTGAATTTCATCAAGGCCTTTCATTGAGAATGTTGCTAGGGTCGCTCAAGTGCTTCAGGATTCTTTTCCTGAAAATAAATCTAATTTGGGCCCTTTCCTATTGAATCTCAAATGTTGACAGTGTTTAAATTTTAAGCTACAGCCAGATGTATTGACTGGTTCTCCGTCATTGATGCATGAATGCTTACATAAACCACTACTCTGTTTTACATTCGCTGCTTGTGTTGCTGTTAATTTAAAGATTTTACATGCTGGTGCCACTTACACGTGTCTCGTGCACATTGCGCCCTATTGTTACAGTTCACCCTCACCTGTTAGCTGGTTTTTTTGTCGAACCCTTTGGATTGAAATTTGCTTCTCTCATTTTCCACAGTTTAGTGTAAGACCCTGACCCAGATGCCCTTAGCGTTTTTAATTTGTTTTCCTTATTTTCTCATCTTTTGTCTGCTCTGGTAGCTATAGTGCATCTCTTTGACTCAAAGCCATGCATGTCTTGTCTGATACCGCTTCAATTAGTTGACCTACATAACCTCTGTGACTTCTGTTTGTGATGCAGTCACCTGGTGCACAGTCACTATACGTGCTGCCATCAGTACAAGGTCGCTCAAGATTTGCACTGGCGTGCCTGCATAGTAAGAGTATCTGATCACCCATTGGGTAGAAACGTTTGTCACATAAGGACCTTTCCCCTCCTATGCTAATGACATCTGTATTTTCCTTATACAGGTAGTGTGAATAATCCTGGAAAAGGTGAAAGCACTGAGTTGCAAAAGTGTGTTTTGCCCAGTACTCAGCCACCTGTTAAAAATAGATCCAGTGGACCCGTATAAATGGCGCTAAGCCTTGGACGCATGGAGGACCAAACCTCAGCTCAGTAGACTGTCATGCTCCATTGGCTTTGGCTGTGGCAGGCTGCCTTTCACTGTAGGATGAAGCTAGTCTGTCCTTCCAGGCATGGTGCTGCAGGCCTATTGGAACGCAATGAGACGTTGGTCAAATCCCTGTAATTGGGGTCTTGTCAAGGACCAAGTTTTAGTTCACGCTGGTGTCTCTAAAGACTTGTACCAAATAATGTAGCCCAGATCCACCCTTGAGCAGTCTCTGCCACAGTTCCTACCTATCCAAGTAGGACTGTCTCTGTGCTTCTCAACCCTAGCACTGTGTAGGTGGTAGTTGAGTGAGGTGAGCTCCCAGTCGGCAAGAGCAGAAGTTCATTGCAAATAGTAGTGCAGGAGGTCTGCCTCACCCAGTGTTCTGGCACATCGTCTGCCCACCCATCCCCAACCCCCTGAAGCACAAGAGAGATGGAAAGAACTGAGTGTCTGTCATAGGATGCTCACCTCCAGTGGTCTTATTGTATGTGTCCCCCCAGTCCCTCTTAGACACATCGTACCCAGAAATCTGTGATTTTGTCACTCCTGCTCCTGAGCGGTCTTTCTGCTTGGATCTCTGGAGTCTTTGTTTGTATGGTCTTAGCTTCTCTTTCGGACTTCATCTCTTTATTCTTTTCTAGATTTCTCCTTTTGGACTTCATGGTGAGCAGCTCAGACTCATCTTACCCTAGAGTTACTAAGCTTCTTCCATTTCACCTTCGACCAGATTGCAGATTTTACCAAAATGCTTCCCTCCCTCTCTTACTGGATGCTCCGAGTACAAAGCGGAGGCTTAGGGAGTCTGTTCTGCTTCCTAAGCCTGCAGTGCCTGACAACTTCATTGCAGCTTCCACTGATACTGGGGCAATCAAATGGACCAGACACAACACTCCTGTCTTACCTGGCTTTTCTGATTCACTGCAACTTGACATGCATGGATGGGCGCACCTTCATGGATCAATATTCTAGGACTCCTTCTAAGAAGTAGTCGTATTAGGGACATCCCGTAATCAATCTGCAGGCCAGGGTCTGAGACTTTAAAGGCCTAGACCTGAGAAGTCACTTTCCCATACAGTTATGGTCAGTGATTTAAAGACCCTGCCCTTTGATGGCTGCCAGAGAATGAGGGGATCTATGCCTTGTATCGGACTCTCCTCCTCCTGAAGCCCACCCGGACTATTGAGCCTGAAGTCATCAAGCAGGACCAGATGCTTTCCAAGTAGACAGTCTGAAAGACCTCAGACATCAAGTACCTCTCACATTGGCCCAAGAGACTAAGCGTCTTGAGAGATTTGGGAAGTAAATGTGCCAGGCAGGTGGTCTCTGCCACAGACAAGCCAGTGCCATCTTTGGGCTGCTCCCATTTCACTATTTCCACAGATCCAACTTCTTGCTCCCAGATTATGTCCAAGAAGAGAACATGTTTTGCTTATCTTAGGCAAATAAGTCGAACAGTTGCAGCAACCACTGATGTTACAGGACCTCACTGCCATCAGGGCCTTTTACTCTGCTGTATCTGCAGCAGTAGCCACCTCCTTTTCTGCTACTGTTCAGCAGTGGACGAGTAGACACTTCAGAGTGAACAACAGATCTCCCACTGCCCTGCTCGAGCATCTCAGGAGGCCCTTTATAATGGGTGAGTGGGGAAGATTTCTTTCCATTACTGTCTCTGGACCCTCATAACTCCTGATGCATGGGTCCCCTTACGGTCGATAACTACTCTCAACTACAGCTTCTATAGGGTCCTCTCAGGGTCACTAACTACTCTCGACTACAGTGTCATTTGGGTTTAATAACTTCTCTGGACTTTAACTTGCAGAGCCATACCAATCTGCAGAATATCAAGATGTTAATCCTCATAACCACAGACAGATGGGTTCTCCCAAGCTGAATAACGGCTCTTGACTACAGCTTTCATAGCCGAACCAGTCTGCAGAAGATGCATGGGCTCTCTTGGGGTGAATAACGGCTCTGGACTACAAATTCCGTATGGTCCACTTGAGCTTCATAATTGCTCTAGGCTACAGCATCCATAGAGTACTCTCAAGCGAAATGACTGCTCTGGACTACAGCTTCCAAGGCAACACCAGTCTACAGAAGAGCAAGTTGTTAACCCTCATTACCACTGACGCAGAGGTCCTCTCCGGTAAATAGCAGCTCTGGACTATCGCTTCCATATTTGTTAAACCAATTTCTATTGTTTTTATCATAACATAGTAGCACAGTACGTATCCTGTTTACATAAACATCAGTGTGACATGACCCCCCACCAGTATGTGGAACAGACTGTGAAACTTCGGTGATATCATATTATTACCAAAGAAGTCAGCACAGGCAACAACAGAACACAGCGCTAATGAACAAAAAATAACAAAACCCTAATGTGCCCGGTGTAAAAGCCAAAGAGCTTAATGAGTTACTAATAATTAGAAACTGAGAGAGTTGCACCCTATCTGGGGCCACAGAATCCGTGTAGAATAGGATTCTGTGTCGACATCTTAGGGAGGTATTAGAAATGGGGTTTCCGTTTGGCTAGGGTATGCACCTAAGCTAGGCAGAACCCACCACTCTAGTCAAGGGAAAGTAAGTTACACACCAAAGATAATCTGTACTCACCCTCTGGTAGCTTGGTGCAGAGCAGTCAGCCTTATCATCCGAGACAATGTGTAAAGCGTGTGCACAACACACTCCTACAAAAACACAATGAATACGCCACAAAAGAGACTCCACACACGATTATATAAAAAATATATAGTGTATATTGTACATAAAACATAGACCAAAACGACATGAATCATAAATACTGTGCATACTGTGCTGTCACTTATACAGTACTAGTTATCCTGAACAATGCAAGTATCAAAACGACATACATTATGACATCAGGCATGAAATGCCGCAGTTTGGTTCGGAACAAAGCATATAAATCACCAGGTATCATTGTGAGTACAAAAATCATCCTCTATCACCATCCGCATATCCGTAACAAGAAGCGCACACAGGTATGGAGCTCCCAGCACCCCTATCAGCAGGGTTACGGTAATTTTGGTGCACTTGGTCAAAAACGGGAATGTAGACTTAGTTGTGAAGCGCAGAATCACCTGCACGTCCACTAGGGGTGATAATGTAATTTTCCTGACAGTAGCACGCTCTAGAGCGGGCGCCTCCGTCGAGGACTCACCCCACAACTGCCACTAGCCAGCAAGGACAGGAGCGACCAGGTACGACACAAATAAGGGAGTACCACCTTAGGTCCTTCGCGTGTTGAAGCAAGAAAATGGGTCGCTGCCTGCAAGTGCACGGCAGAACAGCTGAGGAGGCAGATTTCCGTCCAGCTGCTCGCATGCGCAGCGGCAGTTTCTACCTAGTACTGCTCCCGGTACGATTCAGGTGGCTACACACCTCTGACGGGCCCAGACCAGGATAGCTCTTCGCTACGAGTGGTGGACACGGTCGTACCACGCTGGATTCCACTCTGGACTCGGCGATGATGCTGGCAGGGGGCGGGTGCCTCAGCAGGACACCCGGTCGAAACCTCTGCACATCGCTGTTTCTTCTGTGAGAGGGGTCGCCCTGTGGGAAAATGCTAATCACAGTCCCTGAAACCAGACTCCCTTGAAACATGCTATCGGGTGACAACAAAGCAGCACTCACCCAGTGCTGACCTGAGGAACGTACAACGAGGAGTAGGCAATCATAGCTCCCCAATTAGCAACGCTGCTGCTGGACCCCCTGGCGGTGGGGTCCCACGGCAGGGGTGCTTTCCGGTAACCTTTTATGGGCCTGAGATTACAAGAACGGGGGACCAGCCAACAGTCCGTGGATAACACTAGTGGGGGCACAAGAGATGCAGTAGGCAGGCAGGCCAGCTCATCAGGGTTTCTTTAGCAAAGTGGCCGTCCTTCTCACAGCCCAGCAGGCAACGGGTCAGCAAAACAAAGCAAGTTGTTCCAATGGTAGTCTCTCCTGACAGCCCTCTGGCAATGTTCAGCATGTAAAACAAGCAGCATCTGGTTACAAGTCACAAGCAGTATTTTAGACCAGAGTCAGGGAGCACCAGGCAGCAGGGCAACAAACAGAAAAGCAGTCCAGATGAGTCCTTTAAGCAGCGCAGCAGTCCTTCTGACAAAGTCAGCTCCAGATCCAAAAGTGCTTCACCAAAAATGGGGTCAGAACCCCTGTACTTATACTCATAAATGTCTTTGATGTAGGGGATGACTTCACAAGAAACCTTAGAAGTGCACAACACTCCCTTTTTAGGTCGAGCCTAGGCAGCGCTCATGCGCTGTCTGCAAGACCTGACGTAATCCCTATACGGAGTACAATCCTGCTTGCTACTTGCCATTGGCTCCCTCTGGCGTTTCTCTGCTTTACTGGCTCATTATTGGCTTTCGCTAACGAAACGTCACTTCCGTTTCATGGGAAGCAGCACCGACCAACTACAGTTAAGTTACACTGTAGGGCTTCAACTGTTTAGATAAAGGACTACTTTGTTTATTTTGATTATGCCCGCCATGTGCATAAGTTTAATATTCATGGGCGCCGCACTTCATGTTGTAGCACGGCGCCCGCTTTCATAATTAGATTTGTACTACCCCATGCGTACACATTTAATATGCGCGGGCGCCATGCTTCATATTATAGCGCAGCGCCTGCTTTCATAATTAGTATTGTATCATAAATTAGTGCAAGATCGAGGCGCGGGTATGGTGGCCATCTTGGAGTGTGCAATACTGCGTCTGTCAAAACCCATTGAGCAAACAAAGGCCAAAAATGCTGTTTTAGAGAAAAAGCAGCTTTAGAATGCTAAATCCTTTTATTTTAGAACTACGTTTCATGTGTTTTAACATTTTTTACCCTTTTTAAAAATGAGTCCGTTTAAACTCGTTAATACCTGCAGAATTCTTCCCGCCTCATCTCTGCGCAGCTAAACCACACAATGCATGTTTATCTTTCTATGATGTCAGAGCTTGATGCATGGCCGTCTCAGGTCCCATTTTTGTTTCTAAAGTCACGTGGCTTAGCTGTTTTAGGAGGCGGGATTTCGCGCTAGATTTTATTTGAACAGTATGGCGCACTCTTTTCGGCCTATGTACAGAAGTAGATCGGAAAGATGTTGCGCCAGGATTTCGTCCAGGAGGGCATCACTTTGAAGGGCAGCATGCAGATCGTGGCCGAAAGTTTCTGTGAGTAGGGTCTCGTCCCCCTAACGGTGGCAGTTTCCCACACACTGCTTCATCTAGTATTGCTGTCCTATGGAGATGTAAATGTCTGGTTGCAGTGCTCCTTTCTCTTGCAGTTGGTATGCAACGTGATCATTCAGGTCTCCCAGTTGGGTACAGACATCAGCACTCCCTCTCTCAAGACAAGGGGACATTCTTTTAGGGATGCGCCTGACGCTGCTTTGTTTTTAAATGTCATTTAAAGCTGTAGGTACTGGCCCTCCAAACTGCCTATCGCCCCGAACTCCCTGCATGGGCATGCCTGTGAGACTTAAGTTACAACTGCTTGCTGCCTCTGCTTTAGGCGGTGCTGTATGATGGCAGTCGAATACTGATAAGACTGCTTCGTACGTTGACTCCGCTGCAGAAATTAGCGTACATATTTGCAGGTTAGCCTCAAATACGACTACGACTCTGAAAGGTTAATGCAACAGCCACATACATATGTGAGAGTAAAATCAGTATTTCAAGGTCCAATCCGGGTAAGTTAAACTTTACCAGCCATCTGCTTCTAACCTACGGATTACTTTTTGCAGTATCAGTAAGATAAATGCAGTAAAAGAGGCCACAAGATAAATGTTTGTTGCGAGTATAGAAAAGTTCTGTGCAACCTGAAGGTCACATGATCCCAAAGATGCTTTACTGTGCAGTCATATGCTCCTATCCTGTAATGCATGTTGTCGGGAGTGCTGCATCTTGGTCTCACCTAGGCAGTGCAATAAAGTCGTTTAGTTGTACGTAATATCTTCTCCATTAAATAATAAATATAGTGACAGTACATTTTGGCCCTCTAAAGCAGCTGCCAAAGCACGTGTTTCTCTCTAAATGTCAACAGTAGTAATTCTTATACACATGTAATGAATTGCAAACCTTGGAAAAGCAAATCTCAAAATTGCTGCTGTGCCTCGTTACACCTTCAGCTAAGCTACATTTGCCTAAACAGTGACAGTTTTCTGTGTGTTTACTAACTTTCATTCTTTACTTTACCACACTTGTCCATTCCACACCACATAATTCAACAATCCACATAATTCAAATCAGCAACACCGTTACACAACACCACATACATCCAGTCCATACCACAGAATTCCAAATCATGCCACAAAATTCAATGGCACACCACATAATTTAACTCCACTACATATCACTCCACAAAATACAAATCTACATATTTACTCTACACTAAATACCAAATATTTACTATTCCACTCCACATCATGCCACATAATTCCACACCACACCAGTCAGTCAGAGCGGACCCGCCATATTTGAGGTCAGCATTCCGGTCTTTCCCCGCATTTGCCCATAAAAAAGACACGCTGGCGTGGCCGCGCAGCATGTAATACGTGGTGCTTTGCTCTCCGGACGCGTGTGGGTTTCGTTGGCTGCTATTAGCACGCTGCACTTTACTTGCACAATATTTTATTACTTGTATGAATTTGTTTAAAAACTGTTTTTATTATCTGTTTTAATTCCTGACCTACATTGAGGTTTTTATCCCCGTTTGTCTGACCTTGCGTTGTCCGTCAGTCAGAGCGGACCCGCCATACTTGAGGTCAGCATTCTAGTCTTTCCCCGCATTTGCCCATAAAAGACACGCTGCGCGGCCACGCCAGCGTGTAATACGTGGTGCTTTGCTCTCCGGACGCGTGTGTGTTTCGTTGGCTGCTATTAGCACGCTGCACTTTACTTGCACAATATTTTATTACTTGTATGAATTTGTATGAATTTGTTTAAAAACTGTTTTTATTATCTGTTTTAATTCCTGACCTACATCGAGGTTTTTATCCCCGTTTGCCTGACCTTGCGGTGTCCGTCAGTCAGAGCTGACCCGCCATACTTGAGGTCAGCATTCTAGTCTTTCCCCGCATTTGCCCATAAAAAAGACACGCTGGTGTGGCCGCGCCCGTCAGCGCACCTGCCGCGCACAGCACAAGCCATGCTGCTTGTTTGGGGAGGCATGAGGTAGCTAACAAAGGATACCGTCATACAAGCTATACAAGGAAAGAACTACGGGATATAGGTGAAATTGGAGGCGGGTGGGAGAATACAAGCTTGAGGAGACTGCAGGACCTGAGTCGGACTTTGTCAGAAGGGATATCCTTATGTGTGGTCTGCTTAACGTCAGATCCTTGTCTAAGCATCACTTGGAGACTCAATTGTTATTAGATACTCATGACCTGGATGCACTGTTCATGACAGAGACATAGACACACCCTGGCTCAGATTTGGAGCCAGGGCTGGCTTGTCCACTGGGATATAAAGTTTTCCATAAACCGCGAACCAGTGGCAGGGGAGGTGGAGTAGGAATTATTTATAAAAGAGGTATGGGACTTTGCCCAATGGATATTGATGAGGTAGAGGGCTCTGAACTATTAGGATTTTCGTTAAAAGATCCTAAGGGACATGTGCTGACCGGCATAGTATGCTATAGGCCTCCTGGGGCAGTCAGCCCTCAACAACAGCAGGCGCTTATTGAGGTCTTTAGTAATATGGCGATCACCCACTCCAGACTGCTCATTGTGGGAGACTTTAACCTGTGGCTAAATGGGAATCTGGACTCAGGCTACAATAATCTCCTCCAATCCTGCGAAAGCTTAAACCTGCAACAATGGGTCACAGAGCCAACGCATAAGGGAGGACATATATTAGATTTAATTTTCTCCGAAAAGCAGGTTATAGGAGCAGTGGACATCCTGCCAGTGGGTTGGTCTGACCACCACCTGATCAAATTTCGGGTATATAACCCCAGGATGTGCATCTCAACCACCAGAGAGGTGAGGAGGTTTTTGAGTAGGGACTGGAAGGGGCTCCTGAAAAAGGCAACAATATCCCCTGTACTTCCCCCTTAATGGGTGCTTTGATGAGGACAAGCAGGTGGAAGAGAATTATGCGGCCTTCTGTGAACAGATAAACATTAGACTGGATCAGATTGCCCCTCTAAAAAGCCATAAAAAAACAGGTAGACCCTCAGCCCCATGGTATAATGAAAAATTAAAAAACTTGAAACAGAGATGCAAGCAGGCACAGAGGAATTGGAGAAAGGTATATGCAGACGAAGACAAAACCGTCTAGAAGGCGGCAATAGTTAACTACAAAAAAGATATTTTTTTAGCAAAAGCAGAGTACTTCGCAGACACCATTTTGAAAGCGCCTAACAGCACTAGAAGCATTTTTAAAATAATGAGTGATATTGCCTACCCGGATTGTTCTAAAAACAAGATTTATCCTACTCAGGATCTCTGTGATAGCCTAGCGACCTTCTTTGAAGACAAAATCAGAAAAATCATTGATGGACTCAAAATGGGCAATGTGACTGAGGAAGATCATCACATTGGTGGGGCTAGAGGTTCTCTACATGCTAAAAAGACGTGATGGGCAGGGGCGGAGAACCCGAGCTCCTTAGACCACTTTGAGACACTCTCGGTGGAGGATTTTAATAGAATGGCTCTGGGTGTCTCCTCAGGATCACCTTTGGACCCACTACCACACAAAATTTGGAAGGAATTGGGCCTAGAACTTTTCCCGATACTCCGGCAGATCTGTAATCAATCCTTGACCAGCGGGTCAGTGCCGGATTGCTGGAAACAAGCGTTGGTGACACCACTTCTGAAAAAAGCAACGCTTGATCCAACTTGTCCCAAAAATTACAGGCCCATCTCTCTACTACCCTACCCAGTAAAGATCTTAGAGCGACTGGTCAGTAAGACACTCTCCAATTTCCTAGAAACCAATAACATTCTGGAGGACGTGCAATTTAGTTTCCGTCCTGGACATGGAACGGAGACTGCTCTGGTGACCGTGTTGGACGATCTTCGAATGCGAGCAGACAGGGGACAATCAGCTATACTGATTTTGCTTGACCTATCTGCCGCATTTGACACTGTCAACCATAAGGTCCTTCTGGCCAGACTCGAAGAGGTTGGGGTAGTGGGCACAGCTCTGAAGTGGTTTCAATCCTACCTATCTAATAGGCGACAGGCAGTGGCCCTCCCCCCTATCAATCCGAGTTCACCAACATTCTGCACGGTGTCCCTCAGGGATCTTCGATTAGTCCAATATTGTTCAACATCTATATGAGCCCTCTGATTGCTGTCATAAGGGCTCACAATGTCAATCTTGTAAACTACGCAGATGATACTCAATTTATCCTATCTCGAGAGGGAGACCAGTCTATTTCATTGGAAGACTTCCACGCCTGCATGCGGGACACTGCACATTGGCTGAGAGAGAACTCCTTACAATTCAATGCCGATAAGACAGAAGTCCTTTACTGTGCAGCCGGGAAGGTCCCCCCCCACCCCCACTTCCTATTAATTTTTGGCCCATACCCACAGCTACCCCTCTGGCTCCCACCGGGACAGTGCGTAACCTGGGAGTTAAGTTCAACGACAAACTGAACCTAGAAACACAAGTAAATAAAACAGTGGGGAGCTGTTTCTCCCTTATCTGAGTCCTCCGGAAGATTCTCCCGTTACTACCAACACAGGCTAGAGCGCTGATAGTACAAAGTACTATCATGAGCATGCTGGATTATTGCAATGCCTTGCTGCTGGAGTCCCCAAGATATTTGATTGATCCAGACTATGGCGGCTAAGCTAGCCTTAAGAAGGCCACAATGCTCATCTGCTTCTCAGACTCTCTCGGAGCTGCATTGGCTCCCAGTATTGCAAAGGATACAATTTAAGTCGCTTTGCATAGTGTTCAAAGCCCTGCATGGTGCTGGAGCTAAACCAATGCAGAACAAATTTGCCCGGTATGCCCCCACCCGGAGCCTTCGCTCTTCCTCCGCCAAACTGGTGAAAGTGCCCAGATTCAAAAGAACAAAATCTGGAGGTAGGGCCTTCAGCACCGCGGCTCTGGAACACCCTCCCATCTGAGATCAGACTGTTGGAAGATCTTCTTCAATTCAGAAAAAGGCTAAAGACATGGCTCTATCCCAGAGCATGACCCTTGCCATTCTCTTAGTCCTCTCCTGTCAACTTCGCTCCACGTCCTCTGTGATTAGTTGAGCACACGTATTATAGCGCCAGGGTACCCGTGGGGTGATAGTGCGCTTTATAAGTGTCGATAACAATAACAATTCCAGAACGAACAATTCCAGCCCACATAATTCCACTCCACTCCACATACATTCACTTCAAAACACATAGGTAATTGACAGTCTTTTGCAATGCCAATAGCTCTAACTCTCACAAATGCGAGACCAATTGCATTGCAAATGCTTGTTAACTCAGCCCTGGCTCAAGACATCAGTGGGGGGGGGTGTAAATGTGTGAGGGCAGGACAATGTAAAGTGTGATCGCCTTTCCGCTCTCCCAGCCCAGGAAGACCATCAGTATGCAGATGTATCTCCTGTCACATCCAGTCCTTCCTGTGTTGTGGCTGTCTGGAAAGTATGCACAAATGTAGCTGTCACTCAGGCCTAGACGTGGATTGGAGTCAGGCTGGAAAGTGCAGAGTGTTATAAGCACAGAGAAATGCCCACTTTCTAAAAGTGGAATTTCTAAAATAGTAATGTAAAATCAACCATCACCAGTAAACAGGATTTATCACCACGTTCTAAACAATACGACCATGGCAACATCACTCCTTTCAGATCAGCAATTGCCACTTAAGTACACATTAGGGCATTTCCAATGCTAGCCTATGACAGGAGTAGGCCTCACAGTAGTGAGAAAAAAAATAGGCTGTTTGTCACTACCAGGACATGCCACAAAGTAAATGCACGTGTCCTACTTTTTACATACACTGCACCCTGCACGTAGGGCTACCCTGGTCCTACCTTAGGGGTGACCTGTGTGTAATAAAAGGGGAGTTTAAGGCTTGTCAAGTAGTTTTAAATGCCAAGTCAAAATGACAGTAAACTGCGCACACAGGCCCTACAGTGGCAGGCCTGAAACAGGTTTGAAAGGCTACTTCTGTGGGTGGCACAAGCAGTCCTGCAGGCCCACTAGTAGCATTTAATTTACAGGCCCTCAGTATATGGACCACCACTTTACAAAAGAATTAAAAGATAATTAATTATGTCAAACAGGTGTAAACCAATCATAACATGTTTTAGGGGCTAGAGCACATGCACTTTAGCACTGATTAGCAGTGGTATAGTGCCCAGAGTCCTAAAGCCCACCAAAAAGGTCAGAAAAATAGGCAGAGGATGGCAAAAAGTTTGGTGATAACCCTGCAGAAAGGGCCATGTCCAATAGGAGGTAAGTGCTAAACTAACTCCACGTTTATTTAAAGTGTCAGCCCATCTAGAGAGTGGCAATGCAGGTGCAGCTCAGGGACAGAAATGGTGAGGAGAGATGCACCCACTGGGCAGAGCAGCCGGAAGCCACTCTACAGTGGTCTGGTGTCCTCTCTGAGGCGGTCACCTAAAGGCAAAGATCGGGTAGTCTCACTTGGGGTCAATTAGGTGTTGGTGTCATCGTCTGGCTTTCTCCCTCTGCAGAGACACGGATTCCACTTCAGTACATCCTAGCATGCCAGCAGAGAGTCCCGGAAGAGGAGGCTTTCCAGTGCATTGTGAGCAAGCATTGGGCCAGAAAAAAATCCGCTGCCAACCTAGCCGGCTTTAGGTCAGCCGTAAAGTCCTAGTATGCAACATTTCAGCAGCTGGGGGGGAGGAGGGGGGGCACAATGTAAAATGGAGAAAAAAAAAATACACTTACCTTGCTGCCGGGTCCCGCGTCCCCGCTCCTGCTCTCATCCGTCTCGAATTCCAGTAAGCACAGCCAGGCTCCCCTGACCAATAGCGTTGTGATTGGTAAGCACCCCAGCTCCCCTGACCAATCACAACGCTGCAATGCAGCGTTGTGATTAGTCTGAGCGCCGTGGTTTGGCGCTTAGCCAGGGACTTGGGGCCTGGGAATGTTCTCCATCAAGGCTGTAATGCAGCCTGCATGGAGAATAGGGAAAGAGCGTAAGACTATTTTGGGCGGCCTGAGAGGGCCGGCAAAACAGTCATTGCACGCAAAGGAGGGTTCTACCACTCCTCCCCTGTCACACAAAGCTGCAGCAGGAGGACAACATAAAATGATAATAACATTACGTTATTATCATTTTATTTTTTCCTTTTTTTACTGCTTCAAGGCACTGGGGCGACGCTCCTCCGCCTCAGAAGAAAAGCCGCCACTGCAGCTTCTGTAGGGTCTTCTCCAGCTGAATAACAGATCTAGACTACTGCTACAGAAGATCGTGATATTAATCCTTATAACCACTGAAGCAGGGTCCTCTTAAGGTGAATAACGACTTGGACTAAAGCTTCCATAGTGTTCTCTGGGGGTAAATAATGGCTCTAGACTACAGCTTCCCCAATGTCATCTGATGGTGAAAAACGACTCTGGACTGCAGCTTTTGTAGTGCCCTCGTGGGTAATTACTGGCTCTGGACTGCAGCTTCTGTAGTGTCCTCTGAGGGTCAAAAACGACTCTGGACTGCAGCTTCCATAATGCCCTGTTGGGTAATTACTGGCTCTGGACTACAGCTTCCATAGTGTCCTCTTGGGTAACTACGGGCTCTGGACTGCTGCTTCCGTACTGTCCTCTCTGGTAAATACTGGCTCTGGGCTGCAGCTTCCATAGTGTCCTCATGGGTAATTACTGGCTCTGGACTGTAGCCTCCATAGTGTCCTCTCGGGTAAATACTGGCTCTGGACTGACACTTCCATAGTATCCTCTTGGGTAATTACTGGCTCTGGACTGCAGCTTCCGTAGTGTCCTCTTGGGTAATTACTGTCTCTGGACTGCAGCTTCCGTAGTGTCCTCTTGGATAATTACTGTCTCTGGACTGCAGCTTCCGTAGTGTCCTCTTGGGTAATTACTGGCTCTGGACTGCAGCTTCCGTAGTGTCCTCTTGGGTAATCACTGGCTCTGGACTGCAGCTTCCATAGTGTCCTCCTGGGTAATTACTGGCTCTGGACTGCAGCTTCCATAGTGTCCTCCTGGGTAATTACTGGCTCTGGACTGCAGCTTCCATAGTGTCCTCCTGGGTAATTACTGCCTCTGGACTGCTGCTTCCATAGTGTCCTCTTGTGTAATTACTTGCTCTGGACTGTAGCTTCCATAGTGTCCTGTTGGGTAATTACTGGCTCTGGACTGCAGCTTCCATAGTGTCCTCTTGGGTAATTACTGGCTCTGGACTGCAGCTTCCTTAGTGTCCTCTTGGGTAATTACTGGTTCTGGACTGCAGCTTCCGTAGTGTCCTCCTGGGTAATTACTGGCTCTGGACTGCAGCTTCCGTAGTGTCCTGTTGGGTAATTACTGGCTCAGGACTGCAGCTTCCATAGTGTCCTCTTGGGTAATTACTGGCTCTGGACTGCAGCTTCCATAGTGTCCTCTCTGGTAATTACGGGCTCTGGACTGCAGCTTCCATAGTGTCTTCTTGGGTAATTACTAGCTCTGGACTGTAGCTTCCTTAGTGTCCTCTTGGGTAATTACTGGCTCTGGACTGTAGCTTCCATAGTGTCCTCTTGGGTAATTACTGGCTCTGGACTGCAGCTTTTGTAGTGTCCTCTTGGGTAATTACTGGCTCTGGACTGCAGCTTCCATAGTGTCCTCTTGGGTAATTACTGGCTCTGGACTGCAGCTTCCATAGTGTCCTCTTGGGTAATTACTGGCTCTGGACTGCAGCTTCCGTAGTGTCCTCTTGGGTAATTACTGGCTCTGGACTGCAGCTTCCGTAGTGTCCTCTTGGGTAATTACTATCTCTGGACTGCAGCTTCCGTAGTGTCCTCTTGGGTAATTACTGTCTCTGGACTGCAGCTTCCATAGTTGTCCTTTTGGGTAATTACTGGCTCTGGGTTGCAGCTTCTGTAGTGTCCTCTTAGGTAATTACTAGCTCTGGACTGCAGCTTGCGTAGTGTCCTCTTGGGTAATTACTGGCTCTGGACTGCAGCTTGCGTAGTGTCCTCTTGGGTATTTACTGTCTCTGGACTGCAGCTTCCGTAGTGTCTTCTTGGGTAATTACTGGCTCTGGACTGCAGCTTCCGTAGTGTCCTCTTGGGTAGTTACTGGCTCTGGACTGCAGCTTCCGTAGTGTCATCTTGGGTAATTACTGGCTCTGGACTGCAGCTTCCATAGTGTCCTCTTGGGTAATTACTGGCTCTGGACTGCAGTTTCCGTAGTGTCCTCTTGGGTAATTACTGGCTCTGGACTGCAGCTTCCGTAGTGTCCTCTTGGGTAATTACTGTCTCTGGGCTTCAGCTTCCGTAGTGTCCTCTTGGGTAATTACTGGCTCTGGACTGCAGCTTCCGTAGTGTCCTCTTGGGTAATTACTGTCTCTGGACTGCAGCTTCCGTAGTGTCCTCTTGGATAATTACTGTCTCTGGACTGCAGCTTCCGTAGTGTCCTCTTGGGTAATTACTGGCTCTGGGCTTCAGCTTCCGTAGTGTCCTCTTGGGTAATTACTGGCTCTGGGCTTCAGCTTCCGTAGTGTCCTCTTGGGTTATTACTGGCTCTGGACTGCAGCTTCCGTAGTGTCCTCTTGGGTAATTGCTGGCTCTGGACTGCAGCTTCCGTAGTGTCCTCTTGGGTAATTACTGGCTCTGGGCTTCAGTTTCCGTAGTGTCCTCTTGGGTAATTACTGGCTCTGGACTGCAGCTTCCGTATGTCCTCCTGGGTAATTACTGGCTCTGGACTGCAGCTTCCGTAGTGTCCTCTTGGGTAATTACTGGCTCTGGACTGCAGCTTCCATAATGTCCTCTTGGGTAATTACTGGCTCTGGACTGCAGCTTCCATAGTGTCCTCTTGGGTAATTACTGGCTCTGGACTGCTCTCTAGCTGAATAATGCCTCCGGACTACTGCTTTCAAAGTAATACCAGTCTACAGAAGAGCTAGATGTTTAACCTTGCCTCAGGTTCTCTCAACTTTACAAATTGATTAGTGAAGGACAAGAATGCATACTTTCACATACCCTTCTATCTGAAATCCTTATATGACTCTCTTATTGTTTACCTAGGTGCTTGCCCTGATGATGGTATTTCGGTGGTAGTAACTGTTTATTTATTAATGAGGTTTTATTTATTAATGAGGTTTTATT
This sequence comes from Calotriton arnoldi, assembly GCA_963921515.1. Classification (NCBI taxonomy): domain Eukaryota; kingdom Metazoa; phylum Chordata; class Amphibia; order Caudata; family Salamandridae; genus Calotriton; species Calotriton arnoldi. Next base: position 812,893 of record CAWUFW010006172.1, on the reverse strand, counting down.
TATTAGTGAGGTTTTATATAGCACGGAGTTTACCCAGAGAAGTTAGAGCACTTTACTGTAGAAATAAATTTACATAAATCTCATGTATAACATTACCTGAATGTTCTAGAGCGTTGTACAGTAGACCTAGGGCATTACGTAAGACACACAAATGACATTACCTGAAGGTTCTAGAGCACGGTACCGTGGACATGGGGAATTACTTAAGTCATATCAATAACATTGCCCAAAGGTTATAGAGCATGGTATCATAAACATAGGTCATTACATAAATAACTTTACCCGAAGGTACTAGAACATGGTCCCCTAGACATAGGGCATTACATAAGACTCATAAATAACATTACTCAAAGGTTCTAGAGCACGGTACCCTAAACATAGGACATTACATAAGGTGCATAAATAACATTACCCGTAGGTTCTAGAGCACGGTACCACAGGCATATGGCATTACATATATCACATAAATAACATTACCTGAAGGTTCTAGAGCACAGTAACACAGATGATCCAGCGCGACTAATATAATTCCTTCTCCTTTGGACATGACATCCAGGTTGAAACACTCTTTTAACAACTATACCATATGACGGTGGGGCCCATAACACCGCCTAAACATTCACTCACCCAAATATTCCCTGGATCCCATCCACATTCATCTAGGAGAAAGAATTAAAAACTGCTGGAGGAACGGGATACCTTTTTAAAGTTGACAAGATATTTTCTTACACGTAATACATAATCAGTTTTAATCCTGTCGGTTCTAAGACATCAAGGTATTCCGCTCTTTGGTCGATGGACCAACTATTAGAATAAGTTGATGGTGATTAAGACCAGCTCAATCACATTAAAACCTATTAAAACATTACACTTATTATTGATCTAAAGAACCACAGACTCGTAGTTTTAATTATAATAAAGTTTATCTACTTTCTTCAAATGCATGAATAAGATTCAATTTTATTAATCGGTTTAATACGTTTCAATATTATTATAAGAAATAAACTTGAAAAAGAATTTATGCATACCCCTTTTAGATGCAGAATAAAAGTTCGCCAAGGCGGATAAATTGCAGATCACAGCATAGAATTCCCAAAACTGACTGTCTGTCCCGCTAAACAGGCCTCCTCAACGGACCTCCTATACAGGTTTCCCGCATCGATCTCGTTCCTTCCCAGTCAAGTTTAAGCTAAAAATGAATAATTCTATTAAGAAAATGGCCTATAGAAAATAGCAGCAGTTCTCCAGCGTCAACGTCCAGTGCTCAAAAATTATGTATGAATAGCGCTCCTCCTACTTAAGAGTAGGTCCTCTTATACCCTACTACTAGCTTACTAAACAGAAAAGTTGCAAATCTTTGGGGGCGAGAATCACGCTAATTGGTCCATTGGAGGGGTGGCAAGCATCACCTCATTGCCCTCCTTGCTCAAACCGGTTCTGAAATTGTTTATAATTTTGTCCTTTCTCCCGGCTTTAGGGTAATAGCAATCCGATTGACATTTCATCAAATGTTTCTACTTCTTTGTAACTTTATTTTAAACAGTCCATTGTTAATTCACAGTTGCTTGTCCCCTGTTCTCACGGATTCACGCTGAGTCCTTCTTGGCACTTGCTTGGTGTCCGGTCATGCCGACCTTGACACTTCTTACTCTGGGCTCGACTTGTAGCCATGTGATATGTCTCTGCGGCTTTCTTCCGCTTGGAAGCCATCTTTGCATCTGCGCATTGAGCTCATTTGCCTCGGCAGCCATTTTTACAGCACGGCCTAACAGGCCCGAACGAACTATCATGAAAACAAACACAATCATAATTAAAATAGAGAAAATAAACCTTTTCGTTTCCCACCCGTCATTCTAAGTACCCCAATTAGGTGTTACCTAGCAAAAGCGACATGTAAAGCCATGTTTACTTACCATTTGCATTCTTTTGCCACAATACAATTTACTACATAGCACAAAACATGCAATATCACTCTAATTAGTACGCAAACCATTATATTAGTGTTATTTCACGTTGACAAATGTAAATAGGTTAACTTTGCACATAAATTGCCAGTTACCACGTATGTATAATGTCTATAAGAGATGTAAAATGTTGATTAGTCAGTCAAACAATTAATAACATTAATTTATTAGCATGAATATTAGGGGGTTCAAAAATGTTTTATTTACCTTGCTCCATCAACTCCCCCGTTTGGTGATTTTTAATATCACCACAAAAACCCATGTTACACAATTTTCTCAGAATGTTTCTTGTCCACTTGCTTTTTGTTAGTTTTACACATCAGTATCCCTTTCATCTTGTCTTTTTGTTCTCTCATACATGTTTTCTTTTAGTTCTTCAAGTTCTATTTCACCCAATTCTCGTTCTTTCTTTATTTATCTTATTTTCTCTTTTTATTTTGTTTTGTCCTTTTCTCCTTTTAATACATATAATAACAAATTTCACTAATAACATCACTAATATTACTACTGTTGCTGATATCAAAACTTTCCCTACAATAGAACTACCTATTTCAGTGAACTATTTTGGTATTGAGGAAAAACTCTTACCAAGTTTCTCCCAGGCATTTTCAACCTCCAGTGGAATAAGTTCTTTGTGCAAATTAGTAATATTCTTTATATACTTCTGTATATTTTCACTTTTATCTGGAATGTAAGTGCAACAATGTTGGACTTTCAGCATTCCACAGACTCCACCCTCTTTTGCCAAAAGAGTGTCAAGGGCAAGTCGATTTTGCATCACCATAGCTCTCATGGCAACCATCTCGGTATTTACCATCAAGAACCCTCCAGCAGTATTCGTTGATAAACGTTCTACTACTGTGGACAATATCCGAATTTTAAATACATTCATAGATATACCCACTGCTGGTATCATTGCTCCAAAAATGTCACCAACTATTTCTGAAAAACTTTCCCTTTTTCTACGTGTGAATGTTTCACCCATTTCGTGTATTCCTTTTTCTTCTCTCTCCACATGAAATTTTTTGGAAAGACCAGGCCTAAATAGCATGACCCATACCAATGGTCCGGCAACCTGTAATAAGCTCTGTTTCCACAAATATAATAGATCCCTGGAAATATTGGATCTTTTCCTCCTTTGAATCCCCATCCTCCTAAAATCTTGTAATTGTCTCGGCATTCACTGGAACCCACGAAATAGTTATCATATCTGGTTCTATTTCTACTGATGCACAACTTTCCCTGTTGGGGCCAATCTAAAGTCATAGCTGCATTTGTTTTTCTCTTATCATTATTTTCTCCTTCAAACGCCCAAAGGGGTGTTTTTGTCTCTTCTTCTATTACCTTTCTTTGGAATTTAACTCTTCTGCTTTCTACCATTTCTAAAAATACCTTTTCTTCTTTCTTTATCTCACAGGTAAGGTTGTGTTTAACTATATTTTCTAATGTCAAATCTTTATTTTCTAGGAAAAATTCACCAAACATTTTTGCTTCTTTCACTTTGTTCAATTCAGGAATTATAGGAATTTTTGCGGAAACCTTATTTATATCAGTATAATAATATTCTAACCTACCTGTTTTATAAAATAAACTAGCTAAAACACTACATGTTATTCCATACGTCAAAGGAAGGTGATGATAGGTCACACCTTCTGTGACAGACGTAGGTAATTGCATACAAACATAACAATCTCTCACATCCATTGTTTCTACATATTCATATAACAACTTTGTGAAAACGTTCTTTGAAAAATCAGTTATGGATCTATCCTTGTGTAACTCAGCACTATCTATTAATGTAGCTGTGTTCTGTATGTTAACTTCCTTATCCTTCTTTGTGTTGTTCCCTAATATGGACGTTTCTTCTACCGCTAATCTAATTGGAATGGTGATTGCTAAAATAAGCCAAACAAACATTAATAAACCTGTACAAAAGAAACACATTCTACACCATCTACGTAAAAACTCACATCTAGATCTTCTATTCTCTGTGTCTACCATCTTGTTCTATTATATATATATATATATATATATATAAAATATGTCACCACACCTCAGAATGACGTTTCAGCCACTCTACTTTCTCACTTTGTCTCGTTTGGTACTCTCTTTAGTTCTTCTCAGAACTCTTTCTGGTCTTATTCAGGTTTTGAGTGTCCAGTTCGGGTTTTCTTTTTAATCTCTTCAAGCTTGTTGCACTTCACTTTCACCCATTGGTCTGCAGCTTTCTTCTGGGTTCTCGTGAGTGTTTTCTTCTTCTTTGATGTCAGTCAATGCGATGTATAGCCACTCAGGTGATTTATATTTCAAATTAGCTTTCTTCACTCTTTTCGTTTTCTGCAGTTGTTTTCCACTTTGTTTTCCTTGCTCTCTTTGACTTGTTATCTCATTTACTTGTTCTGCATTATCTCTATTTAAATTTATAATTTTGTATCTCAGTCTTTTTACTTCGTGGGGCCAATTAACTCCTTTTCTCGGCCTTTTTGGTTCACTTTCCTTTTCCTCTCGTTCAGCTCTCCAAGTTCTCTTTCTTGGTCCTAATCTCTGCTTCCTTTCTTCTTCACTTCTGATTCTGTTTCAGACCTTACTTCACTTCCTCCTATTTTGAACTTTATGATTTCACCTTCTTTGTCTGGATCTGAACCTTCCTGTGTCTTTTCTGTTTGGCCACTTGCTTCTATCCCTCCTCGAGGTTCTTCTGAATTCTCGTTGGTCTCTCTGTCTGTTTCTAAATTTCCCTGTCCTTTTGTTTGTTGGTCTGTCCCTATTGCTCCTCGGGGGTTTTTCCGATTCTTCTATCTCTCTATCTGAATCTATCCCTCCCTCGTCTAATTCGACAATTTTTGAAGGATTTTTACCATAGCTTGTGCTTGGCTGATCAATGTCACTGTCTCTTGGTTCAGTTTCTTCATTTATGATGTCAGTTTTCCATTTATTCTTTAGCTTTTCATCACAATCTGATTGGTCTGTTTCAGATGCTGAACTTGTATCTGATATTTCCAGATGTCGACTTACGGGTCGATCTTCAAGTTCTGGAACCTTTGCTATTTCAAATTCTTCTCCTGTCGTCAAATTTGTACCTGGGTTTTCCAGATGTCGACTTACAGGTCGATCTTCAAGTTCTGGAACCCTGTTTGTCTCGTCTTCTGCATCGGATGCTGAACTGGTATCAGATATCTCCAGATGTCGACTTACAGGTCGAGCTTCAGGATCTGGAACTCTGATAGTATGGCTGGCATGTACCCAGTTTTTCACTCCTGCACATTTGACTGCAGTTGTTGTCACCAGGATCACTTGTCGTGGTTGGTCCCAGCGAGGAAACAAATAGTTTCTTCTTCTGTGGACTTTTATGCGAACCCAGTCTCCTGGACTCAAATCATGAGCTGGTTTTCTTTCGAGAGTGATCGCATCCGGTCCAACCTGATGAAACACAGAATGTACCACATCAGCCAATCCTTTGCAATAATCCAACACGAGATCATCAGTTATAGTCAGCAGTTTGTTGACAGGTACATGTGCTTGTCTCATTGCTCGTCCCATGATTATTTTGTGGGGACTCAGACCTGTTTTTCTATCAGGTATGCTTCTGATAGTCATTAGTACCAATGGTAGGGCATCGGGCCATTTGAGTCCTGTGGCTTGACACATCTTCCCTAACCTATACTTTATTGTTCCATTCACTTGTTCTACTACTCCAGAAGCCTCTGGTCTGTATGCACAGTGCAATTTCTGTTGAATGCCAAGAGCTTCACATATCAGTTGGATTAGCTCATTTTGAAAATGTGTTCCTCTATCTGTTTCAATCGTTACTGGAAAACCGTACCTTGGAATGAATTCTCTCAGCAAGAGTTTAGCTACTGTAATTCCATCATTCCTTCTGGTCGGATAGGCTTCCACCCAACGAGAAAACAAACAAACGACCACAAGAACGTACTTCAGTCTATTGCTTGGGGGCATTTCTATGAAATCCAGTTGCATTCTAGTGAAAGGACCTCCCTCTCGCCCTATTGTTCCTAGACTCACTACTGTTTTCCTTCCTGGATTTATCTGTTGGCAAATAAGACATCTTTGACAAAGACTTTCAGCTATTGCTCTGAATTTTGGGTTATACCAGGTTTGTCTGAAAAGTCGGATCATGGCGTCCCTTCCAACATGAGCTTGTCCATGGTACATCCGTGCCATGTTAGAAATCATGCTATCAGGCATAACTGGTCTTTCATCTCTATAAACCCAAACGTCATCTTCCTCCCTTTTCCTGCATCCTGCTTTTATCCAACTATCTTTTTCCTCATCATTTGCTGCTTCCTGTAATTGTCTTACTTCAGCCCATGTTTCAACAATGTTAGTAAACAGCAAGGGACATGGAACATGCTCTCTTTCTCTTCTTCGATTCAATGAAACTGCATTTTTAGCACAATATTGAGCTATCTCGTCGGCATATTTATTGCCCACGGTTATGAAATCTTCCCCATTTTTGTGCGCAGCACACTTCACCACTGCAATCTGTTTAGGCAGCTGTATCGCCTCAAGCAATTTCTTCACAAACTCACCATTTCTAATTGGAGTTCCTGCAGACGTCAAGAAACCTCTCTGGGACCAGATCTGTCCAAAGTCGTGGACCACTCCGAAGCCATACTGGCTATCTGTGATCACCGTAATTCGGACATTCTTTCCCAATTTGCACGCTTGAATCAGAGCAATCAATTCAGCCACTTGGGCGGAACGTATCCCTCTCAAACAAGATGCTTCCATTATTGCAGCTACTGTACACACAGCATACGCCGCACTCAAAACTCCTTCACTCGTCCTCAGGCATGAACCATCCACAAACATCACATAATCTGATTCTTTTAAAGGCTCATCCTTGATGTCTGGCCTTGGTTTCGTACAATATTCAAGTACATCCAAGCAATTATGATCAACTTCATCTTTGTCTGCCACACTCCCTTCATCCGGCAATGATGTTGAAGGATTCACGCTTGTGCATCTGTCAATGGTTACATTGTCTACACTCAAAATCACTTTCTCATACCTAGTCAGCCGACTATGTGTCATGTATTGAGTTTTGGTTCTTGTCAAGAGAATTTCGACTGAGTGTGGAACATATACTCTCAGTGGATATCCCATCACAATGCCTTCACTTTGTTCCAGACTCACACAAGTAGCAGCTACTGCTTTCAGACATCAGGCAACGGTTTTGCTACTGGGTCTAAAACAGCTGAAAAATATGCAATAGGTCTTTTCATATTTCCATGTCTTTGCACTAAGACTGAAAGTGCACACCCATCTCTCTCACTACAATACAGCTCAAATTCTTTTTCATAGTCTGGCATTCCCAGTGCCGGTGCTTCACACAGTCTCGTTTTTAGTTCTTTGAATGCTTTCATTTCTTCGTCTTTCAATTCAAACGGATCTTTAACATCCTTTTTCGTCAATCGCTGTAAAGGTTTTGCAATTAATGAAAATCCACTTATCCACTGTCTACAATACCCAACCATTCCAAGGAACATTCTCACTTCTCTTTGTGTCATTGGAGCTCTCATTCCTTGGATAATCTTTATTCTCTCGGTCGTTACCTTTCGCACTCCCTTTTCAATCTTGTGACCTAGGTATTGAACTTCTTGTTGACAAAACTGTAATTTAGACGGGGACACCTTATGTCCTCCTTCGGCTAAATGGTTCAGTAAAGCAACTGTGTCAGTAACACATGCTCCTTTGGTTTTTGATGCCACTAATAGGTCATCAATGTACTGAACCATCACAGATTTTTCAGGCATTTTTAAATCTTCCAACGATTTCTTTAGGATCTGATTAAAGATTGAAGGACTTTCTGTATACCCCTGAGGAATTCGGCACCATGCCAAAATACGCTCTCCGAACCAGAGTGCAAATAATGGCTGGCTATCTGGGTGTAATGGAATAGAGAAAAATGCATGGCACAAATCAATGACTGTGTACCATTCTGCATCACGTGGAATCTGATACAGTATTACAGCAGGGTTTGGTACAATTGGACAACAAGGAACAACGATTTTATTAACCTTTCGCAAATTTTGCACTAACCTATATGTTCCATTTGGCTTTTTCAGTCCCATAATAGGTGAATTACATGGACTGCTCATTATTTCTTTCAATATTCCCTGCTCAATCATTTTTATTGATTACAGGTGTTATTCCTTCAATAATTTCTGGCGTCAATTTATATTGTGGAGTATTTGGGTAATTTGTTCCTTCTCCAACAGAAATTTTAACAGGGTCTACTCCTCTCATTAACCCTATGTCTTCGCCAGTAAAATCCCATACCTCCTGTCTGACTCAATTGGGATTTTCTCTACATCAAACACAGGAAACATGTCATTCACTCCGGGCTCTAATTCTGCCATTGTCATTTTATATAGTACATCTTCATCTGGTGTCTGAAATGCAATCCCATCCGAGGTACAATAAATGGTGCAATTCATTTTGCAAAGTAGATCGCGTCCAAGTAAATTTACAGGACTACAATCACACACCACAAATCGGTGCATTTCTCTGAATGGTCCAACTTTTACCTCTACTAATTTGGTAAGAGGCGCCTTAATCTGCTGGTTTGAAACACCAACGACTTGGATATATTCACCTGAGAGAGGAAGGTTTGGAATTTCCACTGATCTAACAGTAGAACGGGTAGCTCCAGTGTCCACAAGGAATGTCACATTTGCACCATTCACTTCTCCATCCACAAATGGACCCGTCTGGTCTACCTCTAGAGTTGCGCCAAGTACGCACTCTTCCTCCTCTCCTAGGCACCGTCATAAACTTTCATCCGATTCATTCCCATCCTGTCGTAACCAATACTGCGATATCGCAGCTGCGCGCGCCAATTGTGTTACCTGCTCTCCTCCGTAGAATCCTGTCTCTGCACTGTATCTCTGAGGGTTTACACTCTTGGGAAGTGGTGGTTGTGGCACCTGACTTTGTTGAGTAACTACCTGCGGTTGCTGCAGTTGTTGGTAACTCACCTCACTCTGCACCTGTGGATTTAATGATTGATTTTCCGTATTAGCTTTTGGAGGAAATTTACACTCGTTTCTCCAATGCCCTAACTTTCCGCAGTTGTGGCATGGCCACTTCTTCTTTGCCTCTTCTATACCCATCTGACCTTTGCCTTTACCTATATTCGGTTTGGATTTAGTTTGTCCCGTCTCATTAACCTGATTATTCAATTGAGCATCTTGTTTTTCTGCAACTTTCACTTGTGCCCACATCGCTTTCTCCTTTAATTTACGCTGTCTACATTCAATGTCATCACTACAATACTTGGCATACCTCAACACCTCGTCCACTGTGCTGTTTTGCCAACATATCATGTGCTGTTTAATCATTTCGCTTATTTCTGGTTTCAACCCATAAACAAATGTGTATACAAAGTGACTCATGTCCTTCTCATTCAGAGTCTCATAACCGCTATACTGTTTGAAAACCAAAAGTAGCCTCTCGTAGTAGGCATGTACAGACTCCTTACTCTCTTGCATAGTTCTGTCAATCTTTACCCAATCAGTTTCCTTGGGTGGAATTTTGTTTTTCAAAAAGGTAATAACCTGATCATACTTCCTCATTACTTCTGGTCCTGGCGCTCCTGTTTTTGCGTCTCTTGGGTATTCTACTGTCGGTCAATCAATGGTAATCTTACATTCTGTCCATAAATCGGCTGGTACTACAATATCAAACAATCCATCCAAATCTACCCACAACACCTTCGAAACTTTGACAAACCTTTCCACTTGTCTGTACCATTCTACAGGTTTTTCTCTCAATTTTGGAAAGTCATTTGTAAATGACAGTATATCTTGTCTGGACCATGGGACATGTACATAACTACCTCCTGGAGTTTCTCTCATCGGATACTCCCGTACGACTGATTCCTTGTCTGTCACCGCAAAAGCCAAAGACGCTTTGTCGGTTGTTCTCTCATTTCTTTTAGTCCACCTGCTTCTCCATCTGTCCACATCACCCCATTTTCTTAACAAAACGATCAATTCTTTTATCTGGGTTAACCGTCCTGATGTATTCAGATTTTCTATATCTTTCTCACAAAAATCTACCCTATATGGTTTCTGCAAACTCCTGACTTTTACAAATTCTACTCCTAGTTCATTTGCGGTCTCTTCCAATTTGTCATGTAAATTTCTAGCTCTCCAGGTAATACTTTTACACAGGAACATTATCTCGTCGTCCTGTTATGTTTTCAATTTTTCTGTACCAATAGTCCCTAAAATCAACTTTTCCATATCTATCTTTAGCCTGATTACATCCAATGGTTTTGGTTCTGTCTCTTTATTTTGCAAATTTCTCATCCATTCACTTAATTCTTCTGGAGTTGGACCTACAGGTGTACTATTTATTTCTATCCAGTTTCTATTCCTCTCTGGCGTTTCAGATGCAGACTCGGTTCCCATTGGAATCCTTTTTATCTCACTCTCATTTACTGTCAGGTTAGTAGGCGGACTCGGTCTATATGAGCTGACCAAATCTCTTGCTTCTCCAGTTTCTGTATTTATCCCATCTCTCATTCTTTGCATATTGGAGTTCATCGGGATGACTAAGGAATGCTCATCGATTTTCTGGTTCTCAAAAACTGGTATTACTGGTCCTGTTGTCACTGGCACAGTCACAGCTTCCATGTTCATTGTTAACTCTCTTATTTTCTCAGTTAATTCTCTTGTGGTTTTTGCTAACTCAGCTGCATTGCCACTGTCAGATTTTTCACTTCGTGGAGTTTCTAGCTGTTCATTTGACCTATTTATATCGTATCTTCGTTCTGGACTTTTATTTCTCCCAGTTTCCATTGGCGGTGCATTGGGTGTCACCACCGCAGAATTCTGTTGATATGGAGGTGGGTTTCTGTTTAAAATATCTTCCAGCAATTCATCCTCTGTTTCGCTACCTCCATACCCGTACCTCTCTGTAACAGTATGTTTCCTTTTCTCTGTACACTTTCTTCCTGTACCCTCTTCAACTGTAAAGGCTGGAAACAAACCCTCTGTCATGTTAGCATATCTCCAACGCTTCATCCTGTCCTCCTGATTCACTCCCCATAACCTTCCAGGAACTAAACTGATTCTTTGCACCTCTGTATCTTTCTCTTTCATACATCTCGTCTTCCCATTCACCTAACGCTTCAAACTGTGTCGGTCTAGGTCTTGGCTCAAGCTTCATCATTTTCTCTCTCAAATTTCGAAGTACAGCTATGCTAAATGAACCATTTTCTGGAAAAGCCAATACTCCATCATTCTGAGTATATTTTGTCCAATTTTCTAACCAAATGCAAGTATGATAACCATATTTCAGCATCATATGAGAAGCTGGCGTTTTCGGCGGAGGAATTACCTGTCCCTCTCTAGTCACTACCTTTTTGTCTTTCTTAAAGAAGTTCTTAATTTTCGCCATCCATGACGGTTTCTCTCTGCAATACTCATAATAAGCCATATTTCACGATTTCTCTCTCTTCTGACAAACTTACAACTCGGTTCTGTTCTACTATGCGCTATTCGGACCTATCCCAGCGCGTCTCACACCAACGCACCAATCCGAAGCCTCTACGTCACCGTTCTTCAGACCTATCCCAGCGCGTCTCACACCAACGCACCAATCAGGTCGTTCTTCGTTTTTCTAAGCACTGGCCAATCCCAGCGCGGCTTTTGTCATCGTCAGTTCTACTCCTGACCCCTCCTTTACAAAATTATCGGCAGTTCTTTTTCCTGACTAAATCTTATTAGTTACAACATAAAACATATTTCCATTGTCTGTTTTCGCTAAACAAAAGTGATAGTTTACTCTATTGTGCAAGAATACAGTTCCGTTCGATAAGTGTAGCACTTCCCTCTACCTTACCCTTCTTTCAAGCAAGGGGTAAACCCGTTTCTCTGGGGATAAAACACATGTGGAGACTACACTGCTCCTGAGAATTAAGGCCAGAGTTTCACAAGAAAACCAGTTGCTATTTCACTCATACACGTTTTATACAGAAAATGTCCCTATCATAACACAACCTGTGTTATCACCAATTTGAAAATCAGACAATGCACTATTCCATGTGACTTCTCTTGCCACACGTGTCCACTTCCTACTTCCCGGAAGCTTCAAAATTTCCGACTTACATATAACATAGTACAATTCGACATGTAGTGTTAGACATGAAATAATCAATAATCAATAATCACCAAACTAATCTATAGTAACCATAACTCTGCTACCAAGAAATCTGATCCAGCGCGACTAATATAATTCCTTCTCCTTTGGACATGACATCCAGGTTGAAACACTCTTTTAACAACTATACCATATGACGGTGGGGCCCATAACACCGCCTAAACATTCACTCACCCAAATATTCCCTGGATCCCATCCACATTCACCTAGGAGAAAGAATTAAAAACTGCTGGAGGAACGGGATACCTTTTTAAAGTTGACAAGATATTTTCTTAAACGTAATACATAATCAGTTTTAATCCTGTCGGTTCTAAGACATCAAGGTATTCCGCTCTTTGGTCGATGGACCAACTATTAGAATAAGTTGATGGTGATTAAGACAAGCTCAATCACATTAAAACCTATTAAAACATTACACTTATTATTGATCTAAAGAACCACAGACTCGTAGTTTTAATTATAATAAAGTTTATCTACTTTCTTCAAATGCATGAATAAGATTCAATTTTATTAATCAGTTTAATACGTTTCAATATTATTATAAGAAATAAACTTTAAAAAGAATTTATGCATACCCCTTTTAGATGCAGAATAAAAGTTCGCCAAGGCGGATAAATTGCAGATCACAGCATAGAATTCCCAAAACTGACTGTCTGTCCCGCTAAACAGGCCTCCTCGACGGACCTCCTATACAGGTTTCCCGCATCGATCTCGTTCCTTCCCAGTCAAGTTTAAGCTAAAAATGAATAATTCTATTAAGAAAATGGCCTATAGAAAATAGCAGCAGTTCTCCAGCGTCAACGTCCAGTGCTCAAAAATTATGTATGAATAGCGCTCCTCCTACTTAAGAGTAGGTCCTCTTATACCCTACTACTAGCTTACTAAACAGAAAAGTTGCAAATCTTTAGGGGCGAGAATCACGCTAATTGGTCCATTGGAGGGGTGGCAAGCATCACCTCATTGCCCTCCTTGCTCAAACCGGTTCTGAAATTGTTTATAATTTTGTCCTTTCTCACGGCTTTAGGGTAATAGTAATCCGATTGACATTTCATCAAATGTTTCTACTTCTTTGTAACTTTATTTTAAACAGTCCATTGTTAATTCACAGTTGCTTGTCCCCTGTTCTCACGGATTCACGCTGAGTCCTTCTTGGCACTTGCTTGGTGTCAGGTCAGGCCGACCTTGACACTTCTCACTCTGGGCTCGACTTGTAGCCACGTGATATGTCTCTGCGGCTTTCTTCCGCTTGGAAGCCATCTTTGCATCTGCGCATTGAGCCCATTTGCCTCGGCAGCCATTTTTACAGCACGGCCTAACAGGCCCGAACGAACTATCATGAAAACAAACACAATCATAATTAAAATAGAGAAAATAAACCTTTTCGTTTCCCACCCGTCATTCTAAGTACCCCAATTAGGTGTTACCTAGCAAAAGCGACATGTAAAGCCATGTTTACTTACCATCCGCATTCTTTTGCCACAATACAATTTACTACATAGCACAAAACATGCAATATCACTCTAATTAGTACGCAAACCATTATATTAGTGTTATTTCACGTTGACAAATGTAAATAGGTTAACTTTGCACATAAATTGCCAGTTACCACTTATGTATAATGTCTATAAGAGACGTAAAATGTTGATTAGTCAGTCAAACAATTAATTACATTAATTTATTAGCATGAATATTAGGGGGTTCAAAAAAGTTTTTATTTACCTTGCTCCATCACAGACATAGGTCATTATATAAGGCACATAAATAACATTACCCGAAGGTTCTAGAGCACGATACCATAGACATGGGGCATTACATAAGGCACATAAATAACATTACCCGAAGGTTCTAGAGCACGGTACCATAGACATGGGGCACTACATAAGGCACAAAAAGTACAACAGCCATGAATATTGAGTAACCAAGTGTAGGCAAGGCTCGGGAAGGTGTCTAATTACACCGTAGTTGGAGAGGTCAGCCTCAAGGCATGGATCAGTGCGAACACTAAGGCAATGGGTGTTATAGGCAGATGAGAAATTTACTAAAAGGTTTTTCTTTTTTTCTTTATTTCTTTTTTATTTGGCACCATCAGTTAAATACAATTAGATAAATACAAACATATGAGAAAACACTACTAATGATAAATAATTCATAAAAGGGAGAATAACTCATTTTTCAGCATTTCATATCTGATAAAAATATAATGTTATTCGGCTGGATTCAGGACACCAATAAAATACCAATCATTCAGGATATGGCTAAGCTATACTCACTAACGTTTCTCCATTTGTAGATGGGGGCCCCAGATACATTTCCCTAGTTCTTTAGCCCTCCGTCCTTTCCTTTCATATAAACCCTTTTCAAGATTATAAATAGCTAAAAGCTGTGAGAGCCACTGCTGAAATGTAGGGGGGGGCGGGATCCAACCAGGCTGAGGCGTTACATATTCTTACGACTGCCAGGACTATGAAGACAAATTCTCGATGCGCCTCTGGGACTCCTTCCCTCGTAACTCCTAATAACATTAAATCTGGCGTAAGCCTTATTTTGATCCTCATAGATTGCATCAGGAAATTTTCTATAGCCGTCTTTAAGGACTCTAAGACTGAACAGGACGCAAACATATGGGTGATGTCAGCCTGAGCACTACGACATTGGGGGCAGAGGACTCCTTCTGTGCCACCCCATTGAGCAATCTTAGCTGGTGTGTAATGTAATGAGAGGATTGTCTTATAATGCTGTGCTTGCAGCCCAGCAGATCTCAATATGGAGTGGCCTAGTGCAAGTGAATGAAGAAGCTCGGCCCCGTCAATACCCAACCTTTGCTCCCATTTCTCACAATGTTTCTCCAAATCGTCAGTCATCAATGACCTCAATCCTCCATATATCTGGGTAATGGTGCAACCCTGTGGGTCCATTATCACCTCTATCATAGGTTCTTCAATAAAGGCCCTTCCCCCCTTTCTTTTTCACAATGTAACTCTGAACCTGTATATATTTGAAAAATTCTTTCTGATCAACATTAAAAGACCGCTGAACCTTTTCAAATGATGCCACTCCATGTGAATCAAGGAGATCCCCAATCTTCCTCACACCTAGGTCATTCCGGCACTGCATAACCCCGTCATGGAATATTTCCGGGAATTACGGATTTTCAAAGAGTGGAGTATAAAAATTCATCCTTTCCAACCCTAGTTTTTTCCTGACTGCCGACCAGATAGAAAATGCCACCCCTAAGGTCTTAACTTTTACTTTTTTTTATAGTAGCTAGGTTCACTATTCTTCAAACGCCAATTAGAGGCCTTTTTCCCTAATAGCAATTCATATATATCCTGGGAAATGTCCCTTCTTCACCGGTCCACCACCTTTCCTCCCAAAAGTTCCCGGATATATTGGATTACTGCAGCCCAGTAATACGTTTTTAAGTCTGGGACAGCCCATCCCCCCCTTTCTCTGGGGAGGGACATATATCTTAACGCCCTTCTGGTGTTTCCATGCGCCCATATGAATTTATTGACCATCTTTTCCATCCCCTTAAACCAGTGATTTTCAAACTCTACAGGAATAGTCCTAAAGAAATACAAGAACTTTGGAAGGACTATCATTTTGATGATGTTGCAACGTCCCAGGATCGACAGGTGCAGATTATTCAGCCTATCTAGCTCTTTCCTCCCTTTCTGAATTGCAGGGGCCAGATTTTCCTCTACAATTTTATCCAGTTCGGATGTTATAATGACCCCTAGATAAACTGCAGATTTCATCACTCGTGGATCCGACAGACAGGTCTTACTATTTATCACAATTTGCGTTTTATCCCGACTAAGCAAATAACCTAAAACCACCCCAAACTGTTTTGCCTCGTTCTCAATCTCCCTCAGAGCTACATGGGGGTCAGGTGTCGTTACAGCCAGGTCATCCGCATACCTCAGTATTTTGGTATCCAAACCTTGGAGCCGGATTAGTTGGATTATCGCGTTGGCTTCTATTTTACGGGTTAGGGGATCTATATAAAACGCAAATAATAGGGGAGAACAAGGACACCCCTGCCCAGTCCCCTGAGTTATATGTATAGGATCAGTTTACCCTCCCATTAATCTAAGCCGGGCCCGAGGAGCTCTATAAAGTGTCTGTATGACCTCTATAAACCTCTTTCTGATCCCCACTTTCTCGAGACAGGCCCATAAGTACTCCCAGGAGACCCTATCAAACGCCTTCTCAGCATCAAGTAGAATGAGTGCCATAGGGTCTCCTGTAACTGCTGTTCCACCGAATAGAGTAATCACTGTACGTACATGACCGGCTGTATCTCTGCCCGGGATAAACCCGTGTTGTCTTGGGGATATCACCTTCCCTATGATACCACTCAGGCGATTAGCCAATATTTTAGAGAATATTTGACAGAAGATTTGCAGGAGCTGGGTGACAAAAAATTTTCACTCACAGATGACTCCGATATCAGTCCTACAGATTCAGAGATTGGTAATAACAAACAGCTATCCAGCTCAAGCCCAGGCAGTCGGCAGGGGGGACCCGGGACAGTGGGTCGAAGGGAAAAAACCCTCTAGAAGGAATAGAGATTCCCAATCACCCGGTTTGACTGCGGATGAAGAGTTCAAGCACAAGGCGAAAACCGAACTGAAATGGGACTATTCCTTTACACAGAAAGTTTACCCCGACCCCTTGGGGGAGGAAGAGGTTTCCAGTAACGCAAAAAAAGCGCAAATGGAGGAGCGATCACTGAAACTTATTTACAAATCCATCAAGCAGCTACAAGATGAGACCCGACTGGAGGGGAAAAAAATCGGCTGGCAATTAAGAAACTACACGGTGCGGTTAGAAAGATGGCTAAAGCTTATGTGGATATGAATACAAGGCTGTCGGCGGAAGAAGAACGTCCTTCTACCCTGGAAGAGGATGTGACCAGAGTTCAAACCCAGGCAGAGTCGCAAGGGGCACAAATAGCAGACATCCAATGGAAACTGGAAGACTTCGAGAACAGACAGCGAAGAAACAACTTAAGAATATTAGGCATCAAATAAGGAGCTGAGGGCAACGACATTCTAGCATATGTGCCGAGTCTAATGAAGGGAGCCTTTCCGGAACTCCAACACTGGAACTGGGAACTAGAAATCCAGCTGGTGCACCGCTTTCCACTGACTCTCAAGAAGTCAGGCCAGTCTCGTAATGGAGAAATGCCAATGCCAAGAGCAATTCTAATCTACTTCTGAAACTATCTACTCCGAGAAGAAGTTTTTTACAAAGCACGCCCGAATGCCAAGCGAACATATGAAGGCTAGTCATTCTTCACGAGACCTGATTTTTGCCATGTTACCATAGAGAGACGGTGGAGACTCAGACAACTGATCCAGCCATGTAAGGCTCTAGGGGCTGAAGCATATTTGATGAACCCGGCTCGTCTGAAAATTATATTCCAGAACACTACGAGAGTCTTCACCTCTGAAATGCAAGCAAAGGAGTACATTGATAAACTCAAGGGGCACAGACTGAGTAACCCCTCTCTCTAGTAATCTAGCTCTAGGGTAGTACCTTGGCGCTCACTTGCAGAGTAACAGGGAACGGAATGGGATATCCGGGAAATAGAAGTAATGATATGGTTGGTGGCGGGGGGCCCGAAAGCAGGCTCCATCACTGAAACCGTTGGTCTGCTTGTCTCGCAGTATAGTCAGGGGGAGGTGGGTGGGGGTAGGCAAGAGCAGGGTGGCTGGGGGGGTGGGGTGGTGCTGGTAGTGGGGTGGGACACCCAGAAGGGTGCACGGGGGGAGAAG
Organism: Calotriton arnoldi; assembly: GCA_963921515.1. Classification (NCBI taxonomy): domain Eukaryota; kingdom Metazoa; phylum Chordata; class Amphibia; order Caudata; family Salamandridae; genus Calotriton; species Calotriton arnoldi. The sequence continues at coordinate 794,955 of CAWUFW010006172.1, read as the reverse complement.
CAAAAAACACTGTCACATGAGGAAGCTAAAAAGATTGGGGGAGAAAGGGTTGGAACAGCTTACAATTACACAATTAAAATGTGAATTACGACAGTAAATATCTGTGGGCCGAATGATCCGGTTAAGCGGCGGAGAGTTAAAGAAGAGCTGCGAATGTTGTATGCTGACATAGTGTTTGCAGGAACCGCACATTGAGGGATATAGGAAAAAGGTACCAGAGCAACTAGGGTATCAGCTTGTGGCATGCACCTCACAAGGAACCCAAACTAGGGGGGTGGCCATTCTGGCCAGGAAGGGGCGCGCAATATTTAAAAAACGGGTAACTGATAGATATGGTCGTGGGGTAGTTGTTGAGTGTCAACTATTGGAGTTTAAATTTACTCTCTGCTCAGTTTATGGCTCCACGGGCGACGATCCCAATACTTTTGAATTTCTTAATTTGGAGCTTACCAACTAGCCACTACCAATTATACTCTGTGGTGATCTAAATATTAACGGATTGGGTGGGCTAATGAACGGTAATTGCAGTAACTATACTGGTCGGGGGGGGGGAAAAAAGCTTTCCGAGCCCTTACTCAGCTGATTCTAGATAACGGGCTTATAGATGTCTGGCCTCACCTAAAACCGCAGGAGGAAGGTAGTACATATTTCTCAGCCCCCCCCCATAAGGTAGTAGCACGTCTAGACTACTTTCTGGTCTCACAACAATTGCTCATGGCGTGCACCATCAAGAAGCTCCTCAGGGTAATGTCAGACCATAACCCCCTGATCCTTGAAGTGACTAGCACAGGGATAGAAATACCAGAATGAACTTGGACATTCGAGAGAGGTTTGTTGCAAGATCCTGAATACATCAGTCATATGAATAAATAGTTGGGAGAGTTTCTTGAGTTTATAGGTGAAGTGCAGGATGCGGAGTGGTGTGGGATACTCTCAAGGCTGGTATCAGAGGGGAGACGCTGAGTTATGCTTTGAATCGGAATAAGAAAACATCCCAGCATTTAAATAGGACCTATAGTATGATGGCGGATATAGAAGAAGAATTGGTAAGGGCCATAGCTAATGGCTTATGTATTGAGGGAATTCTACAGAAACTCGCCATAGCAAAAGCATCCTCTGGCGAGATCACGGCAGCAAGAGCAGCAGAAAAATACATGGCCTGGCGGCAAAACTGTTACGAATATAGTGAGCAAGTGGGGCATTTATTAGCTACACGGGCAAGACCAAAAAGCGTTGGGGGTGAGATCCTCGAAATTAAGAATTTTAATGGTGAACTAGTATCCGGTTCTAGGGATATACGGGAGGAGTTCCATAGATATTACGAGAAACTATACGTAGAGGAGGGATGCCCAGATGTGAAGCATATAAAAGAGTATCCAGAGTTACTTCAGATTGAACAATTACGTGGAATTACTTGATGCCCCATTTTTAGCAGAAGAGATGCAAAGGGCCCTGAAAAAACTCCCCTCTGGTAAAGCTGTCAGACCCGATCAAATTCCGTTAGAATTCTACAAAGTCTTTTTTCCAGCTCTGGGGGCCGATCTAATTTATATTGTGTGTCAAGTACAGAAAGGATAGTCCCCCCCCCCCCCGATTCATGGGCCTCGGCCCATAAGCCTTATGAATAGCGACACAAACATATTAACTAAAAGGTTTTTCAAAGAGAAAGCCATTAAGTTCAGATTTAGTTGATCATCTGTGAAGTCGCGGTGCCTAAACTTGCAAGTAAGGAGTTGCAGATCTGGTTCCACTCCACAAAAATGATTGCAGCATAAATAGTTCCTTTTGAAAGGTCGGGTTGTAGAAGCAGAGCTTGAGCATTCCATGATCGTCTAGCACCAGCAGGGGCAGCCGGGTAAGCTTGAGTAGATGTGTGAAGGGCCTTGTGAGTGATACATGCCCTTCTGTACATAATCCTGGCTTCAGGGGTAAGCCATTGCGGTGTTAACAGCATCGCTGAGCTATGCTAACTCCTTTTGACCCTAGAGATGAAACATGCTGCCGCATGTGGAATTGCTTTTAGAGGAGTGAGATCAATTTTGAGAAGACCGGTCAGGGGAAATATGCAGTAGTTGGTTCTAGACAGCACCAGTAATTGGACCAGAGTTTTGTGCTCTTGCTCTGGAATGAAGCGAGGAATTCCCCAGAAAAGACACAGTTGAAAGCACACATTTTTGACCCTTGTGTTTGCTTGCGATTGTAGATTGTCTTTTGTCGAGAATGACTCCTAGGGGTTTGGCAGTAGAAGGTTCTCTGATATCTGGAATGGTGTGTCATCAGTACAGGGTCTAGGGAGGAGGCAGAGTCCAGATTTTCCCTGACGTTTGTGACCATGATCAATCTTTGGCTCATGTGTTCTCTGTGAACTATACCAAATTTGTTTGGTATCTTCAGGAAGGGATCCATAAAACAGGGCAATTCTAGACTCCTGCCTGTCTAAGATCTTTCTCCAGATAGGGCCACAGGTGGTTTACCACTTTCTGAACAACTAAACAAGGTTGTTCTAGTGATTCCATAAGCTTTCAAGGCCTCAGACATACTGCTCAGCGGTTTCCCTCTATGTTAGGCTCTGCATGTATTCACTGCAAATTCACTTGCCACCTGTCCTTCCATTCTTGGTCCCAACCATATGAAGGTGGGCAGATGCTCCTGACCTTGCATTGAAATGTCTGTCCCTTCTACCACTTGCATCCTCAGCTGTTAGTCACACCTGACCCCATAGAGTGCAGGTGGGGGCTCATGGCATATAACTCCATCAGTGCCTTGTGGTTTAAATAAGATTCTTCCTTCCATATAAATAGGTTGTGATTAAAAAGGAATTATTTTTAGCATTGCAAGCCTTTCTTTCACTGGTGACAACTTGGCTGGTAATGTCCACACTTCTCTTTAAGGAAAAAGGAGACTTCAGACAGCTTAGCTTGCTGATAGTAGACCTGCTGGAATCACGTCCATCCTTATCAGGACATTCTCCAGGAAGTCATTGAACTCTTGAATGAGGCCTGTGGTTTTCTACTCCAAGTTGCCTTTGCCTCCCAGCGGTGCTCCAGAGGTTATGAGGTTGCTTTCTGAGTGTATTGGATCCCTAGGAGAAGGCCTGATGATAGACTTGATGGTGGTGTTTCCTTTAGACTGTACTGATCAGAAAATCAAATACAGCCCTAGATGTTTGGTCACCTTTGTGGTTTACACCTGGTCTCACTAGCAATGATTTTCACACTCTGCATTTTGCACCCTCTGTTTACTTTAGAAGGGCCACATCTGCCTCTCCCAGAGGAAGGATGCAGAAAGTTCTGCTCCCCAGATTCCCATAGCTGAGCTTGAGCACATAATTGAATAACTCTTAGACTTTTCTCATCTAGGTCTCTCTGAATCCTGGAAAGACTTTCTTCACATTCAGTGAGGTCGTCAAGGCTACTTATTAGCCTAATGCATCTGTTCTACCATGATCAATTTTGTGGGACCTGGTTTAAGTCAGGGTGATGCATACATTTTAGCAGTTGTCATGTGAACTGCAGCTTCATTCTTGGAAGACTTTTTTTTTTGGTGACTATAACATTCATCTTCAGTAAAAGTGAACTGTACTTGTTGTGCCTCAGAACTTGATATACAAGTCAAGGTGGTCCTGTAGGTTCATCTCACCTTTGATCCAGTGGGACTGTTGCAATTCTGTTTGAAAGAGAAGAACAATGTTCTGACCTTCTTTCCACCCCTGCATGCCTTCCCTGCAGAGGAGACACTTCTCACCCATGATATAGCACCCTTTTACTTTGATAGAACGTAGGACCTACTTTGCTTGACCATCTGTTTGTAGCTTTGAAGGTGTAATGGTGGTGCCCAAGCAATTACTCAATCTCTTATTATCATATTATGTAATGCATCACCCATTGCTTCACTGTGCCTGGACCCAACCTCCAGGGTGAAGGTGTCATTGTGGGTAATCTACAGTTGTTTATTTGTCAAAGACAAATGCTGGGCAGCTATGTGGGCTTCTCAACATGCATTCTACCAACTCTAGGATCTTAAGGTTTTCTCTAGGTTTCTCTCTAGGTTTGGCAAGTAAATGATGCACACTCTGCTAGTTTACTATCAAGCTGACAGAAGAAGCATTCCTCCATTTCCCATGCTCAACTGCAGAGGAATCTGCCCATAGGTTGGCATTGTAAAGATCCAGAATTTAATAGTAAAGTTACCTTTATGGATCCTTGGTTACTCGTAGCATTCTTGTTCTCGCATCACAAAAGCTGCAACAGTCCGTAGATGCAAAAAGAAGTGGCAGCCGTGGGTGATAGTAGTGTGTTGAAGCTACCTGTGCGCACAGTACTGGTCTGCAGAGCTCTGAATTAACCGCTAAGCAGGCAGCTTGTGATCTCACGGCTAGATGCCAGGTACCTACAAAGTTAGCAATGGTTCTAACACAGCAGAGGCCCCATAAAGGTGACTTGATCTTTGTCAGTTTAAGCTTTTAAATGCATAGGTAGCATTGTGATTGTAATTCTAACCTTTGCATTCTTTTAATCATTTGTGTTTTTCTCGCTATTCTTTATTTTGTTATGAAAGCAAACATGCTTGGTAACAGGCCTCTCTAATAGATTTTAAAAGCCCCGATGATGCGTTAAAATAAGGCCACTTTTACCAGGATTTCTGCACAGAGCGGTCGGAAATGGTAATGGTGAAAATAAACAGAAAAGGTACTTTGGAATGATTGCCCTTCAAGCAATGAAAGGGTAATGTTTGGACTTGTGCCTGCCCTGTTTAAGTATCTGTCATCTTCCTGGTTTAGGTTTGTTAGAGCTACGAGAAATGTAAGACCACAGCGTTTCTCTTTATTTTATATCACTTTTTTAGGGCAGACAGACGATGGTGCAAACATGGAATGCCCTTCTGAGATACTCATTGATGGTTTGTTGTTTGAACAATAGTGTCCAGCAGTTTGAAGGGCAGGCGAAGAAGAGCTTCGTGGAGAGATTTGGTGACGCCATTGATGTAATCAGAAAATCAAGTTCTGAACTTGTGCTGCAGGTGGCTGGACTTGGAGTCCTTATCCAACTCCTTGATGAGGAAGTGGGTCGCGAGAGACCACTCATCAAAAGTGATACAAGGTGAGTGCAGAGCTACTTCTAATGAAGGCTTCGCTTGTACCTTTCTCAGTTAACTAGCTGAAATGCCATGAATAGATTGGAATTACTGCAGTTTGTTGCTTAGATAGTGTGCGTGCTGATTATTGTGGGTGGAGGACAAGAGAAAAGCATGACTTGCTCAAGAGCATATCATTAATTTGTCCCGTCTTAGTATGCTTAAATTGTGATATCTGATAGAGACTGCAAGCCGCAGATTCCTTACCTTAGAATATTCCCCAAGCATTAGACTGGATCTGGAAACCTTTTCTAAGCTGTCTCCTTGTGCGCCAGTAGGTTGCCTCATTGTCCTACACGTGGCATCGTCTGGGCTGGAAGTGACGTGTTGGATGCCTGTATAGGACCCACCCCAGCGCGCTGACCTGAGTTCCTCCTTTTCTGCGCCATCAGCACGGATCCGGATGGAACTCCCTTCTTTATTTTTTGAGAGGATTTTTTTTTCTTTTTGTAGAACACTTTAAACCAGTGTGCCTTTTTACTATAATTTTTGTACTATGCCCCTTAAAAAACCTGCTGGTTTAAAGCCTGGTGATGCCTGTCTCCAGCAAATGTCTGTGACTGACTCCCACTTGGTCTGCCTTTGGTGCTTGGAGCCTGACCACGACTCCAGGGCTTGCTCAGATTGGAAGACCATGCATCCAAAGGCAGTTTGAGAACAAGCCATGAAGCTCCTCGCTGCTCAACACGCGATTCCACACCACTCCTGGTTGCAAGGAATTTTCTGGGACAACTCTGAGTCGCTTGCGCCAGTCAGCTTCTCGTTCCCGTACTTTTTCAGGTAAGTCCACAAAAAGATGTCCAGGAAGTCGAAGCGTTCTTTGACTTCTCCGCACCAGTCCAAGTCATTGGACGAGTCGCTGGAACAACGCCACAAATCAAGGTCCGCTCCTGCCTTGTTCTCGTGGAGCTTGAGCCTGGGTCTGCTCCCCACCTCCACTAATTTCCCAGAGCCGTGCAACCCCCGCCCAACTCAAATTATTTTCTAAGGCCATGCACCTCCGTTTTGGGTGGTTAGACCCCTCTGGAGCGCCTTTAGGCCCCACGGGTCCCAGAGGGGCCCCCATTGGTCTTCTGCTGGAGTGTTTGGTGTTTGTGCTTGGGGCCAGTCGGGCCGTCAGGATCTGCTCCTGGATCTGTACTGACCCCGGTCACGACAATGACCTCCAATGAGGTTCATTCCAGTGGTGCTGATCCCATCATAATTCCTAACTCCAATACGGCGCTGGACCGGTGTAGACCGGACCCAAACAGTCTGAGTCGGTGACAGCCTTATTTTCCAGATAGGTCCTGTGAGGAATATGAATGGAGGGGATCTGAGGATGCCTATAGTTATCCCTACACCCTAGAAGAGATCATGGCCGAGGATAACTGGTTTGAGGAACTGGCTGATGAAAGTGTGCTGGATACCCCACCAGACACTGGTCTCCTCTCTCCTCCTGCAGTGGCGATGGAGGAGGAGGCCTCCTTTGCAATGATGGTGCGCAGAGCGGCTGAGGTCCTGGACCTTATGCTGCCTACAATGGAAGTCAAGACAAACGTCTTAACGGAGGTGCTTCAACCAGGGGTTTCCTTTTCAGAACCCCGACTCCCCTTTCATGAAGCCCTCACTGATGTCCTGCTCGGGGCCTGGGCCAACTCCTGCACAGGCACTCCTGTGCACAGGGCCATCGCCCTATTTGACACTGGCGCATCCTCTACCACACCACCGAATAGGGAATCCAAGAGGCTAGAAACCTTTGGAAAGACCTATCCACCGCTAGATCATTGGGGCTCACCATGGCCCCTCGGTAGCCACAATCTACCTATCACTCCTTCCGTGGCTACGGTAGGGGATACCAGCCATGTCCTTTCACCCCTACCCACCACAGCCAATAAGCGCCTCAGTCCTTTCATGCCGCGGACGTGGCTCCCACAGACCTTGTGGGAGCAAAGGCCAGAGGTCTAACCAGTCCGCCAATTCGCCCCCTCCCCCAGCAGCCTCAAAGCCCTTTTAATATGTCCTCACACCATCATGGACAGTCAGTTGGCGGCAGGATCCGGCCCCAATGGCAAACAATAACTTCAAACAAATGGGTGCTTCAGATTGTTTAGCGGGGTATGTCCTACCCTTTATGGAAACCCTGAAGCCCATGTCACCGCCCTCAGATCGGCTGACGGAGGAACACCTTTCACTCCTGTGGCAGGAATTACAGGCTTTTTTGAGCCAAAGGAGCTATTGAGACGGTGCCGACATCAGAAGTAGGTAGTAGTTGGTATTCCTGCTACTTTCTGGTGCCAAAAAAGGGCAGAGACTTCGTCTTATTCTAGACCTGCGCCCTCACAACTACTTCCTGAAAAAGCAAAAGTTCAAAATGCTTACTCTGGCTCAGGTGCTGTCTGCCCTGGAGATTGGATGGTAGCATTGGACTCGCAGGACGCATATTTTCACATACCCATCCTGGCAGTCCACAGATGTTACTTGCGGTTCGTGGTGGCCATGAGAACTTATTTGCTGTGTTCCATTTAGGCCTTACCAGTGCCCCTCGGATCTTCTTGAAGGTGATGGTGGTGGTTGCAGCTCATCTACCTTGATGACTGGCTGTTGAAGACTGTCTCGCCCCAGGCAGTCGTCACCCATCTCCAGACTATGGCAGACCTCCTACATTCACTGGGGTTCTCTATCAACGTGCCGAAGTCACACCTGACTCCCTCTCAGATGATCCTTTTCATCTGAGCTATTCTGGACATAGTGCAAATCCCCGCTTATCCTCTGGAGCAGCGAGTACAGGATATTCCAATGTTTCAGCCTCTGAATCTGACCGGGTTTAGATATCGTAAGGGAACTGCTAAAGACCTGCAGTAGTGGCTAACGAACCACGATTGGATCAGCTGCAGACTCTAGTCTACGGTGGAATCTCCGCTCCACATCAACCTGTTGGAGGTGAGAGCGATACGCTTGGCATTGAAAGCCTTCCTTCTATCTATCAAAGGGAGGCTGGGTGAGTTGTTTATGGACAGCATCACCGCCATGTAGTACTGCAACCAACAGGGCTGAGTGGGGTCGTGGACTCTGTATCAGGAGGCTCTGCACCTTTGGACATGGCTGGAACCTTCAGTCCATCTGGACGTAATGATTTTAAACCGAACATTCAGACGTTTTTTTCTTGAGTCCAATAGTTCTTACTTTGTCATGTTCCACAAGTAAAATATTCAAATTTGATAGCAAACGGTCGACAACGTTAAAATGATTGGCTACTTCAGAAGTTTCTTATTAATTATTGTTGATTTATGATTCCTGATTTGTGTTCGGAGGTCATTCACAGTTTGCCCTGCATATTGTTTTTTACAGCTTTGGCATTGCCACTGAATCACATAAATAATGCATGTTGATTGACATGTAAGATGCTGTCGTATGCCATAGGTCCTTCTCGTAACAGAACTTGTTACTGATGTTTGTAAAAGGTATTCACATGTGATGCACCGTTTAGAATCAAGTAATGAATCCCTGCCTTTGTTACAGCTTGCTTGGGTTCAGCTCTCACAATAAGAGCTTGTAAATTTGGAGCTCTGAGATAGCAATGATTAGCGGCTTTCTAAAAACCTTTGTAATTTTTTATAGATGACTAATAAGGGAAATGTTTTTGACCTAATGTTTTTGTAGGTTGGAGCTGAAGGGTGAAAGTCGACCACAAATGGGATTGTCCCACTTTTGTTTCTGCTGTTGGCATTCCAAATCAGTGCTTCGTTGAGTAACTGCAAAGACTTGTCCATCTGTTGCTGTATGATAGGCAGAGGATAGCCTCGCCTCTGAAATAATCTAGTAAGCTGATGTAGATGGTGTTTACAAGTGTCCTCATTGCTGCAGATGCGTCTTATTCTGAGTGCTTGGCTGTAGATGATGCTCAGTTTAGTGTGGTGTGGGTGACATGAAGTCCAGTTTAGATACAAATGAGCATCTGTAGGCTAGCTCTAGAGATCAGTTGTAATTTTCTCTTCATAAATGGTGAGTAGCACATCCAGAAAAGTGAGATGATGCTTCTGTTAAGTATTGCTGCTGGTGAATTTGATGTTTGGATGGATACTGTTGATATAAGCTGTAAAGTTTTCTCCCTCCTGCATTCCATAGTATAAATATGTCATCAATGTATTGTAGCCATACCAGTGGTTTAATGCTAGAAGTAGCAAGTATACAGTTCTCTAGTTTGCCCATGAAGATATTTGCATAGGATGGAGCCATCCGAGTGCCCATGGACGTCCCTTGTATCTGCAGATAATGTTTACCATTAAAGGTAAAATGGTTGGATTTAAGGATAACTCTTGAAAAGTTGGTAAGTAGGTTAGTTGATGGCTTTTTTCACAGTTCTGTTATTAAGAGCTTCATATACTGCCATACGACTATCCTCCTGTTGTATATTGGTGTTTAATGATCTCACATCCTATGTAGTTAGAAGCAGTGTTTCCTGTAGGATGCGCGCACCCTGCTATTCCCCAGTGCTCAGACACTACTTCTAAGCGTGCACGTCACAGCCTGCATCAGGCGAGAGTGTGAAACCGTTTGTCAGAGCTGCATTCAAAAACACAAGCAGCACAAAAAATGGTAATTCTTCGCAGTAGAGCAGCACACTGATTGGCAGCCCGTGCAGAGGAGCATGTCACCAAAGAGGGCACAGGTAAGTGTTCTACTAGGCTTCCGAGTTTCAGAAGGGTCATGGAGTTTAGAGCAGGCGGCTCCTACATATGCCGCTTGCTCTGTTATTATCCAGGTTGGCGGGCAGCATTCCGGGGAGAATCTGTTTTACCATTACTTTTCTGTCTTTGTTTACTTTATTAGTCAGAGTTCATTAACACAGCTCTAGAACATATTTAAATGTTCTTTGTATTAATATTTCTTATTATGTATTGTTCTTAGACTGCGTTAGTGATCCCTGACTAATAGTTAAAGTAAACACAGGCCGAATGTTCATGTTACAAAGGCTTGCAGAGATGTTACAGGCCTTTGCATACCAACGACTGGTATTTTTTTCTTGAATAGGAGGCAAACTTAACAGATGTTTTAACCTGACTTTTCTGCCTTTGTTTTCTTTTTTTGGTATCATTAACGCAGCTCTAGATCACATTTAAATGTGCTTTCCCCGTATATTTATTTTTATTTTTCTAGGGCTATATTAATAATCCCTGACTAATAATTAAAGTAAACGCAGACAGAAAGCTAATATTCCAAATGACTTGAGACGATTTTATATAAAAAAAAGACTAATCATTTGTAACATGACTTTTATGTCTTTATGTACTTTAATTATTCAGCCAATGCCACGTCAAATGCCACTGATTTTGGTAGTTGCGCTGCACTTTCGTGAATGGTCCGTTTCTTGTTGCACATAACCTTGGCTGCAGCGCACAGAGACCTTATGCTGCCGCACACAGTGGAAAAAAATGGAGGGTACATTGTTTAGGAGAGTGTCATCATCACATGTGTAGGTTTGGTTTAATTTGTTTAGTAATCTGAAGGAAGTGACTGGTATCCTTAACACATGATGGTAGTTCCTGGACAATGGGCTGGAGGTGCAGGTAAACATATAAAGATAGTCTCTCAGTGGCTGTATCAATGCCAGAGACGATGGGATGCCCAGAATTGCTCATTTTGTGAATTTTGGGAAGCATATACAATCTCCCAGGTCTTGGTTCAAGATGAACAAGTACATCGGCTGTTTTTTTATCAATGAGATTTAAGCTCCTGTACTTTACAACCATATTCTTTATTTATTTGCTCAAGACTTCTGTGGGATCTGTTTCTAAAGATTAGTAAGTGTGGGGATCCGTTAGTTGCCTCATTCCCTCCTTAATATAATCACTTACTTTCATGGCAAACACGGAACCACCTTTGTGTGACTATATTATAGTGACATTCATTTGTAGCATGTATGGCTGTAGATACACATGCTCTCAGTGGCGTAACAATAGCCCCAACAGGCCCTCTGGTGCGTGGGGGCCCAGCTCCAGGGGGCCCCCTCAAGCACAGTTCACGGGTGGCAGGCTTGGGTCTGGAGCGTGGGGGGCCCTCTCCATGTAACTTGCAGGGGGCCCCCCTAAAGTTTCGTTATGCCACTGCATGCTCTGCATACTTCTGCCATCTAGTGTTGGGCTTGGCTATTTGCAAGTTTTTCTTCAAAGAAATCTTTCGAGTCATGAGATGTACTGTGACTCCTCCCTTAGTGGGCAATGGGCAGCGACTCAATTTTCGATTGATCGGGTTCTGACGTGTACCTACTGAGCTTCAAGATTCGACGTACTTTCTACTTTTTTTTTCATGCCCTCCGTGTGTAGTGTAGTTCCTATTTCCCTAATAGGCTCTGCGCATTGGAATAATATACCCTATAGGTGTGACATAGGACTGAGGTCAGTATGTCCCTGTCGAGTATATTAAACTTAATTACTTTGTGCCAGCTAGCTCAGAGGCCACTAGAAACTCCTTGTAAACAAGAAGGGAGTAGTTTCTGGCAACCGCATAAACATGACTACTTTGTTTCCCTTTAGAATCGGAACACTCTCAGAATCGTGGAAACAATAGATAACAGTTTCACTCAGCTAATCGTGCATGCTTAGTTTCTCCAGAGTTACACAGAAAGAATAGACAGGCGTTTCAATAAAAAGGATTTATTGAACAGTCTTGTTTCTCGTGTAAGAGATATGAGCTGTTATGATCACAAGACAATATGCAAGATATATAATATACAGCGTAAGCAGTAGAAAGAAATAATACTGCGCTAGCATTATCTTTTAGCTATCACACATATATTCATATACATAAATAACATAAGCTAAAAATGCGAGTACTCATACGATGCGTCTCTAAGCTAGTTCTACCCCAGTGTACCTAACCTAACCTAGGTGTAGGACAAGGTAAGAAGTAGGTGAAGTATTCTATAGTATGGTTGTTGGACTTGGCCCTTTTTGGCCGGTTCACCCCTAAACTTTTTGCCTTGTCTGGAACCTGGTATTGGTGATTTTAGGCCTCTGGGCACTTTCGCACTGTGGTCCAGTGGAAAGTGCGTGCGCTCACTGTGTTACATTGGTGAGCTTGGCCTGCCCTCCCATAGGAATGCATGGGGGATTCCCTGATCAGTGTGTGTCAGTGGTAATTCCTGTTATGAGAGGAGCAGTGTGGTCAAGTCTGGTATGTATGAAATTGTGTGAATAAATGCTGCGCAATGGTGTGCGCAGATTTATTATGACTGGTGTAGAAATGCCACTTTTAGAAGTTGGCATTTATATGTGCTCTGTGTCTGCCTGCCTGATGTGAATTGCATGTCTGGCTTGTGAGTGACAAGGGCTGGGAGGTGTGTGTGGCTCCAGGAGGGGCAGGGGGAGTCAGCACAGTGCTGAATGAGAGATCTGCATGCAGATGGGAGGGAGGAGTTGCACCTGGGACCTGAATAGGGCTGTGCCTTCCCTCCACAATGCTGGCTCCGCCCCTGTGGTGCGTCTAATCCCTGAGCCCCCACCTGACAAAGGAGAGAGGAGCTGAGCAAAACAAAGTGCTCCAAATCCCCCTAAACCAGTTCTGACTGGTATCCCCAAGCCCTGTGCTGTGACACAAAGGGATTTAGTGATATAAATATAGGGGCTGTGACCCCATGAAAATGTTCAGTGTTCCTGTTCTGTTCCTGACGGAGGGGCTTGCTGCTGCTGGGGCCCAGGAGGGACCGCCATGGGGGCTGCCTCCCTGCTGGAGGGCCCTGTGTGCTGGCCCCTGGGCCCAGCTATGCCCCTTCCTCTCTAAGGACTTACTCTCTTTACTTCTGGACTTTTGCTTCATCTAGCGCCTGGGAGCGCTATCTTTTAAAATGCCCAGCTGATGGAGAGCGCTTTATTTATTCTAGGAGCGCTAGTTCCCTTTTGCAGAACCCCTGGCTCTTGTCTGCCAGGAGCGTGGGCTGCGCAGCGCTGTGCTGCTGCCCCTTTTTCGAGGGAATCCCAGTGTGAGGGATTCCCCCAGTGATGCTGTTGGAGCGGGTGCCCACCCCGCGTTCTTGTTAATTGTGGCCGCGTTATGGCGGCACGCTGTACTTAATGGAGAGCGGGTGCCCACCCCGCATTGCGGCCTTAGTTTATTCCTTTGCGGGTGCCCACTAACCCTGGGCGTAGTTTGCGTAGTAGCACTTCACGTAGCTACGCAAACTACATTTTGAACTACACGTAGCTATGCAAATTGCGTAGTGCGTAGCTGTGATGCTTGACTGCACTGTACAATAATTGCCAAAGGCATCTTGCACAGCGCAAGTTAAGATAAAATAAATATCTCTGTCTTTATATGCTAAAAATGCATATAGTTATTTCACATAAGTGAAAACGATAAATTAACAAGCAGTGAGAGAGGTGATCATTTTGGGATCCTCCCTAACCTAGGGACAGAACCAAGCAGATGCCCTGGAAACAAAAAGCACATCTTTTGAATGATTCGGTGGTGGTCCCATCCTCTTAGGACCACCCCAAGCACAGTTATTGGCAAAAATACAATCCCAACCAAAGGCCCTGTAAAGCATTATGGGACGAGATTAGCAGTGGGCAGTGAATATTATAGTATCCAATATCAAAATAATTCTACAAAGAGCTGCAGTTCCACTAGTCGTTACTAGATGTCCCTCACGAGTCAAATGCAAAAGCTTCATGAAAGGGTTTCAATGCTTTTGCATTTGACTCGTGAGGGACATCTAGTAACGACTTAGTGAACTGCAGCTTGATGTATTAATAATTTCAATGCTTTTGCATTTGACTCGTGAGGGACATCTAGTAACGGCTAGTTGAACTGCAGCTCTTTGTAGAATTATTTTGATATTGGACACTATAATATTCACTGCCCACTGCTAATCTCGTCCCATAATGCTTTGCAGGGCCTTTGGTTGGGATTGTATTTTTGCCCATAACTATGCTTGGGGTGGTCCTAGGAGGAAGGGACCACCACTGAATCGTTCACATGATATGCTTTTTGTGTTCAAGGCATCTGTTTGGTCCTCCCCCTAGGTTAGGGGGGACTCCAAAATCATCACCTCTCTCATTGCTTGATATATCTGTAAGAGACAGTAGTTAGTGACAGATTCCTTACCTTAGAATATCCCCAGGCGTCAGGCTGGATCCGGAAAGTGTTTGCGTAGCAGTACCCTTGCGCGTCGGTAGGCGGCGTCGTGCGGCTCCGCGTCCGTCGTCGGCGTCGTGATCGCCGGGATGATGTCGCGGGCAGTACTTAGACGCCGCCCCTGCGCGCTGACGTCAGTTCTTCTTTTTCCGTGCCAGTAAGCGCAGATCCTGGAAGAGCAGTGCCCTAGTCAATTTTTGACTACATTTTTGGTGAATTTTTTCACTGTTTCTTTTTGAGTCTTCTCGACTCCTAGGTGTTGGTAGGGATGCCCGGCTTCAAGCCATGCGGTGCCTGTGGTCGAATGATGTCGATCACAGACCCGCACTTAGAGTGTCTCTACTGACTCAGCCGAGACCACGACACGAAGTCGTGCCCTGACTGCCGGAAACTTCACCCGAAGGCTTTGCGAGAGCGGTCTTGAAAGCTCCTGGAGGTCCGGCAGTCGGCTCCGCGCCGCACCAAGCCCCGGTCCCGTGAGAGGTCGAGGGGCCGGTCGCGGAGCCCCCGCCGGTCGTCGGAGTCCAAGTCTTCGCGCTCCTCGGGTAAGTCGAAGCACAAGAAGTCTAAGAAGCACCATCGCTCTAAGACTCCGACCCGCGGCTCCGGATGTGCCTGTGGCGCCGCCCCCGCATTACCCGTCCTTCCCGGGTTCGGGGGCGACTCCGGCCGAGATACAGGAATTCCTGTCGGCCATGGCCCGCCTCTTCGGGCCTCAAGGTCCCTCCGGTGCGCCTTCGGGCCCGCGGGCCCTGATGGGGTTGCTCCGGCATCGCCGACGACTCCGGTCCCGGCGTCGCCTGTCCCGCCAGCCTTGATCCCGGCCCCGGCCTCGATCCCGGCTCCGGTGGTACCTCAACCCCGATCGACGCCGGTTGACCTAACAACGCCTCTGCCGGCGCCGATCTCCCCGGTGCCGTTCCCGACGCCGCCCGGGGCTCCGGGCGGCGTCTTTCCCCGGTTCTCTCCGGTTCCGGACATGGAGCCGGACCGACGTCGCTCGACGCCGGCTCCGGCGCCGATGAGACCTTGGGTCCCAGATGTCCCTCCTCCTCCATATTTTGAACCAGAGGAGGACCAGGAGAGCTGGGAGGGGTCGGAAGACCCTCTCACACAGCAGTGTGAGTATGTTATGTTATAAAAAATTTATACAGCGCACGTACACCAAAAGGTTTCATGGCGCTACTCTAGAATATGCCGGGACCGATGGGGATAGTTATTCATAAGCCTGCCCGAACAGCCATGTCTTAAGCATTTTCTGAAACTCAGAAGATCAGTACATGACCGAACCTCCAGTGGAAAAGAATTCCACAGTCTTGGGGCCAGGGATGCAAACCTACAGCCACCCTGACGTTTTAACTTGAAGGCGGGGATGGTCAGTAGCTGAAGGTGGGCTGAGCGCAAGTTACGAGAGGGAGTATGCCTTAATAAAAGGCAGTTAATAAATTTGGGACTCCGACTGTGGAGAGACTTAAAGATTAAACATCCCGTTTTAAAGGCCGTGCGTTGGGAAATAGGGAGCCAGTGTAGTTTTTTTAAAGGGGTCTGGCTGATTGCCATCTTGGTTGCTGATGGATCAGTCTCGCTGCTTGGTTCTGGACCATCTGAAGCCGCTTGATTAAAAAAAGTGGCATGCCTAGATAGATTGAGTTGGCGTAGTCTAAGTGTGATAATACCATGGCTATTACAACCTGTATCAACGCTGCATGAGTGAGCAAGCGACTGATCTTTCTGATTTTACGTAACTGAAAGAAACAGGTTGAGACCACAGCACCAACTTGGGATCTCAACGACAGGTCGTTGTTTATGATAACACCTAGACTCTTGACGGAGGTAGAGGGTTCGGGCAGAAATCCAAGTTCCACCGGCCAATAGTGTGGGCCCCAGAAGATCTTACTACTCCCCGTCAAAACTAGTTCGGTCTTATCTGGATTAAGTTTTAAATGATTCTGGTCCATCCAATGGCGAATGTGGAGCATAGTGGCCTGGAATTCCAGGATTGAATTAGGGAGTTATCTATTGTGAAAGTTAACTGTAGATCATCGGCATAATTGAAGGTAGTTACCTTCCGTGCCTTCAGAGACTGAATCAAGGGTGAGAGGTATAGATTAAACAAGTGGGGGATAGTGATGATCCCTGTGGGACCCCACAAGTAGTTGATAGCTTGGGAGCAGTAAATGAATCCAAGCGAACCGATTGAGTGCGGTCTTCTAAAAAGGAGCTAATCCAACTAAAAGCTGGGCCCTGGATGCCGGCCAGCCTGACACGATCCATCAAAGTTTCGTGATCGACCGTGTCAAATGCGGCCGAAAGATCTAAAAGCACCAGGGCCTGAGGAGTACCTCTGTCCGCTTTATCTCGCAAGTCGTCCAGTACAGCTAGAATCACTGTCTCTGTAGAGTGAGCGGGACGGAATCCCGCTTGATGAGGGTCTAGATATTCAGAATGTTCCATAAAGTTGGACAAACACTTTGCTACGTGGGCTTCCAGGACTTTGGCCAAGTAGGGGAGCAGAGAGATGGGGCGATAATTTGATAGCATCTGGGGTCTGCTCCCGGTTTCTTTAAAAGGGAACTACAATTGCATCCTTAAATGCTTTAGGAACACGGCCCTGCAAAAGAGACTCATTCAAGAAGGTCATGATGATACACGGCAGGGCAGAAAGAATGTCTTTTAAAATATAAGGTGGACAACAGTCCCTGGGTGAGCCAGATTTGACTCTAGACAACAAGTCCATGAAGGACTGGGTGTTAATGGCTGAAAAGTGATCCAAGGTGAACGGATTCTTTTTTGTAACCAGGGTAGTCTCAGTGGGGCTGGATTTTGGGATACTAGCTTTAATGTTAGAAATTTTCTCCACGAAGTAGGTATTCAGAAAGTCACAGAGCTCTTGAGTAGGTGTAGGTTTAGGTAGGACTCTCGCTGCATTGGATAATTCATTAACAATGGAAAATATTTCCTTCGATCTATTATCAGAATTTAAAATTCTAGCGGAGAAGTGAGCCGCCTTGGCTGCCATAATCGCTTTTTTATATTCATTCCGAGCTTCCAAGTAATGGTGTTTCTCATCAGGAGAGTAGCTCAATCGCCATTTCCTTTCTTTCTGGCGAAGGGCCAATTTTTGATCTCTTAGCACCTTAGAAAACCATTTCTGTGCGTCAAAGCGACGAGCGCGTTTTAGTTTCCTGAGCGGAGCATGTATGTCACTGGCCTCTAGTAGCCAGGCTGAAATGTTTGCTTCCAAGAGATCGACATCAGTGTCAAAGGCGGGGGATGAGCTAGCCAATGTATCCAGAAATTCCTGTTTGTTGAGGGCACTCCATTTCCTGATCATGCCACCCTCGACCTTGGGGGTCTTACTGCTCGAGGGAATCATTACCGTGAATTTTATTAGGTGATGATCAGACCATATACATGGTACGATCATGGGCACGGACACTATAATGTTTGTGGTCCAGGCTTGATCCAGTATGTGTCCTTTGATGTGTGTGGCTGAGACAAGGTGCTGGGTAAAGTTGAGGTTGGTTAATAAATCAGTCAGTTCGGCAGAATGAGGCCCACCGTGTACGTCATTAGACCAATAATTTAGGTCGCCTATTAATAGTATTTTAGCATAATTAGTTGCCAAATTGGCTATTTGTTCACTTAGCAAAAGAGGGAACAGGGGCATGTGCTTCGGGGGCCTGTAAACCAGGACACAAATAAGCGGAGTCGAGCTAGACTCTAGTTTAATGACCATGTTGTCCACCTCGGGGAGACTTAAGGAGGTAATGGCAGTGAATTTGTGGTCTCGATGAATAATCGCGGCTACTCCACCACCCATTTTTCCTAATGGTCGATCCACATGGAGGATATAGTAGTCGTGAGGTAGTGCGGCCAATACATCAGGAGTAGAATCAGAATTCAACCATGTTTCTGTAACAAAAAAAATGTCTGGTTTTTCAGATATTAAAAGCAAGAAAACATCCAACTGATGCTTGACTAGGGAACGGGTGTTTAGATAATATAAGCGTAGTTCTTTATGTTTAACTTGGGCAGTCCTCAATGCCCGAGGTGTAAACGAAATGAGTTCTGAGATTTCTGGAAAGGATCTGCGTGCCTGAAAGATTTCAAAAAGACTTAGACGCATGCAGATAGCAGGGTTAAGTGGGAGCGACAATTGATGAAATTTCCTAAGTTCCTCTGAGGTATACGTAACAATTTGGGGATAGATTAAGGCCCCATGGCCCGTCAGGATCATTGTATGATCAGGACTGGGCAGAGGAACTTGGGGATGCCAGTGGTCTAGACACTTCCCCTGACACTGGCATGCTGTCTCCTCCCGTGGCTACGGAGGAGGGAGCAAATTTCACAACGGTGTTGCGTAGAGCAGCTGGAGCCTTGCACCTCCAATTGCCTACTGTGGCTGTCAGGACTAATCGGCAAAAGAGTTTGCCTTCTCAAGAGAAGAGCTGGCGTGGAGAATCAAATTTGATTCTTATAAAGCCCTCACTCACCAACCTAGTTGGTGACATGCTTCATCATCGGGCCCCACCAGGAAGGTCGAGTACCTCCCGGTGTGCTTCAACGCCAGAATTACTGCGGAGCGGGTTAAAGTGACAAGTGCACGTGATTGTGAAGTGATTTAAAAATGACTAGGCTGTATCCGAAAATGATTTTATTCGCCGGTCAGTCAGGCACAAAATAAAAACAATGTGAGTGATGTGATCGCTGAAGAAATTGGTCAGCTAAATCTCACTATGTGTGGTCAACATGTTTCTGCCTCTATGATGCTACTAGCTAGGCATTCGTCAGGACCAAAGTGAAGACCCCGGCGGTATGAGCACGCTAAGGCTCACCCTAACCTGGAGGTCTGATGCGTGAAAAGGTAGGAAAAAGAATCTTTAAAAACCTACTATCATTGCGGGATCCTTCTTACTTATTGGGACCCTGCAGATCTCTGAAATAAAAGAACAAGAACGAACAAACACACAGACATAAGTATATTCAATAAGCATGCGGTCATAGGACGTTCATTGTTCCAGTTTCAGCAAACAAAGTGCTCTTCTCGGAGTGCACCGGAAACTATATCTTAAGGAGCTGTCGTGCAGTAGTGAGATATGAATGTGCACATATTTTAGAAGGTTATTGAGAGTGGCAAAGCTGGGACCACTATAAACATATCACATTAAGCGTTATTGTTACTTACACGCCTATTGTGACATGGAGAGCCACAGGGCGTCAAAATCAGAAAACGCTAACGTTACTACAACGGGCTCATCCAAGCGAAATTGTCAACGGAAAAAGAAAAGAAAAGAGAAGTGTCTTACACATAGGGTGATCACTAAACACACCCTGGGTCTCGGGAGGGGGTGGTGGCTGATTGGCACACCCTATAGAAAGGTAGAGACAAAACAAAAATAAAAATAAATACATAAATATGAAGTTCGGTCCCGCAACAGCAGGCTGGTCACTTATCTGTGTGGTAGGGCTGCTCGAAAAACACTCACGCCGAGAAAGCCAGACACCCACTTGGTACCTAGTTGAACCCTCTGAAAACCGGACCCCGCCGATAGAAGGGCCGGTGTTCCACATGTTTATATAGGGGTGGGTGGGTATGGAAACACAACCGGGAGCCTCGGTTTGAGCGTCGGTGTCCCGGGAGATCCCTAGTAGCTACGTCATTACGTATACGGCAACAGAGGGGCCAATCAGAATGAAGAAGAGTTCAATCATGTGGCCCACAGCGTCACCAAAAAGGACTAGGACGCTGACTTCAGTGATACCGGTGCGATAAAACCGCAACAAAACTTTATTAACAAGCGATAGGCACGCTATGTCAAATGCCAACTGTGCTATCATTCAAAGGGAAGGCTGGGGCACTTGCTTGTCATGTCATGTGCCTATACCAGTTCATGAAGATGTAAAACACTTCTATAGATAGTTGAATGTGCCAGGTGGTGTATCAGATATTGTCAACAGGGAGTGTCTAAACAGTACACACTCTGTGGGGGTCATGCGGCTGAACAGAAAAAAATTGAAACTGAGTCTATTATTTTCTGAGTACTGTACTCCAGGGAATATGATCATTCAGCCCCTCTTTATCTGTGCCCAGACGATAGACCCACCTCTGTTCTTTCTCAAACAGAGACTGCGGTGTGTTTCTACATGCGGTCACCTGTTCAATGACTGTCCACTGTAAGTCATTAGTGGTGTGATTGTGGTTTATGTAATGTTCACTAAGTTTGGTTGTTATTCTCCTGCATCGGATGTTACTTCTATGTTCACCAATACGTTGTTTCACCTTACGAGTCGTCATCCCCACATACCGCAGACCACAAGGACAGGTAATCAAGTATACCACATTTGTGGAATTGCAGTTGGTGTGAGTGCGTTGTGTCCAGATTTTGCCTGGTTCAAGATTGAGGACCTTTGTGTGTGCGGTCAGATGACAGATACTACAGTTGGCGCAAGGAAAATGACCCACTATTCTAGGTAAACCCCAAACCTCAGTTATGGAAGGAGTGCCAATCAATGTCTCAATTTTGGGTCGTGTGTGGACCAATGAATCCCTGAGACTGCGGCCCCTTTTGAAAGAAAAAAGAGGTTTCTCCCATAACCGGTTACTACTAGTGATTATTCTCCAATGTTTGTTAATTGCTTTCTTAACTGTAGTAGAAGCAGTGCTGTATGTAGTAACACAGGTAAGGGAATGTCCTTCATTCGGGGTTGTCTTCCAGAAGAGCCTCCTTGGTTGGTTCCGGGCCCTTTTATAGCTCTTACTCAGAATTCTTTCTGGGTAACCTCGATTCTTCAGTTTAGAGGTGAGGTTAGCTGATTGGTTGCGAAAATCATCCAATTTGCTACAGTTCCTTCTTAGCCGAAGGTATTGTCCATACGGTAGGTTTTCCCGTAGGGGCCTAGGGTGAAAGCTAGAGAACTCGAGTAGGTTATTTTTAGCAGTAGGTTTGTAATGGGTCTTGGTAGAGAGGCCTCTCTCTGATTTTGTGATGACCACATCCAAAAATACCACCTCATGTTGATTACAGGTGTGGGTGAATTTTAGGTTCAAGTCAAGGGTATTAATCCAGGAAAGGAAGTCATTAAGAACGCACTCTGGCCCTTTCCATATCAATAAGATATCATCAATATACCTCTTCCAAAAAACTATGGAAGAGGCATAGGGATTATCGCCAGAGAGAATGAATCTGCGTTCGAAATTGTAGACGTACAGACCCGCCACACTTGGGGCAAAAGTACTGCCCATCGAAGTACCAGTTGATTGCAAGAACAGATGATTCTTATACTCAAAAAAATTTCTTGAGAGCCAACGTGGCACACCTCAAAATGAATTCTTTAGGGGTCTGATAGTCCCAGACTGTTTCGTCCAGTGCCTCACCCAGGACCCTGATGGTGTCGTCCTGGGGAATGCTGGTATATAGACTCTCTATGTCAAGTGTCACTAGTATAGTTGAAGCCTCCTCAATGGTCACTTCTTGTAGAAGGCATAGAAGACTCTTAGTGTCTTTAAGTGTAACGTAGATGACTGCTGTACAAGTGGTTTTAAAAAGAAGTCACAGAACCGAGACAAAGGCTCGAGTAAGGAGCCGATACCCGAAACAATGGGGCGCCTGGAGGAGGTGTCCTGTTTTTGTGCGTTTTAGGTAAAGTGTAAAAATAGGGTATAACACCTTCCCCCTCAGTCAGGAAAGCAGACTCTTTACTGGTAATGTAACCATTTTGTTCTGCCTCTTTCACCAGTTGCTGAATTTCGATCTTGAGTTCTAGGGAGGGGTCAGTAGTAAGGGGAGTATAGTTCTTCCTATCATCAAGGAGACGTTGACATTCTTGCTCGTAGTCCCCTTTATTCTGAATTACCACCCCTCCACCTTTGTCAGCTGGTTTTATGGTGATTGCAGTATTTGATTGCAAACCTTGAAGCGCTTGATATTCCATTTTGCTAAGATTTTTAAATATGTTGCCCTCTTCAAAGTTCTCTATTTCAAGAAAAACTGCCTGTTCGAAAGTAGTAATTTCAGCCGGTACCCCATAAGGAGGGGGGGTGAAAGATGATTTCAACCTCAGTCCTGTATTAGCTGGATTCTCCGGGTATCGGCTCCTTACTCGAGCCTTTGTCTCGGTTCTGTGACTTCTTTTTAAAACCACTTGTACAGCAGTCATCTACGTACCTTAAAGACACTAAGAGTCTTCTATGCCTTCTACAAGAAGTGACCATTGAGGAGGCTTCAACTATACTAGTGACACTTGACATAGAGAGTCTATATACCAGCATTCCCCAGGACGACACCATCAGGGTCCTGGGTGAGGCACTGGACGAAACAGTCTGGGACTATCAGACCCCTAAAGAATTCATTTTGAGGTGTGCCACGTTGGCTCTCAAGAATTTTTTTTGAGTATAAGAATCATCTGTTCTTGCAATCAACTGGTACTTCGATGGGCAGTACTTTTGCCCCAAGTGTGGCGGGTCTGTACGTCTACAATTTCGAACGCAGATTCATTCTCTCTGGCGATAATCCCTATGCCTCTTCCATAGTTTTTGGAAGAGGTATATTGATGATATCTTATTGATATGGAAAGGACCAGAGTGCGTTCTTAATGACTTCCTTTCCTGGATTAATACCCTTGACTTGAACCTAAAATTCACCCACACCTGTAATCAACATGAGGTGGTATTTTTGGATGTGGTCATCACAAAATCAGAGAGAGGCCTCTCTACCAAGACCCATTACAAACCTACTGCTAAAAATAACCTACTCGAGTTCTCTAGCTTTCACCCTAGGCTCCTACGGGAAAACCTACCGTATGGACAATACCTTCGGCTAAGAAGGAACTGTAGCAAATTGGATGATTTTCGCAACCAATCAGCTAACCTCACCTCTAAACTGAAGAATCGAGGTTACCCAGAAAGAATTCTGAGTAAGAGCTATAAAAGGGCCCGGAACCAACCAAGGGAGGCTCTTCTGGAAGACAACCCCGAATGAAGAAGGACATTCCCCTTACCTGTGTTACTACATACAGCACTGCTTCTACTACAGTTAAGAAAGCAATTAACAAACATTGGAGAATAATCACTAGTAGTAACCGGTTATGGGAGAAACCTCTTTTTCTTTCAAAAGGGCCGCAGTCTCAGGGATTCATTGGTCCACACACGACCCAAAATTGAGACATTGATTGGCACTCCTTCCATAACTGAGGTTTGGGGTTTACCTAGAATAGTGGGTCATTTTCCTTGCGCCAACTGTAGTATCTGTCATCTGACCGCACACACAAAGGTCCTCAATCTTGAACCAGGCAAAATCTGGACACAACGCACTCACACCAACTGCAATTCCACAAATGTGGTATACTTGATTACCTGTCCTTGTGGTCTGCGGTATGTGGGGATGACGACTCGTAAGGTGAAACAACGTATTGGTGAACATAGAAGTAACATCCGATGCAGGAGAATAACAACCAAACTTAGTGAACATTACATAAACCACAATCACACCACTAATGACTTACAGTGGACAGTCATTGAACAGGTGACCGCATGTAGAAACACACCGCAGTCTCTGTTTGAGAAAGAACAGAGGTGGGTCTATCGTCTGGGCACAGATAAAGAGGGGCTGAATGATCATATTCCCTGGAGTACAGTACTCAGAAAATAATAGACTCAGTTTCAATTTTTTCTGTTCAGCCGCATGACCCCCACAGAGTGTGTACTGTTTAGACACTCCCTGTTGACAATATCTGATACACCACCTGGCACATTCAACTATCTATAGAAGTGTTTTACATCTTCATGAACTGGTATAGGCACATGACATGACAAGCAAGTGCCCCAGCCTTCCCTTTTGAATGATAGCACAGTTGGCATTTGACATAGCGTGCCTATCGCTTGTTAATAAAGTTTTGTTGCGGTTTTATCGCACCGGTATCACTGAAGTCAGCGTCCTAGTCCTTTTTGGTGACGCTGTGGGCCACATGATTGAACTCTTCTTCATTCTGATTGGCCCCTCTGTTGCCGTATACGTATTGACGTAGCTACTAGGGATCTCCCGGGACACCGACGCTCAAACCGAGGCTCCCGGTTGTGTTTCCATACCCACCCACCCCCTATATAAACATGTGGAACACCGGCCCTTCTATCGACGGGGTCCGGTTTTCAGAGGGTTCAACTAGGTACCAAGTGGGTGTCTGGCTTTCTCGGCGTGAGTGTTTTCGAGCAGCCCTACCACACAGATAAGTGACCAGCCTGCTGTTGCGGGACCGAACTTCATATTTATGTATTTATTTTTTATTTTTTGTTTTGTCTCTACCTTTCTATAGGGTGTGCCAATCAGCCACCACCCCCCTCCCGAGACCCAGGGTGTGTTTAGTGATCACCCTATGTGTAAGACACTTCTCTTTTCTTTTCTTTTTCCGTTGACAATTTCGCTTGGATGAGCCCGTTGTAGTAACGTTAGCGTTTTCTGATTTTGACGCCCTGTGGCTCTCCATGTCACAATAGGCGTGTAAGTAACAATAACGCTTAATGTGATATGTTTATAGTGGTCCCAGCTTTTGCCACTCTCAATAACCTTCTAAAATATGTGCACATTCATATCTCACTACTGCACGACAGCTCCTTAAGATATAGTTTCCGGTGCACTCCGAGAAGAGCACTTTGTTTGCTGAAACTGGAACAATGAACGTCCTATGACCGCATGCTTATTGAATATACTTATGTCTGTGTGTTTGTTCGTTCTTGTTCTTTTATTTCAGAGATCTGCAGGGTCCCAATAAGTAAGAAGGATCCCGCAATGATAGTAGGTTTTTAAAGATTCTTTTTCCTACCTTTTCACGCATCAGACCTCCAGGTTAGGGTGAGCCTTAGCGTGCTCATACCGCCGGGGTCTTCACTTTGGTCCTGACGAATGCCTAGCTAGTAGCATCATAGAGGCAGAAACATGTTGACCACACATAGTGAGATTTAGCTGACCAATTTCTTCAGCGATCACATCACTCACATTGTTTTTATTTTGTGCCTGACTGACCGGCGAATAAAATCATTTTCGGATACAGCCTAGTCAATTTTAAATCACTTCACAATCACGTGCACTTGTCACTTTAACCCGCTCCGCAGTAATTCTGGCGTTGAAGCACACCGGGGAGGTACTCGACCTTCCTGGTGGGGCCCGATGATGAAGCATGTCACCAACTAGGTTGGTGAGTGAGGGCTTTATAAGAATCAAATTTGATTCTCCACGCCAGCTCTTCTCTTGAGAAGGCAAACTCTTTTGTTGTTTAGACTACCATTTGGGGGATCAAGAGTGTTCCTTCTAAAAATTCCCTCTCTCTCCTATTGTTTATAGATGTCAGGACTAATCTCCTGACCGAAGTGCTTCAGCCGGCAGCTTCCTCTTCGGAGACTGCTGCCGTTTAATGATGCACTATCTGACGTTCTTTTGGGCACCTGGTCCAAGCCCACCACAGGGGCTCCTGTGGATAGGAACGTGGCCCGACGCCATCGCCCTGCTCCGGGCGACCCCTTGTTTCTCTCTCAACATCCCACCCCCGAGAGCTTGGTTGTCCAAGCCTCTGCCTCCCAAACCGCCTTCCCTACCACCCCTCCGGATGGGGAATCCAAATGCCTGGACCAATTTGGGAAGAAGGCTTTTTCTTCCTCCAGTGCTGGCTTGCGGTCCGTCAACACCGCTTGCCTTTTGGGCCGATATACCCACTCCCTGTGGGATTCGGTGGCGACTGTTTTGCCCCAGTGTTCTGAGGAGGTCCAGACACTGCTTACCCGCACCATTGCGGAAGGTAGAGATGCGGCTAAATACACCATACGTTGTGGCCTTGATACCGCCGACTCGCTGGGCAGATCGCTTGCAACGACGGTGGCGCTGCGTCGCCACGCCTGGCTGAGAACAACTGGTTTCTCGGGCGATGTCCAGAATACACTCATGGACATGCCCTTTGATGGAGTCGGTCTTTTGGTTCCAAAGCAGACCATGCGCTGGAGCGTTTTAAGGACTCACGGGCTACTGCCAAGTCCCTGGGCCTTTCTGTTGTGCGCCCTCCGCTAACCTCTGCTTTTCGCCCCTTTCCTGGCCACGGAAGGGGCGCCCAGTCACGTCTGCAGCCCAGCCACCGGCCCGCGCAGCAAGCATCTTCGCGTGGCCGGGGACGTGGCTACCGCCGTGGCGGTTCGGGCAACCAGCGTGCGGGTCAGGCCACCACCTCCGCCCCGTCCGCGGCCTCCAAGCCCTCCTAGTCCCTCCTTTCAGGTGCACAGCACGCCAGTAGGGGGCAGGGTCCGCCATCACCTTCACCACTGGCGTACCATCACCTCGGACAGGTGGGTCTTGGACATTGTCCGAAGGGCTACTCCTCCCCTTCGAGACCACCCCCAGCCATGCAACCTCAATTCCACCGCATGTCAGGGGATCACTTGGTGCTTCTGCAGAAGGAAGTCACGGCCCTCTTGGCCAAGAGGGCCATCGAGCATGTTCCGACCCCAGAAGTAGGACGTGGTTGCTACTCCCACTACTTTCTGGTGCCCAAAAAGGACAAGGAGGACATGCGTCCTATCCTGGACCTCCGGAACGTCAATTGCTTCCTCCGGAAGGAGAAGTTCAAGATGCTCACCCTAGCTCAGGTCTTGACTGCCCTCGACCCTGGAGACTGGTTGGTAGCGTTGGACTTGCAGGACGCTTATTTTCACATCCCCGTCCTGCCGGCCCACCGGCGTTACCTTCGGTTCACGGCAGGCCTCGAGCATTTTCAGTTCACCGTGCTCTCCTTTGGCCTTACAAGTGCCCCTCGGGTGTTCACGAAAGTGATGGCGGTGGTCGCAGCTCATCTGCGCCGGGCAGGGGTTCCAGTCTTCCCCTACCTCGACGACTGGCTGCTGAAGGCGGGCTCGTCCCAGGCAGTCGTCTCCCACCTCCAGACTACGGCCGAACTCCTGCACTTGTTGGGGTTCTCCATCAATGTGCCGAAGTCGCATCTGATTCCTTCTCCACAGCTCCTTTTCATCGGAGCAGTTCTGGACACGACGCAGTTTCGGGCCTATCCTCCCGAACGGCGAGTCCGGGATATTCAGGCTGATTCCGATCTTTCAGCCTTTATCCTGGGTTTCGGTACGGATGACCCTGAGGCTGCTGGGCCTCATGGCCTCCTGCATCCTGCTGGTCGATCATGCCAGATGGCACATGCGGGCTCTGCAGTGGGACCTGAAGTTCCAATGGGCGCAGCACCAGGGCAATCTGTCCGATCACGTTCAGATCTCGGAGGGGACTGCAAGACAGTTGCAGTGGTGGCTCTCGAACCGGCAATGGGTCATGGGCAGATCCCTCTCCCTTCCCCAGCCAGAGCACACAGTTGTGGAGCTCCGGGCGATCCGACTTGCACTCAAGGCATTCCTTCCCTCTGTCAAAGGGAAAGTAGTGCAGGTGTTCATAGACAACACCACTGCCATGTGGTACTGCAACAAGCAAGGCGGGGTGGGGTCGTGGACCCTATGTCAGGAGGCTCTGCGCCTCTGGACATGGCTGGAACATCAGGGCATTTTCCTGATGGTTCAACACCTGTCAGGTTCCTGAACGCCAGGGCGGACGAACTCAGCCGCAGGTGCATGATGGATCACGAATGGCGTCTTCACTCGGAAGTGGCGCAAGGACTCTTTCTACAGTGGGGAGAGCCTTGGTTAGATCTATTCGCCATCGAAGAGAACGCGCAATGTCATCAGTTCTGCGCGTTGGAATTTCCAAGGCAGCACTCGCTCGGCGACGCTTTTCGTCGCGAGTGGAGTTGCGGTCTGTTGCACGCTTTCCGCCTATACCACTTCTACCCAGAGTGTTGAAGAAGATTCGGCGCGACCGGGCCCAAGTCATCCTTGTGGCTCCGGACTGGCCTCGAAGAGTTTGGTATCCCGAGCTACTCAGTATGAGCGTCGATCCCCCGATCCGTCTGCCTCTTCGGGAGGATCTTCTGTCGCAGCAGCAGGGGACGGTCCTCCACCCGAACCTGTCCAGCCTCCACCTGCTTGCGTGGAGATTGAGCGGCGGCAGTTGATTGCTTTCGACTTGCCTCCCGAAGTTTGTGATGTGATTCTGGCAGCCAGGCGTCCCTCCACTAAGGTGGTATACGCCTGCAGGTGGAACAAGTTTGTGGCACGGTGCACAGCAAAGGCTGTGAATCCCCTTTCTGCCCCTCTTTCTGAGGTTCTTCTGTTCCTTCTTTCCCTGGCCCAACAGGGTTCTGCCCTGGGTACCATCAAGGGCTATCTTTGTGCCATCTCGGCCTTCCTCAGGCTTCCTGATCAGCCCTCCCTTTTCAAGTCCCCTGTTGTTAACAGGTTTCTAAAAGGCATTACACACCTCTTCCCTCCTGTTCCGTTTGTGATGCCTCAGTGGGACTTGAACTTGGTTCTTACATTTCTTATGTGCGCTCCCTTTGAGCCTCTACATAACTGTCCTCTTCGTCTTCTGACTCTGAAGACAGCCTTTCTGGTGGCCATCACCTCCGCTTGGCGGGTGAGTGAGCTCCAGGCTCTTTCATGCAAACCTCCCTTTCTGTCTGTCCATCCAGACAAGGTTGTTCTTAGGACGCGTCCGTCCTTCTTGCCAAAGGTGGTTACTGCCTTCCACATTGGGCAGACCATCACTTTGCCCACCTTCTTTCCGCCTCCGCATCCTTCCAGAGAGGAAGAGAGCCTCCACCGTCTGGACCCAAAACGTGCGCTTTCCTTTTATATCAACCGCACACAACACTTCCGGGTGGATGACCAGCTCTTTGTTGGCTACGTGGGCGCCAAAAGGTCGGGCGGTGCACAAGAGAACCATCTCCCGCTGGGTAACCTTGTGTATCAAAGCCTGCTATTCTTTGGCTAAGAAGGAGCCTCCTGTTGGGCTGCGTGCCCATTCCACCAGGGCAACGGCTGCTACCACGGCTTTAGGCCGCGGTGTTCCGCTGCAGGATATCTGTCAGGCAGCTACGTGGGCCTCGCTGCACACATTTACAAAGCATTACTGCCTTGACAGTCCGGTCCGGAGGGACGGCTTCTTTGGCCGTTCTGTCCTCCGGGACTTCCTTGTCTGATCTTTGTTCGCAGACCCACCACCGGGGTTGGTATTGCTGGGGTATCTATTCTAAGGTAAGGAATCTGTCACTAACGTGTCTCTTTCAGATGCACAAGTTACTAACTTGTGTAACGATATATCTGTAAGAGACAGTAGTTAGTGACAGATTCCTACCCGCCCACTCCATCCTCCCTGTTCTGCGAACTGATTTCTAGGGTTAAGGACATCCCTTTCAGGGCCCTAGTATTTTCAGACACCTATGTCAGCTTCTTGCATGGCTCTGCGTTCCTGGTGCGGAAAGTCGTGTACAGAACTGACGTCAGCGCGCAGGGGCGGCGTATAAGTACTGCCCGCGACGTCATCCCGGCGATCATGACGCCGACGACGGACGCGGAGCCGCACGACGCCGCCTACCGACGCGCAAGGGTACTGCTACGCAAAAACTTTCCGGATCCAGCCTGACGACTGGGGATATTCTAAGGTAAGGAATCTGTCACTAACTACTGTCTCTTACAGATATATCGTTACACAAGTTAGTAACTTGTGCTTTGTTGTCAAAGTTCACTTTTGTGAATTGGTTATATGCTTTTTAGCATAGAAAATTGCTTTATCAAAGCATTTGAAGGTGTTTATTATACAGCTGCTACGCTACGTCAATTAGCACAGTTTTTCACTCTGCTACATGCAATTTGCGTAGTGCGTAGTAGCACAAACTTTGCATGCTCCGTGAGCGTAGCGAAGTTGTATGCCCAGGGTTAGTGCCCACCCCGCTGTATATGCCGCAAATTGATTTTATTTAAAAGCGGGTGCCCACCCTGCACTTTCCCAAGTGAAATGATCACCGCTGCGGCCCGAGTGCTCCACAAAGAGGAAGTCAGGCAACGTCTCGCCTGACGGGGGCGGGACTTCAGCATTTGCGAGGGAAGCCCGCCCCGCGTCCAGAGAAGTATCCTGCGGTCGGGCGGGGCTCCCGTGAGTTAAGGGAAGCCCCGCGTATGCCAGGCAAAGCCCCGGGTCCCAGGAGGGGGCCGGGTGAAGCGGAGTAGTGCTGCAGTTGCTGGCAGGGCTCCCATGTTGTAACAAGGAGCCCCGCGTGCGGCAACACAAGACCGGGAAGAGAGGAGTCCTCCCCGCCAAGAGCCGGTGAGTTGAAACGGCTAAGGGGGAGGCTAGGCGCATTGTTGGTGCCGATCGCGGCACTGTGAGGGCATTGGTGCGGAGTGGTCCCGCAAGAGAGCGGGCCACTCCAACGAAGGGTGCATGTTGTTCTTCAAGAGCCCTGTGGCTCCAACGTGGGCCATATTTGTTTAAAGGCCCCGGTAGGGGGGCCAAAGGGCACTGCAGGTTAGGGCCCTCTTTTGATTTACAGCTGCCCCGTCTTGCTAAGAGGGCAGCTGCCGCATTTTTGGGGCCATGTTGTTTGGAGAGCCCGTGTGCTCCAGCGAAGGGGCAACTATGATTTAAAAGCCCCTTTCCCTACTCACAGCTGCGCCGCACCAGCGCGGGCAGCTGCAACATTTTGCATTGATTCAAAGGGCACCCGGAGTGTCCAGGCCGCATTTTAATAATTACAGCTGCCCAGCAAGTAGTGGGCAGCTGCACCGTTTAGGCCATCCTTTATTTAGGGACATACCTTTTAAGTTAGGAGTGAGATGCACTCCTCTTATACTTTCACAGCTGCGCAGCACTTAGTGCCAGCTGCAACGTTTAGGCCTGCGCAAAGTGCGCACAATTGGATTTCGCTGCAGAGGCAGCGCGCCCTGACTCTTGGACATAGGGCATTTGAGCCCCTTTTGAGATGGCCAGTTGGCCAGGGGGACTGTTAGGTTTATAGGGCGCCAGGCCCTAATGTGATTATGTGGTGCTAGGAAATGTGATTCCTATATTGTGATTTACGCACCCTGCTTTATGCCTAATGTGATTTCTGATTAGGAGGTTATTGTTTAATACGTTTAGACTTCTGAGATGATTGCATAATGTGTTTATGCTGGTGAGGTTGGCGCAGAATGTATTCCGTGCCTAAATGTGATACTGTGCATAATGTGGTTTATGTTACAGGATGATGCTGAGTACAGTCGTTACCAGTGATTACTGGTTGTACGTTTATGATGTGGGCTACATTTATTATAAGTGCTACATATACTAAGTTCGCTTTGTGCTGGTTCTGACAGTGGTCCAGTTGGCCCTGTCAGGTGTAAATAATCTCTTGTAAATATGACCTAGTGCCAGGTGGCACGATGTATATTATTTGATTACTATTCTAATGTGTTTTATGATAATACAATGGCTATTTTTATATATAACCTTGTGTGGAGTTCCTTTTTGTGGTGTGCCTAGTATGTTGTTGCTGTGTGTGTGTTGCGCAAATGCTTTACACATTGCCTCCGGGATAAGCCTGACTGCTCGTGCCAAGCTACCAAGGGGGTGAGCAGGGGTTATCTTTGGCGTGTAACTCCCTCGCCCTGACTAGAGTGGTGGTCTCTGCCTGGCTTTGGCGCAAGCCTTAGCCAACCAGAGATCCCATTTCTAACAATGGTATACTAAGAGTTTGATATGCCAAGAGTCCCTCTAGGTTCTAGTCAGCTCCATACCTTGAGAATGAGAGAGGTGGGAATCTCTTTCCGGATCTTCGAACTCCTAACACCCCGCGAAGGGAGTCAGAACACTGGGAGCTGGATTCTCTGCGAGCAGGGATGACAGCGTCTCTTCTCAGTGCGTCCAGGCCGGGACACGGGCTCCTCTAAAGTCGAGGTCTCCTACTAACTTGCTTGGGCAAGGGAAGGTATATTTATACCTGGAAGGTGCCTTGGAATGTTAGCATTGACGTGAAGTCGGACAGAGGAAGACGTCCAGAATGAACCCTTAAGGTATAGCGGTTCATGCATAATAGATGAGTTCTTGGAGAAATCAATAATCCTGTGCTAGGGGAACTCCCAAGAGCTTAAGGGTCTGGTTTCTAAGAACTCGTTGTGACGTTGTGGTGGACGGATGTCGGTGACCATGCCTGTATTTGGAGTGCATGGCTCATGCCTAAATAAGGACAGGGTTTTTATGCCTATATAAGGGCAAGGCGAATTGTGCCTATATAAGGACATGTTTCGGAAAAGCCTATATACGGACACCTAAAGCAGAATACAACACCCACTCCACTTTCGAATGAACGATAATACTAAATGCTAAACATGATATGCTAAACATTAAATTGAGTACCACATGTTGCTAAAAACAGTTCCAAAAGCATATTAAAAGAAGGTTAAAAGAAACTGTTGCTAAAACATGTAACACAATAGGTACTGTACATTTTAAATCATTTTTTCATTCTAAGCATATATTGGAAATAAATGCAACATGAATGAATAAACAGAAATATATATACATTTGACGAAATGGTCGACAAGTTTTCAAAAATCAAAAGCCATTTCATAACATGATGCTAAAATGAAATTATAGTAAAACAAGGTGACAATGTGTCCGTGGAAGTATTCACGGAAGTCTGTTTTATATGAATAGTTCTACTGTAAGCAGATTAAGTTGCCATGTATTTTCAAAAATAGAGAAAAAGAAAAAAGTTCAAGTTTAGTAAGAGTTCCAAGTTTTGAAAATATGGAGGCCAAATTCATTGCGTCCCTGGTACACTGAGAGCCGAATCAAAGTCAGTGTATGGGTCTGGTGTAAACATGAAATCCTCTATTTCTATAGATAAAATATCGTCTACCGATGTCGGTGACAGTTGGAATACCTCATTTAGAAGGTTAACTGCACAGAGATGAGAAGCATCGCCTTCAGCATAAGATGCTGCAGCAATGTTCGCGTCCGTTGTTACCTGTGTGCCTGTTGATCCATCTCGTACCTCAGCAGCAGCAGGAAGCGTCTGTGAGATCTCAATGAATGCCGTCATCAGGATTGGTAGCCTTTGGGGACAACACAGAGCATGGACCGTTATCGGGTCCAGCAGAGTATCGATATCCGTTGGCATGACTGATGGGAGTGTCAGACAGGTGTCTAGCACGCATTTTTCACCGCAAAGCAGGCAGCGTAGAACAGGTAAGATGCAATCTTGCCAGATTGGTCTGAACGACAGAAACCATGTTGTATTAAGTTCCCGTAGACGAGGTATGCCAAAAAGTTGCACTATGCGCTCACGGCACTTCCGTTCTAGGAGAGCTTTCTCCACATCGCTCGGAGTGATGCCGGTGAATAGGCTTGCCATAGCGTAGTAGTAGGAATAGAAACCGGATTCCTGCAACAAGTGCTAGAATTAATGGCACACCACCAAACACCGAATGTGCGAAGTTTGGGATGATTCCGAGGACTGCCTGGAAGGGTGCTAACAGTCCTGAACAGATGGTCTTAAATACATGTACAATTCCGCTCGTATCAGACATGTTTAAGATACGTCCCATCATTTCTACGAAATGTATAGGGCAGTTTGTACGAATTAAAGCCTGTATCTCAGCCGAAGTCCTTGCAGTTTGTTGATCATAAGTTTCTTTGGCCGAGGTCAAAGGCACGGTCTGTTGCAAAAGCATGGTTTTCATTCTGTTTAAAGTATCAAAACGTATAAAAGAAACATTCAATGAAGGCCATAGAGGCGACTCCCTGACTGTCTCTGTTTGGGGGAACAATACTTGCATACAGCAAGTAACCCTGGAGTCTACTGTTACCAGATATGGGATTCCTGGCAACATGCCACAGCAACTCTGATCATTCAACATGAGGTAACTCCCATTAGAAAGTTGGCCAAACGCTGGATTAATCACAGCAGCTGGTGTACCTTGCAGGTGACAGGATAAATTTGCCACAGAACCATTACAAGCCCCGTGCAAAGAAATGTCCTGACATATGAGAGAGAACCGCTTAATGCCTTTTCACAGTTTGTACCGCTTAGAAACACTTCACAATCCCCAC
The DNA here is from genome assembly GCA_963921515.1 of Calotriton arnoldi. Lineage (NCBI taxonomy): Eukaryota > Metazoa > Chordata > Amphibia > Caudata > Salamandridae > Calotriton > Calotriton arnoldi. Next base: position 760,750 of record CAWUFW010006172.1, on the reverse strand, counting down.
TCCAACATCTGTATTCGTAAGGTAAATCCCAGGATGTCTTAATGTATTCCTTACCCAACCTTTCATATTTGCCTGCTTGCATTTGTTTGAGGCAATACTGAAACTGAAAAGTAGTGACAGGCAGAGTTATTTTGCCATGAATAAGCCATTCTGTAGCTGGTTTTTCTGCTACCGTAAATGGTAATTTTTCCAGTTTTTCAATGCTCAGCACTGTATACTTTGCTCCCCTTTGTGCCAGTTCGATCTGTTTATCTGTTAGATTGTATTCCGAAAACAGAGAAGACGTGTTGATAAAACGCCAAGGCACATAGCCCGCACGCAAAGATTGCAGCGTCCAGCTTAATAACATAATAGAATGTAACTGAGATTGGCCTTGTTGTAACATGGCTAAATCTTGTTCCAGTATGTCAATAGCAGAGGATACAATGTTGTCCAATGAATAAATTCTGGATGCCAAAGTTGTTAACCCATTGTCGACCACAGTGAGAGATTTCTCTAAGTTAATACGATCAAGTTCACGTATTCTTTCTGCGGCCTCTGCCTGTGAAACCTTCCATATCTCATTATAAGCAGCATAAATGCTGGCATATATAAAACGTTTTTGATGCGGTTTTCTCGGTCCTAGCAAGAATTCCCTAAGGTCTGCGTCTTCTTTAAGTAAAGATAAGTGTTGTTTCACATCCTCAAGTGTAGACTTTTGTAACCAGTCAAGGCACAATTTCCCTACACTGTATGTTGTTACTCCCACTGGATGTTGTCGTTGAACATATCGTGGGTCTGGCCTATGGATTGTAAAGCCGTGTGTTTTATTCAGGAATCTTTCTTGACAGATGTTTGTGTCTGTGGGCCAGAGTAACCATTTTTTCTAATCAGGATCTGTTCTGTTATTTTGTAGTATTGTGTCTACTGTGACCGCTCCCTGTGTAGTGCTATTACTTGCAGGTGTTGGCACAGAAGGTGTGTTCATGTCTTTGATCTTGGCTAAACCAAGGCAAGACGTTTGTTGCACAGTGTCATTCAAAAACATTATTTGACGTGGGATGATACATGCTCTAAACAAAGCTTCAATCCCCTGCACTTGCCAATCTTTAGAACCCCAGACAGTTTTTGTGTCTATTGTGTCTTTCCAAAAGTTAAATCCTTGTCAAGACAGTTGGGTAATAAATGCTGCAGAATAAATCTGTTTTGTATTTGTTAACATAATTTTCTGACCTGTTTTATTTACATTCTTATAGAAAAATGTTTCTGGATCAGATGTATTGTACCCTGAAAAATAGGGAAACTTTTTAGCAAACGTTTTTGAACTAACTTTTGGTGGTGTAGGACAATGTTCCCATTGGTTAAATTTAAAAACATTTCTAGGTGTTGCAGATTTATGCAAGAAATGATGACCATAGTGGTTATAACAATAAAGCTGTTCATAGTCTGATGAACCCTCTAAATATTCATTGTTAGAGAACGCAGCAGACCTTTCTAGATCAGACATCATATCATTTACAGTCTCAAAGTCCCAATTATCAGAATAGGTACCAGAGGTAATAAAGTCACTTAATGAAATTTTAAATAAATGTGGAATGTTCAAAAGTTCCGTTGGGCCGAATATGTCAATCTATTTTGTCCCACACTATACCATCCTGTATAGGAACGGCTGTGATGTTCACTGCTGACAAGTCTCTTGTTTCACGATGGGAAGATTTGTGTGGTTTTAAAAGTAAGTCCACATTTTTACTTTCAGTGTCCATACGGATGTATCTGCCATTTATAAGCACGCTGATAGTCCTAACCAAAGCTAGCCAAAGCAGAAAGAAAAATATTTCAGAAATAATCCATAGTTCAATCCATGGTGAAACCAGATAAGTCTTTCTCAGGAAATAAAAAAGGTCTGGTACTTGTTGTTTGAAAGTTTTTGATGCTGGCGACGTTTCAGGTTCACTCGGATCCTCAGAAAACGTATCAAAGTTAATGAAATAGCCAGAAGCAGTCCGGTCAATTGTTGGAATTGCATCAGGATTTGTTGAAATCGCTGGAACCAGTTGATCACTTGTTACGTTGGTGTAGACAGGTGCATTTGGACGAACTGTTACTTGAGATTCAAGAGGGATGAGTTCCATAGCATTGTTGCTTTGTCCTTCATCTGTTACTGCTGAATTCTCGATGGTTATGAGTCTTTCAGTCTGAACCTCTTGGATAGTAGCGAGAGGAGTGCGTCTGCTACTAGGTCGGAGTCCACGAGGCCTACTATTTAGTATTGGCCACATACTGTGGTTTGATGAGGTCGATTGACACAAATCATTTCTCCTTTTTTCCAGCAAGGGGCGGCAGAAGTACTGTTCTTGTTCCGTGAACGGCTAGGACAGGTACTGGTTGTCTGTAAGAAGGTCCAAATTCCTTCTTGTCCGCAATCTTCTCTCTGACTAGATCCCCAACTTTTGGGATCCAGACAGGCCTTGTGGGACTGCCGGTGTTTCCCCAGTGGTGGTTGGCTTCAGGAAAACGTTGCTTTGTTTCGAACTTAGTTCATTTAGATCCTGTAAAACAGCCAAACGATCTTTGATATCAAAGGGTTTATTTTCCACCACTGTGCCTTTACATTCGAGATCAGGAACCCACATTCTTGTCCCAAATAGGACCTCATATGGAGTGACCCCCTAGAGAACTTCTTGGCAAATTATTTAATGAGCGTTGGACCCCATAAAGATGTTTGACCCACCCATCACCCGAACCTAATACTCTAGCTGTTATAGACTGCTTTATGTCCCGGTTTTTCCTTTCCACAACAGAATTTCCCTCAGGATGAAACGGAGAGGAGTACCTTAATGCTACACCCAAACTGGCCATGGCTTCTTTGTAAGTCCGAGAGCTAAACGCAGGGCCCTGGTCAGAATGTAGTGTGCCTATTGCATATGTGCCAATAAAGACTCGCAAATCTTTTATAACAGTTCGAGCGTCAGCCGAGCGCTGAGGCCATATCCATAGGAACCTTGACTTAGTATTTGTGGGATTGCATTTGTCCATAGGGACGCCTGCGCGTAGATAGTCTAATGCTGTCTAACAATGGTGTCTGTACTGGGCAGGCTACTTCGTAGTCTGGTGTCTGATGGCGTTCTGCAACACGCTGTCTATTGCAGTCTATGCAGTCACCGATGAAGATGTGAATCTGTGTATTCATTCCAGGCCACCAGTACACCTCTTTTAATGTTAATATTGTTTTAGAGATCCCTTGATGTGACAGACCTTCCCCCAGATGTGCTTCATAAATCAAAGCTGCTCTACGTTCCGTGTTTGGAATTACCCTATCCCCCACTCCAGGGATTCGAGCAAAAGGAACGTTGTTCGCATCAATTACATAAGAGTACTTGAGTGGAAATTTCTTTGGTAACGCTGCACCACTGCCTTTGCTCGAAGCATTGACAGCCAACAATATCTCACTGTCTATTCTCGTTTTTGAACGAGTGATCGCAGCTACGGAAGCTGTTTGAACAGCCCCCTTTGCGGCTTCATCAGCCAATGAATTCCCTGCAACGTGAACGCCATCACGTTGATGACTCAGCGTGTGTATCACGTGAGCTTTTGGTAGTTCGTTTTTTAACTGAACTACTTGTTCCCAAAGCGTTTTATGCTTTATTGTGCCACCTTTTGCATCTTTGAACCCATTTTCAAGCCAATTTTGTATATATTCATTATACGACTGAACACAGTAAAAAGAATCGCACGCTATGAGTGTGGGGAATTAGCGATCTGTATTTTCAAGTGCCAGTTTGAATGCTTGTAGTGCAGCTCGCTGAGCTGTACAATCTCCTAGAGATTGAGTTTTAGTGACCATTGGTCTGAAGTTACCATCTTGCATGCGACCTTTAATGATTGCGCAAGCTGCACTGTAAGCTTTCTTACTCCCTGTAGCGGGTTGTGCTGATCCGTCAGTGTAAATTATAAATTCGTACTGATCTAGAGGCAGAATTTCAGTGGGCAGAGGACATTCATGTTCATATTGCAGGAACGCTTGTGTTTTTAAATCAGGATCAAAAACATATTCAACATCTGTTGCAGCAAGAGAATGAACCCATTGTATCCATCTAGGATGTAAAGCTTTTGCATTTGGAATGCTCGCTTTTGTGACCGCCTCTAAGGCCGGTACTGGGGTTACGACCATAATGCGTTTCCATTGGGCTAGAGCTCTTTCTTTTGCTACAGCGGTTTGAACTGCTGTCAGTATTTTTTCTGTTGAAGTGAAGCGCATTTCTGCTTGTGTATACAAATGTGATTTGTATGCTATTGGAACTTTTTCACCCTCATTAAATGTTAAATAGGTGAATCCGCATTGACCCGAAATTGTTCGGATCACTAAATTGCGTTGATTTACGCGTGTTTGTAAGTGATTTGTTGCTAACATGTTAGCTTGGAGTGAACGCAGGATTTCTGTGTGTTCCTGTGTCCAATGTTTGATTGAAAAATCAGGTTTGATTAATTCGTAGAGAGGTTTAACCCTTTCTGCGTAATTTAGAATGTAAGTTCTTCCAAAATTTAGGAAACCCAAGATGGATTGTAAGTTTTTAGCGTTTATGGAGGTTGGAGCAGCGCACACCTTTCTAAAAGTTAGCTGCCAAGCGCTTGCCTTCACTTGAAAGCTCATATCCTAGGAAAAGGACATTGAGATGGGCAATTCTGGATTTTTAAAGTTTAATTTATAGCCCTCTGAGGCGAAGCCCAATATAATGGTACTCACCCTGTTCAAGTGCCTATCTAGGTCATCGTCTGTCAGATAGATGTCATCGACATATGACAATGCCTCATTATCATAAATTTGTAGTAACTCTGTTACCCTCGCTGAGAATAACCCCGGGCTGTTTTTGAACCCTTGTGGGAGTCTACAAAATTGACGCTGGGTCCCCATTATTGAGAAAGCTGTTAAGTACCTGCTTTCAGGTGCTATGTTTTGACAAAAGAAACCATTTGAAATGTTCAATGTGGTTTTATATTTTGTGCGCACAATGTTATTCATTAATGTTGTACTATGTGCATTTTGCACTGCAAATGTTTTAGAACAAGTGTTTAAGTGCCTGTAATCCAAAACTAGACGATATGTATTGTCTGGTTTGGAGACAGGAAACAAAGTATTGTTCATTGAGGAGGTGCATGTTTCAATCACCCCTTGGTATTCAAGTTGATCTAAGATCTCCCTGACCTGTTTTTTAGCTTCTTGCTTTATTGGGTACTGCCTTTGTGCAGTTGGTTCATTTTTTAACTGTATTTTATGGTGAGGTGAGTCCTCATACCATCCTACATGATTTTTATATAATGCTGGGGCCTGGGCAACTGCCCATTTCCTGGCATAATTCTATTTTAGGTGGATTGGAATATGGTTGGAGAAGGCAGGCATAATGATGTCCTCGCCATGTGGGCACTCCCTGACAAATTGTGGTGGCCAGTCTTTTTCTGCTAGAAGTATATCATAATCCCTTGAAAGTTTCTCCCAAAAGAGTGTTTTCACCTTTCTTGGTATGTCTCCCTCCATTCGGAGTGTTATTTCATATAACTTTTGTGGAGTACTAACCCTGGTGTCAACAGTTTCTACTGTGATGTACTCATTCAAGTCCATTATCTCCAGAAGTTCCTTCAGGTTCTGGCGAGCTATTGTGACTTCTGCTGCACTGTCCAGCATTGTCTGAGCCCATTCTCCGTTCTTGAGTTGTGTTCTCAGTATTCTCGGCATGTCTGATCTTCAGACCTGTGTGGCGCGGCGAAGAAGTATACAGGGACTCGTGCTTGTTTTATGGGGACTTTCTTTATTCGCTCGTTAATACAGGGCTTCTTTTAACGGGACTCAGTCTTCCTATCCTTGGCTCTGGTCCTTGGCAGTCGTTTGTGGACGTTCTCTTGTTGTCAGGGAATGTCCTGCCCAGCGCCGTCTGCTCCCGAGTTGCCAGTCACTCCGGGAATCCGCCAACAAAACCAAAAAGCAAAGGAAACAGAAAGGCAGATCAGGCTAGGCTCTCAGTCCCCATGGTTGGAACAGGGAAAGGAGTGAGGGAAGGTGTCACCCGATACCAGCACCAGTGATTTAAAACCTCTATGCTGCGTTTGTGATCGTTACGCGCATACGCGTTTAACCTGAGCTCGGCACGAGTTCCCCACCTTCCGCCCCTGGTGTCTCCTGGGAGACTCCCGCCCGGTTTCCCCGCAGGCTCTCTATGCGGTCTCGTACCTTGTGAAGCCACGTCCCTCCGGGAACGTGGCTGGCTTCCGCGCGGTGCCGGGTAGGGTCCGGCTCCTCTTTGACTCCCTCGGGTTCTTGGGTCCTCCTTCAGGATCCGGCGCGTCTCTTTCCCCGACACTGGATTCCACAGGGTCTTTGGTCAGGGGTGCCACGAAGAAGGTCTGCACGGCTCTACTCCTTCCTGGTTCAGCGTCTTCCGGCTCCAAGGCTTCCGATGCACACCTCCATGGACTCACGTCTCCCTCTTTCAAGACGTGCGGAGCAGCTGATGGCGTCACGTGATCGGGAGGTTGTTCCCAGAGTGAGAGTCCCTTAAAGGAACAGTGCAGTTCTCGGTCCACAGGGGAAGTCTGTGAATAAAGGAGAGGACACGGAGAAAGGTAAGGGGGAAACGGTTCTGGGGGTATGTCCTCTACGGAGAGCTCCGCCACTTCGTCACAACCTGTTACCTTCTTTTTGGAGAATTGAGGTTTTAATTTATTTTTCTGAACGTGTTTGTCGTCTTTGGATTTCACGCGTTCTTCTCTATGTTCTGACCGTCCTCTTCTTTCCGATGTCTGTGACGATATCTGAAAGGTACGAGAGGAACGTGTATCAGTATCTTGATACCTGTCAGGTTTTCTTAAATTATCCCTATTCCTGAGGTTATACCTCCTTTCAGAGGCCTCCTTTGAGGAGACCTACCTCAGCATTGAGAGCGTTTCTCGTTTGAATTTTCTTTATTAGTTTCCCACTTCTTTTTAGAAGATGTAGGAGTTTGTTTATTAGAGTCCTTCTCAGGACTTTAAGATAGTTTTGGCTTCAATGGTTTTCCACCCAAACTATCTCTGCCTAATTCTGCATAAGATTGTTCCATTATTCTGGGTAGTTCAGTTTGATGTTCTGTTACATCAAATTCCCTTAAACGTTGGCGGATCGCCACTGATGCTGCCTCCCCTTTAATATTAGATAATATTATTGTTGAGACCTGTTCGAAGTTTTTCAGTAATTTCATACCTAAATTCAGAGCAGGCTCTGCCCCTTATTCGTTTTGAATTTGTTTCAGGACATCTGGTATTACTGCAATTGACGGAACACCATGTGTTTTAGTATAGATGGCAGCAAAGACCGCGCCCCAAGTGGTGCAATCTTCCAGTTGTGGTGTGATCCCCATTGGTAAACAGATTGTTAGGATTCTGTGTTTCTCATAAGGGCTAGTATTAGGAAATACTGCTTCGATTTGAGTCATTTTTTGAGCTATCCAGAATGGAATTTGCTCACGTTTTGTGGGCATTTTACACATGACTGCGTATAAAGTCTGTGGAGTAATTTTTAGTGTATTCCCCTGTTGAGGGGTTTGATTTGGAATGGTCAATGGTGGTTGGACTGTGAAAGTCCGCATGACATATTGGACTAATTGTCTGTAAATTTTTATTAACTCTGTAAGTTGAGTAAGTAATTCCTCGTCTGACATTATATCGAGGTCAGGGTGAGGAGTGTAGCCGGCTAAAATCGGCCATGTTGCTCCAGGTCTACCTAGTGGACCGAGCCTGGTAATGTTTCTGTGATGTTTTAGGGCGCCTTTAAACCAGAGCTGGTGCTCCTGGTATGTTAGTGGAATTTCAATATCCTCGAAAGGAATATATTCCTCTGGTGGTTCATCTTCTTTGTAGAAGTGAAACACTCGTTACTGGATTTGATTCTGGGAATACTATCCATGAATAGAATACCTCTGTCTGAAAGGATTTGTGTGCCTCTATCACGAAAACTGCTCTACCCCCTCTTGGTGGTAGGCCGTGTTTTATATGTTTTAGAGTGATGGCTCTTCTTAAATTTGGAGCGATGTCTATAACACCCTCCTCGGTTTCATTTAAACCTGTAAAGTTAAAAGCTGTTACGACTGGTTGAGCCGCAGCTACACCGTTCCCGGTGTCATTGTCCCCGTGTTCGGACATTTGTTTTTTGAAAAATGTAGAACAAGTTTCAAGGAAACAAAAGATAAGGTGCACAATATTTTGGAACACTGTATCCTTCAACGTTGAACAAACCAAAAGGCTAATATATAGGGTTTTTTGTCCTATTCAGCTTTGGCGGATACTTAACCCTACCCACTCCAGACGTCTTATGGAGTATGTGAGTAGGGGTCTCTGAGAAAAGCACGACTGAGTTACTCAGTATCTAGCGTTAAATTACTGCCTTACCAAACGGTTGGGCGCCATGTAGTGTAGTTCCTATTTCCCTAATAGGCTCTGCGCATTGGAATAATATACCCTATAGGTTTGACATAGGACTGAGGTCAGTATGTCCCTATCGAGTATATTAAACTTAATTACTTTGTGCCAGCTAGCTCAGAGGCCACTAGAAACTCCTTGTAAACAAGAAGGGAGTAGTTTCTGGCAACCGCATAAACATGACTACTTTCTTTCCCTTTAGAATCGGAACACTCTCAGAATCGTGGAAACAATAGATAACAGTTTCACTCAGCTAATCGTGCATGCTTAGTTTCTCCAGAGTTACACAGAAAGAATAGACGTGCGTTTCAATAAAAAGGATTTATTGAACAGTCTTGTTTCTCGTGTAAGAGATATGAGCTGTTATGATCACAAGACAATATGCAAGATATATAATGTACAGCGTAAGCAGTAGAAAGAAATAATACTGCGCTAGCATTATCTTTTAGCTATCACACATATATTCATATACATAAATAACATAAGCTAAAAATGCGAGTACTCATACGATGCGTCTCTAAGCTAGTTCTACCCCAGTGTACCTAACCTAACCTAGGTGTAGGACAAGGTGAGAAGTAGGTGAAGTATTCTATAGTATGGTATACTAAGAGTTTGATATGCCAAGAGTCCCTCTAGGTTCTAGTCAGCTCCATACCTTGAGAATGAGAGAGGTGGGAATCTCTTTCCGGATCTTCGAACTCTAACACCCTGCGAAGGGAGTCACAACACTGGGAGCTGGATTCTCTGCGAGCAGGGATGACAGCGTCTCTTCTCAGTGCGTCAGGCCGGGACACGGGCTCCTCTAAAGTCGAGGTCTCTTCCTAACTTGCTTGGGCAAGGGAAGGTATATTTATACCTGGAAGGTGCCTTGGAATGTTAGTATTGACGTGAAGTCGGACAGAGGAAGACGTCAGGAATGAACCCTTAAGGTATAGCGGTTCATGCATAATAGATGAGTTCTTGGAGAATTCAATAATCCTGTGCTAGGGGAACTCCCAAGAGCTTAAGGGTCTGGTTTCTAAGAACTCGTTGCGACGTTGTGGTGGACGGATGTCCGTGACCATGCCTGTATTTGGAGTGCATGGCTCATGCCTAAATAAGGACAGGGTTTTTATGCCTATATAAGAGCAAGGCGAATTGTGCCTATATAAGGACATGTTTCGGAAAAGCCTATATACGGACACCAAAAACGGAATACAACAAGTGAAAACGTCAACTCCCAGTGTTGGAAGAATCCCTTCGTCGACTGTTTCCTCTGGTTCACATAACCCAGAGACTGATGCCTAGCGACCAAGTCCCCGAACGTCAGGGCCCCACGCGCTATTCCAGGGCTGTGAACCCTCTTGACGTTGGAGAATGTGGAGTTTAAAGGGAGATGGAATGGACACCTTTCCAGTACTACTCCTAGTGCCATGCAAAGTACCCTCTGTCGGACCATCACAAGATTTGTAACCTCACCCTCTCCCCAGACAACGGCGATGCCTACTGTGAATAAAACCTCGCCTTTTGGTCGAACAAAACCCTACGATATAGAAAGGAGGCATTGGCCACACAGCAAGATGGATCAGCAGTCCACCTCCAATACCTTGACATCTTTGGCGGACAAGACCCCTTTGGAGCTGAGGAAAGAGAGGTTGCTGGCCCTTCTGACATCCTGCCGCACCACCCCACACCTAGCCCAGAGGCCATTTCCTCCAGATTCCAACCCAGAAGAAAATGAAGCGGAGAATCTGTCGACATTCAGGACCAGCATCCCTCATGTCAAGAACACGCCGAAGGTGATAAATATGGTTGGCCCAGCACCGATTTCAGGCCTCTTAAGAGACCTCACGCCAAAGGAGTGACAAGACAATAGCGTCTCGAGGGCCGCTGCCTCCTTCAGCCTCCGGTCGGCACCAGATGAAGACCTCTGATTTGAGAAAAGACTCAAACGTGGGTGGAAGACACATACAGCTGTCGAGCCCTACACAGCCCAAGGCCACTGACAAGCCTCGAAACCACTCGTAGCCGAATGCACTGCTGATGGAGGCACGGAGGCCCTGCCTACTGAGAAGTTAGTGTTGACACTGAGAGCACCATTGACGACCTGCTCTGAAGATTCAGAGCAGCCCATCCTGTAAAGACTACAAGAGGAGGTTGAGCCTACAGATGCACTGCCCCAAAAGAAGAGCCTTATGTTCAAGGTGGAACCCGCAACAGAGGCCCCCTCGAATTTGTTGCCCAAATGACATAAGGGCACCGCCACCTTCTGATCCATCTCCACCTCTTCCACCTCCGTTACTACCTCCTTCACGCACACCACTCTCACCCCTCTGGCAGAATTACCTGAGGTGTCCCCAGGCTCCTTCTCATACCCAGGCAGCCCCTTCGTCCCTGCTGACCCCATGACTCCCCCTTTGAATCAGGCCTACAAATGACCCTAGAGACAACTATGATGTTGACCCTCTGGGCCGACAGGCTTCGACCACTACCCTTTAAGGGCATCTCCGCGGGATACCACGGTGTATCACAAGGTCATCCGGCAGGCAGCCACTTTTCGCAAGGTAGACTTGCACGCCCTTCAGGTAGAAGAGGAATTCCTTGTGAAAACTCTTTGAAATCGGAGCAGAGGGTTCAGTTGCTGCCCCTGCTCAAGGGCATGTTTAAATCAGTCTTGAGACATTCAAGGAGCCCATGAAGGCAAGGGTAATAACACCCAAGATGTAGAAGAACTATAAGCCCTCCCCTAGTGACCTGGTCAGGGGCTATGTCCCTCCTGAATGCCTAGTTGTCTGTACTGCCCGCAATGGGACTTCTCAGGTCACCGACGATGCCCTGACGCCTAACAAAAAGAGCAAGAAGCTTGGTTCAGCGGACAAAGGGATGGCTGAAAGTGTTGTTATCCACTGGTGCAGATCCAGCTTTGTTGGGCTTCTCTCCATATGCGACAGGTCTCAGTGTGAGGAGATGCAGGAGCTGCTCCAACATCTCCTGTAGGATTTCAGGAAGAGAGGGAGGAGACTGTATCCATGGGCAAGATCATCTCCATTGCCAACATTCTTTGCGCCATAGATGCTGCTGACACAGACACCCGGGAAGGAGGTTAACCCCAGAGTCCTCCTTATACTGCATGTCCGGCTGCTCATCTCTGGGCTTAAGCTGGAGGTCCAGCAGCCTCTTCTTTACCTCACATGCGATAAGGAGCATCTATTTGGATGACATGTTGACTAGATGCTGGAGAAGATCAAGAAGGGCAGTGACTTCGTATAATCGATAAGTGACCTTCAAACTCTGGCTGGTTGGGGCTCCTCCCAGAGGTAGCAGCCTAGACAAAGGAGCCACGTCTCCTGACCATCCCACTTGTATCAATCAATCAATCACGGCATTTATAGAGCGCGCTACTCACCCGGGAGGGTCTCAAGGCGCTGGGGGAGGGGGTAAGTTACTGCTCGAACAGCCAGGTCTTGAGCTGCTTCCTGAAGGCGAGATGGTCCTGGGTTCGCCGAAGGTGAGTGGGGAGGGAGTTCCAGGTCTTGGCCGCCAGGTAGGAGAAGGATCTTCCTCCGGCGGTGGTTCTGCGGATGCGTGGTACGGTGGCGAGGGCGTGGCTGGTTGATCGTAGCTGGCGTGTGGGCGTGTAGAAGGACATGCGGTCGTTGAGGTACTTTGGGCCCAGGTCGTGGAGGGCCTTGTGTGCGTGGGTGAGGAGTCTGAACGTGATTCTCTTGCTGACGGGGAGCCAGTGCAGGTCTTTCAGGTGTACGGTGATGTGGCTGTGTCGGGGGATGTCCAGGATGAGTCGTGCGGAGGCGTTCTGGATGCGCTGGAGTCTCTTTTGAAGTTTGGCTGTGGTTCCGGCGTAGAGGGTGTTCCCATAGTCCAGTCGGCTGGTGACGAGTGCCTGGGTGACGGTCTTCCTGGTTTCAGTGGGGATCCATCTGAAGATCTTGCGGAGCATGCGCAGGGTGTTGAAGCATGAAGATGAGACGGCGTTGACTTGTCTGGTCATCGATAGGGAGGAGTCCAGGATGAAGCCCAGGTTGCGTGCGTGGTCCGTTGGCTTGGGTGCGGTGCCCAGGGCCGGGGGCCACCAGGAGTCGTCCCAGGCGGAGGGTGATGAGCCCAGGATGAGGACTTCCGTCTTGTCTGAGTTCAGTTTAAGGCGGCTGTTCCTCATCCAGTCGGCGATGTCTCTCATCCCGTCGTGCAGGTTGGCTCTGGCGGTGGTGGGGTCGTTGGTGAGGGAGAGGATCAGCTGGGTGTCGTCGGCGTAGGAGATGATGTTGAGGTTGTGTCGGCGTGCGATGGCTGCGAGGGGGCTCATGTAGACGTTGAAGAGGGTCGGGCTGAGTGAGGATCCTTGTGGAACGCCGCAGATGACTTCGGTGGCTTCGGATCTGAACGGGAGAGGCGGACTCTCTGGGTTCTTCCGGCGAGGAACGAGATGATCCATTCCAGTGCTTTCTCTCGGATTCCGATGTTGCTGAGGCGCTTCACTAGGGTGCGGTGGCAGACGGTGTCGAACGCCGCGGAGAGGTCCAGGAGGATGAGGGCAGCTGTTTCCCCGTTGTCGGTTAGGGTTCTGATGTCGTCGGTGGCTGCGATAAGGGCGGTCTCGGTGCTGTGGTTGGCCCGAAACCCGGACTGCGAGGGGTCGAGGATCCATTCGTCTCGAGGAAGGCGGCAAGCTGTCTGTTGACGGTCTTCTCGATGACTTTGGCCGGAAACGGAAGGAGCGAGATGGGGCGGTAGTTCTTGAGGTCGGTGGGGTCCGCCGTTGGTTTCTTCAGGAGGGCGGTAAGCTCGGCGTGCTTCCAGCTCTCCGGGAAGGTGGCGGTGTGGAAGGAGGAGTTGATGATGTCCCGGAGATGGGGTGCGATGGTGGCGTCGGCTTTGTTGAAGACGTGGTGTGGGCAGGGGTCGGTTGGTGATCCGGAGTGGATGGAGTTCATCGTGCGGGTGGTGTCTTCGGTGTTGATCGGGGTCCAGTTGCAGAGGGTGGTGGTGGCGGGCATTGGTTCGGCGGTAGGGTGCGTTGTTTGTGCGTCGAAGCTGTTGTGTATGTCGGTGATCTTGCGGTGGAAGAACGCGGAGAGTGAGTTGCAGAGGTCTTGCGAGGGGTGATGTCGTTGTTTCCGGCGCTGGGGTTGGAGAACTCTTTGACGATGCTGAAAAGTTCCTTGCTGTCATGGGCGTTGTTGTCCAGTCGTTCTTTGAGTGCCGACTTCTTGGTGGCACGGATCAGCTGGTGGTGTTTGCGGGTGGCGTGCTTGAGGGCGGTCCTGTTGTCTGTGGTCTGGACGAGTCGCCAGGTTTTCTCGAGAGTGCGGCAGTTCTTCTTGGATTCCTTGAGTTCGTTGGTGAACCAAGGGGTTTTCTTGCTTCCGGGTCTGCTGGGAGGGTTTTTAGTGGTGCGAGGTCGTCGGCGCAGGCGGTCAGCCACTTGGCGAGGTTGCTGGCTGCTTCGTTTGGGTCCGTTGTGTCGGTGGGTGTGTTCTGGCTGAGGGAGGCGGTGAGCTGCTCGGCGGTGATCTTGCTCCAGCTCCGGCGGGGAGCCTGTTGCGGGTGGTGGTGGGTCGCAGGTATCAAAGGCAACAGTCCTTCCACCTGCAGGTATTTAGGGGCTACATCAAAGATACCTACAGGGGCAATGACAAGCGCCTCGGACCATGGCCGCCACCTCCAAACACTGACTTGTCCTTCTTCCCCCTTTGATCACGTCACCTGGGAGATTGCAGGATTTATTTCTCTGCTGTGAGGAAATGACCTCAGACGAGTGGCTTCTCGTATTTGTCAGCACGGCTACTAGAACATCTCACAACCTCTCCCCATCCTCCCACCCTGCATACATATCCTCAGCAGAGAACTTCTTCAGAAAACGGTACAACGGCTCGTCCTCAAAGTCGCAATGGAGCGGGTTCTCCCTCACCACAGGGACAAATGTGCCTACTCTCTTTACTTTTTAATTCCCAAGAAGAACAGCTCCCTGAGACCAATCCTGAACCTCAGACCCCTCTCTGAATACATGCTTTCTGAACATTTCCACATGACAGCCCTTTGGCATGTCATTGCTCTGCTCCCGCATGGGGACTGTCCCTGAGACCAGTCCTGAACCTTACAGCAGTGCCGCATGGAGCAGTGGTCACAAGTGAAGGGTCATTAGGAGGATATAGTGTTGGCGAAGGCCAGTGCTTATTGCTCTCTGCAGTGGTGGAACAGCAACAGTCTGTTGCAGGGCAGGCCCTTCACAGACCCTGTCCCACAGGTGACCATTACCACTGATGCTTCCATCTCAGGCTGGGGGACTCATTTAGACACTGTGACAATGCAAGGAATAAGGCTTTCCAATCCCAGGGGCTCCACATCAATTACCTCAAGCTCAGTAGCCATACACCTAGCTCTCAGCGCCACCTTTCAGGTATTTCACGGCAAACAGTAGGACCGTCATGTATTACCTCCAGAAACCAGGCGGTACACATTCTCCCCAGCTCCTAGCACTAGTGCAACCGATCTGGCACTGGGTCATCTGCCACCGCATACAACTCCTGGCAGAGTATTCCCCAACTTTGTCGTCCTGCTCCACAGGCTGCATAAGCAAGTCCACAAGTGGAAACTCAACCTGCAAATTCTACTCCCCTACTTCCACCATTGTGGCGCCCCACATATAGATCTGGTCACTACCCACTACAACGTAAAAGGCCTTAACTTTGCCTCCAGGTACCCACACTCCAAGTGCAATGCTCTATGGCTGAACTAGTCAGGGATATTTGCCTACGTTTGCCTATGTTTTTCCTCCTCCCCCACTCCTTCCCTAACTGGAAGATGTCTCAAACATCCCTCACACTCACCCTGATGGCTCTTGTCTGGGTGAGACAGCCAGAGATATTCATCAGCCCCCACGAGAAGCTTCCCAACAGGCCAAACCTTATTACAGAGAAGCAAGGCTTAAACGGGCACCCAGACAACTCAACCTAATGATCTGACACCTGAGGTCTTAGAGTTTGTCTATTTCAGCCTCCTGCAGGACTGCATGAGTATCCTGCGCAAAGCCTGCAGATCTACTATCCAGGCGTATTATGCAGCAAAGTGGAAAAGGTTTGTCTGGTTGCTACCTCTTGCACCTGCAAAAGTTAGGACTCACCTACACCTCTATACAGCTATACCTGCCCACTTTTGCTGCCTACATGCACACTAGGGTAAATGTTTCTTTACTTAGAGTCCCCGACATCAAGAGGATAATACCTCCCAGGGTGCCACATCCCCCGCCTCCTATGCCCCTGCATGGAACCTTAATGTTGTACTCACCAGGCACTTGGGCCCCCCTTTCAAACTCCTGGACTCTTGCCCTTTAGAGTTCTTCTCAGGGGAGGTGGCCTTCCTTATAGCTATAACTTCTTCAGACGCATCAGTGAGGAGTAGGCACCCCGCAAGAGACCTTCATTCAAGGTCACAAGGATAGAGTTGTTCTGAAAACTAATTGTAAGGTTCCTCACCTCAGTGGCATCTCCTTTCCACTTCAGTCAAACTGTAGAAATTCCAGTCTTCTTACAGCAGGCAAATTCTGTGGCTCAGAGCTGTTCATGTGCGAACGAACACTATGTACTATATTAATATATACTATATTAATAGGACTAAGTCTAGGACTAATATGTACTATATTAATAGGACTAAGTCCTTTCGGAAGTCTGACCAACTCTTTGTAGATTTTGCCAAACACTGCAAGGGACATCCCGTCTCGTAGACTGGCATAGCTAGGTGGATAGTTAAGTACATCCAGTCCTGCTAGCACAAAGCAAAAATAATCCTACCTCTCCCTCCCCAGGGCACACTCGACCCACAAAAAATGTGCAGCAATGGCCTTTTTGGGAAACATCCCCCTAGCTGACAAATACAAATGGCCTCCTAGTAAATTCCACACACCTCTGCTACAGACTGTTTTGTGGATAACCTGCCTGTCAACAGTCTTTGGTTGGCCAAACAGTACTAAGAACTTTATTTCAAACAGCTGCACCATCTACAGGTTCACCACCGCTTATAGAGGGTACTGCTTCACAGTCTAAGCAGAGTATGTATAACCTCAGCAACACATGCTACAAACGGAAAATGTTACATACCCGGTAAGTATCTGTTTATTGCGTGTAGTGCTGTAGATTCACATGAGCACACTCTCCTTCCCAAAACCTTATGTCTGCTGCTAATCCCTCCTTTTTTTGGAGTATCTTATTTGGTTTGTCACAGTGTAACATGCATACATATCAGTTTAAACGTAGAAATATTTGCCATAAGTAGCACGGAGTTGCAGTATATCAGTGTACACTTGGATTATCACTCATGGCTGTGTGGGTATGAGGCCACCATGCAGATCTCTCTTCTTACCACTTATTTCTTACACTCAGAATATGCTTGTTCGCCTTGCCACGTTGACTCAGCGTTCCATACATACATACTTCCACCCGCTGTGCAAAAAACAATGTTACATGGAGTTGGTGCTCATACACATTGCCCACTAATGCAGGAGTCACAGTACATCTTATGTCTCGAAAGACTCCTTCAAACAAAAACAACCTGCAAGCGACCGAGCTCAGCAGTAGATGGCAGGATATGCAGAGCTTGTGAATTTACAGCCCTACACATTATGAACAGACGCCTACAGAGTTATTAATATTTTCCTTCTTTTGCGGGGATGTCGATTTTGACGGCCCAGCATGTTAATCATCCTGGCTCCTTTGTACGAGATTTGCCCACAGGTTCGTTCAGTTAGAGACCTATTGAAATATTGATATAGAGCAGTGCAAGGTGACAACAGTACATGTGATGTTATGTTAGAAATTTGTAAAGCGCCTGGTTACTCCAAGACGGAGCGTCCCCAGCTAGGTTTTCTCTTTTACCGTCGGGCAAAAGTATACAACAAGTCAACCATAGTCATTAAATGACTGTGGATTGCCTGAAGAACCAGGTTTTCAAATTCCTACGAAAAAGCACTTCTGAGGGCTGCATACTGAGATCCAGGGGTAGAAGGTCCCACATTTTAGCCACAGAAAGGTTTTACTCTTTCTGCGTAATCCAAAATGTATGTTCGACCAAAATTTAGGAATCCCAGTATTGATTGTAAATTTTTCAATGGTTTTGGAGGTTGGAGCAGCGCGCATTTTTCTAAAAAATTAGCTGCCAGGCTCTTCCCTTTACTTGAAAGTTTGTATCCTAAAAACAGGACACTGAGGTGGGCAATTTTTTATTTTTTTAAAGTTAAATTTGAAGCCCTCAGATGCAAATCCCAAAATTATGGTATTTAATCTGTTCAAGTGTTCCTCCAGGTCATCGTCCGTCAGATAAATATCATCCACATAGGACAATGCCTCTTCATCCAATTTGTGAAGTAACTCGGTAACTCTGGCAGAAAACAACCCCGGGCTGTTCTTATAACCTTGGGGCAGTCGCCGAAATTGACGCTGTGTCCCTAGCGCTGAGAAGGCTGTTAGATACCTGCTTTCAGGCGCTATATTTTGGCAGAAAAATCCATTTGAGATATCAAGTGTTGTTTTATATTTTTTCCGCACAATGTTATTCATTAATGCGGGACTGTGTGCATTTTGGACTGCAAATGTCTTAGTGCAAGTGTTTAAATGTCTGTAATCTAAAACTAGACCATATGTATTGTCAGGTTTCATGACAGGAAACAAAGGATTGTTCATTTGAGAGGTGCAAGTTTCAATCACCCCTTGGTATTCAAGTTGATCTAAGATCTTCCTGACCTGTTTTTTAGCTTCTTGCTTTATTGGATACTGCCTCTGTGCAGTTGGAGTATTTTTTATAGGAATTATGTCGTGGGTTGAATCCTCATCCCATCCAACATGGTTTTTGTATAATGCCGGAGCCTGGGCTACTGCCCACTCCTGCGCATATGTGTGCTGTAAGTGCCTGGGAATATGATCTGAGAAGGCCGGAAGAATTACCGTCTCTCCTTTAGGGCAATCCATGACGAATGCTGGCGGCCAGTCTTGTTCAGCTAATAAAATATCATAACCAAACGTCAGGTTCTCCCAAAAGAGACCTCTCACTTTCCTACTCTTGTCCCCCTCCATCTGGAGCGTTATTTCATATACTTTATGTGGGACACTTACCCTAGTATCGGGTGTTTCTACCGTGATATAATCATTCAAGTCCGCTGTCACCAGAAATTCCTTCAGGTTCTGGCGAGCTATTTTTACTTCTGCCGCACTGTCTAGCATCGTCAGAGCCCATTCCCCGTTCAGTAGTCGAGTCCTCAGAATTCTGGGCATGTCTGATCTTTAGACCTGCAACTTTCTTCTTTTTGAACTGTGGCTTTTGCTTTGGCTTTTCTTCTTTCTTAGAAGTGTAATCTTGAGCGTGCTGCTTGTCTCTGGACTTTGTACGCTTTTCTTGTCTTTCTGACCGCCCTTCACTCTCTGAGTTTTTCGATAAACCCTGAAAGGAACGAGAGGAACGTGTATCAGTATCCTGATACCTGTCAGGTTTCCTAATGTTATCCCTATTCCTGAGATTATACCTCTTTTCGGAGGGCTCCTGGGGAGGAGATCTACCTCAGGATTGAGATCTATTTCCTTTAAAGTTTTGTTGTTTTTTATTATCCCACTTCTTTTAGAAGAAGCAGGTGTCTGCTTGGAAGTGTCCTTTTCAGAACTGCCCATCAGTTGTGGTTTTAAAGCTTTCCCACCCAAACTGTCTCTGCCTAATTCTGCATATGCAGTTTCAATTATTTTGGGTAGTTCGTGTTCCTGTTCTAAAGGATCAAACTCCCTCAGGCGTTGGCGGATGGCCACTGAAGCTGCTTCCCCCTTAATGTTAGCTAGTATTATGGCTGATACCTGGGCATAGTTACCTAATAACTTCACCCCTAAGTTTATAGCAGGTTCTGCTCTGTACGTGTTTTGTATTTGTCTTAATAGGTCTGGTACCACCGCTAATGAAGAAATACCATGAGTCCTAGTATAAATGGCAACAAAGACTGTACCCCAAGTGGTACAATCTTCCACTTGTTGTGTTATGCCCATGGGCAAGCAGATTGTTAGCATTCATTTTTTTTTCATACAGGGTAGTATTCGGGAATACTGCCTCGAGCTGTGTGATTTTCTGAGCTACCCAGAATGGCATTTGTTCACGTTTAGATGACATTTTACCCATCACTGCGTGTAATGTTTGTGGTGTGATTTTAGTTGCTGTACCCTGTACTTGAGTTCCATTAGTTGCAACTATTGCTGGTTGGACAGTGAATGTCCTCATGACGAATTGCGTCATGTTCCTATAGATTTTAATTAAATCTTTATGTTGTATGAGTAAGTCTCCTGGTGGCATTGTGTCAATGTCAGGATGTGGTGTGTAGGCCGCTAATATCGGCCATGTTGCCCCTTCTCCTCCGAGCGGGCCTAATCTTACTCTTCTTCTTATGTGGGGTAGGGCGCCTTTAAACCAGTATAAGTGTTCCTGGTACGTGAGTGGAACATCTATGTCCGCGAACGGACAATATTCCACTGGTGCATCTCCTTCTGTGTAAGAGTGAAATGTCTGTGTTCTTGCATTTGCTGCTGGGAATGTAACCCATGAATAAAATACCTCTGTTTTATTTGATTGGTGTGCCTCAATCACGAAAACTACTAAGCCACCCCTAGCTGATAAACCATTTTCTAACAGTTTTAGGGTGATTGTATGTCTGAATTTTTCTGCAATCGGAATTGCGTCTGCATCTTCTTCTGAGAGGTGTAGGTCTACTACTACGTTATCTTTTGTCTGAGTCATTTTTGTAAAGAAGAAGTTTGTTCAAGTGAACTAAGATAAGGTTTTTATGCACAATTTTAGGAACACTGTGTCCTTCAAGCTTGATTAACCAACAGCCAATAAATAGGATTTCTCGCCTACTCAGCTGTGGCGGAGTTTGTGCCCACCCACTCCAGACGTCTCTGGTATTTTGTGAGTAGGGGTCTCTGTGAATAGGACGACTGAACTACTCAGATTCTACTGTTAAATAAGTACCCAACCAACGTTGGCGGCGCCATGTCGTGTAGTTCCTATATTACCTATACAGGATCTGCGCGTTAGGATAACATAAACTGTGGGTTTGGTGGTGGACGGATTCCGTGCACCCCCACCGGATACGTTAGCCTGTCTGTATTAGCTAGCTCACAGTGCCACTAGAGTCTCCTCTTATCGGGGAGAGAATAGTTCTCGACAACCTCAGAACATGACAACCCTGATCCCCCAGGATCGTGGAAACAATATACTACCTTTCGCTCAGTCACTTGTGCTTACTTAGTTTGTCTCAGAGAGATACACAGAATAAACAGTCTGGGCGTTTCAATAAGTATTTATTGAACAGTTGTTATTCTAGTGTAAAATATATGAGCTGCAACAACCATTAGACAGTAGCAGAGATATATAATTAGCAATACTACGAAAGTAAAAGGATGGTATAGCTCTACCATCTTGCAGGAATCATGAATATATACAAGTACATAAAACACATGATAAAAAGTGCGTACTCTTACGATGCCTCCCTAACTAGATGTACCTAAATGTACCTAGCATCTATGTAGGTGTTATGCCAAGAATCCCTCTAGGATCTAGTCCACCCCATTACCTGAGAGTTTAGAGAATGTGGGACCCAGTCCTGGTCTCGAGTTGGACAACCCCGCAAGGGATATTAGACCACTGCTAGCTGGAGAGTCTGCATGCAGGAACCTCAGCGTCTCTGGTCAGTGTGTCAGCCGGGAAGTCACGGTCTCCTCTCTCTGTCTAAGCAAGACATGATGTATATATACCCATAGGTCTCCCCAGGGGTCCTACCTTGCTGCGTTACTGTGTCGGCCTAAAGGATGACGTCAGGCCTGAACTTTAACATAGATATTATACAGGAGATGTTCGTCCTGCTGTGAGTCCTGCGCCTATATAGGGTACCTATATGGAATATAACAATTCGACTAAAGGATCTGCCACCCAGACGAGCTCAGTGAACTTTGGAAATTGTCACCTTGGCTGTTCCCGACGATCTAAGATTGCGATTGGGCCAATGGAGTTTAATAAGGGGGAACAGGTTTCGAGGACTTTTCCTGTTTACAATTCTGTGGCAGAAATATACCAGGTCATGTAATGTAAGGATATTCTTAGTTCTAATTAGCTGGTAGGTGCTTTGTGGTTTATGATGATATGCAGCAAGTTTATCAAAGAACCGAACGCTGATCTCTGAATCATGTCTTTAGGGAGAGGATGGTGAAGATGCTGGTGGATCTGTTGACTAACCAGGTGAAGGAGAAGAAGGTGATGGTGATGGTTCTGCAGTCAGTCTACAGACTGATGCTGAAGTTCGACTGGAGAGTCCTCTTTGCCACAGAAGGCGGAGTCAGAGCTGTGCTGGCCGGCATGCAAGAACATTCGAGCTCCGCGTCTGTCCAGCAGGCTGCCCTGGCGGTAGGTGCATGCATTTTTTTTTCCTTACACTTCTCCCGAAGTAATGTGGTTGTGAAGGAGGACAAAGGAGAGGAGTGTGCTTCTTTCTGAGGTTTGTCATCATTGTGGGTGTTCAGCAATCGTTTAGGGTCTATGGAACAACTTCACCTGCAAACCTATATTGCTTCACCTTAACTTGATTGCCTCTATTTATCTACTTATTGCAGAGTGGTTAAAAAAAGAATTTCAGGACATACATAAGAAACCTAATGCCGATCCCTTGGAGCTAAAGAACGTCCGTCCTATTTCCCTCCTTACCGCCCCGGCAAAAATCCTGGAGAAATTCATTAATACTGAACTGATGAAGTACATTGACTCACAGGAAATCTTAAATTGCTCCCAGATTGGATTCTGCGCCGGTCACAGTACAGAATCTGCCCTCATTACAGCTACTGACCGCATTCGGTTGCAGGTAGACCAAGGGGGCTCGGCGGTGTTGATTCTGCTTGATTTATCGGCAGCATTCGACACCGTCTCCCCAGTGCGCATGGTCCAGCGCTTGCGGGAAGTGGGGGTTACGGGAAAAGCCTCCAGTCCTTTTTAACATATAGAATGCACACAGTTAGTTGTGGAGGCTTCAGAACAAAAGCTTTTGCTCTCCCATGTGGGGTCCCTCAGGGCTCTTCGCTCAGCCCTACTCTTTTTAATCTATATGTGACCCCTCTGGCCGAACTGGTGAGATCCTACGGATTTCAGGTGCTTTCCTACGTGGACGACACCCAAATTATTGTTTCTATCACCAACGACCTACATCTAGTTGCAGAGAAGTTCAATACATGCATGTCAAACATCATTTGTTGGATGAAGGGCAATTCTCTAAAGATTAATACAGACGAGACCGAGGTACTAGTTTTTGGACCACAGAACTCCATCTGGTCTAAGGCCTGGTGGCCAACAGAATGCGGGCCTCTTCCAGCCCCGGTAAAAACAGCAAAAAATCTGGGGGTAATCTTTGATGAGGGTCTGACTTTCGATGCCCAAGTCAATCGTACAGTTGGCACATGTTTCTATATTCTAAGAACCCTCAGATAGGTGCTTCCCCTCATTCCCTCGGAATTACATCGGCCCACTATCATCGCACTGATTACCTCTCGTCTCGATTACTGTAACACTCTATACCTTAATATCACCGCTGCATCTCTGAATTAGCTCCAGGTGGTACAGAACGCAGCAGCAAGACTGATTCTAAACATTCCCAAACATCAGTCTGCCAGAGAAGGGATCCGTTCTTTACGCTGGCTCCCTATCAGGGAGCGTATTTCATTCAAGGTCTTAAGCACAGTATATAAGGCCATGCATAGCAACGGCTCGTCCCAACTCAAATCCTTGTTTCAATGGTATACTCCAGGGAGGACTCTGAGATCATCCATTCAGCACAAACTGGTCTAGCCCAGATTTCGCAGATCCAGATGGGGCGGCCGCTCCTTTTCGGTTGCCGCTACCAAGCTCTGGAACTATCCCCCCCCCACCTCCCCCCCGCCATTGCCAATGCAAGCTCTGTTCCTGCTTTCATGAAACTCCTGAAAACATGGCTATTCCCCTCTTAATCTGCTGTTGCGCTTCTCTCCCTTGCTGTGTCTGCCCAGCGCCTTGACACCTTCGGGTATAGTGCGCTTTACACATACTATCCTATCCTACACTGTTCTTTACTTCTTGCAAAGTAACTTTTGATAGAGACTTCTAACTCCGTGCTTCTCAAACGTTTTAAAAAACAAAACTCAATTTGTAGACTGACAAACTTTACAAGAAAAACACCAATTGATGTTGAATTGTTACCTGTGGATAAGCAGAAAGGAGCACCTGGATATCGAGCACTTGAACCTGTGTGCTTTTTCATGCCTCTCTTTTCTCTCTGTTTTCAGGTCCTGAAGGTGTTGACAGGTGCTGAAAACCTCCAGCTTCATAGCTCTTCAAAAGCCTATCAGCTCAGCCATGCGGATGCTCAGGTGATGCGTGAGATCTTTGCTAGCATCGGCTCTGCAGCCAGCCCAGACTCTGACAGTTTGCTCTGCGTCATCCCAGCCGCTATTAGGAAGATGCTTGCAACCCCTGGGTAAGAACCTGCAGCAACGTCAAATTCTGTCTCTTTTTACATTTGTAAATTCATCCCGATCTCCAGTGAGACTGGGCCCGGGTTGCTTTTTCATGTCGGTCCCTGTGGGCCTAAGTACTAGTTTCATTTCATTGCTGCCTTCTCCATCAGTGGAGGAGCCGTCATAAGTTTTGGATTATTCCCAGTTGTCACGATAAAAAGCGAAATGGTGCTTTAAAAATGATTTTCATTCTAAATGGGGTGGGTGTTGGTCTTAGACATTCCCATAGGGAACATCCCAGTCAATAAATCAAAGGGCCGTCTAGGACTTGGAACAAATGCATCTTTACTTGTCTGAGCGTTCCCCTTGTTTTAACTTTGACAGTAGAAAGCAAAGCAGGGTGTGCCCATGCTTGAACATCTAAACCCTAAATGTCCACTACCTAGGATGTTTATAGAAGCCAGGCAAAAAAACGTTGTGCTCACACTGGCAAAAGTGATGCTACAGAAGTTTTCAAAAAGGGTACCCAGAACCCCGTTATTCTCTGGTCCGGAGCTCACAGCCTCTGGAAGAAGAACAACAATGCCCTGTCTCTGTATGACTTCTCTTCTCACCTGATATTGCAGAGCTGTCTCCCTAAGTGTAAAAGAATAACAAGAACTAGTTCCTGAGGGCCATTGTTGGGACACAAGCCCTCCACATGGCTGTGGGAAAGCACTCTGCCCAGCACTAGTACTTTGTTTGGGTCACCCTCTCCATGTTCCCCGCAGTAAACTCATAGTTATTAGACATTAATTTGGCTCTGTCATGTGACACCCAAAGCGGATCCCTGTTTCAGAGAACAATTGATGTGTGCTCTTCCTAGGGTATGTGTGCACTGCTGGACGCAACAGCGTAATCTAACTCCTCCTCCTGGTAAAGTCTGTGCAAGCATATCTAACGGGGATACTTAATGCCTGAGGGGGGAGGGATTTTACATGTGCAGACTATCTGCCTGACCAGGACAGAGGACAATAAATGCTGGTCTTCTCAATCAGTGCACAGTTCATCGCTTGAACGCAATAGTCAACTAAGATCTGCAGCCATTGTAATGGAGTGAACAAGGGAATGGGACAGCTGCCAGCTTCACCACTCCCACTCTAGACTGGGCCTAAAGCAAGGCGGAGCTTCCTTGCTAGATCTGTGGAAGAAGGAAGATCTACTTGCCTTCCCGAAGAGCTTGATTGTTGTTGAAGGAGTGGCATGCGTCACCGACTGCCAAAGCACAGCTGTTGGAAGTACCTACATGAGACGACATCAGTGGACTGAGCCTGCTCTGGAGGCAAAAGGCAGCCCCTGCCAGCTGCCCGGTGGAAGCAACACAGAGCATGGCAGCATTTGGGTGAAAAAGATACTCCATCACCTTCAGCCCTCAAGAAGGGTGAGCCTGCTTCATTTCCTGATTCTCCCCATGCAGTTGGAGTGTCTGTTCCTACCTCTCTAACCAACGTTTGGAGCCCTAATGAATTCCTATAGAACGCAGGTGGAAGAGACAGAGGAAAAAAAAAAAGGAATGCAGATTTAAGCAAATAGATTCCTACGGGAAGCCTGCCCTACTTGAGCATCTGCCTTGGCATCTGAGTCCAGGCAGTAGTGTTTAGTGAATGTATGAACTGATTTCCAGGTTGCAGCTTTGCATATCTCTGCAATGGGTTTATTACGAAGCAAAGCCGCAGTAGCTGTCTTCCCTCTGGTAGAGTGAGCTTTAGGCTTAACGGCCAGAGATTTATTAGCTTTTTGGTAACAGAGAAAGATGCAGGAAACAATCCTTCTGGAGATGGACTGCTTGGAAGTCGCTAGACCTGTACTGAGGGAGCCATAGTTTACAAACAACTGGTCGGATCTCCGTAGATCCTTAGTTTTATCCAGATAGAATTTTAAAACCCGTCTAACATCCAGGGAATGAAGAGATCTCCGCGCAGGAGTGGATGGATGCTGGAAAAAGGTAGGTAAAGAGTTCGTCTCATTTACATGAAAATCTCAAACCACCTTAGGGAGGAATTTCGGATGAGTCCTCATGACTACCTTAGATGCATGAAACACTGTGTAAGGCTCTTGACAGCAAAGTACCTGGATTTCACTAACCCTGCGGGCCGATGTAATAGCCACAAGGAAAGCCATCTTCCAAGACAGAGCCTGAAGAGACACCTGATGTATGGGTTCTAATGGTTCTTGCATAAGCCGAGAGAGGACCATATTAAGCTCCACAGGAGGAGAAGGACTTCTAATGGGAGGGAAAACCTTCTTCAAACCCTCCAGGAAATCTCTGATTTTTTTTTTTGTAAACATTTTTATTGGTATTTTGTATTCTTACATGAGTCATATATCCATATCGTCTTTGTTCACATTTATTCTATACATTCTTTCTCAGAATTCCAGGAAATCGCTGACAGGAATTCTGAAAAAGGAAGTTTGTGAAGGGCATTTCCTGTAGGCAGTTAGGGCTGCCAAGTGAACCCTAATGGAAGAAGATTGAAGGCCAGATTGTGCCAGATGAAGCAAATATGGAAGGATGACATCTTCCTGCCAAGAGGTAGGATCCTCATTCTTCGTTGAGCACCAAATACAGAATCTCTTCCATTTCTTAGCATAAGCGGAACGTGTGGAAGGCCGCTTTGCTTCCTTGAGGATGTCCATGCAGCTCGGAGGTAAGTTCAAGTGTCCATACTGTACTAGATCAGGAGCCATGCTGCCAAAGTCAAAGAGGGAGTGGTTGGGGTGCACCATCTGGCCTCTGAACTTCATTAGCAGATCCGTTTTGCATGGAAGCCTGAGATGTGGATGGATAGACCGGTGAAGGAGGTCCATGAACCACAATTGACATGGCCCCTCCGGGGCTATCAGTATCATTTTGGCCCGTGACTGCGACAGCTTGATGAGGACTGCTGGGATTAGGGGAACTGGAGGAAAGGCGTAGAGAAACCTGCCTGACAAGTTGATCCATAGGGCATTCCCCAGTGTTCCCAGTTGGTAGTACCTCGACGTGAAGCTTTGGCATTTGCTGTTTTCTGCGGTGGCGAACAAGTCGACCTCCGGAGTACCCCATCTTCCGAAGATATAGAGGACCACGTTGTCTAAGATCCACTTGTGGTTTTCCTGGAGGAGTCTGCTGAGAGAGTCGGCCTGAGCATTCTGAACACCTGGGAGGTGAGTTGCTGTTATGGTCAGGTTTCTGGCCAGAAGAAACTTCCAGATCGTCTGGGCTTTCCGAGATAACGGTCTGGACCTCGAGCCTCCCTGCTTGTTGAGGTAGTACATTGTTGTTGTATTGTTCGTATGGACAAGCAGTGAGTTGGAGTAGATTGATGGCTGAAAGGCTTTCAGCGCCAGATGAACTGCTCGTAGCTCTAGCAGATTGATGTTTTAAGTGGATTCCCTGTGTGACCATTTGCCCTGAATTTGAAGTTGGCCTGTGTGAGTTCCCCATCCTTGGACAGAGGCATCCATGACTTTGATCTGAACAGGTATCTCCTTGTAAAAAGGGATCCCTCGTAGGAGATTGGCGGGATAGCACCACAATTTGATGGACCAGAGGGCATGCTGAGACAATCGAATCTGGTCTTCCCAACCTCCTGTTCGCTGGTCCCATTGGTCTTTCAGGCATTCCTGCAGGGGTCTCATGTGGAGGCGTGCATTCGGTGTGAGGAATATACAGGACGCCATCGAGCCCAGCAATGAGGAGACCTTCCTCAAAGTTGGGTGAGACATTGCCATGAGAGCCTGAGCCTTCCGAAGGATCAATAAGCGCCTCTCCTCTGAAGGAGACACGTTTGCCGTGAGAGTATCGATGGATACTCCCAAATATTGCAGGCACTTTACAGGGATCGAGGTTGACTTCGCCTGTTTTTTTTATTATTTTTTTTATTTGAGTTTTATATAGCGCTGGCTAGACCCGGAGGTATCAGAGCGCTTTACATAAGGAACAGCGAGTTGCAAGTTACAAAAATGTTACATAAGTTACAAAGTGATTACATAGTAACAACAAGAATTACTAGCGATTAGCACATAAGGACACATGATGAAGCCACAGTAACACAGTAGTATGCATTACTAGTGCGTGGCGTAACAGAGAGAGGGGAAGGAAAACAGGGAGGGGAATGCAGATAGAGTCAAGGCAGGCAGGAGGGGGAAAGTCCATCAGGGGAACCAAGCAGTCAGTGTGAAAGACGGATAAACCAAGAAGAACCGTGAAAAACAATGTCCGATGTCCGACTGGGTAGGTGACGGCCGAGGGGTGAACCAGAACCAGACTCCTCTATAGCTGCATAGGACAGCTCCACCGGGCAACGGCCAACGGTTGACATGAAGTCCCAACCGAAGGAGAAGGTTAGAGGTCCAATTGAAGTGCAGTTGAGCCTCCTGAGACGTGGATGCCTTGATGAGCCAATCGTCTAGATAGGGATAGACGAACACTTTGTGTTTCCTCAGATGGGCCGCTACCACTGCCATGCATTTGGAGAAAGTCCTGGGTGCTGACTACAGGCCAAATGGAAGTACACAGTGCTGATAGTGGTTGTTCCCGACTGGAAACCCGTAGAACTTGCGATGCTTCCTTATGATGGGAATGTGGAAGTATGCGTCTTGAAGGTCGATTGCACATAATCAATTCCCTCGATGTAGCTGAGGGTACATTTGGTGCAATGCTAGCATCCGGAACCTTTCTCTGCAAATCCACTTGTTGGCCGTCCTTAGGTCGAGAATGGGCCTGAACTCGTTCTCGTCTTTCATCTTGACAAGAAAGAATCTTGAGTATAGCCCCGTGCCTGGTTCCACCGCCTGTTTCTGTAAGAGAATGTTCGCCTCCAATTGTAATTGGTGCAGTTGTAATCTGGATTGTTTTGGAGGTATTGACGGTGGAGGGCTGATGAATCTGAGAGAATATCCATTGCGAACAATATTCAGCACCCAATTATCTTGCGTGATTTTTTGCCACTCTGCCAGGTAATGTTGGATGCTTCCCCCTACCGGAGCGGGTAACGGAAGAGGTGGAAGACAGGATTCAGGGTTTTGACCCTGCTGGCATCTTGCCTCCTTGAGCAGGTTGCGGTCCTGATCTTCCTCTTGCTAGTCTTTTCTGATAAGGCTGGTAGGAGCGTTGGTATTGTTGTTGCTTACCTGACTGGCGGCCCTGATACCACCGAGGGGTTTGAACCCTCTGTGTAGAATAGCGGCGTTAAAAAGGTATGAAAGATTTACGCTGCTCCTTAGGTCTTTCCAGGCCAACAGCTTTTAGCGTCTCCATTTCTGCCTTCATCCTGGCCATCTCCTTGTCTGCGTGAGTGCCGAAAAGAGTTGTACCTGAAAACGGGAGATTCAGGCTGTGCTGCTGTGATTCAGGTTTAAGCGATGTAAGGCGTAGCCATGAGGGCCGCCGAAGTGCCACGCCGTGGCAATGCCCATGTGCAGCAAGAAGGGATGTGTCCGCTGCTGCGCTTATGACTTGATTCGAGACCATAAGACCTTCTGTCAAGATCTCATTAAAGTCCTCTCTTTTGTCTCTAGGGAGGTAGTCCGCAAACTGTTGGAGCGATTCCCACAGTGCCCGGTCATATCTGCCTAGTAAGGCTGAGGCACTAGCAGCTTTCATAGTAGTCGCTGCTGTGTTGCAAACTTTCCTCCCTACTGAGTCTATTTTTCGGCTCTCCTTATCTGGTGGCACTGTTGAGGTTGGAGCCCGTGGCATGTTGCTTTTTCGCCGCCACCACCTTAACCGAATCCGGAGCTGGGTCCGTCCGTTGGAAAGTAGGGTCCTGCTCTGGAGGCTGGTATTTCTTTTGCAGCCTGGATGGAGCTGACTTAATTGAAGAGGGTGTCAGAAAAAGTTCCATAGCTGGTTCTAAGAGGCTCGGCACCAGAGAAAGCAAGGGACGTGAAGCTTGTTTTTGCTGAAGAGTCTCAAATATTGCAGAAGTTGTTGGTGTAGGAGTGGACACTGGAATGTTTAATTTGGAAGCATCCCGCACCAGAACCTCTTGAAAGGTCGAAATATCATCAACAGGTGAATTCCGCGGGGGAGGAGAGTCCGACAGTGTAGAAGAATATCTCCCTGTTCTTGAAAAAGAGGTGTCCCTGGTATGTCTGGAATGAGACCTTCCTCCGTGACGCTGATGATCTGAATGAGTAGAGGAGTGTCTATGACTGTGAGACCGATGTCACGTGTGAGAACTAGACCTTGGTCTTTGTGATGGTGGAGGTGGCGGAGGGGGAGGCGGTGTCGGAAGTCCTGGTTCCACATCTGGTAAAGGAGGTGGAGACTGCTGTGGAGGAAGCGTTGGAGAGGTAACGTTCCTAGATGGTGAATTGGTTCGGGAGTACTCTGGATCCGATGTGTAAATCAGCCTTCTCTTTTTCCGCTCCTCCTGAAGCCTTTAAGAAGCTGACAAAGTCCCTGAAGAAGATCTTTCCGTCCCTCTCAACGTCGATCTACTCGTCGACGGCAACCTTCGATGTCGCCTCGTAGGAGGATCTAGTCTCGACATCATACGATGGCGTCTCGAAGTCGATCGACGGCCTCTCGGCGTCGACCGATGGTGGGAATGCGTTGGCGATCGTGACTCAACGTCGATCGACGGTGGTAACTTGACGTCAATTGACGGAGGCGTCTCGACGTCGAGCGACTGTGACGGTGTGATAAGGTCCTCGACTGCGACCTGCAAGGTGTCACGTCTTCGGTGGGCTTCCTGACGCCAACCGAGGAGTTCTCGTCGTCGGCTTCATAATCAACGTGGCAGATCTTCTTCTTCTTGACATGAAACGTTACGTCGTTTTGACCCAGAGCCCTGGGTCGACGGCTAACAGGTTGGCGCTGTACCTCCTCTCGAAGTCATCATCCTCCACGTCGAAAGGGACCGGCGCCGTTTTTCCGCCCTTCTTCTGCTGGGGAGCCCCCCAGAGGCTGAAGACAGAGCCCTGGTAGAGGACTGACCCTCTGAAGCCCCATCTGAAGACTGGGCCTGCTGTTTTCGTCTCTCTTCTGCTCCTTGAAGTCGAATCTTCTCTCTGTCACGCAGAGTGCGCTTAGAGAAAGTTTTACAGATGGAACAGGAGTCAGGAACATGAGTAGAAGGCAGGCATAGTATACACACACTGTGAGGATCAGTCTTGGTCTTCTTCCTACCACAGTCTGGACACTTATCAAAAAGAGATGGCATTTTTGAGTGAAAACTGTAAAATTTCCTGTCAGAAAAATACAGAAAACGTAGGGAAAAAACAAATACGTTGAGTGTAGTAGCTAGTCGTTAAATTCAGAAGTGAATTTTGAAAAAGAAAACAAAATTGGTAGAGCTCAATGCTCCAGGGTCCTGATAGCAGGAGCCGGAAAAAAGAACTAAAGTAACTGCTACTAACTGTGCATGATGGGATACTGGTGGTCTCTGGATTCTTAAAGGCTCAGCTTCTATTTTTAATTTATTTGCTTAAATCTGCATTCCTTTTTTTCCCCCTCTGTCTCTTCCACCGTGTTCTATAGGGATGGGCTTGCTAGTCTACTCAAGTGCTTATCACTATACATGGAAATCCCCTACGAGAGAAGGAACAGTTTCTTACCTGTAACTCCAGTTCTCTCATAGGGGTATTTCCATGATATGTCATAAGCAACCCTCCCTCCTCCCTGGTGGAATAGACAGAGGGATCCAGAACATAGAACAGGCATTCACTTCTCATCGCCCTCAAAAAGACCTGAAGTAACTACCACTAGCTGTGCATGATGGGATACCGGTTGTCTCTGGATTCTTAAAGGCACAGCTTCTATTTTTAAGACATATAATGGCAGCCTATGGGGCTATTCTGTCCTCTATTTTCATCTCTATCACGAAAAAAGGAGTTTTGTGAAGGGGATTCTTCTATGTGTTAAACACCTCAAAAATAATACAAAATATAGTGTACTGGCTCCCTTTTTTCACTTCAAGATGAAGGTGCGGCCAGTGTAGCCTATTTATTTAGGCTGCATTATTGTCTCTCTATCTCTTAAGTGTCTCTGTAGGCCTTCCTGAAGAAAGGCGAAAAATCCCACTTAAGAAGAGATATCTAAAGAAGTGCTCCGGGGGCCCCACACCTGGGCGGGACTATTCAATTGCTTAAGACTATACATGGAAATACTCCTATGAGAGAACTGGAGTTACAGGTAACAAACTGTTCATTCTCTTCCACTAGCCTGGCACTACGGTCGGTGAACACTGTATGCATTTTGGGCTGTTATTCCCATACACTAGGAGATTCCCTCATGGACTTGCCCTATGATGGATCTCGCCTAGTTAGAGACTAGGCGGATTCAGCGGTGGAGCGGTTCAAGGACAGCAGAGCTATGGCCAGGTTCTTGGCCTTGTCTTCACCCCACGTCAACCCCAATCCGCCCCTTTCGTGGCTACGTAAGGCGTCTTCAACGGCGCCCATACCCTCCCAGCCACCACGGCCAGCAGGCTTCCCAGCCTTTTAGTGGTCGAGGGCATGGGTCCCACAGACCACTTAGGACAGGTGGCCAGCGGTCAGTCCACCAAACCTAGGGTGACCAGATCTTGAGAACCAAAAACCGGGACATTTGGGGAAAATAGAAGGACTACAATTTTTTATCCACAGAATGGCGCAGAATGACAGCTGTCATCAACATAGGATCACAGAAGATGCATTAAGAAAGTAAATACAATGTAATTTCTACAATCAAAATGATACCTATTAATTAAACTGCTTACTTATAACAGTTGCTAACTAGCAAAGCTTTAGAACACCCAAAAAAGTGCCTCTCACTGTTTTCAGTCAACCCCTTCTGAAAACCGGGACATGAGACAAAATTGCCGAAATCTGCCCGGACAACTGGTGAAAAACCGGGACTGTCCGGGCAAATCGGGGACGTCTGGTCACCCTAACCAAACCCCCAAGCAGTTGCTGCCTCCAAATCTCTGTAGTCCGCCCTCAGACCATCATGGGCACCCAGTGTGTGGCAGGATAATCCATCACCTCCCCCACTGACTGTCAGTAGTATCAGACCGTTGGGTACTACAGATAGTCCAAAGGGGCTACTCCCTCCCCTCTATGACACCTCCCCTCCCCACCCATCCCACCCGCTTATAATCAGAAGACAGAGGACCATCTCTCCTTGCTCTTTCAAGAAATGCAGGCTCTCTTGGCCAAGGTAGCCATATAGAGGATGCCTGCATCAGAAGTAGGTTGTGGTTGCTATTTCTGCTCTTTTCTGGTGCCAAAGAAGGACAGAGGACTTCGCCGTATCCTAGATCTGCGCTTTCTCAATCTCTTCTTGAAAAAGGAGAAATTCAAAATTCTCACACTCCCCCAAGTTTTGTCTGCCCTGGACCCGGGATACTGGATGGTAGTGTTGGGCACTTATTTGCACATCCCCATCCTGCTGGCCCACATATGCGGTTCACAGTGGGCCACGACCACTTTCAGTTCACTTTGCTCCCCTTCGGCCTTACCAGTGCCCATCGGGTGTTCACCAAGGAGATGGCTATGGTCGCAGCTCCCCAGCGAAGCTTCGGGATTTCAGTCTTCCCTACCTCGACAACTGGTTGTTGAAGGTGGGCTCGCCCCAGGCAATCGTCATCCACCTTCAGACTAGGGTGAACTTCCTGCATTCGCTGGGGTTTACTATCAACATGCGGAAGTAACACCTGACTCCCTCTGAGACACTTCCTTTCATCGGCGCTGTTCTGGACATGGTACAGTTTGGGGGCCTATCCTCCCGAGTGGCTAGTCCAGGATATTCTGACTATGATACCGATGTTTCAGCCTCTATCCTGGATTTCCGTGAGACTGACTCTGAGGCTGTTGGGGCTCATGGCCTCCTGCATCCTGGTGGTCACACATGCCCGCTGGCATATGCAGGCTATGCAGTGGGACCTGAAGGCCCAGTGGGCGCTGCATCAGTGGAATCTCTCCGACATGGTCCAGATCTCGGAGAGAACTGCAAAAGACCTGCACTGGTGGCTAACAAACTGTGATTGGGTCACTGCAGACCTCTCTCCCTACCCCAGCCACAACACTTCTGAGCTAGGGTGGCCATCTGGGAGAGTTGGAGATCAGAGTACTCTGGTCTCCACCAGAGTCCAAGCTTTACTTAAACCTGTTTCAGCTTCGGGTGATCTGCTTGGCATTAAAAGCCTTTCTTTCTGCGATCAAGGCAAGGCTGGTGCAGGTGTTCACAGACAACAACACCACTGCCATGTGGTACTGCAACAAACAGGGTGGGGTGGGATCGTGGACCCTGCATCATGAGGCTGTGCGCCTTTGGACATGGCTGGAACATCAGGGCATTTCCCTGGTGGTTCAACATCTGGCAGGCTCTCTGAGCGCCAGGGAGGACAAACTCAGCTAAAGATGTCTAGCGGATCACGAATGGCGTCTGTACCCGAAGGTGGTACAAGGTTTCTTTCAGCAGTGGGGAGAACCTTGGTAAGATCTGTTCACCACCACGAGAATGTGCAATGTCAGCAGTTCTGTGCGCTGAAGTTTCCAAGGTGACTCTTGTTAGGAGACGTATTGCCTTTCTGCCAATACCACTCCTAACCAGAATTCTCAAGAACATCAGGAACGACCGGGTCTAAATCATTCTTGTGGCTCCTGATTGGGCACGGAGAATCTGGTATCCTGAGCTGTTGAGCATGACAATCGGTCCTCTGATCAGGCTGCCTCTTCGGGAGGATCATCTGTCGCTACAACAGGGCAGGGTTCTGCACCCGAACCTGTGCATCCTCCACCTCCATGTGTGGAGTTTGAACAGTGACAGTTGACAGCTTTCGACCTTCCTCCCGAAGTCTGTGAAGTTATTCTGTCTGCCAGGTGTCCCTCCACCAAGACTGTGTACACATGCCATTGGGAAAGATTTGTATCATGGTGTGCCTCCCTAAATGCTGACCCCCCTGTCTTCACCCCTCTCACAACTTCTATTGTTTGCACTCTCTTTGACCCAGCAGGGCTCTGCTTTGGGCACAGGTAAAGGTTACCGCTTTGCCATCTTTGCATTTTTGCGGTTGCTGGACCAACCTTCACTTTTTAAGTCACCTGCTTAGGTTCCTTAAAGGCCTGCAACATATGTTTTTACCTACACCCTTCATCATGCCTCAGTGGGACCTCAACCTGGTCCTGAACTTTCTCATGTGTGCATCATGCGAGCCTCTACACAATTGCCCCCTTAAGCTGCTGACCATCAAAACTTTTTTTTTTAGTGCCCATAACATCAGCCAGGAGGGTCAGCGAACTACAAGTTCTCTCTGCGCACCCTGCCAATACTACCTTTTATGCAGACAAACTGGCTTTCTCGAAGCGTGCCTCCTTCCTTCCAAAGGTTGTCACTTCTTTCAATGTTGGCCAGTCCATCACCCTGCCTACCTTCTTTGCTCCACCTCATCCCTCCAAAGAAGAGGGGAAACTTCACCGCCTGGGCCCAAAAAGAGTGTTGTCATTCTACCTTGACCGCTCCGGGTGGATGATCAACTCTTTGAGGGTTATGTGGGAGCAAAGAAAGAGAAAGCAGTACAGAAAAGAACCATCTCACAATGGATTGTCCTGTGCATTAAGATCTGCTACGCATTGGCCAAGAAACAGCCCCCTGATGGCTCACTCTAGCAGAGGCAATGGGTGCGACAACTGTGTTAGCGTGCAGCATTTTTTTCCTGGATATCTATCAGGCAGCGACGTGGGCTTCCCTGCACATGTTCACAAAATATTACAGCCTGGACAGTCAGGTCTGTCATGACGGGCATTTCGCCCATTCAGTCTTGCAGGACCTTTTGATTTAATCAGTTTTGCAATCTTCCGGATCCAGTCTGATGCCTTGGGATGCGGCAAATTTTTCGTCAGCAGCACCCCTGCGCGTCGAAAGGTGCCGTCAGTCGGCTCCGAGTTCGTCGTTGGCGTCGTGGTCGCCGGGATGACGTCGCGGTAGCTACTTAGACGCCGCCCTCGCGCGCTGACATCAGTTCTTTCTTTTTCCGCGCCAGCCAGCACAGATCCGGAGAGAGCGGTACCTCCTGTCACTTTTTGACTGACTTTTTGGCGACTTTTGTCGACACCGTTTTCGAGTCTTCGACTCCTGGTGCACGAGTGATGCCCGGTTTCAAGGCCTGTGGTTCCTGTAGCCGACAGATGTCGGTGACGGATCTGCAATGCGTGTGCCTGTTTTGCCTGGAGCGCGACCACAACCCCAAGTTGTGCTCCGACTGCCGGACCATGAATCCGAAGTCTTTGCGGGAGTGGTCCCGAAAGCTTCTTGAGGCCCGGCAGTCGGCTCCGCACCGTTCGAGGTCCCAGTCGCGTGGGCGGTCGAGGGACTGGTCGCGGTGCCATCACCATTCTTCTTCCAAGTCTTCGCACTCGGGGTCAGGTAAGTCGAAGCAGCATCGTCGCTCTTCGACTTCTCCCCGTCGGCCGACGAGGTATGCTGGTGGTGCCCCTCCCGTGGCTCCGCGTGCGGAGCCCGAAGGGTCGACTCAGAGTTTCCCCCCTTTCCCGAGACCCGGAGCGACCCCTGCCCAGCTTCGCCAATTTTACGAAGCGATGCATGCCATCTTTGGGCAGCCCGACTCCGCCGGCGCGCCTTCGGGCCCCGCGGACTCGGCTGGGGGCCCTGGGGTTTCGGCGGCTCCGGCGCCGCAGGGTCCCCTTGGCTCCTGGCCTGGATCCGGATCGGCGCCAGTCGACCTGACTACACCTCTCCCGGCGCCGAATCCACCGGCACCACGGCCGCAGCCGACGCCGGTTGTGTCCCCAGCCGGCGTCGACCCCGGCCTCCACCTCGATGTAGACACGGATCCGGCGCCGATGGGTACTTTTGTGCCCTTGTTCTACCCTGGCTCTTTTAGACCAGATTGGCAGCCAGAAGAGGGTGAGGAGGACTGGAAGGGGTCTGGTGACCCTTTAACTGACCAGTTGGGTTACGAGCCGGACTGGAGAGAGGAACTGGGGGAAGCCAGTGGTCTGGATACCTCACCAGACCTCGGCATGTTGTCTCCTCCTACCGTGGCAGGCCCAACACAGGGGCTCCTGTGGATAGGATGGTTGCCCGACTCCACCGCCCGGCCCCGGGCGACCCCACTTTCCTCTCCCAACACCCCACCCCTGAGAGCTTGGTGGTCCAAGCCTCCACCTTCCCTAACGCACCACCTGATAGGGAATCCAAAAAGCTGGACCATCTTGGGAAAAAGATGTTTTCTTCCTCCATCTTGGGACTGCGGTTGGTAAACACTGCATGTCTGTTGGGCCGTTACACCCACTCCGTGTGGGATACGGTGGCGCAGGTGATGCCCTGGGCCCGGAGGAGGCCCGGGCCGTACTTTCCCGTGCAGTTGCTGAAGGGAGAGACGCAGCAAAGTTTACCATCCGCTGTGGGCTGGATACCGCCGACTCACTAGGCAGGACGATTTCCACGTCGGTAGCCCTGGTTGAGGTAGGCTGGTTTTTCAGGGGATGTCCAATCCACCCTTATGGACATGCCCTTTGATGGCCGTCGCCTATTCGGCGACAAGGCAGACAACGTGCTGGGGCGCTTTAAGGACTCTCGAGCTACGGCCAGGTCCTTGGGCCTCTCCACCTCCCGCCCTGCGCAGTCTGCTTTTTACCCTTTTCGTGGCTACGGAAGGGGTGCCCCGCCACGTACCGCCCAGAGCCACAGGCCAGCGCAAGCTGTTCAGCCCCTGCGCGGCTGGGGACGTGGGAACCACGGCCGTGGTTCTGGGGGCCAGCGGGCGGGCCAGTCCACCACAGCCCCCCCTGCAGCAGCCTCCAAACCCTCCTAGTCCGACCTTTCAGGGCCACCAAACGCCAGTGGGCGGCAGGATTGGCCATCACCTCCCTCACTGGCGCACCATCACGTCGGACAGGTGGGTTTTGCAAATAGTCCAAAGGGGCTACTCCCTCCCCTTCGAGACTACCCCTCCATCCATGCCACATCAGTACCATCGCATGTCGGAGGATCACCTTCTCCAACAGGAAGTTTCGGCACTCTTGGCCAAGGGGGCCATCGAGCGAGTTCCTGTCCCAGAAGTAGGTCGTGGTTGCTATTCCCACTACTTTCTGGTGCCCAAGAAGGACAAAGGCCTGCGTCCTATCTTGGATCTCAGGAACGTCAATTGCTTCCTCCGGAAGGAGAAGTTCAAAATGTTGACGCTAGACCTTAAAGTCTGCCCTCGATCCTGGAGACTTGATGGTAGCGTTGGACTTGCAGGACGCTTATTTTCACAACCCCGTCCTGCCGGCCCACCAGCGTTACCTGCGGTTCACGGTAGGCCGCGAGCACTTTCAGTTTACCGTGCTCCCCTTTGGCCTTACCAGCGACCCTCGGGTGTTCACGAAAGTGATGGCGGTGGTCGCAGCTCATCTGCGCAGATCAGGGGTTCCAGTCTTCCCCTATCTCAACGACTGGCTGTTGAAGGCGGGCTCGCCCCAGGCTGTCGTCTCCCACCTCCAGACTACGGCCGACCTCCTGCATTCGCTGGGGTTCTCCATCAACGTGCCGAAGTCACACCTGACTCCCTCTCAGAAGCTCCTCTTCATCGGAGCGGTTCTGGACACGACGCAGTTTCGGGTCTATCCTCCCGAACAGCGAGTCTGGGATATTCGGGCTATGATTCCGATCTTTCAGCCTCTATCCCGGGTTTCGGTCAGAATGACCCTCAGGCTACTGGGACTGATGGCTTCCTGCATCCTACTGGTGGACCATGCCAGATGGCATATGCGGGCTCTACAGTGGGACCTGAAGTTCCAGTGGGCACAACATCAGGGTAACCTGCCCGATTGCGTCCAGATCTCGGAGGGCACTGCACACCAATTGCAGTGGTGGCTAATGAACCAGGATTGGGTCGACGGCAGATCACTCTCCCTTCCCCCACCAGAGTTCACAGTGGTGACTGATGCATCACTTCTGGGATGGGGCGGCCACATGGGAGAAGCGGAGATCAGGGTTCTCTGGTATCCTGCGGAGTCCGGGCTCCACATCAACCTTCTGGCGCTCCGGGCGATTCGTCTTGCACTGAAAGCATTCGTTCCTTCTGTTAAAGGAAGAGTAGTGCAGGTGTTCACAGACAACACCACTGCCATATGGTACTGCAACAAACAAGCGGGGTGGGGGCGTGGACCCTATGTCAAGAGGCCCTCCGCCTCTGGACATGGCTGGAACATCAGGGCATATCCCTGGTGGTTCAACCCCTGGCAGGTTCGCTGAACGCCAGGGCGGACGAACTCAGCCGCAGGTGCATGATGGATCACGAATGGTGTCTCCACTCGGAGGTGGTGCAAGGTCTCTTTCAACAGTGGGGAGGGCCTTGGTTAAATCTATTCGCCACCGAAGAGAACGCGTAATGTCAGCAATTCTGCGCGTTGGAATTTCCAAGGCGGCACTCGCTAGGCGAAGTTTTTCGTCGCAAGTGGAGTTGCGGTCTTCTATATGCCTTTCCGCCTGTACCACTTCTGCCCAGAGTGCTGAAGAAGATCAAGCGCGACCGGGCCCAAGTCATTCTTGTGGCTCCGGATTGGGCACGAAGAGCCTGGTATCCCGAGCTGCTTCACATGGCCATTGATCCTCCGATCAGACTGCCTCTTCGGGAGGATCTTCTGTCGCAGCAGCAGGGGACGGTCCTCCACCCGAACCTGTCCAGCCTCCACCTCCTTGCGTGGAGATTGAGCGGCGGCAGTTGACATCATTTGACCTGCCTCCCGAAGTCTGTGATGTTATCTTGGCAGCCAGGCGTCCCTCCACTAAGACGGTATACGCCTGTAGATGGAACAAATTTGTGGCATGGTGCGCAGCAAAGGCTGTTGATCCCCTTTCTGCCCCTCTTTCTGAGGTTCTCTTATTCCTTCTTTTATTTGGCCCAGCAGGGCTCTGCTCTGGGCACTCTTAAGGGCTACCTCTCGGCCATTTCAGCCTTTCTTAGGCTTCCTGATCAGCCTTCTCTTTTCAAGTCCCCTGTTGTAAATTGCTTCCTAAAGGGCATTACTCATCTTTTTCCTCCTATTCCCTTCGTAATGCCTCAGTGGGACTTGAACTTGGTTCTGACTTACCTCATGTGCGCTCCCTTTGAGCCACTTCATAACTGTCCTCTTTGTCGTCTTACCTTAAAGACTGCTTTTCTGGTTGTCATCACCTCTGCTCGCAGGGTGAGTGAGCTCCAGGCTCTTTCTTCAAAACCTCCTTTCCTGGCTGTTCATCCGGACAAGGTTGTACTAAGAACCAGACCTTCCTTTCTTCCCAAGGTGATTATTCTTTCCACATTGGCCAAACCATCACTTTGCCCACCTTTCATTCCGCCTCCGCATCCTTCAAAAGAAGAAGAGAGGCTCCACCATCTGGATCCAAAACGGGCGCTTTCCTTTTATTTGGATTTTACCAAACAATTCTGGGTGGATGATCAGCTCTTTGTGGGCTACGTGGGCGCTAAGAAAGGTTGGGCCGTGCACAAACGGACCATCTCTAGGTGGGTTGTTTTGTGCATTAAGGCTTGTTATTCCTTGGCAAAGAAGAAGCCTCCAGTGGGGCTGCGCCCCCATTCCACCAGGGCGACGGCAGCTATTACTGCTTTGGGACGAGGAGTCCCCCTTAATGACATCTGTCAGGCAGCTACGTGGACATCTTTGCACACGTTCACTAAACACTACTGCCTAGACAGCCAAGTTCGGAGAGACGGCTTCTTTGGCCGTTCTGTTCTCCAGGACTTTCTGGTGTGAACTTGGTTCGCAGACCCACCTCCGGGGTTGGTATTGCTGGGGTATCTATTCTAAGGTAAGGAATCTATAACTAACTGTTTCTTTCAGATGAACAAGTTACTTACCTTCGGTAACAATATATCTGTAAGAAACATAGGTTAGTTATTGATTCCTTACCGCCCCACCCTGCCTCCCCGTTCTGCGAACTGATTTCTAGGGTCAGGGAATCCCTTTCAGGGCCCTAGTTTTGTGGTCAGTGTCTTGCATGGCTTTGCGCTTCTGGCGTGGAATGTCGTGTAAAAGAACTGATGTCAGCGCGCGAGGGCGGCGTCTAAGTAGCTACTGCGACGTCATCCCGGCGACCACACCACACCACAACGCCACGACGAACGCGGAGCCGACCGACGCCACCTTTCGACAACAAGGGGGGGTACTGCTGACGAAAAATTCTCCGGATCCAGCCTGACGCCTGGGGGTAATTCTAAGGTAAGGAATCTATAACTAACCTTTGTTTCTTACAGATATATCGTTACCTAAGGTAAGTAACTTGTTCATTAAGAGTCAAGTACTGAGCATTTATTTTGGGGTTCAGAAGAACAGGGGGCTTAAGTCATCAGTGGCAAATGACTCCAGTTGTCACAGTTGGAGCCAACTTAACCTCCATAACGCTGGACCAACCTTAATCCTGTTCCCAGACATAGCACTCTAAGCATTGACTTATGCCATTGAGACTGACGTGACAGAATGGCTCCTGAGTTAACTGGGTTAGTCACTGGGGTGTTCCAGTGTATCCTTCAAAATCTTCCAGGTAGTTACAGCCATGCAAACATGTCTTCTGTTCTGTGTTGTGTTGTGAGAGAGGTCTCCAGCCTCAGTGCTTCCCCCTTAGTGTTTCCAGAAATACTGCAGCTGCCTCAGTTGAGTCTTAAAGATCATCTGTTACAGTGCACTGAGCGGTTTCTAGATAAAGGCGACTTCTCTCCAGCTGCCTCAAATCCGCAATCATCAACTGATTGTTCAGATCATTTCCTCCAAATTTGAACTCTTTCTCAGCTACAAGACGAGTCCTTCTTAAATGGATGGGATAGTTGTTCCAAACAGTAAACAAGTAAAGGATTGAGTGTTAACCTAAAAGACCACATTCCTTTTTGTAATTTATTGGTAAGATGCACCAAATTGTCACATGCATTCTCAGTGAATAATCAATTTGATTGCCAAATTTTCTTCTGAATGTCACATGAACGAAGCAGTGACCGACCTAGAGTTTCTCTAGAGCCTGTCCGTCCACTGCAGAAGCCTCTGTATACTCTAGAAGCAGAGAGAGCGCGTTACTATTATACGGAAAGCACTATGTTTTTTAACTGAATCATGGGTTATTTGCTGCTTTTGGCCAATCCTACAAAAGCATTGCATTTGCAAACAGTACATAGTTTTAGGGTTGTAAAACCTTCTCTTTCATTTACTCACAAACATTTTAATGTTCTGTGATCTTGGCGACAGTAGCTGCTGATATTCAGATGACACTGTGACAGAATTGACCTCTCCTCTGTCCTCTTCTTGCAGGTGTCTCTCGGCAGTGGAGAATGGTCTCTTAGTGGTGAATATGTTAATAAACAGTCACAGAGGGCTGGCAGAACAACTGATGAACAGTGGCATCCATATGGTGCTACAGAGCTGCTGTGAGAGTATGGCCAGCCCTCAAAGTGAGATGCTTTCCCTGATCATCAAGAACCGCCTCGCCGAACACAAGCTGCCTGTGGATGTGGACAATGCTGAGTCTGACTTGTCAGGTAAAAGGTGACACACTGGTTTGTTTCCTCTCGGCCACCTCTTCTCGATTTAGTAGGGGCAGTTGCAAGGTTTGGGCCTAGGATCAACAGTTTGAATAAACCATCCAGAACTGTTTTAGATTCTGTGAAATTGTTAATAGTTGTTCCACACAACAGCATTGAAACGTCACGCTTAAGTCATCCTTCTATGTTATGTTATGTTAGTTGAATTTGTAAAGCGCAACTTCTCACCCAAAGGGTATCCAGCGCTGGAGCATGTGTGTAGGTCATCTGCCGGGTGTTAGTTGAAGAGCCAGGACGTCAGCTTCTTGCAGAATATCAGAAGTGAGGAGGGGGCTCTTATGCATAGAGAGATTTCGTTACAAGTTTTGGGTGCAAGGTAGGAGAAGGCTATTCTGCTTTTGGGGATGCGAGGGGTGTGTGCAAGAGAGAGGCAGGTAGAGCGTAGAAGTCTGATGGGATGGTGGAAGTGGAGCTGCAGTTGAGGTCAGCTGGAACAATGAGTTAAAATTTGTGTACCTCCCCAACTAATCCTGTTAGGGATACATAGTGAAGTTACCCAAACTGGCCAAATCATTTGTATTCGTGGCTAGGACTGTGTTCAGACTATGTATTGCCTCAGCCTGGTTAGACCCTGCCATGCCTTCCATCAATGGCTAGCGTGTCTGTTGGCAAGCTATAATTTGGAAAGGGCATTATATGCTCGGAAAGGTAAAAAGCAAGGAGGAATGGCATTCGAATTTGGGCACCTAATACAGAGTGGATCTCGGCCCAGCGTGCTAGTGTAACTGATTCGGGATAAAGTGTTGGGGTGACTGGTTGTTTGATCACCTTTGCCTGTACTTGTGTGTTTGTGTCTCCTGCGTAGTGGCCTAGTTCATGGGGCCTGGTGCATTAATGAATTTTGGATTACTGTTTATTGTTTATCAGTATCTTCGATTAAGGAATGTTTTTGACATTCTTATCTTGCTTGTGCAATATTTTGATTTAAGATTAATATTTGATTTGCCTTTTTGAGAAAGTCCTGTATTTTCCGTATGTTTCTGCTATGATATGGTGCTGCTTTATTCTGCATTATTATGAATACTCCGCTTGGGTTTTGGGGAGAAAAGAGAAAATGTTTGCATTAAAAAATAATTTTTAAAAAAGTGTGAAAAGTGAATGCCACCGTTCTACATGGGAAGTGCCTCGGGCTTCTCTTTAAGGGGTTCGTTATCTCCAAGAAACAACTGCCCTGATTACACTTTTACATTCTGAGCCGCGTCTCCTAGTAGACACATTTCAAACAGACTACGTTTATATTGGCATTAGGAAGTAGCGTCAGCAATGCCTAGATTTTCCCAAGGGTGTAGGATTATTAGCACGGATGTCTCCCACTCTGTCTCATCGTGAATCCAGAGGTGGTCACTCTCTAAGCTGCTTCCTGTAGTGGCCTTCTCTCTGTGCCTGTGTAGGGTTTGCACTTATGCCCTTACGTTGATTGCCTAGTAATAGCATGGTCTTTGTAGGGGACTGCCAAATCGTTCAGTTGGCTTTCTCATGTATTTTATTTTGTTTGCCATAAACATTAAGAAGTTCATCTAACTCCTTGCCAATGACTTTTCCCCGAGAAGAGGATATTTTTCACAGAATGGCCTGTTAC
The DNA here is from genome assembly GCA_963921515.1 of Calotriton arnoldi. Lineage (NCBI taxonomy): Eukaryota > Metazoa > Chordata > Amphibia > Caudata > Salamandridae > Calotriton > Calotriton arnoldi. Next base: position 716,714 of record CAWUFW010006172.1, on the reverse strand, counting down.
CACCCAAAGAGTGGGATAATAGGCCCCCCTCGAATGGAAGTTCACTGGTTCCACTTGCAGGTCGTTAGCATTCATACAACTAGCTGCATCATCCTCAAAGCCATCACAGCCGGCACCCTTTCCTATCTGGCTGACAATCGCACCACCTCAGGTGGCGCTCAGCACACCCGCAGCCAGGAGACCATCAGATTGGAGATGAAGAAGTGCAAGAAAAATAAACTAACACAACTACATCCCTGTATCCATGAAGGGTATGAAGGAGGTGACCCGATTAGGGTCACTCGCGACCACCTCTCAGCCTTCCTCACAAATGAAGAGTCTGTCAGACAGTAGAGAATACAAACCAAAGGTATTTATTAGAAGTACACTCGAGTGGAGTCCGGTCTGACCAGCCTACTTAGATTGCTGCAGAGGGACTGACTTCAGCCGACATGGAGTTACATTAAGTACATCTCAAACCAATGAAAGCACCGCCCAAGATGGAAAATTCCAGGCTCACACAGCTAAAGCAAAGAGGCACAGTAGGATAAGTTCCAATTCTAAGGCTGGGTACACGCTATCTATAAATGAAGGTCGTCCTGCCGGTGCCCGCAGCTGGGCTGGTGGGAGAAGGCCTCTATCTAGTGGTAAAGGTATGTGCTAACGAGGACAATGTACTCAGCGAGACAGCGTTAAACCTTGAAGAAAAAGAGGAAAAAACGAATGGAGACATTTCTCAGCAAGCTAGGGTTAGTTTCAACCACGGTTCAAAATGGCGGCTCAACAGACCCTCCTTTTAGCAGAAGCTAACCATTTGAAGTTGAGAGAATATGGAGTGTAGCATGGCATGTATATAACAAATGATCTTCAGAATTCAGAGCAATCCATGTATTCAGCATCAAGGGAAGATGAGTCCTCGAATATACCCTCGTCTATCTGCATAAAACTATCTATTTCTTTCTGAGTCATAATCACAGCATGGGTATCATGGATGGGCGTCTTCTGCTTTGGGGTGAGAAGGGTAACACAATAAGAGCAACAGGCCGGGAGACATTGTATACAGATGCAACATGTGAGGGAAATACCAGCGACCACAGCTAGGAAAGCAAGGATCTTCCAACCCCAGGACGTAAACAGACCCTAAAACCACCCAGATAGGGTCCAAGTATCATTTTCCTGGTAAATGTCAGAGGAGAGTCTGTGTAATTTCTGTATGGCAGCATATACGTTGGGGGCGTGGTCAGGTATGTATACGCAGCAGCTACTACCAATGACGCGACAGGCCCCTCCCCGATCAGCAAGGATGACGTCTAACACCATCCTGTTTTGTAAGGTAACGAGTCTCGTAGCCTGAAGCTCAGCAGTGATATTGGTCAGAATTCCTGCTGTTGTATTAATGACCCCTTCTACAACTCTCGTAAGCCGATGAATGTTGAGGCTATTAGACATGCGGCCCCAAAAGGGTACAATACCCTTCATGGCATCTTCAAACTGTTGCAAAGTGGTATCTGTCTGGTCTATATCTTCTGTGTTAATAACCCTTCTAACTCGGGGCAAATGTACACTCCGACGCTGCAGCCGATGGTCTTTATGGTAATTGGGCGGAGCAACCTACACTGGGGGAAGAAGGAAAGAGAGTTAACACCTGCCTGACCATTCCCTAGGCAGCCAGACATAAGCCTGGGATCCACAAACAAAGTAGACATTAGGGAGCAAAACCAAAGGTGGACTATTAACCATGCTAAGTTGGGAAGGTAAAATTACATTTGCTGTCCCCCACCTCTACCTCCCCCCTTCCCTGAACACAGAAAGCAGCTGTGGAGCTGACCACAGACACCGGTATTGGCTTATCCCTAGTCACATTACGGTCTTGGAAGGAGCGGAAGTACTCAGATGTATTGAATTTCTGAAAATCAGCCATTTCCATCTGAAGCCATGTACTATTCTTCACCTTGTCATATTTGCGCGTACAGGAGTTTGGGGACAAAGAACCAGAGATGTTTAGTCCTGCCTTACTTATGGGAATAAACCCATGATGGAAACGTATATAATCAGTCACAGTGTTAGAATCAGCAGGGGTCATAACCTGACGGGAGTAGTGATGGAAATGGTGGTGTACCATTACAAGCAATTCGAACCAGCCCTCACAACTTCCTAGGTATGACAAAGGCATGGACAACAGATTATCGCTTTTGTGAGTAACTGAGGGGAGCAATCTACAGACCTAACAATTTGTTGTGTTAGACGCATCATGAGCTTGGTGCAACATTTGTATAAAAACATTATCAGCGTAAGTCTTTCGGTGCTCCCCTTTGTGAGGAGCCAAAGTAACAAACATGTGCTCAGGGGAGACTGGTGTTGTACCAACCAAAGAATTCACAGGATACTTCTCGTCCAGAAAATAGGATATCCTCAATACAACTATTAGTGCAATGACAACTATTGATGCAAAACCTACTGTTGCCTGACTTGCACAGTCCATCCCTGCTAATCTGACTTCTCCTTTGGTGCACTGTTCCTCCGTCGGGGGGGGCAAATTGTACCTGGCTACTCCAGGCACAGAGGGGTCAGTAAAAAGGGGCTCAGACACAGAGGGGCCAGTGGAAAAGGGCTCTTGAATAGCCTTGATCTCTGGGGGCACTGCTGCATTTAATACCTCATTGTTCTCGGCCTTCGTTTGGGTCCAGGTGACCTTGACATCAGAAAAGGGAACAAATCGTGGGACTTGCTCCCACTCCGAGTCCCCAATTCCATTTTTGACCCACTGATCATAAGGCAAGGGTAGAGGCACTCTGCGGCAGTGTTGACTATGAATCCAGTTCTTTCGGCCGGTGACCTTCACTGCAGTGCGGGTGGCAAGGAGGACCTGGACTGGTCCCTTCCACCTCGGCTCCAAGCTCTTCTTCCTCTGAAAATTCCTGATTAGAATAAAATCACCAGGCCGAATATCATGTCCTGGCCCCTCGGGTACTGGCGGGAGAGAATCCTGGATCTGTTGGTGAATGAAACGCATACTTTTAATTAACTCCTACAGATAGTCCATTAACAGAGGATATTCAATTTCAGAAAATCGACGAGGGCGCGGGACGCCCCAGACATTTGCCGGGCACCCGAACACGACCTCGTAGGGTGACAGTCCTGTCCTAGAATGCACTGTTGTTCTTGTGGACAAAGAGGCTAATGTAAATCGTCTGGCCACTGCAACCCTGTGCTCTCCTGAATCTTTGCCAATTTCAGTTTGAGAGTACCATTGTACTTCTCAACCAGACTTGCTGACTGGGGGTGATTTGCAGCATGAAATGTTCGTCTGATATGCAGTCCCTCACAAACTAACTGAATGACTTTCGCATTAAAGTGGCTTCCGTTATCCCTCCAAATCTAACGGGGCAAGCCAAAGCGAGGAAAGAACTCCTTCAGGAGTACTTTTGCAGTCGCTATGGCTGTGTTCTCTTTCGTGGGATAGGCCTCGACCCATTTACTGAATGCACAAACCACCACTAATACATATTTCAAATTTTTGACTCGATCCATTTCTATGTAATCTATCTGGAGGACCTCGAAAGGGAAAGTGGGAGGTGCAAAATTACCAGGTGGCGTAGGGGTACCTTGTCCAGGATTGTGCAACATGCACACCATAAAATATTTGACCAAATGGGCGGCAGCCTTTGGGATATTATCATTTTGCCATACAGGGTCTAGCACTTACAAATACCTTTAGCACTGAAATGAGCTGGCCCATGTGCCATGGTGACTACGGGAAGAACATATGCATCTGGTAGCATCCATCTCTGTTTCCCTGACTTATCAGTAAACACCCCATCTCATCCAAACGTGCTGTGCTTTCCTGCCATATTGCCAATTCCTCAATCATTGCCTCACTTTGTATCTCCTTGACACTTTCCAGCGTATCCTCAAACATGGTGACCTCGGGCACCCACCTAGCCGGACCTGCTACAAACATCCTTTTCATCTTTGGCCGGGGTGTCTCCTTAGCTGTCTGGTCTGCAAAGGCATTCCCCTTACCCACATTGTCAGTAATTGTCTTGTGGGCGCTACACTTCACTATCGCTAATTTCTTAGGGAGTCTCAGAGCCGACAAAAGCCTATGTATAAGAGGGCCATGCTGGATCTTCCTCCCATGGGAAGTGAGAAACCCTCTCTCTGCCCAGAGCCGCCCAAAATTATGGGCGACTCCGAAGGCATACTGACTGTCAGTATAGATATTGACAGCCAGTCCCTCACTCAACTCGCAGGCTCGAATAAGGGCAACGAGATCTGCAGCTTGGGCCGACTGATAGGGAACTCGTGACGTCTCAACTACCGTGGACAGTGTTGTGATTGCATATGCGGCTGTTGTAGTGCCATCTGGTAGCTTAAAGGAAGAGCCATCGACATATAGTTCCCCTTGGGGGTCAGATAAGGGAACATCAGTCAAGTCTACCCGTCCTTTCGTCTCTTCCTCCGTTCGGAAGATACAATGATGTATGTCAATTTTCGCACTCTCAGAAGGGAGGGGTAGTAACGTGGCTGGGTTCAGCGTGGCACATCTTTTAATCGTGACATGTGGTGCAAAAAGAGTTAGCTCATAACCAGTCAGACGTGCACTGGTGAGGTGCTGTGTCTTGCTTATTCAAAAGAGTATCCACAGCATGGGGCACCATGACTGTGAGGTCAGTATCAAGTACAAGCCCAGCCGATTGTCTTATAGAGATGGCCACAGCCGCGACCGCTCTTAGACAGCTCGGGAGGGCTCTTGCGACAGGGTCAAGCAGGGCAGAAAAATAAGCATACGGCCGTTGTTTACGTCCAAAGACCTGTGTTAAAACAGAAAGCGCACAACCAGCTGTCTCGTGTACGTACAGCACAAACGGCTTTGCATAATCAGGCGTAGCAAGCACAGGCGCAGAGAAAAGCACAACGTATAATTGCTCAAAAGACTGCTGACATTCAGGTGTCCAAGGCAAGGGTTCATGCACATCTTTAGTGGTTAGTGCGAGCAGGGGTTTTGTTAATAACGAATAGTTAGGGATCAACTGACGACAATAGGAAGTAATGCCAATAAAAGCGCGCACATCCCTCTGAGTTTTAGGGATAGGCATTTTAACAATGGCGCTGATGCGCTCGGGGGTCAATCTCCTACCCTCCTTCGACAGTAGGTGACCCAAGTAGGTGACCTCCTGTCGACAATATTGAAATTTGGAAAGGGACACTTTATGTCCGTGGTGTGCCAAATGCAACAACAATTTAACCGTACTGTCTTTGCAACCCTTTTCAGTGTCAGAAGCGATGAGAAGGTCGTCTACATATTGGAGCAATACATTACCTGGGGGAAGCGTAAGGGAGTCCAATTGAGCTTATAAAGCTTGACTATATATACTAGGGCTCTCAGTATAGCCTTGAGGAGCTCGACAGAATCTAAAACTTCTGCCAGCTAGGGTAAAACCGAACAAGTACCTGCTATCTGGATGGATTGGAATACTAAAGAATGCATTTTTTAGGTCGATGACAGAGAAGAATTTAGCAGTAGAAGGAATCATCGTCAAAAGGGCAGTAATGTCAGGGACCACCGGGAACTGTGGAACTACTATTTTATTTATTTCGCGCAAGTCAATCACAAAACGATAAACATCTGGATGATCATCAGAGGAGCCCGAAGATGCCCTCTTACGAATGGGAAGAATAGGGCTATTGCACACATTAGCAGTCGTCTCCTCAACAACTCCTGACTTAATCAAATCCTGTATAATTTGTAACAAGGCTCGCTCCCCTGCCTGCGGTATTTTGTACTGAGGAATACGAGGCAAAATGGCATTGTTTTTAATTTTGATAGAAACTTGGGGTATCTGCAATAGTCCTACGTCCGTGTCACCCGTTACCCACAATGTCGACGGCACATCCCTAAATTCAACAGGGAGGGGCGCATCTTTGGACAGACATTGCTTAGTACTGACCACATTCGGGCCCATCGTCATGTAAACACCCTCCGGGGAACAATAAATAGTAGCATGCAACTTCTTTAATAAATCTAAGCCCATCAGATTTTCTCCGCAATAAGATGTCAACAAAAATGGCAAATCCACAGTAAAATGACCTATAGTCAGTGTAAGAGGTTTGGAAATGGGGCTCACAACCGGTACACCAGAAAATCCTACCAAAACAGTATTATGGCCAGACAGAGCTGCCCCGGGGACCAGTGAACGAGAAATAGAGCTATTCATTGCACCTGTATCCACCAAAAATTCCTTAGCTGAGCCCTGCAAATCTTCAGTAACATAAGGACCGCGCTGATCTACAGGTATCTGAACTGGTCCCTCACCCTGTCCCTGGCTGGCCTAGCTGTGAGACATACCTGTCACCTCGTCTATATCATAGTCATCATGATAATACTGGCCGCCCCTATTGTCATCGAAGTAGTTACTATCCGGGCGATCCTGTAACATTGCAGAATGCTGAGCTCTGTCCTGTCCACTAGCTCCACGACCCCGGCCATGAGAACCTCGTCCTCTAGGGGCCGCGACTATCTGCAACAACACCGGACACTCGCTACGCCAATGTCCCTCCTCCTTACAATACGCACACCGATTCGGCCCTACAGGCGTAGTATTCCGGCTAGTACGAGGAAGCTGTCGGGCCATACCACCACGTCCTCTACCATTCCCTCGAGAAGCCTGCTGCAACAACACCTTCGTCTTCAATTCTTTATGCTTTTTCTCCACCTTCTCCTCATTTTCCCTGTGCTCATAATACTGTGTGGTACTCAAAATTACAGAAGGGGAGGAGGTAGTCCAAGTGCTCTCCGAGGCCTGTAACCGAGCCGCGATCTCAGGAAGCAGGTTCGTAACAAATCTATTAACAAACAATTGGACACCTCCCTCCACCGACCTGGCCGCTAAAATCCCAAAACACACCTTCAAACCTAGTGAAAAAATATGACACACTCTCATCCTTCTTCTGACGACATGTCGTTAACTTGTCCCAATCTACCCTTCTCGGTGGAATAAGAGAATGCATATACGTAATAACTCGGCCAGGCAAAGCTAGTATCTCGGCCTTAGGCTTCTCACCAGGCTTCCTCTCCTGGTCCCATGCTTTAATCTGATCCCAGGTACCACCCAATTCCACAAGATGGTCCTGTGTCTGCACCTGTCTCCAAATATCAGCGGGCACCAGTAAACCAAAGAACATCTCAATATCCGCAAGCTTCATCACTGTTGATGAAGCGGCCTCAGTCAATTCCTTATAATTTGCGGTTGGGTTTTTCCTAGGGTCAGGCAACTGAGTCTTAAGGGATAAAACTTCACTCCTTTTCCATGGAGTGTAGACCCACTGTTCTTGGAATCGGGCCTCTACCTGTGGTCTAGTTACAACATTATGCTGATCCCGTAGCTCTGGTATTTCAGGGTGATATATGGGGTGGACTTCCCTCATCGGAAACTGGGATACTGTCGTTGGGCTCTTTTCAAGCAACCTACCCCGATATGCGACCAACGCTGCGACATTACCAAAAACTTTACCAGGTGCCATATAGCAGCATATACATGATCCCTAATATAAATGATCTGGGGTGATACACCATTAAAACACTGTTCCCACAGTCCAATCAAAGTAGCCGACGTGCTTAAGGGCATGCTGCTGCACAAAAGGCTCATAATCTTTCATCACTCTCCACACATCTTCCACACTGTAAATGGGGTTACGAGCCCACTGGGCAGCCTGATTGGCTACTATCTTTTTCTCTTCATCTCCCACATCTGATCGTATCAATATCCGCCCCAGTCTATCCCTAGCAGTTGCCCAGTCTCCGTCCCCTAGTCCACGTACAGGTGTTCCGCTGCTCAGTAATGTCGGGGAATGTAGGTACAGGAAAGGAGTAGCGACAGACGTAACAGGCACCAACGTCGCTGCCGGCTGCGACGTAGGTGTAAGAGCTGGAGAGAGAGATGCCGAAACAATAGGCGTAGCAGGTAGACTGGGAGTCATCATAGCCGTGGAAGGCGAAGTCAAAGAAAGGGCAGGAGGCGCTGTGGCTGAAGCAGCTTGATCAATAGCAGAAGAAACAGAAACAGCAGAGACAGAGGAAACGGATGACTGAGGCTGGGGCATGGCAGGGTATATTCTCTATGGGGCGTATGGGGGTGAAGGTCGAGTATCTAACAATTCCTCCACAAATGTATCATTTTCTTCTCGGTCAACATAAGACTTTTCACATTGTAATCGAAATTTCCTATCAGCACATTCTATTCCTTTTTCTATTTCCTCTCTATCATGCTCTACAGCTTTTTGAGTCAATGTTTGCATCCTCCCCTTCCGGGCCTCTTTCTCTGCTTTCATTCGTCTCTGTTTAGCTTCTTTTTGCTATGTTCTGAGGGAATCAAACATCGACTGCCTACTCCTTTTCGCAAACAATTTTTCCTGCAGGAAATTAATTTTCTGTTCATCAAAAGTGCCCGTCAACGGCCACTGCAACTCGTCGCTGTCCCTCGTATATTTGTGCCATAACGTACTAAACATAATGGGGCCAAGGCCATGTTTTACGTACATGTCGAAATTCGTAGTACCTTCTGGAGGCGCCGGCTGACTTTCTTCCAATCGAGCATCAGTAGAACGACGACGACAGCCCAAACAAAACGACTTACTCAAACAAGGCATTTTTAAAGAAAACAAGTTCACTACTTATGCCTAACAGATATTTGCAAATATCTTTACCAAAGTCGGTCCTCAGACCTCATCAAATACAAATCAAAGTGGTACCATGTTCATAAAGAACTCAAACAAATTCAAGCGCTTGTCCAAAGACGGTCGTCAGACCGCGTCAAATACAAATCAAAATGGCGTCATATCCAAAACAAACTCACCTGGTGCACACAGGTCAAACACGTTTATTCTCCACTGCCGACTCTTCAGACCAACCGGTCAGATCCAAGGGTTTCGCCATCAGGACCCCAGTCGAGATGATCGCTGGATGAGGCACCGCCCGGTCAGACAGACTGGGCAGCTGCGAGTACAAGACTCTCTCGTGCAGGGATCCCCGGTCCGACCTGACGTGGCCCCGACCTCCTCACCGAGGATGGATCACCCGATGGAGTCCCTGTTTGGGTGCCAAATGAAGGAAGTGACCCGATTAGGGTCACTCGGGTCACTCGCGACCACCTCTCAGCCTTCCTCACAAATGAAGAGTCGGTCAGACAGTAGAGAATACAAACCAAAGGTATTTATTAGAAGTACACTCGAGTGGAGTCTGGTCTGACCAGCCTCCTTAGATTGCTGCAGAGGGACTGAGTTCAGCCAACATGGAGTCCATCTCAAAACAATGAAAGCACCACCCAAGATGGAAAATTCCAGGCTCACACACCTAAAACAAAGAGGCACAGTAGGATAAGTTTCAATTCTAAGGCTGGGTACACGCTATCTATAAATGAAGGTAGTCCTGCCCGGGCCCGCAGCTGGGCTGGTGGGAGTAGGCCTCTATCTAGTGGGAAAGGTATTTGCTAACGAGGACAATGTACTCAGCGAGACAGCGTTAAACCTTGAAGAAAAAGAGGAAAAAACGAATGGAGACATTTCTCAGCAAGTGTTATATTTCATATACGTACCCCGATATAGGTCTAGGTATCATCATAACCCTTCACCTACATTCTCTCCTATACTAAATACTTAACGGATTTGGAGGACTGACCTTTCACCCAGTTACAATACTACACATAAGTATGTAGGGTTTTTCCCTGGACACTGGCCTCATAAATTATGAATGAGGAGTCTTAGTTTCTTTGAATCACAGCATGACCATCATCTCCTGCATAATAACTGTGTATAAAGTTAATTCCCGACGTCATCCTAAGTCCGACACTGGCACAGCAAGGTAGAACCCCTGGGGATACCTTAGGGTATATAAACACCACATCTTGCTGAGATAGGCAGAGGAGATCACGACTTCCATGCCGACACACTGACGTGAGACGCTGAGGTTCCTGCATGCAGACGCTCCAGCTCGCAGTGGTCTGAACATCCCTTGCGGGGTGTCCAACCCGAGACCAGAACGGGGTCCCGCAGTCTAACATCAGGTAATGGGGTTGGCTTTATCCTAGAGGGATTCTTGGCTTTACACCTACTCACATGTACACTTAGGTACATCTAGTTAGGGTGCATAGTAGGAGTACGCATTTTATTGCCATGTATTTTATATACTTGCCTGTATTTATGATTTAAGCAAAATGGTAGAAACCTACCATCTGTTTACTTTCTTAGTGCTGTTACTCATTTATGTTAATAACTCTGTAGGATGAAGAACCCCCGTGTGGTTGTGGCGCTCACTAATTCCGGTATAAAATTTACTTGGTATGGCTATCTGTTGGTGCTCAAGGGAAGAGGAGTCATCCACCCCTCAACATTTGCGACCCAAGGGGATCACACAATTATTTCTACAAGCCCGAGCACACACACAATATCATTCATTAGTTTGGATAAAGCGATATAATGCACGAGACAATATACAATTGTTTGTATTTTAATTTTCTTTCTTCCGTTGGTCCAGCCAACACGTGTTTCGTCGCCTGGGAGTAACCCACGACTTCTCAGGGCTAATTGGCATTAAGGTGAGCGGTCAACCTTTGGACCGGTTATAATTCCGTCCCGGCCAAGAAGGCAGGGAAAATAGGTGTCTCAGTTCACGTCAAATAATTGTCTCTCCAGTGAATGCTAAATCAACTTGCGTAGCCGTAATAGTCGGTCCGAGTCAACTCCGACTTCAAAGTAAAAGAAGGAACGCACTTTCGTGCTCTGACGTGTTTCCGCGTCTCTCACCGGCACCCAGTATGGCCGTTGTTACTCATTTATATATGCTACTGTCTACTGGTGATTTCAGTGCACTTATTCTACAATAGAATAACGACTGTTCAATAAATACTTATTGAAAACGTCCCAACCTTTTATTCTGGGTGTCTCTCTGAGAAAACGTGAGCACGAGTGCCTGAGCGAAAAGTGAGTTACTGTTTCCACGGTCCTGAGGGATCAGGGCTGTCATGTTCGATAGTTGCCAAGAACTATTCTTTCCTTGGTAAGAGGAGGTGATAGTGGCATCGCGAGCTAGCTGGTACACAGGCCAACATACCCGGTGGGGGTGTCTGGAATCAGTCTGGACACCAGTCTCGCAATGTATGTTGTCTAAACGCGCAGATCCTATATAGGTCCTATAGGAACTACACGACACAAGCTAGGGTTAGTTTCAATCACGGTTCAAAATGGCGGCTCAACTTAAAATGGTGCTGCAAATGCTAACTTTACATAGAGCAATATGCAAGCAAAACAAGCGCATAACATTTACATTTCAACAGGTAATCAACCCCCGAGGCAGGTTAGGAAGGAGCTGAGATCTCACTCTTTAAAGTACACTGCATTATGAAGTAGTAACAGTCCACAAACCAGCTACCCCTCCTGTCATACTTCACTCTGTAAAGAGCACTCTGCTGCGTTTTGGCAATGCTCTACACTATGTAAATACAACATACCTACATCCACTGCCACTTGATGCCAGCTTTGAAGGCTGTGAGCATGCAGCCAAAATTGTTTGATGCATTCTTGCAGAGCTAATGTTGACTAAAGAAGACCTCCAACCATCAACCCTTTGCAGACAGCTTTTTCTATTTCAAGATCATGTGTATTTTTGAACAGTGTTGTGCCAGGAGAGACAGAGTTACTTACTTGTTGCTGAATTTATCCAGCATTAATGTTTCGTAGATTCACCTGTGCTGCATCTTTCTCCTCGTAGGTGAGGCTGTTGTAAATTGGGGAGTTTATGTTCTGCCTGCACATGGATCGTACAAGCTGAGGTGTGATTTGTCGCTTCACCCATTAGCTCAAAGATTAACGGGCTAATAAAACAAATACTGTTTGTACTGGAGGAATAATAATGTACCAAATGCTTTCAGCTTGTCAATATGAAATGTTTCAGAAGCTTTTGACTCTATCAAAGATACCAGCACTGGAGCACTTAGGTTCTAGACAGATAGCTTTGTCTTCTTGCTTCCAGTGTGCTTTTGCAGTGTGATGCCACATTTGTGTACATAGCACCTTGCTTGTGTCTTGCAGATTCCAGCTCACCTTTTTACCTCAAGGGTAAAGATCTGAAGAAGTTATCTGTCAGTTTGAAGGAGATTAGTCTACCAAAAGAGATCATTCTTGCCCTGGAGCGCCTTATCTGTGATGATTCTGCTTCTGTGGAACATGAGATTCCTGAGCTCCTCAAAGACCGCAACTGGTTCCTGATGCTCCTGAGAAACCTTGAGCAGCTTCGAATGGAGAAGACCATCCAGCTTGGAATCCTCAGGTGATGCTGTCCTGGCTGTCCCAGCTTTGGAAGTATAATGCTTACAGATTGCCTGTTAAGTGAGATGAGGGGTTGGTACTGGGTGAAGAGTCCTGGTCTTGGTCTTGGAGTTGTCCTTCATTTATTGGCATGCTGGCTCAGTACAGCAGCAAGTCAGTCCTTGAACGCAGTCTCTGTTTTCTCTCTCTCTTGATCTGGGAGTGAACTGATCGGCTGTATGTGGCAGTATTTAGGTCCTTGATCTCTGCTGGAGTATCTTTTCATGCCTGTGTAGCTAGCAGCCAACCTTGCTGTCAAGGGTGGAGGGCCCCCGCTGTGCATGGCCTTCGGTTGACCATAATGCCCTTTTGTTCCCCAAGGGTTCTCAAACCCTGCCATAGTTTGTGCACTCTGGCTAACAAGAGGACCCATGTTGGATTTTCCATGGACCCGGTTCCAGGTCCACGGTCTCTACAGAAGATCCAGTATGGGCCCTGGATAACTTTCCCTTGTTTCTTTGCCAACATTGCAGACCTCAGGGTGTGCTGGGGGCTCCAAACATAGCTCCCTGGTCCGAGACCCCTAGGGCAAAATCAGGTATGTTTTTGTTATTTAGTCTTAAGGGAGGGTACTTTTTTCAGGCCAAGTTTAGTATAATCCTTTTCAGTATTTCTTTCTGTATTGGTGAGCAAAAAATCCTACTGCAATTAAAATGGGAGCTGTCACTTTTCTGGCTCCAGCTTGATAGACATGAATTCAACTTACCATGCCAGACTCAAATTAGATGTACTTTTTAATTGAACATTTTGTGCGAAACCTCGATCAACACCAAAGTTCTTATTAACTGTGTAATGTAATGTGTTCTCTGGGCCCAGCATAGGATAGCACCAGCAGATTCTTCCTTCCTACTAGCCGATCCCAGACTTACTCTCGCGGTTACTCCCCCATACTCAGCGGGAGCCTAGCACCCAGCCAGTTGCCACTTCATTGACGGGGACACAACTTCGAATCCTTCGCCTAACACAAAGGCCATATTACAGCGCTCAAGCGGGATTCATAGACACTGGTGGGAGAGGCTCCGTAAGGGAGGTATCCTGGATCATTACTTGGCCAGAGACGAGCAAGGGCAAAGTTTGGATGATATTTTTTGTTTGAGTTCAGATCAAGTCCAAATATCCCACGTCATACCACGTGACAACGATGACAGCAGTGAAGCAGCCCATCTGTTGCTCCCTTCCCACACAGTCTCTGCAGATTACCTAGCCCTCCAGAATGCGAGCAGTCTGGACACCTCTGAAGATGTGGACTTGGAGCATCCTTCAGAGATTCCCTCTGCAGAGGTTGTGTCATAACTTGCAATCCGCAAGAAGGCTGCGGAGTACTAGAGTTGCCCCTGCCCATGGAGGAAACTAAGGCAAACCTCTTGATGGAGATCCTCCAGCCCTCGTCTGCCACTTCGGAGCCATAGCTCTCATTCAGTAAGGTTTTTATGGCAGCTTGAGCTACCCCTACGTCAGCGCCTTCAGTGAGCTGGCAAATTTACTGCAATTATCGGCCATAACAGTGAGACCCATCTTTCCTGTGCCCCAATCCTTCACCAGAGAGCTTGGTGATGTAGGCCTCATTGTACGGAAAACAAAACCCAGTCTCTTTTGCTAATGTGCTTCCAGACCGAGAGTCTAAATAACTGGAGGCCATGGGCAAGAAAGTATGCCCTGAGAACTTTGAATGCCCCACCCCTTTTGGTGAGGTACACTTGAGTGCTGTGGGGCATGGGCACAGATGGCGGTGCTTGGTCTCCCGGACTACCTCAAGAACAACTTCACAGAGGTGGTCATAGATGAACAGGATGCAGCAATACACAGATTCGGTAGCCAGAGCCGGGTGGTGTTCCGCGTCAGATGTCCAGCTTTGCTTCCCCTGACTGGCTTTTTGGGGGTATGCCTAAGCTAATTTAATGGATATGCCCTGTGAAGGCGCTCTCTTTTTTGGGAACAAAGCAAACTTGACCCTAGAAATTTCCAGCAAAGTTGGGCTATGGCTCAGGCCTTGGGATTAGTGTCCGCTTCCTAAGACTTTAACATGCAGTACTGTACTCTGTGTGGCCAGTCTAAGAGGCTGGTATTTCAGCAGCATCAACCTTCCCTGCACGTCCATCACCCACGTCAGTTTCTTCGGTAATACATGCCAGCCACCCTCCTGCTTCACCTCCTTCTCCTACTACTCCTCTTCATCTTCCCTGGAACCACCTGGAAAACCGCTTTAGTTTTCCCTCAGGAGAACACGTGTAGCCTGTTTGGGCAAGTGCGTCGTTTCATCTACAGGTCTGGCGTGCCGTTATGACAGACCACTTGGTGTTGCAAATTGAAGAAAGGAGCTACATCCTCCCTTTCCAAAATACCTCCTCCCAGCCCCTTGTTCTTTCCTCCCAGTCAGAAGATCACACTTCCATTCTCCCGCTGAAGGTCTCTGCGCTGCTGCAGAAAGGAGCAGTGGAGGTGGTCTCCGAGCAGGATGTTGGGCAGGGATGCTATTCCTGGTACGTCATTGTCCTCAAGAAGGGCTGCAACCTTTCCGATCCTGGAACTCAGGGTATTGCATTCTTTCCTTCGCAAGGAGCAATTCAAGATGCTCTTCCTAGCACAGGTGCTTTTGGCGCAGGAACTGGAAGACTAAATGGTGTCTCTTGACTTGCAGGGCACGTATTTCTACATACCAATCCTGCAGTCACACTGGAGGTACCTGCGTTTAGTGGTAAGCTCCACACATCATTTGTGGTCCTCCCGTTTGGATTAACATTGGCGTCTAGTGTCTTAACCAAGGTGATGGCTGTTTTTACGGCACTGCAATGTGGTGCAGGTGTTTCGGAATTCCTGTACCTGCATGATTGACTGATCAAGGCGAGCTAACCGCAGCTTGTGTTGGTTAACCTGTATGCGACAGCATCCTGCTGTTCGAATAAGGCTTCTCCACTAATCTCCCCAAGTTGCATCTGGACCCCTATCAGTGCCTACTGTTCATTGTGGCAGTGCTGGATACAACCTCTCTCAGAGCCTTCCCTCCTCCCCAAAGTTTTGAGGACATTTAGATAGGATTTCAGTGCTTCAGAAGGGAGCCTCAGTCCTGAACATTCTGTGCCTGATAGGTCTGCTGGCTTCCTGCATTCTGCTGGTCAGTCACTCCTGCTGCTGGTCAGTCACGCCTGCTGCTGGTCATTCACACATGCTGCCATATGAAGACTCTCCAGTGGTGCTTCTGACTGCTGCTGTTCTAGAATGGGATAGACCTAACGGACATAATCAGGATACCCCTGGATACTGCGGCATACCTCCTCTGGTGGTTAGTAGAAGAGAACCTGTCGTGCAGAAGTTTCTTTTGCCCAGAAAAGTGGCCACAGGGATGACTCATGCCTTCACTTTAGAGTTTGGTGCATATATGTAGGATCTGGAGATTAGAGGCCTATGGGTCTCTGTACAAGCAAGCACTTTGCATCAATTTGCTTATTGTACGGACTTTTTGCTTGCCCCGCAGGCCTTCCTGCCTTCACTTTACAGTTGATTGGTCAAGGTTCTGACAGACAACACGACTGCGATATGCTGTGTGAACAAGTAGGGAGGTGTGGGGTCTCTTCTGCTCTGCTGACAAGTTCTTAGACTCTGTCTGGTTGCTAGCAATCTGGCATATTCTCTGAACTCAAGAACTGACACCCTGAGTCTGTGTCATCCTGCCGACCATGAGTGGTGTCTTCATCCAGAGGTGGTTCAAGACATATGTGCCCTGAGGGGTGCCCCTCAAGTGGATCTTTTTGCCAGTCAGGAGAAAAATCATTGCTATGGTTCTGGGTACTCCATTTCTGCTGCAAAGGGCTTAATTGAGATAGAACTGTACGCTTCTTTACGCATTCCCCTCACCATGCCCTTCATGTTTGGAGAGTGAGCGAGTGTCAACTGCAAGAAGATACGTCACAAGGTGATAGAAGAAATGCTTGAATTAATCTCAGCCCCTGCCAATCACTCAGCCGCATTCAAATCTATTGTTTTTTGCCCGCCATGATCCTTTAGACAGAGGCCCACCTTATACAAATCAGTAGTGAACCCTGATCCTTATGGGAACAGTCCACCCGAAGGCCAG
The DNA here is from genome assembly GCA_963921515.1 of Calotriton arnoldi. NCBI lineage: Eukaryota > Metazoa > Chordata > Amphibia > Caudata > Salamandridae > Calotriton > Calotriton arnoldi. The sequence goes on along the minus strand of CAWUFW010006172.1, from coordinate 700,303 downwards.
GCCCCTCCAGAAGGTAACACAAGCAACCCTATACCCGGTTTGGTCTATCTGGGCCTCGTCAGTAGCGTGCAGCTTGAGTCCTATGGCATAGTGAGAACAGGACCCATGTCTTGTCGCACTTAGGTTGTGAACTGCAATGAACAGCAAGGTGGTGGATGCAAAGCTTGAATTAACCTCCGCCCCTTTTGATAGATTGGGGCAGCATTTCAGCCCATCATTTTTCTCAGCATGCCACTGTAGACAGAGGTCCACCTTATCCAAATCGCCACCAACCCTGCCCCTCATGGGAACAGTGCTCGCCGATCCCACTCACCTCCCTATTCTGCAGGGAACACTATGTGTTCACTGTCAAATTAAGCAGACCTCATCTCTGTCTTTAAGGCCTCAGCAGGGTGTAGCGTTCTGGCCCCAGTGATGCTGATCCAGCGGTCTACTAGCAACAGATACTCCACTACCATATACTCACTTGGGCCCATTCAACTCGCTTCCGCTGCGCACTAAGTAAACCACTGGAAACATTTAGTTTTATGATGTTTCTTATAACTCAAGATCTAGTTATTGCTTCTTAACTAAACCTTCTGCTGATCAAACAGTTCTTTCCTCTGGTCAATGGACCAGTTAGGTGGAACTAGTTGATGGCGATAATTGACATAACTTATTATACATTTCTAAATAAGTATAAAATAATGACAGACTCAATAAGTTTTTAAATCTTTATCTAAATTAGGGGTTTTGAACCATCTCAAAGCGTTTCAGTACAAACACCCTCATTCACGGGAGTGCCAATTCAAAAGTATTTCATATAACACTTATCAATTCAGATCCGCACAATAACTATGCTCAGAAAGAAGAGGATAGAGACCAGAAGAGCATTTATCAAACGATGAATTTCATAATTACCAAAGTATGGTGTGAAGACCAACCCCCTAGCCAAAGGGCTGGTTAGGGCCTCCCAGGTCAGATCGGGAGACAAAGACTTCAGGACAGGAATCAGGACAGGATACTTCACCTCTCTAGTTACCGTCGACTACGTCGCACCCCTCTCTGACACTCTCTTCCTCCTCGTGGTTCTTCCGCGATCTTCTTTCTAACCCACCCAATTCAAATAGATGGTTCTGCATTCAGGTTCTTCATCAGCATTTCAGAGCATCAGCACCACCCCGGCACACCCAGTTATCAAGCTTCTTCATCGCGCTCCAAAGCTTCTTCGCAACTTTCCCAAAGTTCTCTCAGCTCGCTTCCCACTTCTAACTAAACTACCTCAATTATACCTTTCCATAGACATGTACCACCCATTAATGTTTCATTTTGCACAGAATACGAACTTCTGATTGGACGGCTGGGGGGGGATGATCATCACACCACACTTATACTTCATTTATTCCCTTTAACCATTGTTTCCAAACTCCTCCCCTCAAACTTTTATTCCGCCCTTCCTTTCCCATACGTCTTTAAACTTTATTAATACATTTGTAACTGTTTTTCTTGAATAAGTTCCTTCATATGAACTCTTCACCCTCATGTTCCCAGGGCACATCTCCGCCGACCTTGGACTCGTGACAAATCCTTAGTCATTCTTCCAAGCTTCCGTACCAGGGCGCATGCGTCGTGCCACATCAGTCTGCTCGACTCAGACAACTTTAACAGGCCCAAATACGCACTAATAACAAACTCAAAAGGAGAAATGTTATTCTCAAAAATAAATGGTTTCACTGTATACCACCAACCTCTACTCTAACCCATACCATTTGTTATTTCTCTCTCTGCATTTGCGTTAGTTATAAACCCATTTCTAATTTCAGCAAAGCAGGTGCCATGCATGTGAGCTTTCAAGCGGCCATTTTATAGCTCTTTGCGCAAGCGCCAGAAAAAGCGTCAGCACGTCATACTACGTAGATGCAGTAGACGCATGCGCAGTAAAGATCCCATATTAAATGCGTTCTAGTCCTACGTCCGTGTTATTTGCAGTTAGTAAACACATAGGCAAGCTTCATTCTTTTCCCGCGTATAATGAGAATGCGTATTATTAATTACAAAACACGTTATTAGTAATTCGCTAGTAAGTTAAATCGAGAGGATTGCTTCCGAGCAAAGCTCGTGTCCGAGTCCTTGCTCCATCAATGCTATGCTGGGAAGTAACTGACCCTGACGGGGAACAGATGCCACATCTGGTGCAGGAGAACTATTGCCGGATCCAGCCTAGGTCTTGGGTACATTTAAAAGGTTAGTGATCTGCAGGTAGGCCGAGTACCCATCAGGAAGTTTGCAACAGTTGGTGAGTAACTCACATTGTTTAAACAAAAATAAGGTGGCAACAGTTTTTGGCTCAGACTAGGTCTGGAGACTGGAGGCGATTATTGTACTTCTTTAGAGACCTTAGCAGAGGTTGCACTTGTAAGCAAAGGTTGCACTGAATACTTTGGCCCAGTGTTAGTTTGAACCTAGAACAGTACCTTTAATTTATGGTATGTATGTAATGCCATTTACACAGCGCACGGCTACTGGAATAGTGTCCTGGCACTGGGGGATTATAAGAGACCACGGAACTGCCAACCAAATGTGGAAATTAGTGTAGAGCCAGGCTTTTAAGGCTTTATGGAATGGGAAAAACTGATCTAGGGTTGTGAGGAGTAAAAGAAAAGAGGTGCAAGTTTTTTGCAGCCATCACCGAAAAACGATTAGCCGCTCACTCTGGAGCAGTAAAACCTTGTAATAGTGAAGAAGTGAGCTTCAGAAGAGTGAAGGGGGTGCGCTTCAGGAGAGAGAAGGGGGTGAGCTTTAGGAGAGAGAAGGGGGTGAGCTTTAGGAGAGAGAAGGGGGTGAGCTTTAGGAGAGAGAAGGGGGTGAGCTTTAGGAGAGAGAAGGGGGTGAGCTTCAGGAGAGAGAAGGGGTGAGCTTCAGGAGAGAGAAGGGGGGGTGAGCTTCAGGAGAGAGAAGGGGGTGAGCTTCAGGAGAGAGAAGGGGGTGAGCTTCAGGAGAGAGAAGGGGGTGAGCTTCAGGAGAGAGAAGGGGGTGAGCTTCAGGAGAGAGAAGGGGGTGAGCTTAAGGGGGTGAGCTTTAGGAGAGAGAAGGGGGTGAGCTTCAGGAGAGAGAAGGGGGTGAGCTTCAGGAGAGAGAAGGGGGTGAGCTTCAGGAGAGAGAAGGGGGTGAGCTTCAGAAGAGGGTGTGCTTCAGATGAGGGTGAGTGTGCGCTTCAGAAGAGGGAAGGGGGTGAGCTTCAGAAGAGCAAAGGGGATGTGCTTCAGAAGTGTTTGAGTTTCAGAAACGGGTGTGCTTCAGAAGAGAGAATGGGGTGTGCTTCAGAAGAGGGAAGCGGGTGCGCCTCAGAAGAGGGAAGCGGGTGCGCCTCAGAAGAGGGAAGGAGGTGAGCTTCAGAAGAAAGAAGGGGGTGAGCTTCAGAAGAAAGAAGGGGGTGCGCTTCAAAAGAGAGAAGAGGATGAGCTTCAGAAGAGAGAAGGGGGTGCACTTTAGATGGGGATTAGCTTCAGAAGAGAGAAGGGGGTGAGCTTCAGAAGAGAGAATGGGGTGAGCTTCAGAAGCGAGAAGGGGTGAGCTTCAGAAGAGAGAAGGGGGTGAGCTTCAGAAGAGAGAAGGGGGTGAGCTTCAGAAGGGGAAATGGGATGTGCTTCAGAAGGGTGAGAATTTCAGAAAGGGGTGTGCTTCAGAAGAGAGAATGGGGTGTGCTTCAGAAGAGGGAAGGGGGTGTGCTTCAGAAGAGGGAAGGGGGTGTGCTTCAGAAGAGGGAAGGGGGTGCGCTTCAGAAGAGAGAAGGGGGTGCGCTTCAGAAGAGGGAAGGGGGTGCGCTTCAGAAGAGGGAAGGGGTTGCGCTTCAGAAGAGGGAAGGGGGTGTGCTTCAGAAGAGGGAAGGGGTGCGCTTCAGAAGAGGGAAGGGGGTGCGCTTCAGAAGAGGGAAGGGGGTGCGCTTCAGAAGAGGGAAGGGGGTGCGCTTCAGAAGAGGGAAGGGGTGCTCTTCAGAAGAGGGAAGGGGTGCTCTTCAGAAGAGGGAAGGGGTGCTCTTCAGAAGAGGGAAGGGGTGAGCTTCAGAAGAGGGAAGGGGTGAGCTTCAGAAGAGGCAACGGGTGAGCATCAGAAGAGGGAAGGCGGTGAGCTTCAGGAGAGGGAAGGCGGTGAGCTTCAGGAGAGGGAAGGCGGTGCGCTTCAGAAGAGGGAGCGCTTTAAAAGAGTGAAGGGGGTGAGTGAAGGGGGTGCGCTTTAAAAGAGTGAAGGGGGTGCGCTTTAAAAGAGTGAAGGGGGTGCGCTTTAAAAGAGTGAAGGGGGTGCGCTTTAAAAGAGTGAAGGGGGTGCGCTTTAAAAGAGTGAAGGGGGTGCGCTTTAAAAGAGTGAAGGGGTGCGCTTTAAAAGAGTGAAGGGGTGCGCTTTAAAAGAGTGAAGGGGTGCGCTTTAAAAGAGTGAAGGGGGTGCGCTTTAAAAGAGTGAAGGGGGTGCGCTTCAGAAGAGGGAGCGCTTTAAAAGAGTGAAGGGGGTGCGCTTTAAAAGAGTGAAGGGGGTGCGCTTTAAAAGAGTGAAGGGGGTGCGCTTTAAAAGAGTGAAGGGGGTGCGCTTTAAAAGAGGGAAGGGGGTGCGCTTTAAAAGAGGGAAGGGGTGCGCTTTAAAAGAGGGAAGGGGGTGCGCTTTAAAGAGGGAAGGGGTGCGCTTTAAAAGAGTGAAGGGGTGCGCTTTAAAAGAGTGAAGGGGTGCGCTTTAAAAGAGGGAAGGTGGTGCGCTTCAGAAGAGGGAGCGCTTTAAAAGAGTGAAGGGGGTGCGCTTTAAAAGAGTGAAGGGGGTGCGCTTTAAAAGAGTGAAGGGGGTGCGCTTTAAAAGAGTGAAGGGGTGCTCTTCAGAAGAGGGAAGGGGGTGAGCTTCAGAAGAGGGACGGGTGTGTGCTTCAGAAGAGGGTAGGGGGCGAGCTTCAGAAGAGGGAAGGGGGTAAGCAGGGCGATGGAGTCTTTCTTGCAGGTAACTTGGGCTGTAATGTTGAAAGACACGAAGAACAAGTCACATAGATGTGAAAATAATTTGTTTATAAATAGGTAACCAATGCAACCTGGAGAGAACATAAGAACCCAAAGCTTCATGGGGGGAGCTGCAAGGTGAGTCGAAGCAGAAGTTTGGATGTACTGCAGTCGAAGGTGGGAAAGGCCAAAAATAGTCAATTACAGTAGTATAATTGGCTTAAGGCTGCAACCTGTCCGCAGAGTATGTGCCATTAGAAACAAAGGAATTTTCAGTGAGCTTTTCAGCAATAAAAAGCAGATAGATGATAGATTGCCTGTGTTAGCCGGTAAGAATAGTTTGTGGTCTTCAGGAGACTGGCTACCATGATGCTGCTGCTGGCTAAGAGGCGGGTGGCTATTTGCTGAGGCCGAAAGTGTAAACAGTGCAGGGATGATTGGCTTAGGGATGCCGCTTTCTGCCATAACCAATTGTCAGAATTCTGGAGCTTATGCCGACACAGTCACGCCCTCACGACATCTGGAAGCCCCTGCAAAGCTTCCTGCAGCTCCACTCTGCTGATTGTGCAGAGACCCCGATACCTGCGGTGTGATCGGTCATGACACTGCCCGCTCCATAGGTTGACATACTTCCTCCCTCGCACTCGACCAGAGAGTTAATTCTATTACCCTTGCTCTTATCCTCTGTACTCTTCACCCTACCCCCTCAGTCTACTCTACCCCCTTTTTTTATTTTCTCGCTCTCTCCTCTCCCTCTTTTAGCTGAATGGCCACTGCTGCTCTCTGAGATGACGCACCAGCTAACAGGAAATAAGGACAACCATAGACTTTTTAATCCTCGGCTGAATTACCAACTTCGCAAACTGTTGATTGTACAATTGATTGCTTATGATTGATGCCTTGTCCTTTCAGTGATTCTTCAATGTTCCCCCTCTCTGGGCAGAATGTCGCAGCTTTGTATTTACCAAAATTCATAAATAAAGTAAAAAAAAAAAACAACAACAATTGTTTGTGGTCTAAGATTAAGCTCAGTTCCTCAGACAAAACTGGAGAGGAGAAAATAACAACTGCAGGTGCCTGTGACCGGAAGGGAGAATTAGTACCAGAAATGACAAGAATCTCAGTCTTGTCAGTGTTGCATTTGAGTGAGTTCTAACCCATCCAGTCTTCAACTGAGTGCACATATTTTTGAAGCTTCAGCTAGTCATCGCCATCTAGAGAGAGCAGAATTTGAGTGTTATCAGCATAATTCATGAACTTCAGTCTGGGAGATCGAATCTGCGCAAGAGGGTAGACCTAGATGCTAAAGTGAGCGGGGCTCAAGCAGAACCTTGAGGGTCCCTTGACAAAAACGACTTTACTGTAGAACAGAAGGGGGCTAGATACACCTCTCAGGATCTGTTAGATAATCCTTCTTAAAGGCAGTTGTGGGAACCTTGGCAATGTGGCAGGTAGGCCTAGCAGACCAAGGCAGGAGCTCTTGTCTGGTCTTCAAGCATTTGTAGACAGTGAAGTACTGCGACCAGAACAGGCTTGGTGCTCTGTGGCAGACTGAATCCAGAATGGATGATATCCAGGAGGAGACTGGAGTCAAGAAAAGAAGAAAGTTTATTGATTGCTTTTACAAGCAGCTTGATGGGGAAGGGGGGGTGGGGAGGGGGGTAAAGAGGTAAGGCAGAAATTGCTTATAATGGAGGGGTCAAAAGGAGGAATTACAATGACCAATTTCCAGGCCTCGGGAGCAATGGCAGTGGTACTGGACTGATTGCAAAGAGATTTCAGAGCTTGATTCAAAGGCATGGATCCCACATGCATGGACTGAGGCAGGCAATGGTGAAGAGGAGAACCAGAGGAGATTGATGACGAAGATCTGGCATCTCCATAGAAGAGAGTGGAAAACAATTGTTAAGACAGAGTAAAAAAGGTGAAGCACATCTCTCCCCTTGATGGACCCCAGATAGTCCCCCGTCATAGTCATCCTGAAGATGCACTTGTATGATGATGCTCAGAGATTTGATAGCTCAAAGTGAATGCCCAAAGAGAATTGCCAATAGAAGTCTCTTCCGCTCCTTGGGGTCTTGAGAGGCCCTTTTTTAATTTCAGTGCAACTTATCACTTTAATAATCTTCATGTAATTACTTACTAGAAATGTTTGATTTTATTGTTATACTTATCCTGCTCTTTCCCCTACTTTTACATTCTTTCCATTTCTTTTTTTAAATTTGTTCGCAAAGGATATGAAAACTGGAATTGAAATTGAACAGGAATTGGTGTAAGGTGCTGAATGTTTAGCAGATTTTGTGCTGAGATCCTGCAGTCCACAAGATCAAGGTTGGACGACTGTTGGACCAGGCCCTTTCTGCAGGGTTATCCCCAAACTTTGTGCCTTCCTCCGCCTATTTTTGTGACCACCTTTTTGTTGGCTTTAGGACTCTGTGCACTTGACCGCTGCTGATCAGTGCGAACGTGCATGTGCTCTCTCCTCTAAACACGGTATGATTGGTTTACTCCTGTTTGGCATATTTGATTTACTATAAGTCCCTTGTACAGTGGTATACCATATACCCAGGGCCTGTAAATTAAATGCTACTAGAGGCATGCAGCACTGCTTGTGCCACACACTGAAGTAGCCTTTCTAACATGTCCCAGGCCTGCCACCACAGGGCCTGTGTGCGAAGTTTACTGCCACTTTAACTTGCCATTTAAAACTACTTGCCAAGCCTTAAACTCCCCTTTTTCTACACATAGGTCACCCCTAAGGTAGACCCTAGGTAGCCCTGTGGGCAGGGTGCTGTATAAGTAAAAGGTGGGACATGTGCCTTATATGTGGCATGTCCTGGTAGTGACAAACAGCCTATTTCGTTTTTCACTGCTGTAAGGCCTACTCCTCTCATAGGCTAGCATTAGGAATTCCCTTATTTACTTTTATGTAGTACTTCTTGATCCGAAAGGAGTGGCGTTGCCATGTGTGGTATATTTAAAATAGTGGTGATAAATCCTGCTTACTGGTGTATTTGGATTTTATATTACTGTTTTAGAAGTGCAACTTTTAGAAAGTGGGCATTTCTCTGTGCTTATGACTCTTTGTGCTTTGCAGCATGTCTCCTATCCACGTCTGGGCTAGGGTGACAGCTACACTCTGTACATAATTTCCAGACAGCCACAACACAGGAAGGGCTGGGTGTGACAGGGGATACATCTGCATTCATCTGCATACTGATAGTCTTCCTGGGCTGGGGGAGAGAGAGAGAGAGAGAGAGAGAGAGAGAGAGAGACAGACAGATGGGTCACACTTACATTTGTATAGGTTGTGTCCTGCCATTGCACAAAGGGCTGATTTACCCCCTACTGATTGTCCAGAGCCAGGGCTGGGCGGAAAGGGATTGTTGCGCATTTCTAAGAGTTCCTTTGAAGTCACCCCTTCATCAAAGACATTTTGGAGTATAAATACTGGGACTCTGACCCCATGTTTTTAGACACTGCGTGAAATTGTAACCAGACGCTGCTGGCTCTACAAACTGCACATTGCCAGAGGATTGCTGTACTACCAGGAGGAACCGCCATTTGGATTGCATTCTTTGTTGTGCTGGGCTGCTGGAGGGACTGTCACTCTGCAAAAGTAACTTTATGTTCTGAGCTGCCTGCTACTCGCTTTGTGCCCCCAGTAGTCTCCAAAGGGCTTGTTTGCTTGCCCCCTGTTCTCTCAACGTCTCAGGGTCATCAAAGACCTCGTTGCTGCTTGCTTCTCTCTGCAGCTTCTGCTGGGAGAGCCCGTTCTGGGAGGCTAGCCCATTGCCAGCGCTCCCTTTGGCACCAAGGTCTCGCCTTGTGTATGCAGAACTGCACTGACTAGGGCAGTGCCTTGGGTGCCTAGGGAAGTGTGCCGTGGCCTACATTGTTCACGCCAGGACCTGGGGGGTGTCTTATGTGGCCACCGTGCTTCTCAGCCCCTCACAGGAGTGCTTCTTATCCAGGTAGTGGCCCAGTGGTCCAGGGCCAATATATGGCAAAGCTCAAGCAGGCCGCAGAGTACCCGCCTCTGCTCGCCACCTTCCTGCTGTCTGAGTTGCTAGGATACCGAAGTGCCCACCTCCTACGTTGTCCATGGGAGGCCGCCGCACTGCTCGGGCTGACCCAGTGCGGATCGGAGAAACCCCCCACAGCCCCAGAAAGAGGACCGTAGCAGTGAGGATCCTATCCTCGTCTTAAGTCACACCTGAAGCGGCCGCACTTCACCAGGCAAAGGGTACTGTATCCCCCAGGACCTGTGTGGGAAGTACAGCTCCACTGTGCTCTCGCAGGCAGCTGGATCTTGACAGTGCGGGTCCGGGAGAGGACGTCTGCACCAGTAACACTCCCTCCCTCCCAAGCATCGTACCGTGACTCCAGGGCTTGGGGTGGAGTTGCGATACTGTTCCTGCAACGCGACAGCCCCTATTCTAACTAGCATACATGCATTAAAACTATAATGTATGTCGTTTTGGTTCTTGCATTGTCCAGGATATCTGAAAGAGACACGTTAGTGACAGATTCCTTACCTTAGAATATCCCCAGGCGTCAGGCTGGATCCGGAAAGTTTTTGCGTAGCAGTACCCTTGCGCGCCGGTAGGCGGCGTCGTGCGGCTCCGCGTCCGTCGTCGGCGTCGTGATCGCCGGGATGACGTCGCGGGCAGTACTTAGACGCCGCACCTGCGTGCTGACGTCAGTTCTTCTTTTTCCGCGCCAGTAAGCGCAGATCCGGGAAGAGCAGTGCCCTAGTCAATTTTTTACTAAATTTTGGGTGAATTTTTCACTGTTTCTTTTCGAGTCTTCTCGACTCCTAGGTGTCGATAGGGATGCCCGGCTACAAGCCATGCGACGTCTGTGGTCGAATGATGTCGATCACAGACCCGCATCTAGAGTGTCTCTACTGTCTCGGCCGAGACCACGACACGAAGTCGTGCCCTGACTGCCAGAAACTTCACCCGAAGGCTTTGCGAGAGCGGTCTCGAAAGCTACTCGAGGTCCGGCAGTCGGCTCCGCGCCGCACCAAGCCCCGGTCCCGTGAGAGGTCGAGGGGCCGGTCGCGGAGCCCCCGCCGGTCGTCGGAGTCCAAGTCTTCGCGCTCCTCGGGTAAGTCGAAGCACAAAAAGTCTAAGAAGCATCATCGCTCTAAGACTTCGCCTCGCCGGTCTCGCGACTCGGCTGAGGCCCCTATCGGCACCGTCCCCGCGGCCCCGGACGTGCCTGTGGAGCCGCCACCGCATTACCCGTCCTTTCCGGGTTCGGGGGCGACTCCGGCCGAAATACAGGAATTCCTGTCAGCCATGGCCCGCCTCTTCGGGCTTCAAGGTCCCTCCGGTGCGCCTTCGGGCCCCGCGGGCCCTGATGGGGTTGCTCCGGCGTCGCCGACGACTCCGGTCCCGGCGTCGCCTGTCCCGCCAGGCTTGATCCCGGCCTCGGCTCCGGACCCGGCCTCGATCCCGGCTCCGGTGGTACCGCAACCCCCATCGACGCCGGTTGACCTAACCACGCCTCCGCCGACGCCGATGTCCCCGGTGCCGTTCCTGACGCCGTCCGGGGCTCCGGACGGCGTCGTTCCCCGGTTATCTCCGGCTCCGGACATGGAGCCGGACCGACGTCGCTCGACGCCGGCTCCGGCGCCGATGAGACCTTGGGTCCCAAATGTCCCTCCTCCTCCATATTTTGAACCAGAGGAGGACCAGGAGAGCTGGGAGGGTCGGAAGACCCTCTCACACAACAGTGTGAGTATGATCAGGACTGGGCTGAGGAACTTGGGGATGCCAGTGGTCTAGACACTTCCCCTGACACTGGCATGCTGTCTCCTCCCGTGGCTACGGAGGAGGGAGCTAATTTCGCAACAGTGTTGCGTAGAGCAGCTGGAGCCTTGCACCTCCAATTGCCTACTCTGGCTGTCAGGACTAATCTCCTGACGGAAGTGCTTCAGCCGGCAGCTTCCTCCACGGAGACTGTGCTGCCGTTTAATGATGCACTGACTGACGTTCTTTTGGGCGCCTGGTCCAAGCCCACCACAGGGGCTCCTGTGGATAGGAACGTGGCCCGACGCCATCGCCCTGCTCCGGGCGACCCCTTGTTTTTCTCCCAACATCCCACCCCCGAGAGCTTGGTTGTCCAAGCCTCTGCCTCCCAAACCGCCTTCCCTACCGCCCCTCCGGATAGGGAATCCAAACGCCTGGACCAATTTGGGAAGAAGGCTTTTTCTTCCTCCAGTGCTGGCTTGCGGTCCGTCAACACCGCTTGCCTTTTGGGCCGATATACCCACTCCCTGTGGGATTCGGTGGCGACTGTTTTGCCCCAGTGTTCTGAGGAGGTCCAGACACTGCTTACCCGCGCCATTGCCGAAGCTAGAGATGCGGCTAAATACACCATACGTTGTGGCCTTGATACCGCCGACTCGCTGGGCAGATCGCTTGCAACGACGGTGGCGCTACGTCGCCACGCCTGGCTGAGAACAACTGGTTTCTCAGGTGATGTCCAGAATACACTCATGGACATGCCCTTTGATGGAGTCGGTCTTTTTGGTTCCAAAGCAGACCATGCGCTGGAGCGTTTTAAGGACTCACGGGCTACTGCCAAGTCCCTGGGCCTTTCTGTTGTGCGCCCTCCGCTAACCTCTGCTTTTCGCCGCTTTCGTGGCCACGGAAGGGGCGCCCAGTCACGTCAGCTGCCCAGCCACCGGCCCGCGCAGCAAGCGTCTTCACGTGGCCGAGAACGTGGATACCGCCGTGGCGGTTCGGGCAACCAGCATGCGGGTCAGGCCACCTCCTCCAACCCGTCCGCGGCCTCCAAGCCCTCCTAGTCCCTCCTTTCCGGTGCACAGCACGCCAGCAGGGGGCAGGGTCCGCCATCACCTTCACCACTGGCGTCCCATCACCTCGGACAGGTGGGTCTTGGACATTGTCCGAAGGGGCTACTCCCTCCCCTTCGAGACCACCCCCCAGCCATGCCACCTCAATTCCACCGCATGTCAGGGGATCACTTGGTGCTTCTGCAGAAGGAAGTCACGGCCCTCTTGGCCAAGAGGGCCATCGAGCATGTTCCGACCCCAGAAGTAGGACGTGGTTGCTACTCCCACTACTTTCTGGTGCCCAAAAAGGACAAGGAGGACATGCGTCCTACCGGAAGGAGAAGTTCAAGATGCTCACCCTAGCTCAGGTCTTGACTGCCCTCGACCCTGGAGACTGGTTGGTAGCGTTGGACTTGCAGGATGCTTATTTCCACATCCCCGTCCTGCCGGCCCACCGGCGTTACCTACCGTTCACGGTAGGCCTCGCATTTTCAGTTCACCGTGCTCCCCTTTGGCCTTACAAGTGCCCCTCGGGTGTTCACGAAAGTGATGGCGGTGGTCGCAGCTCATCTGCGCCGGGCAGGGGTTCCAGTCTTCCCCTACCTCGACGACTGGCTGCTGAAGGCGGGCTCGTCCCAGGCAGTCGTCTCCCACCTCCAGACTACGGCCGGACTCCTGCACTCGCTGGGGTTCTCCAACAATGTGCCGAAGTCGCATCTGATTCCTTCTCCACAGCTCCTTTTCATCGGAGCAGTTCTGGACACGACGCGGTTTCGGGCTTATCCTCCCGAACGGCGAGTCCGGGATATTCAGGCTATGATTCCCATCTTTCCGAATTTATCCTGGGTTTCGGTACGGATGACCCTGAGGCTGCTGGTCGATCATGCCAGATGGCATATGCGGGCTCTGCAGTGGGACCTGAAGTTCCAGTGGGCGCAGCACCAGGGCAACCTGTCCGATCACGTCCAGATCTCGGAGGGGACTGCAAAACAGTTGCAGTGGTGGCTCTCGAACCGGCAATGGGTCATGGGCAGATCCCTCTCCCTTCCCCAACCAGAGCACACAGTTGTGACGGACGCGTCCCTTCTGGGATGGGGCGGTCACATGGGAGAGGCGGAGATCAGAGGCCTCTGGTCTCCGGCGGAGTCCCGGCTCCATATCAACCTTCTGGAGCTCCGGGCGATCCGACTTGCACTCAAGGCATTCCTTCCCTCTGTCAAAGGGAAGGTAGTGCAGGTGTTCACAGACAACACCACCGCCATGTGGTACTGCAACAAACAAGGCGGGGTGGGGTCGTGGACCCTCTGTCAGGAGGCTCTGCGCCTCTGGACATGGCTGGAACATCAGGGCATGTTCCTGATGGTTCAACACCTGGCAGGTTCCCTCAACGCCAGGGCGGACGAACTCAGCCGCAGGTGCATGATGGATCACGAATGGCGTCTTCACTCGGAAGTGGCGCAAGGACTCTTTCTGCAGTGGGGAGAGCCTTGGTTAGATCTATTTGCCACCGAAGAGAACGCGCAATGTCATCAGTTCTGCGCGTTGGAATTTCCAAGGCGGCACTCGCTCGGCGACGCTTTTCGTCGCGAGTGGAGTTGCGGTCTGTTGTACGCCTTTCCGCCTATACCACTTCTACCCAGAGTGTTGAAGAAGATTCGGCACGACCGGGCCCAAGTCATCCTTGTGGCTCCGGACTGGGCTCGAAGAGTTTGGTATCCCGAGCTACTCAGTATGAGCGTAGATCCCCCGATCCGTCTGCCTCTTCGGGAGGATCTTCTGTCGCAGCAGCAGGGGACGGTCCTCCACCCGAACCTGTCCAGCCTCCACCTGCTTGCGTGGAGATTGAGCGGCGGCAGTTGATTCCTTTCGACTTGCCTCCCGAAGTTTGTGATGTGATTCTGGCAGCCAGGCGTCCCTCCACTAAGGTGGTATACGCCTGCAGGTGGAACAAGTTTGTGGCATGGTGCACAGCAAAGGCTGTGAATCCCCTTTCTGCCCCTCTTTCTGAGGTTCTTCTGTTCCTTCTTTCCCTGGCCCAACAGGGTTCTGCCCTGGGTACCATCAAGGGCTATCTTTGTGCCATCTCGGCCTTCCTCAGGCTTCCTGATCAGCTCCTCCCTTCTCAAGTCCCCTGTTGTTAACAGGTTCCTAAAAGGCATTACACACCTCTTCCCTCCTGTTCCGTTTGTGATGCCTCAGTGGGACTTGAACTTGGTTCTTACCTTTCTTATGTGCGCTCCCTTTGAGCCTCTACATAACTGTCCTCTTCGTCTTCTGACTCTGAAGACAGCCTTTCTGGTGGCCATCACCTCCGCTTGGCGGGTGAGTGAGCTCCAGGCTCTATCATGCAAACCTCCCTTTCTGTCTGTCCATCCAGACAAGGTTGTTCTTAGGACGCGTCCGTCCTTCTTGCCAAAGGTGGTTACTGCCTTCCACATTGGGCAGACCATCACTTTGCCCACCTTCTTTCCGCCTCCGCATCCTTCCAGAGAGGAAGAGAGGCTCCACCGTCTGGACCCAAAACGTGCGCTTTCCTTTTATATCAACCGCACACAACACTTCCGGGTGGATGACCAGCTCTTTGTTGGCTACGTGGGTGCCAAAAAAGGTCGGGCGGTGCACAAGAGAACCATCTCCTGCTGGGTAACCTTGTGTATTAAAGCCTGCTATTCTTTGTCTAAGAAGGAGCCTCCTGTTGGGCTGCGTGCCCATTCCACCAGGGCAACGGCTGCTACCACAGCTTTAGGCCGCGGTGTTGCGCTGCAGGATATCTGTCAGGCAGCTACGTGGGCCTCGCTGCACACATTTACAAAGCATTACTGCCTTGACAGTCGGGTCCGGAGGGACGGCTTCTTTGGCCGTTCTGTCCTCCGGGACTTCCTTGTCTGATCTTTGTTCGCAGACCCACCACCGGGGTTGGTATTGCTGGGGTATCTATTCTAAGGTAAGGAATCTGTCACTAACGTGTCTCTTTCAAATGCACAAGTTACTAACTTGTGTAACGATATATCTGTAAGAGACAGTAGTTAGTGACAGATTCCTTACCACCCCACCCATCCTCCCCATTCTGCGAACTGATTTCTAGGGTTAAGGACATCCCTTTCAGGGCCCTAGTATTTTTCAGACACCTATGTCAGCTTCTTGCATGGCTCTGCGTTCGTGGCGCGGAAAGTCGTGTACAGAACTGACGTCAGCGCGCAGGGGCGGCGTCTAAGTACTGCCCGCGACGTCATCCCGGCGATCACGACGACGGACGCGGAGCCGCACGACGCCGCCTACCGACGCGCAAGGGTACTGCTACGCAAAAACTTTCCGGATCCAGCCTGACGCCTGGGGATATTCTAAGGTAAGGAATCTGTCACTAACTACTGTCTCTTACAGATATATCGTTACACAAGTTAGTAACTTGTGCAACGAGTACTATCTCAGTATTTGCATAGTATCCACAGTATTTATGATTCATGTTGTTTCAAGTTGGGTTTTATGTATAATTAGGGCTTTCGGTTTTATGGTATTTTTTGTTTTACATTTCAATCTGTATTTATCCATATTTATTTTGTGGTTTGTGAATAAATGTAGTAAACAAATGGTACATTTCCACATTTATTTAACTGATAAACAAGCACTCATACTGTGATGCCTGTCGCGTTTTAGCAAATTCAGCAGGCAAATATGGCAAACCATTACAACCACAAGTAAATAGTCGCAATTTACTACAATATGTTAACATATGCCTGTATTTAAAGATATCTTAACTCATTTTTAAACTCCTCATGCTGTCTCATTGCTCATCTATTGTTTTGGAATTCACAGCCGACCGCATGGAAAGTCAGTCATTAGAAGCAAATTTTCAGCATTTTTCCGCTTTTAAAAATAAATACAGACAGGAAACATTGTTTTTTGTCTGTATTTATCTGTAAAAATCAGTAAAAACGGAAAACTGGGAGCCTTATGTATAATATACTTTATATATATTTTATATAATCCTGTGTGGAGTCTCTTCTGTGGTGTATTCATTGTGTTGCTGTGTGAGTGTGTTGCACAAATGCTTTACGTATTGCCTCTTATAATAAGCCTGCCTGCTTTCGCCAAGCTACAAGAGGGTGAGCATAGGTTATCTTTGTGTATATGAATTGCCCTGACTAGAGTGGGGGGTTCTGCCTGGCTTAGGTGCATACCCTAGCCACCCAGAAACCCCATTTCTAACAATGACTCAATTAATTTGAACTATAGCCTCAGTAAAGAGGTGCTCCTGTGGTTAACCTCCCGTAGAATTGTGGTGGCAGTAGAAGAGCTTATTGCTTGTAGATCATCCAGTTGCTGCAGACGGAGGTGAGGTTTCAGTGCTCTATTGTGAGAAAGTGCGCTCTTTCTACATGGTATGCCCCCACGTTTTGCTGAATTGCTGATGTTCTTTGACTGAGTGTGCCCTGGGCTCCTGCTAATCAGGTACCCAGGGCCTATGTTCCTTCCCTAAAACTGCATTGAAGCCTAAACCCAATTGGCATCTCTGGCCACAGGTAGGCCCCTGGTAAATGGTACCACAGGTACCCAGGGCTCTGTGACCAGGGAAGGCCCCTAAGGGCTGCAGCACTTATTGTGCCACCCTTAGAGGCCCTGCAACATTTGACTCACACACTGCCTTTGCAGGCTGCGTGTCTTGGTGCAGAACAAAGTGAAGAGTCGACATGGCACACATCCCTGTGATGGGGTTAATGCACTATGGGACTTGTAGGCATTAGTTATTTTCACTACGAGTAAACATAGAACACAGTAGGTCATGGGGTTTTGTTTTAATTAGGTGATTTATTGGGTAAACGCGTGGGAGTAGGCTTTAAGAACTGTTTGGGCGGGAGGGAGAAGAGATGAAGATTTTCTGAATACGAAGGAAGGCATGAACATGCTAAACAGCCGGTCGCGTTTTTACGAGGTAAATGAGCACAGTTTCTTTTCCGTGGATGCAAGTAGAAGGGGCTGTTGTGTTTTGGTTTATTTTACTTTTTTGATTCAGAATGTGCATTTATGTGGGGTGTCAATGAGGGACTGTTATGGGTAAATTTGGGAAAAGTGTTGGGCTGACAGTATGGTTTAAAGATATTGAGCGAATCTCATCCTCGAATTGGTGTTTATGTAGCTCTTTCTTATTTATTACAGCAACCCCTGATGAAGAATCAATAAGGTTCGAAATGCATTGTTTTTTATTTTATAAAGCGTTGACTCGAGGGATGGTTGACAGCACGTGTCTATGTATAAGCCTGGATTGGCAGCATAAGGCATTTGAAAATGCGGAATAAAAGAACTCTGGCTTAACTTAGCTGTCTCCGGAGTGATTTCACAAGCATTGAATACATGGATTACTTGATATCGAAATATTGACTGACATACTATGGATTAATCTGGTGTACTTTGAAAAATATGGTTCACTTTAAGTGGAGAGTTTTCCTCATTTCCGCAGTGCAGCAGCTGGGTGCGCAAATGTCGTACCTTTTTATAGGGACACATCCCTGTGTGCCATGCCTACAAACCACTGCCCTGGCCTAGGTCAGCCACCCCTCTAGCTGGGTGCACTATACCAGTGGTGAGGGTACAGGTGCATGAGCCCTGTACCCCTAAAGTGTCTAAGTCCATTCTTAGACATTGTATGTGCAGTGCTGCCATTAAGAGTATATGGTGCTGGGAGTTTGTCATTACGAACTCCACAGCACCATAATGGCACTGAAAACTGGGAAGTTTGGTATCAAACTTCTCAGCACATTAAACCCACACTGATGCCAGTTTTGGATTTAATGTAAAATGCACGACAGAGGGCATCTTAGAGATACCCCCTGAAACTCGACCAACTTCTAGTGTCCCGACTGAGTGGCTGCTTACGCTGCCACCGCCAGACATATTTCTGGACCCCTGGGTCGAGAGCCTGCTGCTCTCGGGGGCCTGAAACAATGCACATCTCGGGACGAGGTGCCAAGCCTCCTCCCCCAGGATGGGCAGGGTTCACGAAAGGGGAAGCTTCAAAGGCATGCCGCCTTTCTGAGCCTCCCCAGACCATTTGCTGCTTTCAGCAACTGGTCCCCACTGGTTCTACCCCCCACTTTGGGCGGGAGAACCGGCGGGAGAAACAAGTGAGGGAGAGAGGTGTGCCCACCTCTGCCTACTCCACCCCTCAGGTGGGGGAGGCGAGGTGAAGCACAACTCTGAGTCCCCGCCATCTTGAGGATGGGGGGACCCAACCAACCAGGGACAGGCTCCTGCCCCCCTCCCACTGGAGGGTGGCACGATAGGGGGTGTACCCTCCCCAAGGAAGGGACCCATTGGTCCCTGCCCTCTACCTACCTGTAACGCCCCTAAATCTAGTATTTAGGGGGCACCCTGAACCTTGCTTCCTCAGATCCAGCCAAGAAACAAGAAGAAAAGAAGGACCGAACAGCCGTGCAGCCAGCTAACAAGAGGAAGACGCCCACTGACTTGGCCCAGCCCTACCGACCTGTCTCCCCTCGAACCTGCTCCTGCGAAATCCCAGTGTGTCCTGCAGCCAGCAACCTCAAAAACCCCGGAGGACCTGCCTGCCTTCACTTCCAAAGACTGCTTCTCCCGTGAACACCGGATTTGTTCAAAACTTCAACCTCTGGCAGCAGCCGGAGACCGCGAACCTGCTCCACTCTGCACCCGCCGTCCACGGCCCGAGCTCGAGTGGGCAAACACCACGAGGAGGTCACCCCGGTGATCCTGACCCGAGATCCAGCGACCCCTGACCTGCCTCAAGCCGACGTCTGCAGCCTAAATCCAGAAGGCCCCCCTAACCGCGACCCGGAGCTGGTAAGCCGTTCCGACCCCAAAAGGCACCCCTGCACCCGACGCCCCACGGCCCTGTGTGCCCAAACCAACGGTGCCTCACCAACCCTTAACTTCCCAACTTACCTCTCGAAGTGGTGGCCGCACCCAGAAGTCCTTCGTCATCCTGCCTGCAGCGCTTTTGCAAACCGGTGGTTCTTCATTGAAAACAACAGGGCACCCGACGTCGAAACAGCACTCTGCACCCGGCCGCCTCAGTGCCGCTGAGGGTGCACCTTTTGTGCTACTTTGTTTCCCCATTTGCCCTGACCTAAACCCTAGGAGCTTTGCTCCCACAACCCAGTGGCCTGCTTGCCAGCAGCCACCAACCGGAGGCCCCCTATCCCCCATTGGATAACATTGGGCCTCAACAATCTGCACCCGGCCGCCCCAGTGCGGCTGAGGGTGCAACCACAGTGCATCACTGACCCTGGGGGACCCCTGAGTCTAACCCCAGAACCTTAACTCCCACAGTCGATAACTTACCTGTGAACCGATAACCTGTTTTTCCTCCATAGAATAACATTGACACTTTTTCTTCCAAAAAGTTTCTAAGTGTGGAGTTTTGAAATCTATAAATATTCTTTAAAAATCGCACGAATAACCAAAACGTATTTACTTACCTGTTTGCAGGAAATGTCCCAGTGCTGAATCTAGGTATCCAGCACTGAGTTAGAAAAGTAACGTGAAAAGTAACTTACCTGTAATTTACTGAAAAAGCCTATTAATTTCAATGTACTGTATTTGCTAAGTATTGCAACCTACTGCATCCCCTGTAAATCAAACAAAGTACAATTCCTATTGCATTTTCAAACTGTTCTACAATCAGCAACTTATTACTGTAAAGTATTTAATACTTACCTGTGCCAGGCTTGCTTGGTTCTAAAAATAAAACAACAGTATATTTCTTATACAAAAACAATTGGTCTAGAGTTCAGTCTTTGAGTGTGTGAATTCATTTGCTGACTGAGTGGGTACATCACATGCTTAACACTGTCCTCTGATACTGCCTTACTGCTCGACCACTCTACCACAAATAGAGAGTAAGGTTCTATCTAACTTTAACCTCTGCCTACCTCTGGGGTCACCTGGACTCTATACACACTATACCTCATTTTGGTGTAGTATATATAGAGCCAGTTTCCTACATGTATGAGCAAAAAAGCAGTTTGAAGGGCTGACACTGTGGAAGAAGGACATGATGGGTGTAAACTGTTCAAGAATCCTGTGCAAGTTGGTTGAGTTCAAGATGCTGCATTTGAACTTACGTTGTGTTGATGATCAGTGTCTTCCGCCGTAAGTTTGTTTCTGTGATGCCACCTGTTCAGGTTGTGTTGGGCCAAGGAGATTACGCTAGATCTTTGTGGTGCCTTTCACATTGAGCATAAATTGTTTTATTTCTCTCTGACCCTCTTGTTTCTGCTTTTTTTGCAGGATATTGAACAGGTTCCTGGATAATTACCAAGAGGATGTGCTGCCGTGGCACGAGAGCATTGAGCCCTGCTTGTCTTCGATGGCAACTCACAATAATGATCGGGAGGTAAGGCCAAAGAAACATCAAGTGCATGGCGGGCTCGGAAGGACGTTCCTTGGTTTGGCTGATTAGGGGAACACATTTAAAGAAGAGATGATGAGCCTGTTTGAGAGGAAGGTAAAGAAAGGACTCATGATGATGTAAGGGCAAAAAGATTAACAGATCATTTGAAGAGACACATTCAAAAGCAACAAGAACATATGGAAAGATGGACAGTGTCCTATGTGATCTTGTTACAGCTGAAGGCCTCCAAACTCCCTCACTGCAGGACATGCAAGATGGAGCTGTTGCGTGCTTGCTTTGATGGCACTGAAGCACTCCTCCTGCACTGTTAGCGAGCACAGCAGTGATGGAAGATGGAACTAGTTTCCTGTGTGCTTCTGATGTCTCAGAAGGCTCATAAACTCCCATCCTGTCAGTGAGGATATGGAGTATTGGACCATGGTCCTAGCATCCCATTAGATCTTTGCCTCTGTGGGACCCCAGAACTTCCTCGCTGTAAATGAAGATATGCAGTAACGAAAGATGGACTCAGTACCCTGTGTGGTCTGGATGCCCCCTCGCTCGCTCTGAGGACCTGCAGTAGTGAAGGGTGAATTCAGGGTCCTGTGTGCTTTTGATGCCTTAGAAGGGTACATTGGTCATTCTCCTTCTCCCCTGCCAGTCCACAAGAATGTTTGTCGCTCTGGTGAAATCCTGTTTTACCTTCACTGGCAAATAGGTAACATTTGATGCTTTTGAAATGAATAGGACACCCATTGCCTGTTGCACCCGACATCGCCACCTCATCTGGAAAACACTGGGGCCAGCCTGGTGTTGAGAACAAGCAAGTCTTTCTTCATCTTCTTCCAACTTTACTTATGGTTTTCAGTCTCCCCAGACGAGGAAGGCATGAAAGGTCCTCGTTCGTCTGCTCCTTGTGCATACGGTTGAATCTTTATAGCTTCAAGTAATAGGATGGAATGCTATGTTGGATTTGAAAATTCCTACACGGTATAATAGTGCCTTCACTGCCCTGTTACTGGTTCGTAAAAAAGCACTCAGAAAAACGGTGGGAAAGGAGGGAGAAAGCAGTAAAAAACTAGGTAAAAGCAGGAGAAAACACTCAGAAAAATGGGGAAAAGGAAGGAAAAAGTAAAAAAACAAGGCAAAAGCAAGAGAAAGCTATCAGAAAAATGGGGGAGAGGAAGGAGAAGGCAATAAAAAATTTGACAAAAGCACGAGAAAGCACTCAGAAAAACGGTGGGAAAGGAGGGAGAAAGCAGTAAAAAACGAGGCAAAAGCAGGAGAAAACACTCAGAAAAACAGGGAGGAAGCAGTGCAGCAGCACGGGAGAGCTGGGCCTGGGGCCTACTCAATAGGGGGAAAGGAAGGAGGAAGTAGTAAAAAACTAGGTAAAAGCAGGAGAAAGCATGCAGAAAAATGGGGAAAAGGAAGGAAAAAGTCAAAAAACAAGGCAAGAGAAAGCTATCAGAAAAATGGGGGAAAGAAAGGGGAAAGCAGTAAAAAACAAGCATTTGCAATGCAATCGGTCTCGCATTTGGGACCTTATAAGTATTTAGCGATGCACCACATTATTCCACATTACTGCAACGAGGCTGGTTTTGTTCGTGCTTGCCAACTGCTAATAAGGAATATTAATGACGGCATCTCCAGCTGTGACAACGCTAAGTGTTGGCCTGGTAATGACATATTAATAATCTCTAAAGTCAGGTCTGTTCATGTGATATCAATTTCGGGGAAGTAATACTTAATTTGCTAGCCTGCATAAACAAACCTCTTTTGGGGCACAAATGTTGCAACTATGCGTATTTAAGCAACAAACCATTAGAAGGACTACCATCATAATAGAAATTACTTTTCAACCCTAATGGTTGTTTTCACTTCCGGAATAATTATTTTTGCTGCATGGTTGAGAAGACACCACCTGTCCCGGTTCTCATTACTCTTTGTAACCTATGTAAATAGTATTGCTGTTAACCAGGCAAACCATTAACATTCAGGTTACCTGGCCAAGTATGATGGGATTCCAGCAGTATGCCAGAATCTTAAGTGACCGGGCCTCAAGCGTTTGGTCTGTAGATGACAACATATATAAGAAGAGGCCAAGCACACCCCTCACAAAAACAAATACTTAAAGCAGGGTGAACAAACCAACCAACCAATATATACAAACTCTAAACAAAATACGCAGCTCTACACACACATACATGCAAACACTTCCAGCAAAGCAGACACACACAGGCAGACAAATAGACACACACAGCAAAAAATAGGGAGGAAAACAAACACAATCAGAAAACCAGTGAAACGCAAATAACAAATGTAGAAACATCAACAAACGGAAAAACACATACACACAACAGTTTCTCATTCTCTCTCACTTAAGCACACCCAGATACACAGGCTAGCGCACATAAGAAGACCCACGGCAACTTTGTGTTTCCCACACACACACACATGGACAGATGGCCACAAACAGGAAGAAATACAAACAGTTACAAAAGTACAGACCAGCATAGAAAATGATTCAAACACTGTCACATGTAGATGCGTAGCAACAAACAAGGATACGCGCATACACTAACTGAAACACACTAACACATCAAACATGTAATTCGCACACCGACAAAAACCAACAAATAGACAGCAGAACATACACACCAACGCTATAAGCAGCGAATAAATGCTGACAAATGCAGTTACTGCCACAACCAACTACAAACACACATACCAAGAGAAACATGGACACCACCATACTTCCAGGAAAATGAAAATCTGTGTAAAATAATTAGAAACATCCAAACTCACACAGCAACGTGCAAGCACACTTCACACAGACAGCCACATACACATGAACACAATATACATAAACTTAGACAATTCTGCAGCCAGAATCGCAAATACCTGTACGTACAAACATTTACTGAGAGCCACACGGAGAGAAACAAAAACAACTTCGGCCCTCCCTTCCATGTAAACACAAACACCAACACATAAATTATCCCGAGTGCAACGGAGTAACCTTACAAAATGAGAGCGAGAATGGGACAAAGAGAAAGGGAGAGCCAGACTAAACATGGGCTAGAACAGACAGGGACTGGAGAAAGGGAGAGGGAGAAAAAGGACGACCAACAGAGTATAACATGGCCCACGAAGAGGGAGAAACTGTGCAGTGAGAGCAAAAAGTGAGCAACAGAATAAAGAGGGGACTGAAGAGAGGAAGAGTGAAAATAGGGCCACTGAGATGGCATGGGGAGGGGTGATGAGAGAGATGAAAGGAAAGAATGTGAGTAAAAGTGATGGGGAGTAAAAGATGAAGAGCGATTGAAGAGAGGTTGAGAAAAGGAACAAGAGGAAGGTGGAGACGGGGAGAATGAAATAAGGAGCAAGAGCGGAGAAAAGACAGGCTAAGGGGAGAGATAGGGCTGTGGGGTGAAAGTGACAAGGGATAAAGACGACCTGACACATGTGAGGGAGGGGATACACGGGGTAAGAGAAAGAGAGAGGGGGCGGAGTAAAAGATGAAGAAAATGAGCGAAACACTGCAGCGGAGAGAGGACGGACAAAGGATGAGAAACAAGGACTGTGACTGCGATGGGAGGCAGGACAAACCAGGTATGTGTCAGAGATGTAGAGTTGGAGAAACTGGCTAAAAAGATCAGGCATGTTAGGAGAGATAAAAAAGCATGAGAGTAGAAAGAGGGTGAAATGTGGAGGGAGAACTGAAATGCTGTGAAGCAATAGTGAGAAAAACAAGTTTGACAACAGATGAGATAAATTCTAATATTAAACTGATAAAGCAAAATGGATAAGCCTGTGGATGGTTATCAAACTAGAGGTGCAAACACGTTACAGTCTGATTGTGCTGAAGGGGTGATTTAGCCATCAACCTGTCAACCCAAATGTAAGATTAAACTTAAGAGTAAGTTGAAACCCTTATTAGAAACTGTAAAGACGCCCTAGCAGTTCAAACATTTTCATTCAACTAAAGGTGCACAAATAAATGCTAAAGTATGCATATATATATGTACATTTTCACCACGAACTGAAAATGCAAATTTCGTTCCAAAAGGTATGATTAGCACCAGCCTTTGGTTTAATTAACTGCACTTTTGTATGCATTGACTATGGCCAATTGAAAGCTTGCAAAGTAATTAGGAGATAACGCATTTGACTTTTGTATGGTGCATGTGCCAGAAGGGAGCACTGGAACGCACTGCATATATGTGGAGAGATCAACATGCCCCCAATGATGCATATATTCACACTTCAAAGTGAAAAAACACGACCTTTCAGTTCATGTAAGATATGGAAACACCTGTTATCGGCCGACTTGGTTCTATTAAACAGTGCCGAAATAGAAAGCTTCTGGCTGCATTTTAGCTGAGCACCCCTGTTTGCAGTTTAAATAACAGAAGAGGGTGAGGAGTGGTGATGGTGGGAACACAACACAGGATGACAACTTGTCATTGTCAGTGTGCAGGGTAGGCTCGGCTCAGAAGGGACTGCTGTGATCTGGGCCGATGTTTGTTGATCAGACATGCAGTGTGGAAGTAAAAATAAAAAATAAAATAACACAATTTGGCGATGAGCAGATGGCCGGCTAGGGGGTGATGGCAGCTTAAGGCTGTCTCCGCCCCCATCCTCCAACCTCAGCCTTAGCTCCCCGAGGGGTGCCCTTCGTTTCCGCAATAAAAAATAGAGTGCAGAGACAAGATGAATGGGTGGGGCTCAGGTCCCCTCTGTGTTACTCCCAGCTATAACACACACAAATTCCAAAATATATTTTATTGCAAAGAACTGCAGACGAACAACGAAGCCAAATTTGTCTATAGAAACGTCCAGGAGACAAAACAGCAGCGAACACAAGGGCACTTATCACATCTAAGCAGGAATGGGATTGATTATTTTAAAAAAGGGTCCCAGTATAGCAAAATACTACTGAGCCACTTTCTTTTCTATTTTTAATCATTCCGGTACGAGCCCCACTCAAAAGAGCGCTCTCTTTTCAATAAAGAGCGGTGAATGTGGAAAGTCACTGCTCACTGTGACACAAAACAATATGCCATTGTGTTAGGCGGTAAACTCCGAGGAACAATTATCTGCCTGAACCTGATATGCAGACCCCTATTATACCCAGATATGTGAACAGAAATACATTCACACATATAGTCTCGTGTAGGTTGACATGCTTAGAATACTCACAACTTTCTGCTACTACCCGCCTGTGCACCTTTTTCACCTCATTAATGTAAGGTGCTGCGCTACATGGCCAGTTCCTCGGGCAGGAGAGACACAACGATCGGGGCAAGCTGCATCGTGGGGCGCAAGGAAAAAAAATAAAAATGTAAAATACTCTCCTTAAACCGTGCCCCGGCCCGTGCCGCAGCTGCACATCTCTCCTTATCTCTCCAGCAGTCTCCCTGCCCATGAGCCCTGTGCAGTGCTTTGTGCTTCCTCAATCTTCATGGCTGAGGCCTGGGGAGCTGTCCCGGGAATGGGCGCGCCAGGGAACGGATGACTGCTCAGGAAGAGCGTGCCTCCTCTGAGCCTTGCAGTTACAAGCAGAGAAGGAGTGGGGGATTGAATGGGAACATGATGTGATTTACGACTTGACCCACTGCGGCCGGAGCCACGAGCAGAGCCCTCCATGCGCTGGAGCCAAGCCCGCTATGAAGTAAGACTGCTGGCACGGCTACATATGATGACGTCTCCAGCGGTTACCATGGGAGCCGAGCACAGACAATCTTTGACGACACTCCTGAACTACTTCTTCCTCTTCGTGCGCAGGAGTGGCTGCTGAACGCATGCGTAATATAGCCATCTGGACAGGTCAGGCAAAATAAAGTGCGAGACTCAGCCAGCCAATCCCAGGAGAAAACAAGCATTTACAAATGCAATAGGACTCGTATTTACGCGAGACCTATTGCATTGTAAACAAAAGTGCGGGCGTCCAAGAACGTAGGAACGGGAGTGGGGGTGGGAGGGGTGGTGGGCAGAGAAGTTACAAACTGCGGGAGGGAACGGGGGGAGGCAGGGGAACAAAAGAGTTTTTAAAGTAAAGGGGCTGATAGCCATGGAAGGAGAATAATGACGACATGGCTGTCAGGAGGAGGGACTAACAAGCTGAAAACAAATGAGAATGCAGGATTTACAATTTAAGCCAATGAAAAAAATGCTCGGAAAGTAGGCGGAGCTTCCCTCCACTATACTGTATACTGCATGCCTCGCAAAGCGAGCAACGCGTTGCGTTGCAACGCTATGCGAGACCTAACGAGCTAAAAGTAAGTGAAAGCACCCAGAAAAGCAGGGAGGAAGCAGAGTGGTGCAACAGCACAGCAAAGCTGGGCCTTCGGCCAGGGAGGGTACACCCAGAGAAGAAAAATTCATCCCCTCTCCATCTGAACCCGAAAAGTATGGCCCTAACCTTGAGGGCAAAGCTAAAAGCGATGTTCTGGGAACTATCATCTGAAAAGGACTTGGCAAAACCTGTGGGTAGTCTGAATCATGATTTTCTTAATTTCAAAATTGCCCCCTGTTTTGAGGCTACCATTGATGAAATTGTTCCCCCCTTGGCACGCAAACTATTTTTACAGTTCCGCTATTAAGACTTTACCCACTAAACTGTTCTGTAACAAGTGGCGCTGTAACGCTGTTATTGAGGATCTTTGTCCCTCGTGCAAAACTTGCCCTGAATCCATAGTGCACTTACTTTTCTTCTGTCCACATTACATATCCTTGATGAAAAATGGATACTTCCGCTATGTAGACTGGTTGGCCCTGGCCACTACCTTGAGGTGCTGAGAATCTTGTGCACTGATACACGCAGAGTAATAGTTTTTGGCCTTTCAGGATTCTGGTATGCACTGTGGATTAGGCGTGCCAAATGTACTGTATGAAGCACTGCACTTTCTTCCTTTTCTATGTTGTTGTTCATCCTGCATTTGAAATCATTTTACGGCATTTAAGCCTTTTAAAATATTAATGTGGAAATGTCTTTTACATACTTCTGATTTTACTCAACCTGTGCTGTGTACTTTTCTAGATCTTCGTGATCGAAATAAAGTTATATGATGATGATGATCCCATATACAGTAGTGGTCATGTACCTCCTAACTCTCTGCTAGTGCACAGGGGCCTACAAGTGGGTCTCTGCGTAAGGGATGTCCCACCACCTGAAAAAGACGGTAAACGCATTTACGCAGCAAGCAAAAGGGTACTAGTTGGGTGGGCCATACACTGGCGCATTCCCAATTCTGTAGGCTACCTCACACGCTGATACAGAGCTCAGTGGAATGAGAATGAAGAGTTCATCCAGCATCATCATAACCAATTCAGGAAATGGGGGGAGGGAATGGTGTTGGAAACGGTCTTCACTTCCACCACAATTACGCTGTGCCAGGTGTGTGAACACCTTGGTCATACTCCTCCGTCACTCCTGGCTTTGCATATCGGGCTTTAGGCTTGAGGTCCAGCAGCAACTCATTAACTGGGTAACATCTCATAGGACCGCAGGTGGGTGAGATGCTTGAAATAATCAGGAGGGGCACTTATATCACAAAGTCGATGGATGCCCTGCAGACGTCCGCTACTAGGGGTTCCGTTCGTAAGCAGAAGTACAGGGGCGGAACCAAGCCAGAAGTGTAGAAGCTACACTTGGGGCTCATTCAGGGGCAGCAATTCAAAACAAGGGCAAGAGTAGCAGAGCTCCTGGCAAGGGGGAACTTCTGCTTCCGAGCACTGGCTTACCCCACATCCTTCCTAGTCACATAACACCGGTCGGGGTAGGTTGTAAGATTCCCTTCCACTTGGGAAGGAAATCACCTCTGACAAATGAGTTCTTGTAATAATCGAAGGAGACACAGATGATGGACGGAATGCAGAGCAAATCAAACATTCACATCCAGTCAAGTGATCTGGGTTAAATCCATCGTTCTTTTGCTCACCATGCCACCCCAGTTTCGACCCAGCCATATGCAAATCATTCTTGACCCTGTGCCTCATGGAAACAGTCCCTTTGCAAATAGATGTTTAACTATTAAACTCTGAAAAGAAAAGACCCAGGGCAGGATAGTAACACGAGGGCCTACGGTTTGGGTCCTAGTCCACTAAAGAGGTCTACTCTTTACAAGCGTCATAGAGAACTGGGTGCTGGTGACGGGAACACACTTAATAAGCGGAGGACGATCACGCTCAAGACGGAAAGGGGGAGCATGGTTCTAAAGAGGGCAGGATATCTCTCCCTGCTAGTATGTTATATTTTTACTTACCTGAATATTCTTCTGTCCCTTTGAGGGATGCTGGTGGTAACCATTTCCCAGAAGCTGGTGAGGAAAAAGGAGAAAAATGACCAACCGATTGTGTTTTCTTGAGGATACAACCCCAAGACTAAGAGAGACTATATGTCACTTAGAAAAGTAATACCGATTGGAAGAAACCTTTGGTTATAAGATCTTGTTGTATTCCCTGTGTTTATATGACTTTAAAAGGTTAAGTAAAGCCCCTCTATGTAGACAGGTGTCGTGTAGTCCCTATATATCCTATACAGGATCTGTGCGTTCCGATAACATAAACTGTGGGTTTGGTGGCAGACGGATTCCGTGCACCCCCACCGGATACGTTAGCCTGTCTGTATTAGCTAGCTCACAGTGCCACTAGAGTCTCCTCTTATCGGGGAGAGAATAGTTCTTGGCAACCTCAGAACATGACAACCCTGATCCCTCAGAATCGTGGAAACAATATGCTACCTTTCGCTCAGTCACTCGTGCTCACTTAGTTTGTCTCCGAGAGTTACACAGAATAAACAGGCTGGGCGTTTCAATAAGTATTTATTGAACCGTTGTTATTCCAGTGTATAATAGATGAGCTGCTACAACCATTAGACAGTAGCAGAGATATGATTAGCAATACTACGAAAGTAAAAGGATGGTATAGTTCTACCATCTTGCAGAAATCATGAATATAAACATGTACATAAAACACATGATAAAAGTGCGTACTCCTACGATGCCTCCCTAACTAGATGTACCTAATGTACCTAGCATCTGTGTAGGTGTTATGCCAAGAATCCTTCTAGGATCTAGTCAACCCCATTACCTTAGAATGAGAGAATATGGGACCCCGTCCTGGTTTTGAGTTGGACACCCCACAAGAGATTTTAGATTACTGCGAGCTGGAGCGTCTGCATTGCATGCAGGAACCTCAGCGTCTCTGGTTAGTGTGTCAGCTGGGAAGTCACGGTTTCCTCTATCTTCCTAAGCAAGATGTGTTGTATATATACCCATAGGTCTCCCCAGGGGTCCTACCTTGCTGTGTTACTGTGTCGGCCTAAAGGATGACATTGGGCCTGAACTTTATACAGAGATATTATACAGGAGATGGTAATCCTACTGTTAGTCCTGCTGTGCTTCCAAGAAAGCAAAAACAACAGTTGATGGACAGAATGCAGAACAATGTCATACATTCACCCCAGTACAGAGATATGGGCCTAAATCCATCGTTTTTTTGCTCACCATGCCATTCCAGTTTGAACCCAGCCATATGCAAATCAGTCTTGACCCTGTGCCTCGTAGGAATAGTCCAGCCCGAACTGCCAAGCCAGGTCCTCCCTGGACTGGAAACAAGCATCCTAGGACCGGTTTCGGGGTTTCACCCCTCTTCAGCCAGGATAGCTTGATTCCAGTGGCATGGAGAGCACAGGACCCACGTCTGGGCATACCCGTCCCACTCGGGGTGACGAACGCAAAAACAACAGTTGATGGACTGAATGCAGAACAATGTCATACATTCACCCTAGTAAGAAGCCTCATGCATAAGGTATGAGAATCGAACCAGGGAAAAACCCGCGTTCTGAGTGCAGTGTCATATCTAGGTAAAAGGTCAGTGCCTAAGAACCGTTATGTATGCAATGTAGGGAAGGATGTAGGTGAAAGGTTGCAATGTTACCTGCGCCTATATAGGGTACCTATATGGAATATAACACCCATTCCTCTTCCGAATGGACGACATATGTAACCTATTACTATACTACTAATATTACTAGATAGTGGTAGGCACAAAGTTTATAAAAACATCTTTTGAACTAAAATGTTTAAAAATTTGTTTAAAAAAGGGCAAATTTTTCCCAGCACACGACGAGCCAAATGAGTTCAAATGTTCATGTCCTGGCTGGTAGACGCAACATTTTCATTGCTTGCTTCCGCAGTAGACGGCCCCTGTAGCACCTTGCAGAGCACGTCAATTGAGCACAGATGTTCCACGCTGTCCGCAGCCGGTGCTGGGGCAGCCTGTGCGCCGTCCAAAGCCTGTGGGTCAGAGGAGGAGCCAGTGTTCAGACCAACAGGTGCAGTTACTACCTGTGGAGGCTCAAGGAATGCCGCCATCAACATTGGAATACGCTGAGGACACTGCAGAACGTGGGCCGTTATCGGGTCCAGTAAAGCATTCACGTCCGGTGGTGCACATGATGGTAGTGTCAAACAAAGGTCTAACACGCATTCTTCTCCGCAAAACAGGCATCGGAGGACAGGTAAGATGCAGTCTATCCAGACCGGTCGAAATGACAAGAACCAAGATTCACTTAGTTCTCTTAGGCGAGGCGTGCCTAGAAGTTGTACCATGCGGTCACGGTATTTGCGCTCCAGGAGTGTTCTTTCCATCGCCTTGGTGACTGGGACGTCCATTGCGTAGCAAATAGAAAACAATCAGGATACCTGCTATTAGAAACAGGATCAGCGGAAGTCCTCCAAAGATGCTTCCGAATAGGAGTGTATGAAGTTTGGTATAACTCCAAGTACCGTCTGAAAGGTGCTCAGAAGTCCAGAACCTATGATCTTAAATAGGTGGACAATGCCTGTCGTATCAGACATGTTTCTGCGAAATGGAAAGGGCAGTTTGTATGAACGAGCGCCTGTATCTCTGCCGAAGGCCTTGCGATCTGGAGATCAAAAGTTTCTCGAGCAGAGGTTAAGGGCACAGACTTCTGTAGAAGCATGGCTTTCATTCTGCTTAGAGTATCAAACCGTATTAAAGAAACATTCAGTGAAGACCATAACGGCGCCTCCCTGACTGTATGTGTCGGTGGAAACAATACTTGCATACAACAAGTAACCCTGGAGCTCACGGTTACCAGATATGCGATGCCCGGGAGCATTCCACAGCAGCCTTGACTGTTCAGCATCAAGTAACTCCCATTCGAAAGTAGCCTAAATGCTGGAGTAATCACTGCAGCTGGGGCACCCCTCAGATGACAGGACAGGTTTGCTACAGACCCATTACAAGCTCCGTGCAACATTATATCCTGGCATAACATAACATGTGTATTTGTAAAGCGCACGTTCACCAACAGGTCTCTTGGCGCTGAATAACAGATGTTTATTGTTACCCAACTCAATGGTACTCATTTTATCGACCTCAGATGGATGAAAGGCTGAGTAGACCCGCCGGGATTTGAACCTGTGACCATGAGGTCGAACACAGGCCCCTGCAGTGGATGCATTAGTCCACTGAGCCACCAGACCCGGATATGAGTGATCCACTTAAAGCATTCTCGCAGTTTGTACCGCTTAGAAACACTTCTCGATCCCCACTCCGGCATCGAAGTCTATATGGTAATACCCATGATTCCTTGATGTATTCCTTACCCATTTCGTCATATCTGCCTACTTGTTGTTGTTCAATGCAATACTGAAACTGAAAGGTAGTGACCGGTAGAGTTATGTGGCCATGGATTAGCCATTCCGTGGACGGTGATTCTGCCACTGTAAATGGTAACCTATCCAGTTTTTCGATACGCAGCATTGTATATTTTGCTCCCCTTTGTGCCATTTCTATCTGTTTATCTGTTAGATTGTATTCAGAAAACAGATACGTGCTGTTGATAAAACGCCATGGCACATAGCCTGCACGCAAAGATTGCAGCGTCCAGCTTAACAACATAATAGAACGTAATTGAGATTGCCTGTGTTGTGATATGGCCAAATCTTGTTCTAGTATGTCTATCGCAGAAGATACAATGTTGCCTAAGGAATATATCCTGGAGGTCAATGTGGTTAACCCATTGTCTACCACTGCTAGAGATTTTTCTAGATTTATACGGTCTATTTCCCGTAACCTCTCTGCGGCCTCTTGTTGGGATATTTTCCAAATTTCATTGTAGACAGCATAATAGAAACGTTTCTGACGTGGCTTTCTGGGACCCATTAAAAAATCCCTAAGATCAACATCCTGTGACAGTAAGGATAAGTGTTGTTTCACCTGTGTGTGTGTGTTGAGGTTTTTAGCCAATCAAGGCACAACTTCCCAACACTGTAGGATGTCACTACCCCTGGATGTTGTCTTTGTACATAACGTGGATCTGGCCTATGGATACTAAACCCTTCGGTTTTACCCATGAATCTTGCCTGACAACTATTAGTGTCTGTGGGCCAAATCAACCATTTTCTCCAATCGGGGTCTGATCTGTTGTATTGTATTATGTAATATACTGTAATTTCTTCCTGTGATGTTATGTTGCCCTCGGTGTGTGATGGAGTCGGCAACCGAGGTGTGTTCAAGTCTTTGTTCTTTGCTAGTCCAAGGCAAGACGTCTGTTGCACTGTCTCGTTCAAAAACATGATTTGTTGAGGGATGAGGCATGCTCTAAACAAAGCTTCTGTTCCCTGAACTTGCCATTCTCTAGTACCCCAGACTGATTTTAAGTCTATGGTGTCTTTCCATAAGTCGAAACCTTGTTCAGACAACTGGGCAATAAAGGAAGCAGAGTAAATCTGTTTGGTGTTTGTCAACATATTTTTTGTGCTGATGTTGGTGCAACCCTATAATAATATGAGGCTGGGTCAGACATATTAAACCCCGAAAAATATGGAAACTTCTGTGTAAATATTTTTGAACTGCCTTTCGGCGGTGTTGGACAATGTTCCCACTGGTGGAATGTGAACACATTTCTAGGATTTGCAGATTTATGCAGAAAATGATGACCATAGTGTTGATAACAATACATACTCTCGAAATCTGATGCGTCTTCCAATGCTTCACTACTAGAAAACGCAGCAGATTTTTCCAAATCAGATAACATGTTAATAACAGTTTCAAAATCCCAATCATCGGAAAATGTACTTGAGGCAATGATATCACTTAATGATATTTTAAATAAATGTGGAATTTTTTAAATTTCAGTCGGACCAAATATATCGAAATCAACCTTGTCCCACACTATGCCATCAGGTATAGTAACTGCTGTAATGTTCACTGATGACAAGTCTCTTTGTTCTCGATGAGATGATTGGTGTGGTTTTAAAAGTAAGTTCACCTTTTGGGCTGCAGAGCTTTGTCGAATGTATTTCCCATTAATAAGCATACTAAAAACTATTACCAAGCCTACCCAGAAAAGAAAGAAAAGTATCCCAGTGATTATCCATAGTTCTACCCACGGTGATACCAGGTAAGTCTTTTTAAGAAAGTTCATAAAGTCTGTAACTTGCTGTTTGCGTGATTTTTGGGCTGGCGTCTTTTCAGGTTCACTTGGATCCAAAGAAAACGTATCAAAGTTTATGAAGTAGCCAGAAGCACTTCGATCAATTGTTGGTATTGCATCAGGATTTGTAGAAATCGTGGTTTGCTCTTGTCGAGGCATGTTGACGTAGACATCTGTATTTGGTCGAATAGCGAGTTGTTTTTGATTTTGAGTTTGATTTTGAATTTGAACTTCAGGTTCAAGAGGAACGAGTTCCATAGCATTGTTGCATAGTCCTTCATTCCGTGTTGGAGGCTCTTCGAACGTGATGAGTCTTTCCGTTGGAACTTCTTGAATTATAGCGAGAGGAGGGCGTCTGCTACTATGGAGTCCACGTGGCCTACTGCTTAGTATCGGCCACATAGTGTGGTTTGATTAGGTCAATTGAGACAAATCTTTTTTCCGGCAAGAGGCGGTAGAAGTACAGTTATTGTTCCTTCAATTGCTAGGACCGGTACAGGCTTTCTGTATGATGGCCCAAATTCTTTCTTGTCCGCTATTTTCTCTCTGACCAGATCCCCGACTTTTGGGATCCAGACAGGCCTTGCCGTGACTGATTTGACTTCCCCAGTGGCGGTCTGCTTCAGATGGAGATTACTTTGTTGTGTCCTGGATTCATTCAGATCCTGTAAAACAGCCAAACGATCATGGATGTCAAAAGGCTTTTCATCCGCCACTGTGCCTTCATAATTAAGATCAGGTACCCACATTCTTGTCCCAAATAGGACCTCATATGGAGTGACACCCCCTAGAGAACTTCTTGGCATGTTGTTAAAAGCACGCTGCACTCCATACAGATGTTTTACCCAACTTTCACCCGTGCCTAATACTCTAGCTGTTAAAGATTGCTTTAAGTCTCGGTTTTTTCTCTCCACTACTGAATTTCCCTCGGGATGGTACGGAGATTAGTACCGCAATGCTACACCCAATCCTCGCATGGCCTCCTTGTAAGCCCGAGAGCTAAACGCAGGGCCCTGGTCAGAATGTAATGTGACAATTGTGTATGTCCCTATAAAGACTCACAAATCTTTTATAACCGTTCGAGCGTCAGCCGAGCGATGGGGCCACACCCATAGGAATCTTGAGCAGGAATCCACTGCAACCATGATATACCTGTAAGCCCCATCACATTTTAAGGGACCGCAGTAGTCCAGGTAAGTGCACGCGAAATGTTAGTCTGATGCTGTCTAATAATGGGACCTGTAGTGGGCGAGCAACGGCGGCTCCATTTATTTGTTGACAGATATCGCAGTTTAAGACGAAGTCTTTGGTCTGCTTTGTTAATCCAGGTCACCAATAGCGTTGTTTCAACAAAGAAACAGTCGCCGTAACTCCTGCATGTGCAGAACCTATCCCTTCGTGTGCTGCTAGAATTAAACCTAACCTCCGATCCATTTTTGGAATTACTTCATCCCCCACTCCAGGAATCTAAGCAAATGGAATGTTATTGGCATCTAACTTGTAGGAGTACTTGAGTGGAAACCTTTTTGGTACTGCTCCGCTGTTTTTGCGGGTTGCATTAATAGCTACCATAATCTCACCGTCTATTCTCATTTTAGAACGAGTGATTGCAGCTACGGAAGCCGTACGTACAGCCCCCTTTGCGGCTTCATCAGCCAATGAATTTCCTTCAACGTGAACGCCATCACGCTGATGACT
Organism: Calotriton arnoldi; assembly: GCA_963921515.1. NCBI lineage: Eukaryota > Metazoa > Chordata > Amphibia > Caudata > Salamandridae > Calotriton > Calotriton arnoldi. The sequence goes on along the minus strand of CAWUFW010006172.1, from coordinate 665,006 downwards.
CACTGTATGTATCACGTGAGCTCTTGGTAGTTCGGTTTCCAACTCCACTACCTGTTCCCATAGCATTTTATGCTTAATTGTGCCACCTTTTGCATCTTTGAACCCGTTCTGAACCCAGTGCTGTAAATATTCATTATATGACTGCACACAGTAAAAGGAATCGCACACGATTAGTGTGGGGAATTCTCGATCCGTATTCACCAGTGCCAGTATCAAGGCTTTTAACCGTGCCGTGCAGTCTCCTAGGGACTGCGTCTTTGTGCAACTTGGGTGGAACTTTCCATCCCACATGCGACCTTTAACGATTGCACATGCTGCGCTATATTGTTGCTTACTCCCTATGACCGGTTGAGCAGATCAGTCAGTGTAAATGATATATTCATACTGATCTAGAGACATTATTTCGTTTGGTAGAGGATATTCTTGTTCGTATTGCAGAAATGCTTGTGTCTTTAAATTTGGGTCGTACCTGTATTCTACATCTGTTGCAGTGAAAGAATTAGCCCATTGTATCCATCTCGGATGTAAAACTTTAGCATTAGGAACGCTTGCCTTTGTCGCAGCCTCTAAGGCTGGAACTGGAGTTACTACTATTATTCGTTTCCCCTGAGCCAGTGCTCTTTCTCTCACTACAGCAGTCTCTACTGCTGTTAGAATCTTTTCTGTAGATGCGAAGCGCATCTCAGCATTTGTGTACAAATGTGATTTGTATGCAATTGGTACTGTCTCACCTTCATTATGTGTTAGATAGGTGTGCCCAGATTGACCCGCAACTATACGGATCACCAGGTTGCGTACGTTTACGCGTGCCTGTAAGTGTTTGGAAGCTATCGTGTCAGCTTGTGCGGAACAAAGTGTATCTGTATGTTCCTGTGTCCATTGTTTTACTGAAAAATCAGGTTTTATTAAATCGTAGAAAGGTTTTACTCTTTCTGCGTAATCTAAAATGTATGTTCTATCAAAATTTAGGAATCCCAGAATTGACTAAATTTTTCAATGATTTTGGAGGTTGGAGCAGCGCGCATTTTTCAAAAAAAAAATTGGCTGCTAGGCTTTTTCCTTCACTTGAAAGCTCGTATCCTAAAAACAGGACACTGAGGTGGGCAATTTTTGATTTTTTAAAGTTGAATTTGTAGCCCTCAGATGCAAATCCCAAAATTATGGTATTCACTCTGTTCAAGCGTTCCTCTAGGTCATCGTCCGTTAGATAAATATCATCCACATTGGACAATGCCTCTTCGTCCAAATTTTGAAGTAGCTCAGTTAGTCTGGCCGAAAACAACCCCGGGTTGTTCTTATACCCCTGGGGGAGTCGACAAAATTGACGCTGGGTCCCTGGCGCTGAGAAGGCTGTTAGATACCTGCTTTCAGGCGCTATATTTTGGCAGAAAAATCCATTTGAGATATCAAGTGTTGTTTTATATTTTTTCCGCACAATGTTATTCATTAATGCGGCACTGTGTGCATTTTGGACTGCAAATGTCTTAGTGCAAGTGTTTAAATGTCTGTAATCTAAAACTAGATGATACGAATTGTCCGGTTTCATGACAGGAAACAAAGGATTGTTCATTGGTGAGGTGCAAGTTTCAATCACCCCTTGGTATTCAAGTTGATCTAAGATCTCCCTGACCTGTTTTTTAGCTTCTTGCTTTATTGGATACTGCCTCTGTGCAGTTGAACTATGTGGTGGGTGGAATCCTCATTCCATCCAACATGGTTTTTGTATAATGCTGGAGCCTGGGCTACCGCCCACTCCTGCGCATATGTGTGTTGTAAATGCCTGGGAATCTGGTCTGAGAAGGCCGGAAGAATTACTGTTTCTCCTTTAGGGCAATCCATGACTAATGCTGGCGGCCAATCTTGTTCAGCTAATAAAATATCATAGCCAAACGTCAGGTTCTCCCAAAAGAGACCTCTCACTGTTCTACATTTGTCCACCTCCATTTAGAGCATTATTTCATATACTTTATCTGGGACGCTTACCCTAGTATCAGGTGTTTCCACTGTGATATAATCATTCAAGTCCGCTGTCACCAGAAATTCCATCAGGTTCTTGCGAACTATTGTTACTTCTGCCGCACTGTTTAGCATCGTCAGAGCCCATTCCCCGTTCAGTAGTCGAGTCTTCAGAATTCTGGGCATGTCTGATCTTTAGATCTGCAACTTTCTTCTTTTTGAACTGTGGCTTTTGCTTTGGCTTCTCTTCTTTCTTAGAAGTGTAATCTTGAGCGTGCTGCTTGTCTCTGGACTTTGTACGCTCTTCTTGCCTTTCTGACCGTCCTTCCCTCTCTGAGTTTTTTGATGAACCCTGAAAGGAACAAGAGGAACGTGTATCAGTATCCTGATACCTGTCAGGTTTCCTAATATTATCCCTATTCCTAAGGTTGTACCTCTTTTCGGAGGGCGCAAGTGGCGGAGATCTACCTCTGGATTGAGATCTGTTTCCTTTAAAGTTTTGTTGTTTTATATTATCCCACTTCTTCTTAGTTGAGGCAGGTGTCTGCTTGGAAGTGTCCTTTTCAGAACTGCCCATCAGTTGTGGTTTTAAAGCTTTCCCACCCAAACTGTCTCTGCCTAATTCTGCGTACGCAGTTTCAATTATTTTTGGTAGTTTGTGTTCCTGTTCTAAAGGATCGAACTCTCTCAGGCGTTGGCGGATGGCCACTGAAGCTGCTTCCCCCTTAATGTTGGCTAGTATTATGGCTGATACCTGGGCATAGTTACCTAGTAACTTCATCCCTAAGTTTAGGGCAGGTTCTGCTCCGTACTCATTTTGTATCTGTCTCAATACATCAGGTACTACTGCTAATGACGGGATACCATGAGTTCTGGTATAAATATATAAATGGCAGCAAAGACACTACCCTAAGTGGTACAATCCTCTAATTGTGGTGTTATCCCCATGGGCAAGCAGATAGTTAGCATTCTGTGTTTTTCATACCGGGTAGTATTCGGGAATACTGCCTCTAGCTGCGTTATTTTCTGAGCTACCCAGAATGGTATTTGTTCACGTTTTGTGGGCATTTTACCCATCACCGCGTGTAATGTTTGTGGTGTAATTTTAGTTGCTGTACCCTGAATTTGAGTTCCATTTGTAGCAACTATTGCTGGTTGGACTGTAAGTGTCCTCATGACGAATTGCGTCAAGTTCCTATAGATTTTAATTAAATCTTTGTTGTATGAGTAAGTCTCCTGGTGGCATTGTGTCAATGTCAGGATGTGGTGTGTAGGCCGCTAATATCGGCCATGTTGCCCCTTCTCTTCCAAGCGGGCCGAGTCTTACTCTTCTTATGTGGGGTAGGGCGCCTTTAAACCAGTATAAGTGTTCCTGGTACGTGAGCGGAACCTCTGTATCCTCGAACGGATAATATTCCGCTGGTGCATCTCCTTCTGTGTAGGAGTGAAATGTTTTTGTTCTTGCATTTGCTGCCGGGAATGTAACCCACGAATAAAATACCTCTGTTTTGTTTGATTCGTGTGCCTCAATCACGAAAACTACTATGCCACCCCTAGCTGATAAACCATGTGCAAGTAGTTTCAGGGTGACTGTATTTCTAAAGTTTGGTGCAATTTGTACTGCGCCTGCATCGTCCTCATCTGTGAGGGGCAGATTCTGTTGCATTGGGTCTAATTATTCGTTATTTCTGTCTTCAGTCATTTTGTAACGAAGAAGTTTTTCAAGGGAACCAAGATATGGTGTTTTGCACAATTTAGGAACAATGTGTCCTTCAAGCTTGATTAACCAACAGCCAATAAATAGGTTTTTTAGCCTACTAGGATGTGGCGGAGTTTGTGCCCACCCACTCCAGACGTCTCTGGTGTTTTGTGAGTAGGGGTCTCTGAGAATAGCACGACTGAACTACTCCGATTCTACTGCTAAATAAGTACCCAACCAACGTTGGCGGCGCCATGTCGTGTAGTTCCTATACAGGATCTGCGCGTTTGGATAACATAAACTGTGGGTTTGGTGGCGGATGGATTCCGTGCACCCCCACCGGATACGTTAGTCTGTCTGTATTAGCTAGCTCACAGTGCTACTAGAGTCTCCTCTTATCTGGGAGAGAATAGTTCTTCGCAACCTCAGAACATGACAACCCTGATCCCTCAGAATCGTGGAAACAATATACTACCTTTCGCTCAGTCACTCGTGCTCACTTAGTTTGTCTCAGAGAGTTGCACAGAATAAACAGGCTGGGCGTTTCAATAAGTATTTATTGAACAGCTGTTATTCCAGTGTATAATAGATGAGCTGCTACAACCATTAGACAGTAGCAGAGATATATGATTAGCAGTACTATGAAAGTAAAAGGATGGTAAAGTTCTACCATCTTGCAGAAATCATGAATATATACATGTACATAAAACACATGATAAAAGTGCGTACTCCTATGATGCCTCCCTAACTAGATGTACCTAAATGTACCTAGCATCTGTGTAGGTGTTATGCCAAGAATCCCTCTAGGATCTAGTCAACCCCATTACCTTAGAATGAGAGAATATGGGACCCCGTCCTGGTCTCAAGTTGGACACCCCACGAGGGATGTTGGACCACTGCGAGCTGGAGCGTCTGCATGCAGGAACCTCAGCGTCTCTGGTCAGTGTGTCAGCCGGGAAGTCACGGTCTCCTCTATCTTCCTAAGCAAGATGTGCTGTATATATACCCATAGGTCTCCCCAGGGGTCCTACCTTGCTGTGTTACTGTGTCGGCCTAAAGGATGACGTTGGGCCTGAACTTTATACAGAGATATTATACAGGAGATGGTAATCCTACTGTTAGTCCTGCTGTGCTTCCAAGAAGCCTCATGCATAATGTATGAGAATCGAACCAGGGAAAAACCTGAGTTCTGAGTGCAGTGTCATAAGAACCGTTATGTATGCAATGTAGGGAAGGATGTAGGTGAAAGGTTGCGATGTTACCTGCGCCTATATAGGGTACCTATATGGAATATAACACAGGAAAAGCCTCCCAAACCTTATTTCCGACCGTCCCTCCACAATGTAACAGCAGGAGTGTTATGCTTTAGCAATCATCGTGTAGAGGTGTACTGGAAAAAAGATCATGTGTTTGTATCTTCCAGTCTAGGAGACAATGAGCAGACTCTTGCCACTGGAGAGGAGGGTACAGTGGGATCTTTTCCTGGACTTCTGGGGCAGTCAGGATTTCTTATTCCCTACTGCCCTTTAACACATTTCTCAAGATCATCTGTACCACAGCACCACATGATTCTATTTGGTAGCCAAGCCAAGAAAGCGGAAGGAGTTAGAAGTTCAGATACATCGCAAGACAGCAAATACCACACAGTAAACTGGATGTCCAGTCATTTACAGCTAAGTAGAAGCTGTAAGAAAGGCACAACACAGAAGGTGCTAACACCTTCTGGGACCACGGTTTCTCGATTAAATAGGTGTTTCTGGGATCTTACACATGGCTCTGTAATTTAATGATTTTAATGAAGATGCTCATGATCGAGAACTAGGACTACAGTTATTAAACCATTTCATCTCTGTATGTTTCCAGCACTCTTTAAATGTTTGACATTATCTGCCTAGTAGACGGTTTCCTTAGCAAATACGATAGAGAATTATTGTAATGAGAGTTTAAGTGCACACTTTAATAATGCTGCTATCATGTCTGCAGGTTGTTCAAGAGTTCATCCGGTTCTTGCATCGACTGGCCACAACAAACAAAGACTGTGCGGTGGTAATGTGCCGGCTTGGCACCAGAGAGGCCCTGTCTAAAGCCTTAGACAAACACAGCTCCAATTTGCTACTTGTGACGGAGCTGAAGGATGTGGTGAACGACTGTGAAAAGTATGCGAGTCTCTACAAGAAGATGACCACGAGCATCCTGGCCGGCTGCATCCAGGTGAGAGCTTGGGACACTTCACACTCTGGTAGAGCGAGTGGTGACTCCACGTGTGAGATGAGCCTAGGGATGCGCTGGTTCCCCTTTAATGCTTTTCTGAACTGGTCAGTGGTAGCTCATTATGAGGTGAGTGGTTGATTGTGTACTGCGCTGCCTCAGGAATTAGCCTTTTTCCCATTTTGTGCCTCTATGTGGTTGATGTAGGCATTAAACCAAGCCACTTTCGTAGCTGCACAGGTGCTTGAAGAACTGCACACTTGAAACACAGATTTTGCACATAAGAAAGGTTTAGCAAGAAATTTGTTTTTGTTTGCCTTTCCTTCTGTATTAATTTATTGATTTGTGAATCGCTCGCATGTGACATTTGGCCACCAATATAGTGAGTGTGTAGTTCATGTCTGTGAGGATAGCTATGAGGTGGCATATATCTGGTTGGATAATATGGGTCTCCAGTATCGGATCTTTAATAGATTCACATGCTTGAATCATCTCTGTCGTTGAGCTGGGAGTCCCACGGTAGACATAGTGAGCAGTACAATGTTAAACATACACAGAAAAGCTATGACATAGTCACAATAGTGGCCTATTTATACCATAATAAAAGATCCAAAACTCAGGCAATCAGAGCAAAGCACCGCATTCACATCTCCCCACTCAGGCCACCATAGTTCAGATTTCTACTGCACGTCGGATGTGAAGGGAGTTCCCTTGAGCTCTGCTCAGTCAGTCAGGTGATTTAATTCCTATTCCTCTCAGCATTTCTGAATGACTTGACATTGCTTCATCAGCTTTCTAAGCTTTATACATCAGACCATGTCTAAATCTTAGAGTAAAGATCATTTTAGTCCATGTGGAACTTGTGAAAAAAAGAGGCTACATTCTGAGGACCTCCACAAGGAATGCAGATATTTGCATTCTTTCAGCTCATAAGGCAAAAAGACTAGGACATTTGTAGAACATTTGCTACAAAATCTCTGAAGGACAGAAAGGCAATATTGTTTTTGTACTTACAAAAATCAAAAGCTCAGGATATCCAGCCTTCTGAGGAAGAAGGTGAAAACTCCTCTAGATCATATGGAAAATCTCAAAATAGGGCCCATTCACGCTCTGAACATCCTCGAGAGACAAAATAAAGGTAGTATCCTCAGACTCCAAAGAAACACCGTAAAGGCTTTTAAGAAATGTGCAAGAGAAAAGAGCCTGTCCTCAGACAAGATCTTGACTGGAAAAACACATTCCGGAAAACATCAGAAGAGCTCTTATGAGCAATCAACTCCCAAGAAGAAACAATTGATCTTGAAGCCTTCAAAGAAAGACTCGTCCTCTCTACTGTTGCCAAAGCCATCATCTGTATCACCTTCAACACCATTGTTTACGAGCAAAAAACCACAGTGGGTAGCACCAGCCAAAATAGCTCCAACTATGACACTGTTGACAAGAACATGGTCTACAGCAACACCGTTGGTGAGGTCGATGACAACTCCATCAGCGCGAGCATGAGACACACCTTCGACGCGAGCTTCAGGCAGAGTGCCTTCAATTACATTCTCCAAGGCCACGTCAGCCTCCGCACTGACCACGACGACAATGCCAACTAGAATGGATATACACCATACACCTCAAGAATAAATCTGAATTCCGAAAAGGGTATTTCAGTGACCTTAATGCCTGGATGTAAAGTTTTGTCTTATCCACTGTGCCATCTTTTTGACACACAAGTCTTAGACCAGGAAGGACCCTTTGGACCAGCATAAAGTCCTACTCTGTTGCAAGTGAAATACCAGGACCCAGAAGAAGAAGCAGCATATGAATAATCTGTATTTGCAACGGATCAGAGCTAGATAGACAATCTGGACACTAGACGCTCTCACCAGCCCTTTGTCCAACGTGAGAATGATGATGCTGATAATGAATGGCAGTCCGAATTGGAATATTCTGAGCACACTATGCAAACACCACCTGCAGAGATGATGCAAGTGTCTTGGCCTTAGTCAAGGATCTATGCCTGATGCGCGCTGAAGTATGTAAAGAATTTTCTGAGCCGCATCCTTCTACTCGTAAAAAGAAAGCTTTGAATCGTACAACACCGGCAGGCTCCAGACCACCCTATGTGTTCCAGTGCAGTTTCCACCCAGACGCAGTCCAGTAACTCCATCGTCTGACAGAGATTTCTAACCGCAGATCCCACACCTTGTTCATACCCCAAGGAGACAAACTGGATCTGGAGATTTTCTAATTGCAATTCCCTTGCATGTTGGTAAGTGGCGTTGTGTGATTCTTTGTCAGATCCGCCTCGCTTTGGAGGTGACATTAGGGCCACCATATCCATACCATCTCAGCGTGCCAACATCAGTTTCATTCTTTACGTGCCTTCCATCACAAATTCGGAGCTCCAGCTATCCTGTCAGTTTGACATAATTATTTTCCTTCAAAATATTTTCAGTGTGCAAGGGATGTCTGCTGCCAAAACCACAAGTTTTAATCCTTGCAGGGACTGTCATTGCCAGTTGTCGGTGACGGAGGACACCTATGATGTCGATCTCTGGTTTTTCAGCTCCTAGCATCACTCATCGTTGTTTGACTGATGTGCGAAGTTGAACCGTAAGCCCATCCATAACTGTGGAGCCAAACTTGCTGTTGTGGAACTCCATTGGAATTTGAAAAAGACCTGGTCCCGGTCGAGGACACGAACGCATTCTCGAGAAAAATCTCTCGATTGATCGTCATCGAAGTCCCGAAGCTCAGGTAAGCCCAAGAAGTCCAGAAAACTTCAGAAGTCCAAACATGGCTCTCCTTTGTCCTGCCACTCCCACTTTTGGGCGTCATGCGACGCCCTGGTTACATCCAGGCTACAGAGTTGTTCCTCAACTTCCGAACCAATTCCTACCCTGCTCTGGATGTGCCCCAATTTTCTCGGCCCATTAGCAATGCCCCAACAGTTCCTTGAGCTGAAATTGGCCATGACCATCTGCCCCGACTTCAACTGTCCATCCTGGAGAGTGCTTTCCCTCACGAGTGATTCATGTAATTCTGGCAGCCAGGCATGTTTCCAACAGAATGTAGATGCTGGACACCGGTGAAAAATGTGTTGGCTGGTGTTCTTCCCCTGACGTTCATCTTTTACAGGCAAAGTTTCCAGAAATTGTACTGTTTTGTCTTTACTTAGCCTAGCAAGGCTTTGCTGTTGCAACTTTTGAGGGTTTTCTTTTGACCCTTTCGGCCTTTTTGCATTTGACAGAGCAGCCATTTCTTTTCAAATCACCTGTTGTGATGAGTTTCTTGAAGGGACTGGTTCACGTTTTACCACCAACACCTTTTGTAATGCTGCAGTGGGATACTAATTTAGTTCTCACATACCGAATGTATACTCTCTTTGAGACCATGAGCAGCTGCTCTCTACGTCTACCAACCGTAAAGATTGTTTCCTTGTTGCCAAAACTTCTGCCTGGCAGGTGAGTGAGCTCCTGGTCTTATCCAGCAATGCACATCCTTCTTTACAGACAAAAGCGGCATTCTTGCTGAAGGTAGTGACACCCTTCCACATAGGGCAATCGATCACCTTGCCTGCTTTCTATGCCCCACCTCACCCATCCAAGGAGGGGGAACGGCTCCATAGTCTTGATCCTTAGTGAACCCTCAGCTTTTACATTAGTCAGACCAGAAACCATCAATTTGACAACCAACTTTTGTTTCTTCTTTGGAGTAAAAAAGGGAAAACGAGTGCAAAAAAATTAATCACCTAATGAATTGTATTATGCATCAAAATCTGCTATGGACGATTCAAGAAACAACACCCGAAAGGCTCTTGTGCTCTTTCCACCAGAGCAAAGGCTGCTACCAACGCACTGGCGCATGGTGTGCCAGTCTCAGAATCTGCCCAGGCTGCAGCATGGACATCTCTCCACACGTTCATGTAACACTACAGCCTGAATAGCCAGGTCCGGCAGAACGAGTACTTTGCCTGACCTGTCCTGTGGGATATACTGGGCCATTCCACAAACCCACTAGCTGGGGATGCCCTGCTTTGGTATCTGTTCACAAGATGTGGAACCTGCAGTTAGAAGTTTTTATCAGAAGAAAAAGTAACTTACCTTCGATAAGGCCTCTTCTGATAGAGACTCTACTGAGCCCCAAATTCGTCCCACCCACACTCTCCTCTGTTCTTTAGAATTGTCTCATATGGTCCTTTAATAAGAACCCATTTTAGAGATCTGCACACTGATAAATTCTGATTTCTATGGGCTCCACTTCCGACAGCACAGACAGAGGTCAGAAAGAAACCGACGTGGGCGTGCGGAGGGGCACCAACGTCACATCCAGGACGGGGCCAATCTGGCGCAAAGCCGCACAACACATGAAGGAATTGCTATTAAAAAAAATCTCCAGATTGAGTCTGCCACCTGGGGGTATTCACAAAGTGAGGAATCAGTTAAATATAGTATCTAACAGAAAAGGTGTTACAGAAGGTAAATAACTTGTGTCTCACATCATTCACCTCTTGAGCCTCAGTCTATTCTGACACATTGTTCATTTCAGTATTCGGCCAAGAATGGACTATTTCGTTGCTCCTACTCCGGGTGACGTCAATCCCCTGTGGTGCAGTCTTCGCCAGATGATATTGATGGATTTAGTAGCCTTGTAGGGAGAGTATCAAAGAGATTTGATTTGCTGGTGGTGTCAGAAGAAACAGATTGGTTTCTTTGTTTTTATAGAGTCTGCCAGAAAAACGGTCAAATCAATAATAATCATCAACCACATCTGGGCCAAAGTATTAAAAATCATGAAAACAGCAGCCGCTGTTCTACCAGTTATACCACGTCTTGACAAAAACACAAAATGCCAGAAAACACTCCTGAGTGTCTGATTGGTATCTCTCTGGCAGACTCAGTTGTCATGCAAGCTGTTCACCTTGTGCAGCACCGGCGTACAGAGAAGGCGGTAGGCTTGAGAACATTGGTAAACGTCTTTCTGCAGAGCAGCCACCTCCGTCAGAGCCTCCAATACTTTGTAGATATGACCGCTAGATATTGTCAAACCTGGACAGAGGACATGAAGGCAGAGGCAAAATCTATTTTGCAAGAAGGACAGAGGCCAAGTTTGTCACTAATTAATACTGCTATGGACATCACTTTTACTGGTTCCAGACAACTGGCTGGAGCAGCTGCATTGCGAAGACAAGTTTGGTTGTGAGATACTTCTTTTAGACCAGGAGTAAAAACGCAAGATTTTAAACATGCCGTATGATGTGCAGGCCTTGTTTGGGCGTGATATTGATGAGGGCCTCCAGTTCATTAAGTCAGACACTGTGACAGCTAGATCTATCTGTGTCCTCCAGCAAAGACACCGACAGTCCTTTCGAGGAGTACGTGGAAAGGGCACATACTCATTTAGAGGAGGCTACCAGCCTTATACGTATCAGCAATATACTACCTCTCAATTATACTATTACCAACCCTACTAACAAGAGTATAGGGCTCCACCGACTACCTCTTTGCATTCAACCAAAGGGTCAGCATTAGATCAGACTGCTGATTTTTGCCCCTTATAAAATACAGTCACACTCTAGAGTTTGTCCAAAAACCTCCAACAACACCACTGCGCTAGATGCCCAACCAAAATCTCCAACTTTTACAAAATCACAAAGGAATTTCAGCTTTTATTCCTAACTTTTCCTAATGAGGAAAACATCTGTACATTGGAGACAAATTATAGATCTTATAAATCTAACCAAAAATCTAAAAAAGCTAAAATTCTGCATGGTAACGTTCCAGGAGGTTCTACAGCTTTCCAAAACAAAGACATTGAAATCTTTTTGACCTTCAGAAATTATACTTTACCATCCCTATACACCCTACTCATCGAAAATTCTTAACGGCCGATCGCTATTATCAGTTCAAAATCCTCCCTTCCGATCTCAAATCTGTCCTAAGAGTTTCACGAAGAGCATGGTGCCAGTAGCTGCTCGCCTCAAAAGACTAGGTAACCAAGTATTTCCCTATTTAGACGTTTGACTGGTCAAGACAAAAATTTTAAAAGCAGCTGGGTAATCTATGACAGACTTGTCTGCAGCTCTTCAATAATCTAGGGCTTACGTTAAATAGAGAGAAATCCTCTAAACACCCTTGCAGAAAGACTCAAGTCATAGGTCCTGTTCTCGACAAAAGGAAACAAAGCCTTCCTGAACAAGGAAGGAGTATCTCGTCTGGCAGCACTGACTACACAACTGTAAATAGAAAAATCAACAACTGTGAACTTTGAGGTCCTTTTTAGGGAGGCTGGCATCCTGTATCCCTTTGATCCCACAATGCTACCTTCACATAAGGCCATTTCAAGAGACATTGGGAAACCAGTGGTTGCAGAAAACGGGTTAATTGCATGACCTAATAGAAGTAATGTTTCAGATGAGTTCTTACCTGGAGGCTTCAGCGCAAGAACACCACAGTCTGGCTGTCTTTTCTCCAGGAAAAGGCCCAGTTTATGGCAATGTATTCCTTATTAGAGAGTTGGAGCACACATCTACTAGTCCGTGTCAGATGGACAGCGAATAGCACTGGAATGCATATCAACATCCTAGAGCTGAAAGTGATCACTCCAGGCCTTCGCTCTTTTCTGCCAGGAATACACAAACCCTGGGCTAAGTCTGTACATTTTATTTAAAGGGTAAATAAAAGTTCAAAAAGGAGGTAAGAAAAACAGTGTTGCTTCTGCTCTGCAGGATAGGGAGGGCCCCCAAGAGCAGCCTTTTACCAGCACCGGCCATATTGAAGTGAGACAGCAGTGCTCTGTGGCTGGTAACCACCTCTTCCACAGTCATCACCTTCAGTATGTCAAAGTCTGGCAGCCTAGTACACTATGCTGAGCTCAGTGGAGGTTCCTCTCTATTCCAACAAGTTTGTACTTTGCAAAGCCTCACAAAATTAGAAGATTCTCAGCCTTTGTATGTGCTGAGCTGCGCACTCTCACATATCACTGTGTGCCAACCACACCCTCAACCATTCTATCACATGTTTAAAACACCCACCAGGTAAAAGCTGCATGAAGGAATTGAGTCTCTCTGCTTTTAGGGATGGATTGAATTTCTTAGCAGATGCTTTTTAAACCAACTGGAAGAAAATCAAACACAGATAAATTATATACTTTCTTCCTCTTTTGTTATCAATGGACTGGAAAGGAATTTCTGTGTACCAGGTCTGCTCTAATACTTGAAAACATGCAAAATAAACTTTGTCTATGAGCATCAGTGCAAACTGAGTGTTTTTTAAAAGAGGCACGCTTAGTCAAAATGAAGATTAAGCTCAGGGTCATTGAAATTATGCTACAAAGTGGGGCCAAACTATCCAGAAGGGTTCAATAAGTTGTGTGACAAGAAAAGACAAATATTGCAGCATATTGCTGCACATTCTGTGGCAGTATTATTTCACTATTTTATCATATTAATGCTGTCTTGGAAAAGGTATCACCTCATTAGTACCCATTTAACACAGCAAGAAGTCAACCAGCCACTGAAAGTTGATCAGTTCATCTTTCGAAAGGGTCTGCCCCATGCGTGTTCCCTCTTCATTTCTGATAACGCCTTTGGAATTCGAGGTATTGGAGGAAGTAAGAATAGGTTCCTGACCAATTTATCAAAAGTGCATTTCCGCATGATCCTGGTAGGGGTTGCCTGCTGGCATAGTACAGGCATTTCTGGTTCTAGTTGGTAGCAAACAGATCTAGTTTAGGTTTTCCACAACAATGAACTATGCTCACTAGTTGGGTTTGATTTACGTGTCACCTGTGACATTCATTTGTTGTTTTACTGAGACTGTTGGCCCAGGAGTTCAATAGGCCTGGAGGATGTTCTGCCTTCATCTTAATTTGATGTTTTATTGCCCAATCCCATATTTGTTGTACCTCCTTGGACCGTATGAGAGGTTGTGTTCTTCCTTGTTTGTTTGTATAGTGCATCCTTGTGGTGTTGTCTGTATGTATTAATACTGAAGAATTGGGGTATTCACATGTAAGGTGTGGTACAGCCAGAGTCCAACCCCCCTTAATCAATGAGCAATTCTAATAACATATTCACATTTACATCTGCATGTTTGACATCCTGTTCCCTTTTTTATTTGCATATAAGGCCATAACATAGTGCCATATGTGTCACAGGTTGAATTTTGTATTTTAATAAATGAAGAAAGCTTGTAGTCAACCTGTTAGAAGTAGTGTTATGGTTTTATGTGGCCATATAGGGGTTCGTCAGATTTGACTCTAGATAATCATACGGTATATATTGTCTTTGTGCTGTGTAATTGGTGGAAACATCGTCCTATACTTCTAGTCTTTCTATATGAAACCGGAGTGTGTGCAGCAGCAGTGCTGTGCCCTCCATATCCTGCCTAGTCATTTTTTGGGCACTGGGAAGAACCTAAGCTGGCAACAGTCCTTTTTCTTACGTGGCAAGAACCCCAGAAGGCACAGCCATGCAAATTTGATAAAACCAAAATCTAGAGAACCCCCTAAATGCTCTACACCTGATTCCCAAAAGGATGTCATGTCCACACAATCCACTTACATTTACCAGTAATCTGCCACTTCCCTCTGGGTCCACGGACAGTATAGGTGCCGGCACTGGGTTCATTTTATGAACGATGGGTGTGATATATACGGTCATCAGATATTTCAGATTGAACTTGCTATCGTGAGACACTCATTGGTTGTGGTTGCCTGACTTGGCTCGTTTAGTGTCTGGAAACATCTCCTAAATCTTCCTCGCATTTCGTCTACTTTAATTACAGCTCCAGTAAAGCTGGAGCTAACTTAGCGGCATAATGTGGAAACATGTTTGACAACTGTTTGACACGTTTGTTTAATCAGGGAGCTGTCAGAATACAGCCTGGACGCTGTTTGTTCTGGAAACTCAGAATGCAGCCTGGACGCTGTTTGTTCTGGAAACTGTCAGAATGCAGCCTGTACGCTGTTTGTTCTGGAAACTGTCAGAATGCAGCCTGGACGCTGTTTGTTTAGGGAGCTGTCAGAATGCAGCCTGGACGCTGGTTGTTTAGGGAGCTGTCAGAATACAGCCTGGACGCTGTTTGTTTAGGGAGCTGTCAGAATACAGCCTGGACGCTGGTTGTTCTGGAAACTGTCAGAATGCAGCCTGGACACTGTTTGTTTAGGGAGCTGTCAGAATACAGCCTGGACGCTGTTTGTTCTGGAAACTGTCAGAATACAGCCAGGACGCTGTTTGTTCTGGAAACTGTCAGAATGCAGCCTGGACGCTGTTTGTTCTGGAAACTGTCAGAATGCAGCCAGGACGCTGTTTGTTCTGGAAACTGTCAGAATGCAGCCTGGACGCTGTTTGTTCTGGAAACTGTCAGAATGCAGCCTGGACGCTGTTTGTTTAGGGAGCTTTCAGAATGCAGCCTGGACGCGGTTTGTTTAGGGAGCTGTCAGAATGCAGCCTGGACGCTGTTTGTTCTGGAAACTGTCAGAATGCAGCCTGGACGCTGTTTGTTCTGGAAACTGTCAGAATGCAGCCTGGACGCTGTTTGTTCTGGAAACGGTCAGAATACAGCCTGGACGCTGTTTGTTCTGGAAACTCAGAATGCAGCCTGGACGAGGTTTGTTCTGGAAACGGTCAGAATACAGCCTGGACGCTGTTTGTTCTGGAAACTCAGAATGCAGCCTGGCACGCTGTTTGTTCTGGAAACTGTCAGAATGCAGCCTGGACGCTGTTTGTTCTGGAAACTGTCAGAATGCAGCCTGGACGCTGTTTGTCCTGGAAACTGTCAGAATGCAGCCTGGACGCTGTTTGTTCTGGAAACTGTCAGAATGCAGCCTGGACACTGTTTGTTTAGGGAGCTGTCAGAATACAGCCTGGACGCTGTTTGTTCTGGAAACTGTCAGAATGCAGCCTGGACGCTGTTTGTTCTGGAAACTGTCAGAATGCAGCCTGGACGCTGTTTGTTCTGGAAACTGTCAGAATGCAGCCTGGACGCTGTTTGTTCTGGAAACTGTCAGAATTCAGCCTGGACGCTGTTTGTTCTGGAAACTGTCAGAATGCAGCCTGGACACTGTTTGTTTAGGGAGCTGTCAGAATGCAGCCTGGACGAGGTTTGTTCTGGAAACGGTCAGAATACAGCCTGGACGCTGTTTGTTCTGGAAACTCAGAATGCAGCCTGGCACGCTGTTTGTTCTGGAAACTGTCAGAATGCAGCCTGGACGCTGTTTGTTCTGGAAACTGTCAGAATGCAGCCTGGACGCTGTTTGTCCTGGAAACTGTCAGAATGCAGCCTGGACGCTGTTTGTTCTGGAAACTGACAGAATGCAGCCTGGACACTGTTTGTTTAGGGAGTTGTCAGAATACAGCCTGGACGCTGTTTGTTCTGGAAACTGATAGAATGCAGCCTGGACGCTGTTTGTTCTGGAAACTGTCAGAATGCAGCCTGGACGCTGTTTGTTCTGGAAACTGTCAGAATGCAGCCTGGACGCTGTTTGTTCTGGAAACGCAGAATGCAGCCTGGACGCTGTTTGTTCTGGAAACGGTCAGAATGCAGCCTGGATGCTGTTTGTTTAGGGAGCTGTCAGAATGCAGCCTGGACGCTGTTTGTTTAGGGAGCTGTCAGAATGCAGCCTGGACGCTGTTTGTTCTGGAAACTGTCAGAATGCAGCCCAGCACGCTGGTTGTTCTGGAAACTGTCAGAATGCAGCCTGGACGCTGGTTGTTCTGGAAACTGTCAGAATGCAGCCAGGACGCTGTTTGTTCTGGAAACTGTCAGAATGCAGCCTGGACGCTGTTTGTTCTGGAAACTGTCAGAATGCAGCCTGGACGCTGTTTGTTCTGGAAACTGTCAGAATGCAGCCTGGACGCTGTTTGTTCTGGAAACTGTCAGAATGCAGCCTGGACGCTGTTTGTTCTGGAAACTGTCAGAATGCAGCCTGGACGCTGTTTGTTCTGGAAACTGTCAGAATGCAGCCTGGACGCTGTTTGTTCTGGAAACTGTCAGAATGCAGCCTGGACGCTGTTTGTTCTGGGAGCTATCAGAATACAGCTAAGATGTTGTGTTGTTCACGGACCTGTCAGAATACAGCCTGGAGGCTCTTTGTTGAGGGAGGTGTCAGAATACAGCAAACACAAGGAGGTGATGGACAGAGCACTGAAACTTTTCAGACACTCACCCCAGTCACAGATCTGGGCTGAATCCATCATAGTTCTTTAGCTCACTTCGCCACCCCAGTTCAGACACCGCTATATGCAAATCAGTCTGACCCTGTACCTCATGGGAACAGTCCAGCCAGAACTGCCAAGCCATGTCTTCCCTGGACTGGAAACAAGCATCCTGGGACCGGTTTTCGGGGTAACACCCCTCATCAGCCAAGCTAGCTTGAATCCAGTGGCAAAGTGAGCAAGAGACCCACGTCTGGGCATACCCTGTTCTGTGACTGGGGTTGAGTGTCTGAAACGTTTCAGCTCACTTTGCCACTGGATTCAAGCTAGCCTGGCTGATGAGGGGTGTTACCCCGAAACTGGACCCAGGATGCTTGTTTCCGGTCCAGGGAAGACATGGCTTGGCAGTTCGGGCTGGACTGTTTCCATGAAGCACAGGGTCAAGACTGATTTGCATATAGCTGTGTCTGAACTGGGGTGGCGAAGTGAGCTAAAGAACGATGGTGGATTCAACCCAGATCTGTGACTGGGGGTGAGTGTCTGAAAAGTTACTGAGCTCAGTCCATCATCTTCTTGTGTTTGCTTTGTTCGCCCTAAGTTGGCAGGGTCTGCCCAGACGTGGGCCCCTTGCTCACTTTGCCACTGGATTCAAGCTAGCCTGCCTGATATGGGGTGTTACCCCAAAACCGGTCCCAGGATGCTAGTTTCCGGTCCAGGGAAAACATGGCTTGGCAGTTCGGGCTGGACTGTTCCCATGAGGCACATGGTCAAGACTGATTTGCATATAGCTGTGTCTGAACTGGGGTGGCAAAGTGAGCTAAAGAACGATGGTGGATTCAACCCAGATCTGTGACTGGGGGTGAGTGTCTGAAAAGTTTCAGCGCTCCGTCCATCTCTTTGTGTTTGCAGGTGTCAGAATACAACCAAGATGTTGTTCAGGGAGCTGTCAGAATAAAGCCTGGATGCTGCTTGTTCAGGGAGCAGTCAGAATACAGCCTGGATGCTGCTTGTTGAGGGATCTCAGCCAAGATGTTGTTTGTTTAGGGAGCTGTCAGAATACAGCCTGGATGCAGTTTGTTCAGGAAGCTATCAGAATACGGCCAATATGTTGTTTATTCAGGGAGCTATCAGAGTACAGCCTGGATGCTGCTTGTTCAGGGAGCTATCAGAATACAACCAATATGTTGTTTGTTGAGGGAGCTGTCAGAATACAGCCTGGATGTTGTATGTGTCAGAATACAGTCTGGTTGCTGGTTGTTCAGGGAGCTGTCGAATACAGCCAAGATGTTGTATGTGTCAGAATACAGCCTGGTTGCTGGTTGTTCAGGGAGCTGTCGAATACAGCCAAGATGTTGTATGTGTCAGAATACAGCCTGGTTGCTGGTTGTTCAGGGAGCTGTCAGAATACAGTTAAGATGTTGTATGTGTCAGAATACAGCCTGGTTGCTGCTTGTTGAGTGAGCTGTCGGAATACAGCCAAGATTTTGTTTGTTCAGAGAGCTGTCCGAATACAGCCTGGACGTTGTTTGTTCATGGAGCTGTCAGAATTAAGCCTGGATGCTGTTTGTTCAGGAAGATGACCAAATTCAGCCTGGATGCTGTTTGTTCAGGAAGATGACCAAATTCAGCCTGGATGCTGTTTGTTTAGGGAGCTTTCAGAATACAGCCTGGGCGTTTTGTTCAGGGAGCTGTAATAATACAGCCTGGATGCTGCGTTTTCAGGGATCTGTCAGAATTCAGCCCGGATGCTGTTTGTTCAGGAAGCTGACCGAATACAGCCTGGACGCTGTTTGTTCAGGGAGCTGTCGTATACTGCCTGGATGTGGCTTGTTCAGGGAGCTGTCAGAATACAGCCAGGATGTTGTTTTTTCAGGGAACTGAAAGACTACAACCAGGAAGCTATTTGTTCAGTCAACATGTGAATTTTCAGTGGTTTGAACCTCAGAACAAGAGTGTTCTAAGACCCTGTCGAGTCTTTTGTGAATGGAGTGCAGACTAAACCAGTTAAAACTAGATTTGACATAAATGAAAAATCTGCTAGGACCCTGTAAATCAGTAGCAAACTTTCTAATGGATACTTTTAACTATGGATTCCTCACTTTTTTAATATCACCCGGACTCCACCCTGTATCTGGAATTTTTATACCAGTTGTTCCAGTGCGCGGATGGCGCCAGCATACTCTGGGGTGACCTCGCACCACCTCCAAGAGCAAGAGCATGGAGCTGAATATATGGGCTGACGTAATTTCCTTCCTTTTTATGCCCTTTCACTCAAAACCGGAGCTCTGCCCCCTACTTTGTTGGGTTTTGTTAGATCCCACACAATGACGATGAGGAGGTGGAGGAATTACTCCCCATCACTATTCTGATGCTGGCAACGACCTAGATCTGCAGGAAGCCAGTGGGCTTGACACCTCCCCTCAGACAGAGCTGGACTTCCTACTGGGGCAACTTTCTGAGGAGAGTACTTCCTTCGTGGCATTAGCCCACAGAGCAGCAGAAGTGCTAGCTGTACATCCACCCTCAATAGGAAACCAAGACAAACCTTTGATAGAGATATTAAAGCATGGGCCTGCGACCTCTGAGCCCTTAATGCTATTCAGTGCGGATTTTACAGAAAGTTTGATTGCGTCCAGGACGAAGCCATGTTTAGCCATACCTACCTTTAAGTCGCCCTGTAGCTAGGTGTCATAGGTCTGCCACTGGCGAGCTGGCCTTCCAGACCCAGCACCCGATTCCAGAGAATTTGTTAGTTCAGGCATCTACTTGTAAGGTGATTCGAAAAGGCTTCCTTACTGCGCCTTTCGACAGAGATCAAAATACACCAACACTTTTTGGAAAATAGTATTTTCTTTGGCCAGCTTGGCCTTTTGGTCCCTGAATGCTGTTTGCCTGGGATGTTCTAGACATGACGGATTGTGTCAGATGGGCCATGTGAACTAATGTGGCGATCCAGTGCCAAGAATGGATGTGTGCCATAGGATTTTCTGGGGACATGCCGGCATCCTTCATGGACATGCCTTTCGATGGCGCCAGATGTTCCGGTGAAAGCTGATTCTGCGTTTAAACGCTTCAAGTAAAGCCATGCCACCGCACGCTCCTTGGGTCTGACCTTTCCAACTCCTCACTTCCAGAAGCAATCCAAAAGTTAGAATATAATTGTGGGGTCTCACCTATTGCCAGAGGCAGCCCTCGCAATCTGTTTAGCAGCCAGTACAGCCCTTTTGTGGGTATGATGGTGCAGTGGTGGTGAGGCCTTGTACACCACCAATAATGTGCCAGAATGCGCTGATACCATTGCCCCCGCCAAGACAGCCAGGATCAAAGAAAAAAGCAAGCTGGTTCACCGAAGAACTGCACCCCACCAAATGCATTTGTCGACAACTCAAAAGGAAGTGGCGCACCAGCAAAGAAACGTACCGCTTTCAGGTCTGCTCTCAACCAGTACCACTCCCTCCTGTAAGAAACCAAGAAGAAAGCCCTACCAGACCGGCAAATAACTATTTGCCATCATGAAGGAGTTCACCAATCGTGCAGCCACCGAGAACGACATTGCTCCATACCAGGAACTGTGTGACAACCTTGCAGACTTCTTCCACGACAAGATCTCGGCCATCTATGAAAGCTTCAAACGCCAACCCTCCACTGCAGACCGCATCAGTCAGCTCACCCTCACAAACCCCTAACACCTTCTTATCCACTGGAAACACTTCACCACGCAAGACACTGTCTCCATCATGAACTCCGTGCATTCAGGAGCACCCACGGACCCATGCCTCCACCCCATCTTCAACCTCGGAAGCAAGACAATCGGCGACGACCTCAGGAAGGTCCCAAACACGTCCATCACCGTAGTCTCTTTCTCGGACAACTGAAAACATGAAGTGAGGCCCCTCCTGAAAAAAACATTCTCCGACCCAGCCGAAATGAAGAACTACCGGCCCTTCCCTCTGCTTCCCTGTCCAGCAAAAGTCATCAAGAAAGCGATCAACCAGCAACTCACCCAAGACCTAGAAGATCACAACCTCCTGTACCCCTCCCAATCTGGATTTCGAGCTGCCCACAGCACCAAGACAGCCCTGATGGCAGCTACAATTAATCAATCAATCAATCAAATCAGTCAAACATTTATAGAGCGCTGCAAATCACCTGTGAGGGTCTTAAGGCACTGGAGGAGTTTGCTGCTGCGTGGAGGTTTGATCATTCAAACATCCAGGTCTTTAATTCTCTTCTGAATTGCTGGAGTGACAGTGCGGTCCTGAGGTGCTGGGGGAGGTTGTTCCAAGCCTTATTCTGCCAGGTGCGAGAAGGAGCGTCCTCCGCTGTTGGCTTGACGGATCCGTGGAGGCCACAGACGACATCAGAGCCTTCCTGGTCCATGGGGAAACAGCAGCTCTCAACCTCTTGGACCTGTCTGCCATTATTTGACACCGTCTCCCACCATCCTGATCAACAGACTCCACATCATACCGCACCGGTAGAACCCAAAGGATTTGCCTCCCACCATTCACCTTAGAGCGCATGCCGATTGTCTGCGGAGTCCCCCAAGGATCATCCATCAGCCCCTACCTCTTCAACACCTATATGACCACCCTGGCCGCCAGCGTCAGATCACACGGGACTCAGCATCATCCCCTAAGCCGATGACACACAGCTCATCCTCTCACTGTCTGAAGATCCCTCCACCACTAAAGCTAACTTCTACAGAGGCATGATGAACGTCGCAGACTGGATGAAGGACAACTGTCTCAAACTCAACACCGCAAAAATTCAAGTCCTCATCTTTGTAAACAACACCTCACCATGGACTGACACATGGTGTCCCCACCCCTGGGATCTCCATCAGCGAGACAAAATCCCACTTAATACCTGTACAGTGGATTATCGTCATACGGGTTGTACTGGACATGTTGGGGTTCAAGGCTTTTCCACCCCCACAGTGAGTCTGAAACAGCTGGTGATGATTCTTATATTTGAGGCTCAATCCTGGGTTCCAATGTGGTTCTGAGGCTTACTGGACTCTTGGCCTCTTGCAAACTACTGGTCCCACTAGCAGTGGGATCAACACTGGCATTTTCTTTTGGACACCATCTAAATTTCAAAGTAGACGCCCTGAAACCTTCAGTAGTACCAAGTGGATAACAAGCTGTTCTGCAGGCCATTAGCCCCACATCGTCCAGAGCTTGCAATGGGCATGGATGCATCCTCTCTGGGTTGGGGTGGTCATCTGGAAGAAGTGAAGAGCATGGGCCTTTGGTCTCTAGTGGAGCGGAAACTCAAGATCAACTTCCAAGAACTCTGCTCCATTTGGTAGGATCTGCAGGCTTTCCTCCCATTAAGGAAAGGCCAGTCCAGGTGTTGATAGAACACACTATTAGTAAGTGATACTGCAACAGTCAGGTCGCTGTGGGGTCGTGGACTCTGTGTCAAGAGGCGCCGTGTCTTTGGAAATAGCTGCCTACAAGGGCTCTCTATTAGCCAATCATTTGTGGGGTTCACTGAACAGCAGATCGGAAGAGTTGAGCAGGCATCAGCTAGATGACTACCAGTGGCATCTGTATCCGGAGGTGGCTCAAGGCATATTCTTCCAGTACGACATGCATGCCTTGGGTAAATCTCTTTCCCACTCCCGAGAATTGTAGTGCCATGATTACTGAGTGAAGGAGTTTCCACTAGGAGGCTCTCTTAGAGACATATTCCATCTACAGTGGGGGACGTGTCTCTTGTAATCCTTCCTACCACTCCCTCTTCTGCCCTCAGTTCTGAAGAAGATCAGGAAAGCCCAGGTTCGGACCTCCTTGATAGCTCTGGATTGGGTCATGGGAGTGTAGTATCCTCATTTGTTGAGCCTGACCATTTTCCCAGAGAAAGCTCTACCTCTTCGGGAGGACCCGCTGTCTGCAACAGGGCAGGGCCCAGACCAAACGCTCTACAACCTACATTTCTATACATTGTGATTGAACGGTGGCAACTGAGCAAATTCAATTTACCTACTTAAGTAGTGGATGCTATTCTTTCATCTAGACGCCCGTCTACCAAACCTACATATTCAGACTGTTGGGTGAAATTTGTGACCTGTGTATGGACCCTGCAGTTGATCCTCTGCAGGCCACATTATCTGATGTTTTGTGGTTTGTGCTATCTTTGGCCCAGCTAGATTTGCAGAGGGTACTATTACAGGTTATTTTTCAATCCTTTCGGCCTTCTCTGTGTTTGCCTGACCAACCTTAACTATTCAAGTCATCAGCTGTGATAAGCTTTTCCGCATAAATGTTACATCAATACCTATTATTCTGCCTCAGTGGGACCTAATCTTGGTCCTTACGCTCCTCATGTGCACACCTTTCGAGCCTACGCACAGCTGTTCTCTGTGACTAACTATCAAAATAGTGTTCCTCCTTAAAATTACTTTTGTGCACTGTCATTGAGCTGCAGACACTGTCAGTGCAAGCACCGTACACCACCTTCTTCTCTGACAAATTGCTGCTGTTGACTTGCGCTTAATAATTCCTGCTGTAAGTCCTGTTGCACTTCCATATGTGCCAACCCACTGCCTTCTCATGTATTTTTGTTCACCCCAACCTTCTATGAACGAAAGGCTCCACTGGCTGGACCCAAAAAGTGTTTTTACATCACAGGCATGAAGGAGTAAGGAGTTAAGGACCAGTTTTTAGTGCGCTTTGCCGGATCTAAGAAAGCAAGAGCGGTCCAGTAACAAATCCTGACCAGGTGGATTATCCTGTGCATAAAAACATGCATTGACAAGGTCAGGAAAAAGCCGCCGAGGGCTTATGGGCTCATTCCACCAGATCGAAGCCTACCAAGACAGCATAGGCCAAGGGTCTTCCAGTGCTAAACATCGGGTAGGAAACTACATGGGCCGTCCATGCATATGGTCACCAAGCACTACTGCCATCTGACCGTCAAGTCTGCAAGGAGGGCCCTTTCGCTCACTAGGTCCTGCACGAGTTTTTAATGTGTTTTCACTCCTCAGACCCTATGCCTTTTGGGAGTTACTGCTTTAGCATACTTTGTTAGATGAAGAATCTGCATTTAAAGGTAACCATCCAAAGAAAAAGTTACTTGCCTTTTTAACTGTCTTCCTCGTGGATATGCTCGTGGATATGCTTACCACAGATTTCTCACTGCTCTCCTCCTCCCCGTTTTGTGGAGTGGACCTCTGCACTTCTGAAAAGGGCAAGTTAGGTTTGGCACACTGTCATCTCCAGTCTGACATGGTTGATCCACTTCTGGGAGCGTAAAAGAGTTCAGTATGCAGGGGTGACATATAAACGTGACTCCGCTCAGTCACTTCCGAAGGTGACGCAAGGTCACCATGGAGTCCAATGCCGCCTACTGCTGGTGCACAGTAACAACTGTTATGCAAATTTCCAGACCCAGTCTGGTGTCTGCGAATATTCAAAAGGTGAGGAATCTGTGGTACATAAAGCATCCACCTGAAAGATTGTTACTGAAGGTAAGTAACTTGTTTTTTCTGTAACAGATGATAGGCTTAGTCATTGCCCCATGATGTGGTTACGTCCTCTTTTTCCAGTGCAACAGCAAGATCTGCATTCTCTAACTGCCCTGAGTGTGGGGAGCACTATTTCCTATTGGTTAATTGATGGATGTTGGACATGTTGCTAAGTTTGTAGAATATTGTAGAATATTTTGTGGTAATACTGCAGGTTTCCAGAAACTTCCACCTAATGCTTCTAGCTATGAAAACAAAATAATGTGAATATCAGTTCAACCATGCTAAGATGTGCTTTGAGTAGCATGATGTTGTGTGATAACCGTACAATCTAGGACTGACCATACACCACATACAGCGTTAGTCTTTCCTGTTTGAGACTTCACCATATCTCGCTGTTTCATTTCTTGTTGTCTATATTTCCAGATGGTTTTGGGGCAGATTGAGGAACATCGGCGCAACCACCTGCCAATTAATATCCCATTTTTTGATGTTTTTCTGAGGAATCTCTGCCAAGGTTAGTTCTATACTTAGTGCTTGTAATAGTGTATTTCTCCCAAACCATGGTTCATATTCTGTTCTTGATTAACAAATTAATTTCTTCCCTAAGCTCTGCCTTTGATTTCCTCCTGAGGTGATCTCTTGCCCCTACTCAGAAAATCCAGTCCTTCACCTCCCTAGAAGGCTAAAACCCTTCCTTCTGTAATCTAGCAGGACCCCCCCCCGCGTCATGGGGCAGAGGTGATCCCTTCTCTGGGAACCTTGTCTTTTACCTCCTAAATAAACCTTCTCCTCTAGTCTGTCAAGACTCCCAACCTCTGCATTAGTGTCTGGAAATGGCTGTAATGAGGGAGGAAGGTTTACACCTGATTCTAGTGTCACAAAAGTGAGTGACGTCCGTGTCGGAAGCCCCTCTCTGGGGCATAATCAGTCCCACAACATCCTTAGGAGCAGCAGGTTCTGTGTATAAACCTTTTTGATCAGAATAATCTCTGCACTCTTTTGAGTCACATTGGTCGTATGGATCTCCAGACATTTGTGTAATATGAGCTACTTAGGTTCAGTGGAAATAATTCAGCTCTACTATCATTGTTAGTGTTGTAATACTACCCACATCAGAGAAGATTACACTACGGGCCTCCAATAGCAGGATTACCAGCAGTGGTTAGCACAGAACATCAGGCAGGGTCTCCAGCAGTAATGTAATAAAAGGCTTTGTCAATGCGGAATGCCTCAATATGTTTATTAAACATATTGCATAGTTGCAGTGCCTCTGGCACTTCTGTAATAATGTTGGGAATAAGTCTCCGTAACACTGCATTATTTATCACTAAATATCATCTTTAAATGTTTTTTGGAAATACAGCCATTTTTCTCCAAACATGAGCTTATCAGTTCTGAAAATACATATACTTCCGTCTTGAATACTCACTTTTCAATTTTGGTATACAAATATTATTTCAACCAAGCAAAACCTTGTTGTTTAGTAGATGTGGCTGCACACAGGGTAGCTGCTTACACAGAGCTGGAGATCTACCAGTAGCTCACGAGATACTCGTTGGAGAAGCCTGCACATTGGTGCACTTGGGAGGCAATAGAGGGGACACTGAGGAGAAGGGTTTTTGTTTTATATTTGCATTTTCCTTGATGTCATATTTTAGTTTCTTGTAATGCTTTGTGACTTGATCTTTTAACTGTACTGTGTAATTTACAGAAGTTTATTTTATTTTTTATAACAATAAATGGAAACAAATTGCCTCATATATATTTATACAGCGGGGAGTTAGTCTGTTTTCACTTTTACACTTTAGTCACATGGTCTATGTTTAAATGCGGAAGTAAATGTTGCCTTGTTATTGGTGAACAAGGCTGGTTACAGCCGAAACGCGTTCGATGTAGAATGGCAAATAAAGAATATATATGCTCCCACACATCAGCGTCATCCCCTTTTTTCAAGTGGATATTTGTTCATATATATATATATCACTCCACAAGGTTGCCCTCAATGAAGACGCCTGCACACGAGGAGTTGTCACCTTTTTATTGTCGACGGCAGCAGAGTCAGCATACCACCTTGACTTGTATCTTAAAATGCCATGCCCAATGCGTTTCGGACATCCATATGTCCTTGTTCACAGGCTTGCAGCAAAGAAACAACAGCTATAATGTGGAACACCTGATAAATACTGTCCAAGTCCCGCCCCAGTGGGCGTTGGCAGAATTGCCTCCTGGTACTTGTGGTTCCACATGATATCAACCCCAGTGGGTGCTGCTGTATTCAAAGTCTATTACCCCAGTGGGTTAAATCAAGGTTAGAACACTGCTCCTGCTGCCCTTGTCCTCAGAAAATAATGGCTCCCACTGGGGCGGGACTTGGACAGTATTTATCAGGTGTTCCACATTATAGCTGTTGTTTCTTTGCTGCAAGCCTGTGAACAAGGACATATGGATGTCCGAAACGCGTCGGGCTTGGCATTTTAAGATACAAGTCAAGGTGGTATGCTGACTGCTGCCGTCAACAATAAAAGGGTGACAACTCCTCGTGTGCAGGCGTCTTCATTGAGGGCACCTTGTGGAGTGATATATATATATATTCATATTCTACTGGCGGTCGCCAGTATATAGTTAGGACCACGTTTCCATAGGAAAAGCATTTTTTGATGTGCTTATAACTTTGGCGTCGTTTGACGAATCTTTACGAAAATTTCCAAAAAGTTCCTCTTTTCAGGTGAGCTCCTATCCTGAAAGTTTGGAGGTGATTCGTGAAGGGGGCGCTGAGAAAAAAGGGGGTCCCAAAACGTGTTTTCTCCATGCAATTTCCATAGGAAACTTTAGACAAGGCTACAGGTCAAACTGCTGAACGGAATTACGCCAAATTTGGCAGGGAGAAAGGTCTTGGTCCAGAAAGCACGCTTTTGTTTAAATGGGGTAAGTCCGTTCAGTAGTTTTAGAGAAATATCCAAATTTACAGATATCGATATTTGAGAATTCTGACATCTGATTGGCTGAGGTGTTACGAGCACGAGCGTGCGGCTCATTGGTTGCGAACTGTTGAAACTAGGAAGTGTTGGCAGCCATTTTGTGACTGAGTTGAAAGGCGTAGGGCGAAACAAAAGAGAAAAATTGTATAAGAGGGTATAGTAGGAACACTGTGGTCTTAGTTTAAGCAGTCTGTACGGTGCAGAGGCAGGGAGTTTGTTGCGTAGGCTGTGGAAATCACGTCCGCAGAACAACGGTGCGCGGTATTGCGGCAAGGTTGCGTAGGCTCTGGAAATTCCGTCGGGAAAACAATGCGCCGTATTGCGGCAAGCAGTGTGTAGGGTGCACACACAGGTAGTGTGAATGTGCGGTATTGCGGCAATGTTCAGTAGGCTGTGTAAATCATATCGGGAAAATAACAATGCGCCGTATTGCAGCCTTCCTTTAATATAATGCGCAGTAATGTTTACTTATAATGCGGTGTTCACTTTTATCACGGACAGTGTCACTTTCTTAGACGAAATTTAATATTATGTGGGAGGGCGTGTTCTGTTCGTGTGTCTGGAACAAAATTAACGTTTAATTGGCTGAGGTGTTCCAACAACGAGCTCAATGTTCATTGGCTGCGAACCATTGAAAGTAGAAGTGTTGCCAGCCATTTCCTCCCCGTCCGCGGAGTAGCAGGGACATCTGATTGGCTGACGTGTTCCAAGCAGGACCTTCCCAAGCTTAATGTTCATTGGCTGCGAACCATTGAAAGTGGAAGTGTTGCCAGCCATTTCCTCCCCGTCCGCGGAGTAGCAGGAACATCTGATTGGCTGACGTGTTCCAAGCAGGACGTTCCCAAGCTTAATGTTCATTGGCTGTAAACCATTGAAAGTAGAAGTGTTGCCAGCCATTCCCTCCCCCTCCGCGGAGCATCAGGGACATCTGATTGGGTAACGTGTTCCAAGCAGGACCTTCCCAAGCTTAATGTTCATTGGCTGTAAACCATTGAAAGTAGAAGTGTTGGCAGCGATTCCCTCCCCTCTGCGGAACACCATGGACATTTTATTGGCTAAAGTGTTCCGAGTACAAGTTTGCTCATTATTGGCTGGGAACGGTTCACTGTTGTGAACCATTTTGTGACGCACTTCAATGGAGTACGGGAAAAGAAAGTAGTAGCGGGGAGGGTAGGAACACTATTAACTCTGTACAGTGGTCACAAGGTGGTGGAGAGGGATTGTGAAGGTAAAAATTGTTTTTATATATTTTAAGGGCCATTTATATAATTGGCGTGGGGTGTACTAATCACGGCGGGAAAATAACAAAGTGTGTTGCGGTCTTCTTTTTATTAAGTTTGCGGGTGGGATACTTCCCAGGAGCACTGTTTAGTTATAATGTGGTGTTTACTTTTCTGACGGGGAGCTGTGGTTGTGCAGCAAAAATTTCAGTCTAGGTTTGAAATAGTTTTTATTAAGCAATTACAAATATACTTTCTTCGGAAACTGAAGCTGTATATATCAAAGGGGTGACAAATAAAAACGCAATTTATAAAATAACCCTTAAGCGTGGGCACACCCTCCCTTTTTTTCTGCTATAGTTTGTAAAAGTGTTGCCCCATATTCTTGATAATATAAGAGGGCATGAGTTACTTTTAGATAAAGTAGAAAAGAAGTGCTACAAGAAACACTCCCGCACTACATCATCTCAGGTCACAAGAACAATAACAAGTAAAAAACAGTTAAACACAAATCACTTTATATTACATAGAAATGTACGCTTTATCATTTTTTATAATTTCTATTCTGTAGAATTCGGGAAAATTCAGTCGTAGTGCTTAGAGGTCGCTCACTGCTCCGCTAACAAATCACATACTCCTTTAAGAATATATAGGATAGTAGTATAATAATATACACTACTGGTCGTATATATTCTATAGGGAGAAGGTGAATAGGAACCGCAACAGATAGAAATAGCAAAAAAACATTCAGAAATGTAGGGTTTATCAAAGGTATTCACTAAGAAAGTGTCTATGGAAACTATTTTTTTTTAAACTGCAATTTCCAAAAATATTGTCACTGTAAAAATATCTGATCAAGTAAGTTATAAAGGTCAGTAAACTGTATTTCAGATGGTTTACTCCTGGCGGCGAGAAATCTCCAATTCCTGTTGTGTGGAAATATCACACTCTTACAATATACACAGTGTCACTGATGGCACACAAAAAGGAAAATGAAAATGAAGTCATCAATACAAAACAAGATCAATAACGAAATACTTTCCAGCGATGAGTATGTTCAGAGCTTCTTTTCTCCGGGACTTCGAAATCTTTCATCTTCACGCCAACGGGTCATAAAGTGCTCTGAGATCACAATGACTGTTAATATTATAATATACATATTCACAGTATATGATCCCAAGGAAGAAACAGAGTAAGAACGAGAAGGTACTGACGTTAAATATAAATCTTTAGTCTTCGCGTCGACGGGTCATAAACTCCACTGAGGTCAGTATAAATGTTAATATTACAATATACATACTCACACTATATAATCTCAAGGGAGAAATAGACTAAAAACCAGAAGCTGCTGACGTTACATATAAATCTTTAGTCTTCGCGCCGACGGGTCACAAACTCCTCTGAGATCATAATGTGTGATTATTATGATATACATACTCACACTATATGATGTCAAAGGGAAATAGACTAAAAACCAGAAGCTGCTGATGTTTTTTTTTTTGATAATCAAGTTTATTGACATTTCGGTGAAAACAAACATTCGTAACGACAGCAAAATCAAGCACAGTACTTCGAAGACCAATTACATTGAAGACGATGACATAGACCTGATCAACGGGCCCTAAAGTAGGCCCCTGTGTAAGTTTAACAGGATGTATATGAGTACACACGATAATCAAGACAATAGGTTGAGCCATTTACCCCAGATCTTTTCAAACAGTTCGGGGCAGCCCCGGGCCTCAAAGAGGGGTTCCTCCTGAGTCGCGCACCAATCCACCCCCCGTCGCCATTTCCGCACAGTATGAGGTTTGGCCTGAGACCAGGCCGCCGCAATGTCCCGTTTTGCCACCGCCACTGCGGTCCCCAGGAAACGTTTATCGGCTCGAGAGCCATCTAGCCCATCAAACACACCCAGAAGCAGACGTAGTGGGTCATGAGGGACCGCCCAACCCAAGGTCTGTGTAAGCTCTAGTTCCACACCCGCCCAAAATGCTGCAAGGGGCAGGGCACTGCCAAACTACATGATAAAAATCAGCTGGGGCTTGTTCGCACCGCGCACAGGTCGGGGAGGGGCGCAGTCGAGCTCTGTACAGACACGCGGGAGTAAGATACGCCATATGCAGATAGTAGAGTTGGATTAGGTGTAGTTTGGAGGAGGTCGTCAAGGTTTTGGGAGCCATGAGAGCATCCCGCCAGTCTGCATCTTCCAGGGGGCCAAGCCAGCCCTCCCAGCCGGGCGCGCAGTGAGTCCAAGGTCGCGGGGCCATTATTCACAAGGGGATACCAAAGGGGATGATGGACGGAGCGTTTGAGCTAATCAAACACTCACCCCCAGACAACTGATCTGGGTTTAATCCATCATCATTCTTTAGCTCACTCCACCACCCCAGTTCAGACATGGCCATATGCAAATCAGTCTGACCCTGTGCCTCATGGGAACAGTCCAGCCCGAACTGCCAAGCCATGTCTTCCCTGGACCGGAAACAAGCATCCTGGGACCGGTTTCTGGCTATTCAGCCGCCATCAGCCAGGCTAGCTTGAATCCAGTGGCAAAGTGAGCAAGGGACCCACGTCTGGGCATACCCTGCCAATTTAGGGCGAACAAAGCGATACCAAAGGGGATGATGGACGGAGCTAGCCTGGCTGATGTCGGCTGAATAGCCAGAAACCGGTCCCAGGATGCTTGTTTCCGGTCCAGGGAAGACATGGCTTGGCAGTTCGGGCTGGACTGTTCCCATGAGGCACAGGGTCAGGGTGATGGATTAAACCCAGATCAGTTGACTGGGGGTGAGTGTTTGATTTGCTCAAGCGCTCCGTCCATCATCCCCTTTGGTATCGCATTATTCACAAGGGAGCGGTAGATCCGTGACACCCCACCTCTGCCCAAGTTCCCCATCATAACTTGGGCCTCAAGAGGACTGAATTCGGGAAGGGAGGTGGCTGATGGAATATGCACAGTGAGGGCGTGACGAAGCTGCAGGTATTTGTAAAACTGGGAGGCGTGAAGGGAGTAGCGTTGTTGCAAGTCCGAGAAGGCCCTAATATGATCCCCAGCCCAGACGTCACCAAGAAGCGAAATCCCAATGTGGTCCCATTGATGGAAGTCCTGGAGATTCGAGGTCTCGTGCAGCCAGTTACCGTGCCACAAGGGTGTGTGTTGGGTGAGCTTCCCATCCCATCTCGTATGGCGCAAGTCAGTGCGCCAAGTCAATAAGACTGCCCTAGTGACAGGGGGGAGGACTTGTGGTATGGGGGCCCCGTATAGATAGGCCTGGAGCTGTGGAAAGTCCATAGTCAGGAGCTCAACCTGGTACGCCGGGTCGGACCAGCCGCCGGCAAACCAGTCATGGACAACAATGAGTCTGGTGGCCAAATAATAAAGGTGAAGATTAGTCACACCCATGCCACCGTCATAAGGAGGTATCCGACAGTGAGCCAGGGCCACGCGTGGCCTTCCGCCCTTCCACAAGAACCGGGTGAGCAGACCATCAATCTCGCGGAACCAGCTCCCCGGGAGATGAAAGGTTATGTTTTGGAGAATATATAGGAAGCGGGGGAGAATCATCATTTTAAAGAGTGCACTTCTGCCAAGGGGATTAAGAGGAAGGGACTGCCAGCGTTTGAGGTCTGCCTTGGTAACCAGAGGTATAAGGTTGAGGGCCCACTCAAGCTCTGGGAGCAAGGTCACCCACACTCCTAGGTATTTGAATGACTGTCTGCGCAAGGGAATAGTTGTCTGCCAGTCGAAACAGGCTTGCGATGGGTGGAGGGGAACCAGGGTAGACTTCGCCGGGTTGAGCCGCAGTCCGGAGACCCGCTCAAAGGCACGGAGGACTTCCAAGCAACGTGGACCAGAGTCCTCGGGGTCCGCTAGGAAAAGGAGGACATCGTCCGCATACAGGGCGACTTTGTCTACGTGATAGGGGTCCCAAGCCCAACCACGGATGCGGGGATCTTGGCGTACCAGGGAGGCCAGGGGCTCCATCGCCAACGCAAATAAGAGCGGTGAGAGGGGACAACCCCGACGGGTGCCCCTCTGGATGGAAAACGCCTCCGAGAGTGCGCCATTGGTCAGGACCCGTGCTTTAAGGCTGGAATACAGAACACGAATAAAACGCCGGAATGGGAAGCCGAATCCCATCGCATCTAGCACAGCCTCCAAATAACTCCAGTCAACCGTATCAAAGGCCTTTTCAAAGTCGATGAAAAGCAGGGCCAAGTACGGGGTGAGCTGGTGGCGGTGTGCGAGGGCAAGGTGGAGGCGGCGTATGCAGTGACGGGTACCTCGGGCAGGCATAAATCCACATTGGTCTGGGTGGACCAATTCGTGTAGGAGGGGGCGGAGGCGTTGGGCCAAGGCAGTGGCAAAAATTTGTACCTCGTTATTGATGAGCGAAATTGGGCGGTAATCCGCGCAGGAGAGGGAGGGTGGCTGTGTCTTGGGGATAACCACGATAGTGGCCACGTCAGTCTCCGGAGGGAAGGACCCCGCCTCCACCACATGTCGGAAGAGATCGACTAAATGAGGAACCAGCAAGTCGCGGTAGGCCGCGTAGTATTCCTGAGGGTAGCAGTCAGGCCCTGGCGTCTTGCCGGAATGCAAGAGGGAAATGGCCCCATGTATGTCCTCCGGGGTAAGGGGGAGGTCCAGATCCTCCGAGACAGTCTGAGCAAGGCGGGGTAGTTGAACCTCGGCCCCGTCTAACAGGTCAGCTAGGGATGCCTCGGGAGGCCGGACCGCGTAGAGCTGGGCATAATAGCCCGCGAAAGCCCGGGCGATGGCATGCGAGGTACAATGGTGGGTGCCGGCCGCGTCGCAGACCTCAGGGATTATGCGGTTGGCTTTGGGATAGAAGACCAAATTGTGAAGTAGTTTTCCGTTCTTGTCCCCCCATCCATATACACGTGCCACCGAGGAACGCCATAACATTTTAGCTGATTCTAGGGAGATGTGACAGATCTCTTCGCGGAGTAACGTGAGCTGTCTCGTAGAACGAGCATCCTCTGCGCTGGCAAGGGTCGATTCCAACTGAGCGGCCTGAGCCTCAAGCTGCATCAGGCGGGTGGTCTGGGCCCCTCGCCGTGCGTGGACCAAACCTCTGGCTATGCCCCGCATGGTAGCCTTGCCAGCTTCCTACAGTGTGCCCGGGGAGGGAACCGATCCCTTGTTGATTAGGAAGTATTGCTTCAGTTCCCGCCCGATGGTCTCGGCGAACTCCGCGTCTTGTAGGAGCCATGCGTTCATTCGCCAAATCGTGCGCACTCCATCGGGGGCACGCCCCAGACGGAGGGAGATAGGGGAGTGATCGGAGATACCTCGGGGGAGGATAGTAACACCCGATACTAACTGACAATCGGTGGCCGGCAACAGGACCAAATCAATACGGGAGTGGGTATGGTGAGCTGCGGAGGTGTGTGTGTATTGTTCTCAGCGGGGATTCCAGACCCTCCAAGCGTCGCAGAGACCCAGGGCAGAGGACCAGTCAGAAAGGCGCTTAGCAGAGGCTAGGCGGGACTCAGAGGGAACACTTGTCGTTTCAAGGGAAGGCTGCATAACCGCGTTGAAGTCGCCCCCAATGATCGTCAGACCCTGAGGGAAAGTAGAAATTAACATTGTGAGGTGTCGAAGGGCAGAGGACAGTGTGGCGGGAGGAATGTATGCACAGAGGAGATTGAGAAGTTGACCCTCAAGCCTACCAGTTAAGGCCACGTATCGTCCCTGTGTGTCGGTCTCTACATGTAACAGAGTGAAGGGGAGACCTCTACGGATCAGTATGGCTGTGCCCCGGGAGCCCCGTGCAAACCCGGAGTGCCAGACCCTGTCAAACCCGTATCGGGCGAGAAAGGTGCAATGGGTTCCCAGGAGGTGCGTTTCTTGTAGGAAAAGAATATCAGGCGCTTGGCGTTGGGCACTCCGAAGGACAGCGGTACGTTTTATACGGTCTAATAAGCCATTGACATTCCACGACAGAATGTGGAGGGGTCTACCAATAGGCGGCATCAAAGGAGTGGCTGGTGCATGGGTGGACAAATGCGAAGGGGCCCGGGTCCCAGGGAAGGTGACACAGCAGAGTCACAGTGTAGGGGTATGGCTCGTGTGTCGTGGTAGGATTCATGTCATCGGCAGTGGCGTATGTGTGCAATGAGCTGTCATGTGAAACACAAAACAGTGACCCGAACAAGGCCAAGAGAAAAAAGCAACCAGAAGGCAACGGCCCTCCCACCCCCCCCAACACCCCCCACCCTATACTTCCGGAAATGAAGCATCTGTCGCCCTGAAAAGGAAAAAGTTAACAGAAAACAATAATAACAATAACGAAAAACTAATCTAAATGCTAAGCTAAAACGATTAGCAGGACAGATTCGTGGTGATGATGGACCCCTCCATACATACGGATAATCTAGTGATAACAGCTGCAGTAGAACTTAAGAAATGATTTATGGTTCCAAGTCTGCGGAGCCTCAGGGTCAGAATCCATCATCCTCCCCAGATCCCCTAAGAGCGGGACTCCTAGACAAGTCAGAGTTGGATATGGCAGGGCGTAGTGTCTCGGAGGGGTCGGGGACACGGCTTAGATCAATCAGGGAGCCGGACAGGTTATGAGTCCCAGAGACTCGAGGTAGTTCAGTGGAAATGAGCAACTGGGACATTGCATCAGGTGAACGTGACGCCCCGTTACGCTGGTCACCCTTCTTTCGGGACCGAGTGCGGCGCCGCTGTGTCTTGGGAAGGGGTGGCTGGGGCCGCGTGGGTTCCCGCCGGTCAGGGGGGGAGGTGGGACGAGTCCGAAGGGGACTCTCCTCCGTGAGCCAAGTCCAGGCCGCCTGAGGGGTGTCGAAAAAGTGTGTCTTGTCTTGGAAAACAACTCTGAGCCGGGCCGGAAAGAGGAGACCATAACGCAAACCCAGATTACGGAGCTTCGGCTTGACATCATCATATGTTCGTCGCTGGGCCTGCACTTCTCTTGTATAGTCCGGGAAAAGCATAATTGTGCTGTTTTGGTATTTCACGGGCCCTGCGTCCGCGCCGCCCTAAGGATGGCGTCCCTGTCTTGGAAATTGAGGATCCTCATGATGATGGGCCGGGGTGGAGCCCTGGTCGGAGGCTGGGGGGCCAGGGAGCGGTGGGCGCGCTTGACCGCAAACCATGGGGAGAGGGCATGTTTAGGTATCCAGGATCTCACCCAGGTCTCCACGAATGTGTCCGCGCGGCCCTGTTCAACCCCTTCGGGAAAGCCTATGAGGCGCAGGTTATTCCTTCTTGATCTGTTTTCGGCGTCCTCGGCCCGTCAATGCAGTTCCGAGGTCTGAGTCTGCAGCCGGGCCACATGGGTCTTCAGTTGGCCTATCTCGTCCTCGGCTGTGGAGATGCGCGATTCTGCCTCCGAGATCCGGGCTGTGGCGTTTCGTAGGTCTTGGCGGATAAGGGCCATGTCCACCCGCACCTCGCTGATCTTGTTCTCCACCGAGGCTTGAGAGGTGCCAATTGCCTGGAGGATAGTGGAGAGGTCCCCCCCAGTAGGAGCGGAGGCACCCGACGTCTCCCCTCCGGGATCTCGGTCACTGGTGGTGTATTGGTCCATTTTGGTTTGGGTCTGCGGAGCAGGTGTCTTTGGTGCACGATCCCTACCCATCTCGACCGTGGATACAGGCCTCTGGCGTCTAGTCAGGCGGGCGGGCGGTCAGGCGGTCGGCAGTCTCAGGTAGGGAGGGGGCCAGCACCCAAGTCGTCAATACTCAGGCCCGGGCTCGAGGCCGCTCCTCCCAGGTCCCCCCAATCTCGGGGGACCAACCAGCACGATTCTGGGGACCCCTCCCTCTCCTCCGTCCGATGTGACGGTCGATGATAGGGAAGCACCACCTCTCGCCCCGAAATGGATGTCGGTGGATCGAGGGGGGGGAAAAGTGGGGGGAACCCGACCGCGGCTCCCCTCCGCACTCAACCAAGATCTATTCCCTCCACCCTGAACTCGCAGAGTGCAAGGGTCCGGCGCCGCTCGATGACTGCGGCCGAAGGCGGACCAAGAGGTCTGATCGCAAGGGCGGATCAGGGCGCAGGCGGGCAGTGGGAGGGGAGGCCGATATCAGGGCCCCACGCCGCCCGACAAAGACGGCCGAGATCACCCCCCAGCCGGAGAGGCCCGTCAATCAATGCAGGAGATCAAGGGGGGGGAGGAAGGCATCTCCAGCTAATGGGGGGGGGGGCGGGGCGAAGCCGCAGGTCAAAATCCCAGCTCCCACGTGGAGTCCAGCGTTGGGAGGGGGCCACCATGAAACAGGGGCGGCCAGACAGGCCCACCTCGCGCCCACAGGTTGACACACGCAAAGAGGCGCCCCCAGGCAGGATCCGTAGCGTAGAGGAAGGCAGGGTAGGTCAGTGAGGGGGGGAGAGAGGGGGGCGGGAACGCCAGCGTCGTCCCTCTGCACCGCCACCCGGCACGGCAGCCGATCCCTAACTCCAACCCCACTCACCAAGGGCCTGCAGATGGAGGCCTCGGGGGCCCTTGTTGTCCTGGGAGGCCGGTGAGAGGTGGCAGCACCGTCGTGGCCCGTGAAGAATAGGTGCCCAGGCTGGGCCGAGCTCACTGTCCTCGCGTGAGTATTATGGCGCCAGCAGATCGGGAAAGGGACCCCAGATGGCGTGAGAGGCCGCTCCGAAGGCCGAGTCCACCGCCCCAGCACAATGGAAGGCGGGATGCAGTGTCCGAGGGGGCCAAGGCAACTTCACGGCCCTCCACACCCCCGCCTCCAGCCGCAGGGGGTGGGTCGTCTCGGTGATGGGTCGGCAGCACAAGGGTGAAAGGCACAAATTCGGTGAGGGGGGTGGCGGGAGGGCAGGTGCCTGACCCCCGCGCTGCTACCCGACAAAGGTAGCCGAACCCGGCGCAGCCCCACTCACCGGACAGTCGTTCCCGCACAGGCCCGGGCCCCGCCGGGAGTCACCGGACGGTCGCTTAAGTCTCCGCTGGGGCCAGGAGGGAGTCACCACGGCGGTCGGGTCTCCTCGGCCTCTCATTTCTCCTCGCACCAGTCGGGAAGAGGAGCAGGCCCTCGCGGTCCGCAGCCGCGGTCTCAGGCGCCGGCGCGTCGCATGAAGATGATGCCGGGGGGGGGGAGGGCACAGCCCCAGGATGGCTCTCAGGCGGGAGGAGCAGCAGGTGGAACCAGGCCAGGCACGACCGCTATCCCGCTGCAGAGAGGGGAGCAGGCAGCAGACCGCCAGGGGAGAGACATCAGGCCCAGAGACGAGATGCAGCGGAGGCCGCCATTTTGCAGATCCAAGGTCTCGGGAAGAAGGAGGCCAAACAGGGCGGCGGGAGCCTAGAACCCAGCAACGAAGGAGATCAGAGCAATGCTGGCGAGACAGGGAACCTCCGCAGGCAGGTAGGAGGATCGGATGGCAGCTGCAGATGGGCGGATAGAAGGCGGATGACGGAGGGGGTCCGGAGCACTCTTAGAGTGCGACCGCCATCTTGACGCCTGAGGCCACGCCCCGAAGCTGCTGATGTTACATATAAATCTATAGTCTTCGCGCCGACGGGTCACAAACTCCTCTGAGATCATAATGTGTGGTTATTATAATATACATACTCACACTATATGATCTCAAGGGGGAAATAGACTACAAACTAGAAGCTGCTGACGTTACATATAAATCTTTAGTCTTCGTGCCGACGGGTCACCAACACTTCTGAGGTCAAGTACAGTGTCAATATTATAATATACAAAGTCACACTATATGAGCTCAAAGGAGCCAGAACAGGAACAATGTTTGCTGTATTCTGTCTGTTTCTGAAAACAAGCTGCTGACGTTACATATAAATGGCAAAACAACCAATAACACTTTTTTCTAAATACAAGTGTTTAAATATTGACAAATAGCTACGTATTATAAATATCTAGTATGCCATAATCAAACAACTTACAACTCAGGATTATGTTTTGTGGCTGCAAAAGAAGAATCCGACTCTAGAAAAGAGCACCTGCATCACTGAATGGAGACGCGTAAATAACTCGCAAAAACGAAACTAATCAATCAACGGGTGTGGTTTATATACTTTTTGGTTATTGAGTAGTCTATGGAAGGAAGATGCGGCTCCGCCCATTTAGATGTCACGTTTTACAGTTGACACGTGCTCACGTTTTAACTGTTTAACTTGTGCACGTGTTGGGAAAAGTTACAAAATGTGAAGCGGAAAAAGTTTCGATTTAGAACCTAACACGTATAAGGTCCTTAATATGTACATACGTTGGAGAGCTTAAAAACTGTTACCCGGAAAACCGTGTCATTTCCATTCTCATGAGTAAATACATTTATTAATTGCCGCAATTCTAAATAGAAGACATTAAAAAAAAGATCTTTCAGAATAGAAGAAAAAAAAAACGTGATAATATTTCTCATCACTATGGTTTTAAATTACAAAAATGCGAGCATTTGTAAAGCGTACAGCTACCCCTTGAAAGGTGTGCCGGCGCTCGGGGGCGTCGGAAAGATTAAGCAAGGTGTTGCCCACAGTGACATAGTGGTGGGCTAACGTGCCGCTGGAGCCGGGAATCGAACTGTGAACGCTGTTGTTCGAAGTCAGGTATCATAGCTGCTGCGTCACACTTTTTCCACACTTATATGTTAATTAGTGCTAATTAAGTTTTAAACATTGTTAAATTATAACTTATAACAGACTACTGTTCCAGTTAGTTTTTCACTACAAAAAGTATGCACGTCTTTTTTAAATTTAGTTAAAAACAATATAGGTTTCAGGGACATTGTAGTTAGAAATTAGCATTTATAAAACCTTTGAAATTCACTGAAAAAGCCATAGGTTTTACAGACGTTATAGTTAGAAATTAGCATTTAAAAAACCTTTGAAATTCACTGAAAAACCCATAGGTTTCAGGGGCGTTATAGTTAGCTGGACATTTCACTCGTACAAAACCATAGAAATTCCACTGTTATAGTTAGTTCAGCTAACTATAACCCGCGCCCCCGCAATGCACTGCTCATGACGTCACATATTACATCATTCATGACATGGTCAGTGACATCACTGATGACATCACTGATGACATCTCAAATGACATCACTGATTACATCATCCATGTGAAAATCTGATGCACCTCCTCACACTCTAATATAACCTTTGATACACCCACTGTAAAATACAGACTACCATTTTCGAAACCATCGAGACACCAATACCAGTTACTACATATGCACTCACTGATTCCTAGGTCTACACACACACATCCACTCATTCACCCATACAATCACTCATACATGCAGTCACTCATCAATACAACACTATCATATGCACTCATACACCTATACAGATACTCACACACCACCACTCATCCAGAGTTACTCACACACCTGGTCAGTCATGCAAAGAATCAATCACACTTCCATTTACTGACCTATACAGTTCTACACACACCACATCACTTATTCAAACAGAAACAAACGCATACTTACTCTCTATGTTATGTTATATAAACTTATACCGCGCACAGATACTCCGAGGAGTGTCCTGGCGTGAGCCTGAAAAGGATCAAAGTCTGAGTCAGAGGACAGAGCTAGAAGAGAAAGGTTTTCAGCTTTTTCTTAAAGATCATAGGATCTTTGACGCCCCGTAAGGCCAGTGGCAGTGCATTCCATGCCCGTGCTGCTATCCGGGTAAAAGAGCTCCCACCAAGCCTCTGGCGATTAAATGTGCCAAAAGTTGGGAGGAGGAACGCAACTGTCTCACCGGAGAATAGAAAGCAATCCTCTTCTGCAAATAAATGGGTCCCAGACCATAAAGGGCTTTATGGGCAATGGATAACATTTTAAATTTTATTCGCGCCTCCGTCGGAAGCCAATGCAGAGATCGCAAATGAGAACGCACACTGCATCTGCTGGAGAGACCCAGCAGGAGTCTGGCAGCCGAGTTTTGGATCACCTGTAACTTATTCAAAAGGTAACCTGGAATGCCAGCATACAGTGCATTAGCGTAGTCCAGACGGGAAAGAATTAATGCACGGACAACAGTTTCCTTTGCAGAATTAGGCAAAAGAGGAAGAAACTTCCTCAAGGTCTTCAGAATGCTAAAGCAGGTGCCGGCCAACTTCTTAAACTGCGATGAGAAAATCAGGTTCTCATTGAACCAGACCCCTAGATTCTTGACAGAGTCTCCCTTAAAGCTAGGTAGGGGGAAACCT
This sequence comes from Calotriton arnoldi, assembly GCA_963921515.1. NCBI lineage: Eukaryota > Metazoa > Chordata > Amphibia > Caudata > Salamandridae > Calotriton > Calotriton arnoldi. The sequence continues at coordinate 624,124 of CAWUFW010006172.1, read as the reverse complement.
GGGGGCCATAGCTTCTCTCTGAAGTTGACAGGGAATGTGCCGTATAAAAGGATCTCCGATTTCTCCTCATTGCACTTAAGCTGTGCCTGAGCGAGCCAGTGGAAGTCCGAAGATAGGCAGTGTTGAGCAGGGACAACGGCAACCTCATCTTGACCCCAAGAGAACAGCAGCTGGGTGTCATCAGCATAGGCCATCACCTTAGCCCCTAGAGCCTCCGCGAGATAAACCAGCGGGGTAACATAGATGTTAAAGAGAAGAGGACTAAGGGATGACCCCTGTGCAACACCCGTAGCCACTGGTTGAGGGGCTGAGGCGCACGGTGGAAGCCAGACCTGCTGCGAGCGACCCTCCAAAAAAGACCTGATCCAGCCCCAAACGGACCCGGATACGCCGATCTCCGAGAGGCGATCAAGAAGCAAGACATGAGGCACTGTATCGAATGCCGCCGAGAGGTCCAGCTTAACCAAAGCTGCCCTCCCGCCGGCATCCAGGCACTCACGAATCGCCTCAGACACCTCCAATAATGCTGACTCTGTGCTGTATGCCGCCCGGAAACCCGATTGGGCCGGATGGAGCAGGCCATAGGTTTCAACGTACTCAGTGAGTTGGTTTGTGACCACCTTTTCGCAAACCTTCGCCAGGCTAGGCAAAAGCGAAATGGGACGATAATTTCCGGGAATCGATGGATCAAGAGACGGCTTTTTAAGGAGGGGGAGGATTTTCGCCTGTTTCCAAGACGATGGAACGTAAGCGTCCCGCAACGACATATTGATGATCTGATGGACCTCAGGATTGATACAGTCTGCGACAGTGGCCAGAAGTCTGGCCGCACAGGGGTCAGTTGGAGAGCCTGATTTCAAAGCCTTCAGGATTTTGAGGGTACTAGGTAAATCTACTGGCAGGAAGGATGAAAAATTGTGCAATGGATCTGCTAAAGGCCGGACAAAAGAACCGGGCGTAAGCACTGAGGCACAAGATGAAAACGTGGCCTGGATGGCGCAAATTTTGTCCAGAAAGAACTTGGCAAGAGTATTGCACCAGGACTCCGAAACAGGCAAGGAGCACATCAAGGCAGTTGGAGACATGAAGCTTTGCACAATTGAAAAAATGTCTTTTGAATTATTATTGGCCTGGTCAATACGTGATGCAAAGTATTGAGCTTTTGCAGCCGCAATGGCGGCGTAATAGCTTTTTTGTTTAGCTCTAAGAGTGAGTTTCGCCAAAGGGCAATAGCCGCTGGAACGCCAGGCCCTCTCCAGAACTTTACACATGTTTCAGAGTTTTAAGCTCCGGAAGAAACCAGGGTTTAGAAGGGGATTCCCTCACCAGCTTAGGCAAGCGCGGTGAAGATAATAAAGCCACTGAATCAGCTATCCATTTAGTAAACCCGGTCACACTCCCTTCAAGATCTTGCTGACGGGCGGGCCTAGAGGCAGCCAAAGAGCTCATAAATTGAAGAGGATCAATTTTACTGAACATCAGAGGGCGAAGGAAGCGCGTAGGCCGTACAGGCTGAGTAATCTCCCAGGAGAAGCAGATAAGAAAGTGGTCCGACCAGGAGGTCGGTGAGGGCTCAGCCACCTGAACCGGAAAATTAGAGCAAATGGGGTCTAAAATATGGCCACCCTGATGAGTGGGATGAGAGACCCATTGAGAGAGATGGGCTAATTGAAGGGATTCAAGAAAAACCACAGAGTCTTTAGCATCTTGTTGATCAAGGTGGAGATTCACATCACCCAGAACTATGTATTGGAGAAGCGCAATGCACGCTCAGCTATGGCATCCCCACAAGATTTAAGAAAGGCACTAGCCGACCCAGGGGGACGATAGATGAGGGAGCCACCTAGCGTAAAATGATCGGAGAAGTGGATGCTAAAATCCAAAACCTCGCACTCGTCCCATATGCTAAAGGTATCGCTGCGGAGAACCCAGTTATCCCTGTACAGGATGGCTAAACCACCCCCTCTACCAACAGGGCGGTCCATCCGACAAAGCTTAAAACCGGCAGGGGTGGCCAGCGCAAAAATAGGGTTAGATGCTGCATCAAGCCAAGTCTCCGTAACAAACAGCAAATCCAGAGATTTATCCGAGACCAAGTCAAATACATCAGCATGATGCTTCCTCAATGATCTGGCATTTATGAGGGCAGCTCTAATGCGCGGGCATCTCGTGGATTTGGCATGCGGTTTGATCGGCAAAAGCTCTGGTTTTGGAACAAAACCACAGGCTGCGCAGACAAAGTCCGATTTAAAAGGCATAGTGCTACAGCAATATGTGAGGCAGGGCGGAGGCCGGAGTGCTTTTAGAGACTCACCAGAAAACCGGTAGTGATCCCCAACATCCGGCGTGCATCGGTCAGCATAACTGGCCCTGGCCGCTGACTTGACGCTGACGGGCGTCACTGATACAAGTACACACTCATCCATACAGCCACTCTCACAATCACTGACTCGCACGTATAGTCATTTATATACTCCAACTCTCACGTACACTGCCTTTTACGTATGTAGTTACTTGGACATGTACCACTGAGACATCCATTCACTCACCAACACCCATACACACACACACACCCACCCATACAGCTGTTTCCACATGCACTCTTGAACCCATACACCCAGTGAATCAACCACTCCAACATCTATGCACAGTCACACACCTCCCACACACACACACTCAGGCACCCATACAAATACTCAGGCAACCAATCGATAACCCATATAGACACTCATGTAGCTACTGACCAACCCATGCAGCAGCTTATACAACAACAGACAGACTGATACAGACATTCTCACAGTTTTGTCACTAACCCATGCATTCAGTAAGACACATGTAATCACTCACTGAAACAGTCAGTCACGCACCAACTAAATCCTCCATCCAGACACTTATACACCCACTCATTCTTCAATACACCTTGGCATATATATAATACATATTTAAACTTTAAAGAAACACACAGTCACTGGATGATGTCATCAGTGATGTCATCAGTGATGTCATCAGTGATGTCACTGACCATGTCATGAATGATGTAATATGTGACGTCCTGAGCAGTGCATTGCGGGGGCGCGAGTTATAGTTAGCTGAACTAACTATAACAGTGGAATTTCTATGGTTTTGTACGAGTGAAATGTCCAGCTAACTATAACGCCCCTGAAACCTACGGCTTTTTCAGTGATATATATATATATATATATATATATATATATATATATATATATATATATATATATATATATATATATATATATATTAAAGTAATAAAGAACTTAAGGTCACCAGTTAAAACAGGGATTGGTATTGTCAAGCTGGCCATCTCACTGGGTTACACTGTTGGTCAAAAAAAGGAAAGTGCATCTTGCTGTTCATAACATTCTAGTTTTGACATTCGCAAAGACTTACCAAGATATAGTGATGTCAGGATGTTGGACTAAGAGGCCTCTGCAGTACTCTAGGAAGCTGTGCGGCCCTGGACTTGTGTGCATTCACTGTCAGCCTGGTGTGTTTATTGCCGCAGCGGTGCTCAATGGTTATATGTTACTCCAGTTTTACCGACTTGTAGTACCAGAGCTGCCTCTGATGTCATATGCACTCCTCCTTTAATAGGGTGGTTTCAGCTCTCTCTGCTCAGACTGTGGAAGACTGACTGTGGGGCAGCTTAATATCTAATAAGGGTGCAGGCCTGACTACCTGTATCTTTATGGGCCCCATCCCCCATGTAAAGGTGTTTTCAGTCTTTCATAACTGAGCTCCTTTGACCTTCATCGTCTTTGGACATGCCTAGAGTCTGCCTCTGCTGAGTCGTGTTGTATGGTTCACAGTGTGAGGTCAGACTAGTTGATGCTGGAGTCCATTGGACAACCTATGTTAGTTGCCATTTTTAGGTCTCGCGCCTAGCGTTGCAGTGCGCAGCACTGCTCGCGCAGCGCGAGACCTCTAGAAAGGGCTTCCGAAAGCTAACCACACGCTCGGGCGTGTGGTTTTGCTTTCCGCGGCTGCCATTGGCTTTCGCGTGCTTTTTTTTACAAAATCCGGCACGCCATTGGGCAAAGGCGGGCGCATGTCCCGCCTTTGTTCCGCCCATTCCCGTCGGTGGCCAGCACGTGCAGCAGCGCGCGTTCGCCTCGCTGCCGCGCTCCCTCCCCCCGCTCCTCTGTGGTGCGCGCGCACCACTGTTTATTTTTTTTTTTAGCGCGGCCGCCATTTCTTTTTTATTTCAGGGTCTGTCTCTCCGCTCGCATGTTACATTTATCTCTAAAGTTCCCGCACTATTGTGTCGTGGCCTTTTTTACTAGAAACACGACAGATTACACCATAATAGGCAAACGGTCTTCTGCCATGGGCCGAAAAAATTCTGTCTTGCTTTACAGAGGATAGAAGAAATAACAAAAAGTACCATGTCCATGAGGGAACTGCCATTCCCATCTTCTGTAGGGTTTAAAACTGTTGTCTCCCACACAATCTCGCCTGTAGTTGGGGGATTGCAGCGGGCTTCTGAATCCGTTTGAAATGTATTTCATTTGTAGTTTCCTCACGCATTTCACCTATTTAGAAGCCAACCTTGCAGTTCAATTACCAAACACCACATGAGCACGTAACTGCACTTTCTCTAGCAACAGCTGCGAAACTTGCTAATATTAGGTCTAATTTAGCTACAATAAATTAGCAAATGTGCGGAAGCACAATGATGACAGCACAATTACATCAAAAGCCAATGCGCGTGGAAGTATGTAGATGGCAATACATGCTAATTTCGGCAAATACCATGGCAAATGAAGAGCATGCAAAGAACAGACGGGGCTGATAGCTCAGACACATATTCTTAATGTGACCAGTCACTGAAAAGACACAAAAAGACAGATGAAGCCGTTCAGAAGCCCGCGCCAACAAGCAGTGTATTCGGCAGCCATTAGCTGTCAGGGGTAATAACACTCAAGGTACTGAAGTGCAGTAAAACAGCGGCCCGCTCGCGCTGATGATGTGCTGATGTACAGGCACATACCTGTGAGGAGGGCACGAGATGTCTCCTCATTCGCCGCTTCAGAGGTCGGAAAAACAACAGCCACAAAGCGCGGGGCATAAACGGAAACAGCAGACAGCAGAGAGTGACAGCAGAGAGCTTGTTAGCTGAAGTGGGTTTTAATTAGCTATTTTCCAGCAAGCAAACGAGCAAATTAGTGGCAGCCATAAACAAGCACAGACAATCATGCCCAAAGAAAAAGCTGAACTACTGAACACGTTTATTTGATTCATTCCGTTTTATCACTTGATTGGGGAGAGCGGAAAAATGCAGAGAATGTGGGGTGTTGCATTTAACACATTTTCAGTCACAAAATGAAGCCTTTGTGTGCACTTAAGGGCAGCATATAGTTTATTCACAGCAGTTCCCTGTAATATTACTGGAAAACTATTGTTTTAAGTATTTTAATGGTACCTCAGCCTTTTAAAAACACGCACAGACAGACACACACACACACGCACTCACGCACAGACACGCACTCACACACGCACACACACGCACAGACACGCACAGACACGCACAGACTCTCTGACTCTCTCACTTTCACTCTCTCACACTGACTCTCACACTGACTCTCACTCTCACACTGACTCTCACACTCACACTGACTCTCACACTCACACTGACTCTCACACTCACACTGACTCTCACACTCACACTGACTCTCACTCACACTGACTCTCACTCTCACACTGACTCTCACTCACACTGACTCTCACTCACACTGACTCACTCTCACTCACACTGACTCTCACTCACACTGACTCTCTCACTGACTCTCTCGTTCTCACTGACTAACTCTCACTGACTGACTAACTCTCACTGACTGACTAACTCTCACTGACTGACTGACTCACTCTCACTGACTCACTCTCACTGACTCACTCTCACTGACTCACTCTCACTGACTCACTCTCACTGACTGACTCACTCACTCTCACTGACTGACTCACTCACTGACTGACTGACTCACTCACTCTCACTGACTAACTCTCCCACTCTCTCTCACTGACTGACTCACTCTCACTGACACTCACTGACTCTCACTGACTGACTGACTCACTCACTGACTCACTCTCACTGACTCACTCTCACTGACTCACTCTCACTGACTCACTCTCACTGACTCACTCTCACTGACTCACTCTCACTGACTCACTCTCACTGACTCACTCTCACTGACTGACTCACTCTCACTGACTGACTCACTCTCACTGACTGACTCACTCTCACTGACTGACTCACTCTCACTGACTGACTCACTCTCACTGACTGACTCACTCTCACTGACAGACTCACTCTCACTGACAGACTCACTGACAGACTCACTGACTCTCACTGACTCACTCACTGACTGACTGACTCACTCTCACTGACTGACTCACTCACTCTCACTGACTGACTCACTCACTCTCACTGACTGACTGACTCACTCACTCTCTCTCTCTCACTGACTGACTCACTCTCACTGACAGACTCACTGACTCACTCTCACTGACAGACTCACTGACTCACTCTCACTGACAGACTCACTCTCACTGACAGACTCACTCTCACTGACAGACTCACTCTCACTGACAGACTCACTATCACTGACAGACTATCACTGGCAGACTCTCACTGGCAGACTCTCACTCTCACAGACTGACTCTCTCTCACTGACTGACTCTCTCTCACTGACTGACTCTCTCTCACTGACTGACTCTCTCTCACTGACTGACTCTCTCTCTCACTGACTGACTCTCTCTCACTGACTGACTCTCGCTAAAACACTGACTCTCTCGCTAAAACACTGACTGACTCACTCTCACTGACTGACTCACTCTCACTGACTGACTCACTCTCACTGGCTGACTCACTCTCACTGGCTGACTCACTCTCACTGGCTGACTATCTCACTGACTCACTCTCTCACTCTCTCACTCACTGACTAACTGACACTCTCATTCACTGTCACTCACTGACTCTCACTCTCACTGACTCTCTCACTCTCACTGACTGAATCTCTCACTGACTGGCTGACTCTCACTCTCTCACTGACTGGCTGACACTCACTCTCTCACTGACTGACTGACTGACTCTCTCACACTGACTGACTGACTGACTCTCTCTCACTCTCTCACTGACTGACTCTCTCTCACTGACTCACTCACTCACTCACTCTCACTAACTAACTAACTGACTGACTGACTGACCTTCACCCTCCTGTTATTTATGCCCCCCATAACAAAAAAAACAACAACAAGCAACCATTGGGACAGGCAGATACAAGTTGCCAGCATTGAAAGGACAAAAAAAACTCAAGACATTATTTTTAATACTTTTTTAATATGGTCGTTCAGTTGTACATAATGCTTTTTTGGTCATATCTAAGGTAACAAAAATGCTTCTGACACTTCTTTATTATAACTTTTCAGCATGCTGCAGACTTCTGTGCAGAGCTTAAAGACATAGGTAAAGTCAATATCTCTGGCTAAACACTTATTTTAAAAGTCGCTGCTTGTTTGGTTTACTTTTGGCCAGTCACTCTCCAACAGAGCATTTTGGCACTCCGACACCAACTGCTACCTCCATCCTCCCTTAGTAGGTAACAGACATTGCCATTTACAATGCCAATAGCTCTAACTTAAAAAAATGCGAGACCTATTGCATTTCCAATGCTTGTTCAGGATGGTTTTGTCCTGCTGGAGATATCAGCCTGCAGGCACCTTCCCTCCCCAAACCTATACTAGCTGAGCCTGTTGGGTTGGGGGAGGTAGTCCAGCCCATCCTTGAATGCTATGATCTGTACGCCTCGTGCAAGGACAGGCCCTTGTAGCAGCAGAGCTCTTTTTGACCGAGTTAAACCCACCCTTCTCCTTAACGGTTCTATGACCAGCATTCCCTTCTAAGCGTCCTCCTGTTTAGAGGCTATCCTCCTGTCATATGAGCCAGCCCAATCTGATCTCAGTAATTACTACAGACTGTGTGACAAGGAGATGATCGTGCCAGATTCATGGCCCCAACAAGATGGGAGGGGCTGATAGAAATTCAAACAATGCTGCCCACCCGATCAGCCAGTCCTGACCGCAAGGGGAAGATCAATACTAGCACCTTTGTCTAGTGCATTCTTCAACTTTTGAGACTTGACAGCCAAGGAGGTCCTGGGCACCAGCCAGTTAGAGGAGTGGAATTGCTGCTTCACCACCAGTTTCCTTGGGCCTAAGTACAAGATAGTGTCGTGTAGTTCCTATAGTACCCATGCAGGACCTGCACGTTTGGATAACATAAACCGTGGGATTGGTGGTAGCTTGACTCTGTGCACCCCCACCGCGTATGTTAGCCTGATTTGCATTAGCTAACTCACAGTGCCACTAGAATCTCCTCTTATCGGGGAGAGATTAGTTTCTGGCAACCTTAGACCATGACAACCCAAATTCCTCAGAATCGTGGAAACAATATACTACTTTTCGCTTAGTCACTCGTGCTTACTTATTCAGTTTGTCTCAGAGAGTTACACAGAATAAACAGTCTGGGCGTTTCAATAAGTATTTATTGAACAGTTGTTATTCTAGTGTAAAATATATGTGCTGCAGCAACCAGCATACAATAGCAGAGATATATTATCAGCAGTACGATAAAAGCAAAGGGATAGAACAGTTCTGCCATATGGCCGGTTGAGCAGATCTGTCAGTGTAAATAATGTATTCATACTGATCTAGAGGCAAAATCTCATTTGGAAGAGGATATTCTTGTTCGTATTGCAGGAATGCTTGTGTTTTTAAACTTGGATCAAATCTGTATTCAACATCCGTTGCAGTAAGAGAATTAGCCCATTGTAGCCATCTGGGATGTAAGGCTTTCGCATTTGGAATGCTAGCCTTTGTAACAGCCTCTAAGGCTGTTACTGGGGTCACTACAATTATGCGTTTACCCTGAGCCAGAGCTCTTTCTCCTGCTACAGCGGTCTGCACTGCTGTCAGGATTTTTTCAGTTGAAGTGAAACGCATCTCTGCGTTTGTGTACAGGTGTGATTTGTATGCGATTGGTACCGTTTCGCCTTCATTGAAAGTCAAATAAGTGTACCCGCATTGACCCGCTATTACTCGTATCACTAAGTTGCGTACGTTTACGCGTGTCTGTAAATGTTTAGAAGCTATCATGTCTTCCTGTACGGAACGCAGGATATTTGTATGTTCCTGTGTCCATTGTCTGATTGAAAAATCAGGTTTTATTAAGTCGTAGAAAGGTTTTACTCTTTCTACGTAATCCAAAATGTATGTTCGAACAAAATTTAGGAATCCCAGAATTGATTGTAAATTCGTCAATGATTTTGGAGGTTGGAGCAGCGCACACTTTTCTAAAAAGTTAGCTGCTAGGCTTTTTCCTTCACTTGACAACTCAGACCCTAAGAACAAGACATTGAGGTAGGCAAGTTTTGATTTTTTTAAATTAAATTTATAGCCCTCAGAGGCGAATCCCATAATAATGGTGCTCACCCTGGTCAAGTGCCTCGGTAAGTCATTGTCTGTCAGATAAATATCATCGTATAATAAACAGAGAGAGACCCCTTGTGCAACCAAGGGAATACGGTACTCTTCACAAGTAAAACAGAAATGTTTCTCCTCGGACCAAAGTACAAAACACCTAGACAATTACTAGGTTAGAAAGAACTGTTGCTTATCTACTTCACACTTGTGCTGCTTATCAGCTGCCAAACCAACTAATATAAAATCTGATGCTAACTCATATAATTAAACATTTCCAAAACATGTTTTATTAAAATCCTATTGTCACAGAAGATAAAATTAGATTTTTTATACACAGTTAAAATATCATCAATACATTTCATATACTTAATAAAATCAATTCAAATAAACATCACAACATAACACAGGACGTAAATGACACTACACCCCCACATGAAAGAGAAAAAAAGACTTTAGACACTATGGGGCCGATTCCGATCTCGGCCGGTAGTGCTCCGAATCGGATTCGGATTTACCGGATCCGATTCGGAGCCCTGTTTCCCGACCGAATCGTACGCGGGTCCGGCCGAGCGAGTACGATGCAGGCACCCGCGAAATCTCCGACCGACTCGAACGCGGCTTCAACACGCTCCGACCGACTCGCATGGACACAACTCGCACCGCGCTATGGAGACGTATCCCGGCCGGGTAAGTACGATGCGCGCCGCGAGCAATCCGACCGACTCGCGCCGTCCGGCTCGAAAAAGCTGTCGGAGCCGGACTTTGGGGGTCCGCATCGGACCCCCCTGTACGCGTAGGCGCGCGAGTCGCACACAGGGGGGACCCATGGGACCCCCCTACCTGTGCATGTACGCCGCGATGCGCATGGACGCGTACACGCTGTAGGGGGCGCCCTTGTCCGCCTCGCACCCATTGAGTCAATGGGAGCCCGCGTACGCGTTGTACGACAGGCTCCCATTGACTTCAATGGGAGTCCGACCGACTCGAGTCCGATGGCATGCGTGCGCATCGTACTCGTTCGGTCGGACTGCCAGAGTCCGATTCGGTCGGAAATCTCTCCGGGTCCGGCTCGGTCGGAGAGATTTCCGGCCCGAATCGGAATCGGCCCCTTTATTTTGTCATTTTCAATACATATACTTAGGAACCAGATATAAGGACACAGTCTGGATGCCTTCCTGATTTAGCAATTCCAGGACCGCGAGGATTGCGGTCCTGTAATTGCTAAATCAGGAAGGCATCCAGACCGTGTCCTTATATCTGGTTCCTAAGGATATGTATTGAAAATGACAAAATATAGTGTCTAAAGTCTTTTTTCTCTTTCATGTGGGGGTGTAGTGTCATTTACGTCCTGTGTAATGTTGTGATGTTTATTTGAATTGATTTTATTAAGTATATGAAATGTATTGATGATATTTTAACTGTGTATAAAAAATCTAATTTTATCTTCTGTGACAATAGGATTTTAATAAAACATGTTTTGGAAATTTTTAATTATATGAGTTAGCATCTGATTTTATATTAGTTGGTTTGGCAGCTGATGAGCAGCACAAGTGTGAAGTAGATAAGCAACAGTTCTTTCTAACCTAGTAATTGTCTAGGTGTTTTGTACTTTGGTCCGAGGGGAAACATTTCTGTTTTACAGATAAATATCATCCACATAGGACAATGCTTCTTCATCCAAATTTTGGAGTAACTCTGTTACTCTTGCTGAAAATACCCCGGGCTATTTTTATACCCTTGGGCTAGTCGACAAAATTGTCGCTGGGACCCTAACGCACTGAATGCGGTCAGATACCTGCTTTCAGGCGCTATATTTTGGAAGAAAAATCCATTTGAGATATCAAGTGTTTTGTATTTTTTGCGCACAATGTTATTCATTAATGCGGCACTGTGTGCATTTTGAACAGCAAATGTCTTTGTGCAAGTGTTTAAATGTCTGTAATCTAAGACCTAGACGATATGTGTTGTCAGGTTTGGCTACGGGGAACAAAGGATTGTTAATAGGTGAAGTGCAATTTTCTATCACCCCCTGGTATTCAAGTTGATCTAGGATCTCCCTGACTTGTTTTTTAGCTTCCTGCTTTATAGGATATTGCCTTTGAGCATTTGGTGAAACTTTTAACGGGATCACGTGGTGGGTTGACTCCTCATCCCAACCAACATGATTTTTGTACAATGCTGGAGCTAGGGCAACCGCCCACTCCTGCGCATATGCATGTTTAAGATGTATGGGAACAAGGTCGGAAAAGGCTGGAAAAATTATCGTTTCTCCCCTAGGGCACTCCATGACGAATGCTGGCGGCCAGTCTTGTTCTGCTAATAGAATGTCATAACCAGATGACAGATTTTTCCAAAAGAGACCTTTAACTTTTCTGGGCTTGTTCCCCTCCATCCAGTGTGTTAACTCATGTAACTTATGTGGGACACTTACCCGAGTATCAGGTGTTTCCACCGTGATATACTCACTCAACTCCGCTGTCACCAGAAATTCCTTCAGGTTCTGGCGAGCTATCGTTACTTCTGCCGCGCTGTCTAGCATCGTCAGAGCCCATTCCCCGTTCAGAAGCTGTGTCCTCAGAATTCTGGGCATGTCTGATCTTGAGACCTGCTACCTTCTTCTTTTTGAACTGAGGTTTCTGTTTTTGTTTATCTTCTTTTTAGGTGCGTAGTCTTCGGGAATACTGCCTCAAGCTGAGTTATTTTCTGAGCTATCAAGAATGGTATTTGTTCGCGTTTTGCGGGCATTTTGCCCATTACCGCGTGTAATGTTTGAGGAGTAATTTTATATTCTGTACCCTGAGCTGGAGTACTATTTGCTGCACCTGGTGCAGGTTGGATTGTTAAAGTCCTCATGAAGAATTGTGTCAGGTTTCTGTAGATTTTAATTAAAGCTCTGTGCTGTACGAGTAATTCTGGCTGTGGTATTGTTCCAATGTCAGGGTGCGGTGGGTAAGCCGCTAGTATTGGCCATGTGGCCCCGTCTCCTCCGAGCGGGCCTAATCTTACTCTTCCTCGTACGTGGGGTAGGGCGCCATTAAACCAGTAATAATGTTCCTGGTAAGTGAGTGGAATCTCTGTCCTCAAACGGGGCATATTCATGTGGTGCATCTCCTCTCAAATAGTTGTGAAATGTCTTTGTTATGGCATTTGCTGCTGGGAGTGTAACCCATGAATAGAATACCTCTGTTTTGTTTGATTCGTGTGCCTCAATCACGAAAACTACCATGCCACCCTTGGCTGGTAAGCCATTTTCTAATAGTCTTAGGGTGACTGTCCTTCTGAATTTTGGTGCAATCTGTATTGCATCCTCAGGATCTTCTTCTCCCTCTAAAACGTTCAGGTCAACTCTTGCATCCCCTGAGCCAGTCATGTTTAGAGGAAGAGGTGTTATGCACAATTTAGGAACTAAATGTCCTTCAAGCTTGATTAACCAACAGCCAATAAATAGTATTCTCGTACTACTCAGCTGTGGCGGATTTAGTGCCCACCCACTCCAGACGTCTCTGGGGTTTTGTGAGTAGGTTCTCTGAGAATAGCACGACTGAACTACTCAGATTCTACTGTTAAATAAGTACCCAACCAACGTTGGCGGCGCCATGTTGTGTAGTATCTATAGTACCCATGCAGGACCTGCGCATTTGGATAACATAAACCGTGGGATTGGTGGTAGACTGACTCTGTGCACCCCCACCGCGTATGTTAGCCTGATTTGCATTAGCTAGCTCACAGTGCCACTAGAATCTCCTCTTATCTGGGAGAGATTAGTTTCTGGCAACCTTAAACCATGACAACCCAAATTCCTCAGAATCGTGGAAACAATGTACTACCTTTCGCTCAGTCACTCGTGCTTACTTACTCGGTTTGTCTCAGAGAGTTACACAGAATAAACAGTCTGGGCGTTTCAATAAGTATTTATTGAACAGTTGTTATTCTAGTGTAAAATATATGTGCTGCAGCAACCAGCATACAATAGCAGAGATATATTATCAGCAGTACGAAAAAAGCAAAGGGATAGAACAGTTCTACCATATTGCAATAATCATGAATACATATATGAATATAAAAAGCATTATGCACAGTGTGCGCACTCCTACGATGCCTAACTAGATGTACCTGAGTGTACCTAGCATATGTGTGTAGGTCTAAAAGCCTAAGAGCCAAGAATCCTTCTAGGATTTAGTCGAACTACCATACCTGAATAGAGAGAGTGTGGTCTCGAGTTGGACACCCCGCAAGGGCTCTGTCAGACCGCTGTCAGCTGGAGCGACTGCATGCAGGAGCCTCAGGTTCTCTGGTCAGTGTGTCAGCATGGAAGTCTCGGTTCCCTCTGTCTTACCGGGGTAAGATGTGGTGTATTTATACCCTGAATACTCTAGTTGCTTCGTATGGTTTGTATTGGCCGTTGTTAGACGTGAGGAAGACGTCAGGGGTGAACTTTGTCCATACATATTATGCAGGTGGTGTATTCCTAGAGAGCCATGCATAATTGATGAGTACAGTGTGGGCCTGTGTTTGGGAAAAACCCTGCTGTATTCAAAACCACAGACTAGATACCGTTCAGCCCTCCGAGCTCGTTGTGTACTAGCGAGGACCAATGTAGGTGAAAGATCATGCCTATACAAGGAATCATGACTATAATAGGACATGTACAGTTATGACCGTAATAGGGCATATGCGGCTTTGACCATAATAGGACAAGTACGATTATGACCGCATTAGGGCAAATACGAATACGTCCATTTTAGGGCATGTATGAACGGGTCTACATTAGGGCCTCTATACGGGACATAACAATAGCCCTGCAGAAAACATCTTGCTGGAAGTTGTGTAGAAAGGAAGAACTTTGTCAGTAGGCAGTGATCTCCCTCACCGGTTACTACCAAAGCCCAGCTGCTGAAGAACCTGCACGAGACCATTTCAGTGGATTGAGACTGCCGTGGGGAACACAAGGTCGCCCCAGCCAGGTTCACAGGAGAAAAATAATGGTTCTCCACTTGACCAATGCACTCTTGACATCATAAAATGTCCTCGACTCTTCTTAATGCCTTTTTTTTTTTTTGGTAATATTTTTATTAGTTTCTGGGTTCATAAAAACACAAACGTCTTCGCACGTGTAACAGACCGCAACATTCAAGACATCTCGGTCGGTTTGTATACACACGTATGATATGCATCGCAGTATAACACACCGTTACACCTCTGCTACCCAATGTGATTACCCCCGTCACCTCCACATATTTAGAATACACCCATTTCCCCTGTAAAGGGGGAGAGGGGAGGGGAAAGCCACATCTTTTCTTCTCCACTTTGCCCTGTGTGAAGGTGTCCAGTAAGTCCAGCCCATAGTGTCACATCCAACTGCCCCAGACTCTGCGAATCTTTCCGGGGCACCCTCTACTCCTAAATGTGACCCTCTCCACTGCCATGTATAGGCTCATTCCTCTCTTCCATTCGTGTAGTGTAGGTGGGGCTTAAACGCCCCAGTGTCTTGCTATATCCCTCTTCGCGGCCACTAGGCCCAAGGCACCAAATTGTAACTGTGGTCTAGCGATATCTACCTCGCTCTGGATCCCCAGAAGAATACATTTGGGGTCCAAGGGGAGGGAGACCTGCAAAACTTCATTTAGTTCCCGGATAATCTCTTCCCAGTAGGCCTGTATGTTGGGGCAGCCCCATATCGTGTGGTGGAAGTCCCCTAGTTCATGTCGACATCGCAGGCAACTGGGATTGTAAGCCCGCTCAATTCTGTGAAGTTTGGCCCTGTCATAATACTCCCGGTGAAGGATCTTATATTGAATAAGGAGCAGACGAGCCATGATTGCCACTTCCCTGGGGTGCATCAGAGCGGCCTCCCAATCAATATCTTCCATTGCTCCTACCTCGCCCTCCCATGTTTTCCGGAGTTTGCCAAGGTTATCGGGCATATTGTTCAGCGTTTTGTATGTAAGTGACCCTGCCTTAAGTGTGAGTGGCTTCTGCAGTAGTCATCCCTCTAGTGGTACGTATTCCGGCAGGTCACCCCCAGTCAGGACCTTTGCTAGCCTTGCGTGGCGTAGCTAGACATATTTGAGGAATTGGGACGTATGAAGCGTGGAGTCAGTTCAGAGGGCAGAAAAAGATCTAAGGGTTCCCTTATTAGTGATGTCCACAGTGGTCGAGATCCCAGGTGTATCCCACGATTCGAATACCTTCAGTTTACTCAGTTTCTTGAGCCAATTCACTTTCCACAGCATTAGTAATCCTGTGTGACCATCCCAATGTTCTGGACACCCTGTCCCATGCCTCAAGAGGGGTTGATGTGGCCGGAAGCAATCTATGGCTCCCCCTACCTCCGAAAAGATAGTGGAGGAATGTGCAAGGCGTCAGCATTTCTCGTTCCAGCCTGTATGTGTGGTGATCGCCTGCTACGTGTATCCAGTCATTGATGGGGGTTAAGTGCTCTGCCCAGTAATATGCTTCAGCATCCGGCAGTGCCAACCCTCCATTGTAGGCATTACGCTGTAGTGTACGCAGTGCAATCCATGGGTGTCTCCCCAGCCACAACAACGAGCGCAATTCAGCGTCTATCTCCCGAAATATTGTGCGTGGGAGGGAGTGATGGGTGTTCTGTAGTGCGTATAAAAACTTGGGCAGGGTAATCATTTTAAACATAGCCGCGCTGCCCATTATTGTGAGTGTCATGGTCCTCCACCTCTCCTCATCATCTTTGAATTTAGTCAGTCTTCGTTGGACATTGTGTTCGCAGCTCATTCCCTTATCTGTCGTGAGAAATATACCCAGATATGTAAAACCATCTACCATCACTTTCAGGCCTCCCGGCGGGAGGGCACTCTCCGACCGTGGCTGTACACCATCGACTTGTGCCAGTTAACCTTATACCCTGAGTGCCGTCCATGGGCATCAACCCTGTATCCCTGGGTGTCGTCTGACCCAGCAAGCCAATGTCTTGACAGTCAGCGCGAACAGTAGTGGGGACAAGGGGCATCCCTGTCTAGTCCCACGACCGTTGGGAAAGTCTCTGGAGGTTCTGCCATTCACCCGCACGTTGGCCCTTGGCGAGTTGTATAGTAATGCCACCCACCTTCTGAACTTTGGTCCTAGTCCAAACTTGGTCAGGGTGGAGTCCAGGAAGGGCCAGTGTACTGTGTTGAATGCTTTCTCTGCATCCAGGGACAGAAATATGTGGAGAGTGTCCCGGTCTTTGGCTGCCATTAACCAGTTATGGGTTCTACGGAGATTCCATCCGGTCGCCTGTCCGGGCATGAATCCTGATTGGTCGCAGTGGACCAGCGCTGTTATGATGTGCCGAAGTCTCGTGGACAGGATAGTCGCAAGGATCTTCAACTCCATGTTCAGGAGGGATATCGAGCGATAGAACTCACACCTGTCCCTTGGCTTACCCTCTTTATGTATCGTTACTGTCGTGGCCCGGCATAGATCCAAAGGGAGGACACCATCTGTGTATGCGTCCTGGAAAAGGTTAAGCAAGTGGGGGCTCAGCAGATCAGTGCACCGTTGGTTAAACTTTGCCGGTAGGCCGTTTGAGCTCGGAGTCTTACCTGGGTGCAATTTAGATATTGCCGCCTTCAACTCGGTTAGTGACAGGTCATCGTCTAGCTCCAGCCTTTCTTTCTCGTCCAGTATAGGGGTCTGGATTTCAGTCAGATAGTCATCAATGTCGAGGGCGCCGCAAAGGGGTCTAGCCTCGTAAAATTCCTTATAGTACGCAGTGAACGCCGTCGCTATCTGCTCGTCGGTGGAATGCGTCCGGCCCTGAGCATCTATTATGGACCGGACCCATCTACTTTCTGTTTCTTTTTTTGCTCAGCCAGGCTAGTAGCTTTCCGGCTTTGTCGCCAACTTCGTATAGTTGGTGAAGAGTGGGTAGGTGTTGGTCCTTGATGCCATCTATCGCCAGGTCCCTATATTCCTGTCGTAAAGCATCTAGCTGCTGGGAGAGTAGTGGATCAGCTCTCGCAGTGGCCTGTTCCTCGAATGTCAATATCCGGCATTCCAATTTCTCCAGACGTTCCTTGCCCTTTTTCTTTTCCCACTCTTGACGGTTTTGTGCCCTGTCCCTCAGCACCGCTTTGTATGCCTCCCACAGCGTGACCCCAGGCCCAACCGTACCCTCATTTTCTTTTAAAAATACCTCGGTGTCTGCTCTGATGCCTCTGATATCCCCCTTCTGTAGGTCCCAGGCGTTGAGCCTCCATTAGGGGTGCAATTTCCGGGCTCTGCGACTCACCTGTACCCATAGTGGCGAGTGTTCGGACAATCCCCTGGCGAGGTAGTCTGCCCTGCCGATCCCTCCCAATTCCTCTGTCGGAATAAAAATACAGTCTAGTCTAGAATAGACATTATGCCCCCCCAGAGAAATATGAGTATTGTTTAGCCTGCGAATGCTGTAACCTCCAGACATCCGTCAGACCCATTGTGTCTGCAAGCGCGCCAATGGGATGGGAGCGGCCGAATGTCCCTGGCCTCCAGTGCAGTCCATGGGCATGTCCATTACATCGTTAGTCTCCTACCACATGAAGTGAGGCTGGAGCCTCTAGAAGGACTTCTGTCACCCTAGTCAGGGTGCGCGCCTGCAGTCTAGGTGGGGCGGACACAGATCAGGGTTTGCTCACTTCGGCCCCATTTACTCCAACGTATGTACCATAGGGATCTGTCCAAGTGTACGATACCTCGAAGGGGGGTGTCTTTTTTTTATTAGGATCGCTACTCCCCTGGACCCGGAGGTGTAGCCTGCGTGAGCCAATACCACATATGCCCCAGGAACCCACACCTGGTACCCTGTAGATGTGTTTCCTGAAGCACCACTACATCCGGGTGTAAACTTTTGATGTGGCTTGAGACCAGCCCTCATTTAGTCCCATCACCGAGGCAGTTCTCATTCTACATCAGGCACGTGAGGGCCTGGTTGTCTATGGGGGTCGACATGGGTGTGATGTATCCCAGAGATGCGTTATTGTCATGTGTGCTGCTGACCTGAAATCTCCTTTCAGACTCCAAGGAAGCTGTCCATCAAAACCTGTGCGTTGAACCTGAACCTGCAAAACAACAATCCTGTTCACTTCCCTTCCCAACCAACCCTCCATTCTACCCCCCACAGCCTTCTCACAGCACTTAACCTCAAAACCATTGGACTACTGTGTGTACGAGTAGAAGGAGAGGTCTGTCACCCACCCCCAGTTGCTAAACGTTATGCTATGAGTTCAAACTCTCACAACATGTAAACAGATAAGAAGCAACAGCTCAGGCCCTCCAACTTTCGCAATCCCTCTGTGTGCGAGTCCCCAGTGGCAGGCAACAGGTGTCTGGGGCGCAGCTTGCACGTCCGTCACTCCTGTGGCCAGAGCATTGGTAGCATTTCATTTGTGTAGTTGGATTGAGCCTGTAGCTTCCTCCTGTTGCGGCGGCTGGTCGGGTTCCATAGTGTGTTCCAGTGCTAGTATTTCGTTAACCAGTGGGTGTTGAGGTTCATCCCCTGAGGACATCTTCGGATTCTCAGAGTCCGTATGAGAATCCCTCTGGCTGGAGTCGTCGGTTGCTTTTGACTTCCTCAGGGCGGGGGACCCCCCTGACTCTGTGACATCCCCTCTGTTCTGCCCCGATTCCCACAGCGCATACGGGGTTCCCCTAGGGACGCGTCTTCGGCGGTGCTTCACCCTTTGCCTCCTATGTGGCAATTCTTTGGGCCCAGTCTCTAGTCTGCCAGATGGACGTGTCCCCACACGCACCTCCGTGGGTGGGCGCAGGACCAGTCTCTCCTCCACCCAAGTCCATTCCTCACCAGGTGATTGGAAAAAGAGTGTTCTGCCCATGAAGATGACTTTGAGTTTTTCCGGGAACAGGAGCATACATATTGTATTTGGTGAGCCCTAAGTTTTGCTTTCACCAAGTCGAAGGTTCGCCTGTGGCACTGTACCTCAAAGGCTGTAGTCCACGAAGATCATGATTTTAGAGTTTTCGTGTCTGGTCTCGCCCAGGTGCCGGGCCTCTCGCAGGAACATGTCACTGTCTAGAAAATTGAGGAATCTCACTAATATGGGCCTAGGAGGTGCACCCGGCGGAGTCCTGTCGCTCAACGCCTGATGCGCCTGTTAAATCACAAAGCAAGAGGAGAATTCATCAGGTGAGATGATACTTTTCAGCCATGAGGTCAAGAACCCCACCCTGCTCGTCTCTTCAACTCCCTCAGGTAAACCCACAAAGCGCAGTTTATTTCTACGCCCTCTGTTCTCGGCATCCTCGATGCGCCAAAGGACATCCCTGCTGGTACCCTGCAGCTCTGAGACACCGGTCTGAAGTTCTTTTATTGCCTCCTCGACTTCCGTGACACGGGTTGCTGTTGCTATGACCCTTTCAGAGACATTTCACAGGTCCTGGCAGAGCAGCGTTACTTCGAAGCAAACTTCCCTGATCCTGTCCTCCAGTTTCCCCTCGAGAATTGTATCGCATGTAGCCATGTCTGGCAGTGAGGATTGTGTAGTCTCAGGAGGGGTGACCAACTTGGTATATCGGTCCATTTTCCCCTGCTTTGGGGGGGTGGGGGGGATTTAGAATCTTTATCCTTCACCATCGTTTTAGGCGTGTAGGAGCCCCACGAGGACCCGTCCCGAACTCCAGATGGGCCCCCGCTGCTCCCCAAGCACCACTCCTTGGTTGCTCCAGCAAGGCGTCGGCCGCTCCCAGTGCGCACCTCTCACAGTGTACAGGAATCTTCCATTTCTGCCTCTATCTGCGGGACAGCAGGGAACTCAGTATCTCCTCCTTGGGGTGAGGGGCAGGCCCGGCGGGCAGATGAGCAGGAGTCCGGTCCAATTGCGCCTGCCGCCCCTCTTCCCCCCCACCCCCCCTCCCCAGCCGGTCCTGGCGTGCCGTACAGGCCATCTCCTGCCTCAGATCACCATTTCCTCCCACCCCGAGGGGCAGGGGGATCCTCCGGATCTTGCTCACATTCTTAATCCCTTTTTGAATAAGCTGTTGAATTCCTCCTTGGATTTCACCTTTGTACTGAGGAGTTGGAAGCTGTCCTGCTCCCTTTGTTAAAGAAACCTAACCCTGATCCCAAGGCTTTCACTCATTTCAGACCTATTTCACTTTTGCCTGCAGTGGCAATAAAGCTCGAGAATCTAGTTAATAGACAACTTTCCCACTTTTTGGAACCAAACCATTTGCTGGATGGTTTCCATTCAGGTTATAGTACGGAGTCTGCCTTGTTGGAGGCTACAGAGTTTATAAAGGACAATCTTGATCAGAATTCATCAGCGATGGTAGTTTTACTTGATTTATATTCGACATTTGACACAGTTTCCCATTCCATTCTTCTCATGCTGCGAGTGCCGGGACGCTTCTTCGGTCACAGCTGTGTGCTTTACAGATTTGTATTGTATTGTACGAAGCACAATGACATCTAGGTCCAGGAGTGACTCCGTTGCCTTCAGCCATTGAGAAGAGTGAGCCTGCTCGATCTCTGGACCCCTCATATCGTAAAGTGTCCGTATCTACTTTTTCAACCATCCTTTTGAGTCCAGAGAATTCCCAGCTGCGACTCATTGCTGTGGGACCTGTCCTGTCCTATTGATTCAGGGAAATGTTGTAATTTTCTTTCTTGCTAAAGCATTTGAACTTATGGTCACTACCAGTCCACAGCAGCAGTTCACTCTGGCGAGTGGATTTCCTGGTGCCTGTTGTGGGTCCCCCGAGGACCTGTGGGTGCCCCCACCACTAGAAAATTACCCTCTGTAGCCCAGTGACTACACAAGTTCAGAGTTGAGTAGCTGTGCTCACCTTCCTCAGCCAGTGGTTACTAGACAATGAGTCACCTACGCCTTTGACACCACAGGTGAGACTGATAAAGATGACTTACTTATCGTAAAGCGTTGGCACTTCTATCGGTGGTGGGTCATTCAACATCTTAAACTTCTTTTTAGTTATAGTGAGATTTTGCATTATGAGTAGCAGATCAAAGCTGTTCGACCAGAGCTGCCCTGTTACTGTTCCCAATGTTGGGAGTCCCCTTTGAAAGTGTGAGAGTCAACATTGTCGGTCCCATGGAACCTCCAGCAATCTTGAGGAAACAAGCATAATCTTGTTGTGATGGACGATGCTAGACCCTGCTCCTGAGGACTTATCCTCTGGTGGCGAGGCCACTCCATAGCATCCTTCAAGCCTCTCACAAAGCGAGGAAGTCCTATTTTGACCAGAGGACTGCCCTTAATCAGAACTAAGAGGGTCAGGAAGTCCTGATTCTCAAACAGATTTGCCTTCAAGGTCTTGAGGGGACAAGTGATGTGGCCCTTAAAAAGTGATGTCAGCTATTTAGCTTGGCTGGCTGCCATCAGAGTCAAGTACAGAGTGTTACATGTAGATTGGTTGAAGCCATACCTCCTCATGGTGTGGTAGCGCTGCCTGTGGCTACTGACATTGTTGAGACAGCCTCTTAGCACCCTTCTAATGAACCCCTTGGGGCTGGACCACTGCTTGTTTTCAAGTCCCTTTACTAGAGGTCTTTTCATTCCCCATAACTAGGATCCTGGGCCTTCAGTATGCCAGGGACGTGTATGAAGGGTGCTTGCTATGTGTTTGGGTCTTTGTGGGTAGTAAAGGGACTGGTAAGTTCGGGTGACCATTGGACCCCATGTGGCTGCTGCATAGGTGTGTTGGGCAGGTGAAGTCCAACTTGTACATCCCAGACTGCATGTACACACCCTGTGCCCATCCCCAACACCACCCGGTGTGTGTGTGTGTGCTAAGTGTAAATCTCCCCTGCCTGAAGGAAATTCACCACTTTCCCCATGTCCTGGCTGAATCCACCTCTCCGGACAACAGAGCTTCCTCGGTTAAATACACATCACACCTAAAACAGTCCAAACTGTACTCAGTATGAGCACTGGTGAGAAAAACTGCAACATACTGCAGGTGTAGCAGAAAGATGCTCCTTCCAAATTTGAGGAGAGTTTCGACTTTCAAATTAAAGTGATCCTCTGGTTGGTCCTGGTGCCCTACCTAAACCACCAGAAGAGTAAGACTACAAGCTGCCTTAGCCAGTACTTGGTTCAGGTTCGACCTTTGTACCAGTGCAGGATAACAAGGCAAAGGACCGGGAGTGGAACCGCTGCTGGGTTGCCATTTTCCCTCCTGACTGAGCCTAAGTAAGGGAACGCCAGCAGTCTCCCCATGCTCTTCACCTGAAGAAATTAAGAATACGTATCTGTCTGCAGTAAGTAATGTACTGCTCCTGGCGGAAGCCTTACGGTGGCCAAAGCCCAGCAGCCCAGGAAGAAGAAACAACATCCACCAGATTGAGGACTTACTTCAACGCCTTCTTCATTGAGCACAGTGAGCCTTGCCCTGGTCCAGAAGCTGCTAGGACCTTAGGGTTTTCTTTCCTTATCTTTATTTTAAATGTATATTTCATTACCGTTTATTAAAACCCCTTTATTCTTAAAATACTGACTGTACTTTGAGTTTGATGGGCACAAACTGTGCCACACCAAGTCTGAGTCTGTAACCCACTCCACCTCCTGGAGTAAGCCTTGCCTGCTCACCCTCCCTGCGCTGGGAGTTCAGTGCCTAATTGAAACATCCTAGCTGTCCAGCCCGGAGACCAACCGTATTGTTAACCTTGGGACACCAGTGGTAAAAGACCATACCCAAACAAGGCAATGTCCAGTGACCTCTGACTGCCACAGGACCCATTGAAAAGGCCCTGCATTCATTAGATTTACTACTGTGTGGGGACGACACCCCATTTTGCTAGACGTCAAGCAGCGACACTGGCTGATTGTCTAAGTCTTTAACCAATAATGAATCTGCAGGAAGAACATGAACATCTCTATTAGGAAAGCGTGTTACTCTCTTTTGATCGTTTTTTGATGGGAGTGTTTCTTTCTGCAGATTAACCACCCTTTTTAACTGGTTGCTTTGAACTGATGAATACATTTTCCGTGTGTGTTTTTGTTGTTGTATAGTTTTGTTTGCTCTTGCCTGGTCTCTGTGGCTTGGGAACATTAGGAAGTGTGGAAACTGTCTGCATGCAGCTTGTTTGTGTGAAGCTGATGTCATCACGGATGATGGCCTTTCATTGTGGTGGATGCAGTGTTGCTTAGTGTGGCTGTTAACCCTTTGTGGCTATTCAGTCTTTGAGTCGAGTCTGTCCCTGAAGCCTTATTTTCGTATGATGACAAATCTGCAGAAAGAGCTAGCTTCAGTCAGAAACGTTGCTAGCTAATGCAAGAACGCGTTCCTCTGCTTTTGGCTTTTAAGTACGAGATACTCACATACGTTGGTATCCCTAGGTCTGTGTGATGGTTTGGCTTCAATCCTGCTGTTTGATCTTGGATAGAATGTAGTCCCTTCCATTTCTGCTAGACTTTATTTATGTGCATTTATTTAAATTTATATCTTGCAGGCTCTAGTGTGGAAGTAAAAGAAGACAAATGCTGGGAAAAAGTGGAAGTCTCCTCGAATCCCCACCGGGCGAACAAATTGACTGATAGGAATCCTAAATCCTATTGGGAGTCTAACGGTAGCACAAGTTCTCATTATGTCAACATCTATATGCACCGAGGAGTGGTGATCAGGTGCGTGAGCGATGGCTGGAGGGAGGGGGAGGCAT